>OX596124.1:0-619276 GCA_951394315.1 Lactarius evosmus
AACCCTAAACCCTAAACCCTAAACCCTAAACCCTAAACCCTAAACCCTAAACCCTAAACCCTAAACCCTAAACCCTAAACCCTAAACCCTAAACCCTAAACCCTAAACCCTAAACCCTAAACCCTAAACCCTAAACCCTAAACCCTAAACCCTAAACCCTAAACCCTAAACCCTAAACCCTAAACCCTAAACCCTAAACCCTAAACCCTAAACCCTAAGTGACCCCGGAGATTGCCGGTGTGTCACATGTTTTCATGTATTTGAAATTGATGTCTGTCTAGATCACGTGACCGGCGCCTCGGGGAACTCGGTGATGGTTCGTCACCCTTAATGACTCCACTGATGTTTTGCTAAACTTGTGGTTTTGGTGGTCGTTTGGCCGTCTTGTAGTCATGTGACTGGTCCGTGCGTTCTCTTGGCATGGTCCGTGCGCTGCCTCCGGTGTCTTCTCTTGCCCCGAGCCTATCGGCTCGCGGCCGGTAAGGTTCAGACTCCCCTCTAATGTGAGACCTGATGAGCTTTTATAGCGAAAGGTAGAGTAGCGGGATCCCCACTCCCCTCGTCTCACACTGTTCGCTTCGCTCACAGTGTTCGTCGCGCCCCCCTCCCTAAACCCTAAACCCTCAATATTCTTCAGAGGGCGTGGGGAGGGCCTCACCGACCATAGGGTAGGCTGCCCACATCTCCTGTGTGGAGTACGATGCTGGGCGGCTATGCTTTCCTACGGTCTTGTCTGACCCAGGCGAGCGGGGGGGTTTCATTACGGCGTCGTCTCCATCCCCGTCTTGGAGGGGCTGGCTGGTCTCTACTATATCGGTGACGCTGACTTGCGATATAGTGGGAAAGGAAGGCATCCCTCCCACTCCCGAGGGGGGGGGTCCTATGCCTAGTGTGTTCAGGGATGTTAATTTGGCTCGTTTACCGTTCCTAGGAGGGTCGGGCTCTAGAGGGTTGTTGTATTGCTCCATTGAGAGCGGGTATCAAGGAACCAGTGCGTATGGGTGCGAATACTTCCAAGCAGCTCACTGTACGCAGAGTAAAGATATTGGCTAAATGTACGAGTACCACTACCAAGGGATGGTGGTGGTATGAGGGAGAGGAGTGTCCAATTTCTGTCTAGCCAGAGTGATGTCTTTGTGGTGCGATTCCATTGTGGCATCTACAACACCTGCAGGCATGGTTGGGATCCTAGGGGATACAGGAAATCGAGCTAATCAAGGCTCAAGAACAGGCATGAACTTTTTTTTTTTTTTGGGAAAAGTGAAGTATTACGGCAAGAGATAGTATCTAGGTTACCTAACAATTCTACTGAGGCTCGAAAATGAGGAAAAAATTATGCACACCCATAGTATGGGTGGTGTACCTCCTGCCCACTAAAAAACCACATTTTGATTGATCCAGTCAGCTGGGAGGTCGCCATGTCTCTTGGGGAGGGCTCTGTCCCATGTGTTCTCAACCATGCTTATATAGGGTTTTTTCCTCGGCGCTTTTGTTGCCATCATCTATCTTCGGCTGATCATCGGTTTATCAACTTGAGCCATTGCGCTTCCATTTCCTTTTCAGGGTGTTCTGCTAATTTTGTCTACACATGTACATCTGTGCACATAGATGCAAATGGGCTGACCCTCCCTATGCAAGAAATAAGTGTTACGTCACGGTAGAGACATTCACCCAATGTGGGTTAAGTCGATCTACTGAGACGCTGCACTAAGGGGTCTGGTTCTGGTTGTCAAGGGAAGTTCCGAGGAGGAACTTTAGTGAAGATGTACGAGTTGAAGAGTCAGCCTAAGCTAATAGTGGAACTTAGGATTCTTCAGTGAGAGGAGAGTTCAGTGAGATATGGAGTATTCATAGTCTTTGATTGCTCGAGTACTGTAGAGTACAAAAAGTCAAGTCTAAGGCTACAAGCTACCTAGCAAGCCTGACTTTATAGTAAATAGGGATCCTAGTACTGAGTCACAATAGCGTACTAGGATCAAGTTATCATAACAATAAGTAACTGCAGCACAGTCCGCAGTATGTATGAAACAAGTCTGAAACAAAAGATATAAGCCCCTTGACAACGGGCTAGAGTCATTATGACTCGTATGGAAAATAAGTAAAGAGTCGCTATGACTCTTGTTAGAATGGTCATGTGAGACAAACAAAGATAAAGAAAGAGAAAATGAGTCATATCGTAACAATAAGCCACCACTGTAAGGTCATCTATGTAGCTTTAGATATAAACAAAATTCTACAGATACTTATGCCACCTACAGCCACATAGCCTGTCAATAGATTTCTTTCTGATGATGTTATATCATCCTCTCTTGCCTTCATCAGGTTTTTTTTTTGTAAGAATTTGTATTCCAGAGCAGTATTACAATACAAGGCCAGTTGCAGTAATTAAACTACTTATGAGTGGGTAGAGGGCAAAGGCAATGGAAATCAACTAGTGTATAATAAGTAAACGTAAGTGCCCTTCTGTTAAGGCCTAGCGGGGCCTTACAGTGCGACGTGCACCAAGGGTACAAGGGGACAAGGACAGGGTACAAGACGAGGTGCTTGGTAAACAGTAACCAAGGTCGAGGGAGTTCTAAGAGACGAGGGTCCACGAGGGACGACCAAGGAGCAAGGGTTCGAGGGGTAAGTCGATGGACTTAGTGACGAGGTACAAGGGGCTTCGGTCAGACGGCCGAAGTACGAGGGACTAAGTCGAGCGACTTAGGGTCTGTGTGTGCGCGTTGTTATAGCACAAGCGCAAAGCTTCGAGGTGGCTCCCAACTAAAGGAAGACCGACAGTGGTGATGAGACGATGAGAAGGGAGCACACAGTTGGAGGGGTAAGCAGGTCTGGTATTCGCTAGTATGATAAACGAAGACAAGACTGGAGAGTGAGCGTACAAAGTGGCTAGGTTTATATAGGTCGCTACTCTATGTCCGTCCCATGAGGGAATACTAGAAAGAGAACAATAGGCAACGCGAATGGGGAAGGAGAAGAAAAGGGAATAAGGGGAAGCCCAGAAGGGGAAGGGCGGAGAAGGGGACTCGGAGTAAGGAGGCGTACATGGTAGTGAGTCAACAGGTTAGTACTCCAAGGGGAAACATGAATGAGTCAAAGCGATATAGTAAAAGAGAAAATAAGTCCGTGGTGAGCCGGATCACGACACCTTCCAAAGGGTCACAGGTGAGGCAGGCTCACCAAGGGTGCAGCAGAACACACGGTCGGTAAGTACTGGTAAGTAATCGGACCATGAGTAAATAAGTTCAAAACAAAAGAAGGGTCAGGCAGAGCCAAAAATGAAAAGGAAGACTCACACGCTAGGGGTCGCCCTTGCGGACGGGGGACCAGGATCAAGAGCAGAGGTTTCAGCTAGCTTTGATGCAGTATACCCATTCCTTTATGAAGCCCTCGACCTCGACCCAGAGAAACTTGGGTTTATAATTGTTTAAGTGAAGAACGACTCCAATGAGAATCGGGCCACCAGCAATGAAGTCTTCTGGAAAATGGATTCTTTCAAATGTGGCCTGCTGAACAAGTCAAAGAAAGATCCACTCACCATTCCAATCATCCACATGGTGTTCTGGCTCCCTAGTACTAAGCATTCCATGACGTCTCAGTGTACAGCTCCCCATCAAATGGTGTGGCGATACTCAATAATTTTCAACAGCCTCTCATCACTTCATACAATCACATGTGCTCAGGAGTTAGCCCAGACGTCCTCCGACCAGTAAAAGAACACCCAGAGATGTG
The DNA here is from genome assembly GCA_951394315.1 of Lactarius evosmus. Taxonomy (NCBI): domain Eukaryota; kingdom Fungi; phylum Basidiomycota; class Agaricomycetes; order Russulales; family Russulaceae; genus Lactarius; species Lactarius evosmus. The sequence goes on from OX596124.1 coordinate 3,733, forward strand.
GACAGAAATGTTAAATAAATGGAGTTAATGGCTTGACTTTGTTGACGCTTCGGAAGAAAAGGATATACTCCATACTGAACTTCCCATGGGTGGAAGTAACGACTCACACTTCTCCTGTTGGTGGGATGACACGTCTTAGTGCTGTACTTGTATGGGATGTATTTCTAAATTTACTGTAACCAGATTCCACATCCGAACAATAGACTCAAATGTGCCATCTACAGCTGAATCTCGCAACTAAATTTGCGATGATGTCCAATAGTAGAAGTCAGAGGCCAAGTGCATGAGAAAATCTAAACAGGCTAGTATCAACAAGTCACAAGTCACACGTCACGACCCACATCCTCAGACACAGAGCAGTTCCCATCATCACGCACCCTCACCACCAAAGTCACCCTACACATCCCCTTTGAGGGCTACCACTACCCCCAAGCAGCCTTTCTCTAGATCTCTGATGGACTCACCTAGCCGTCACTGCCCTCCTCCCCATGCTTGCCAAGGGTGGTGTTTTATCATTCTACCCTGAGTATAACGTGAAACGACTCTTTGTATGTTTTTGGGATTAAATTCGTACACATTTTAATCTGCTATAGGAGACTAGCCAGAGTCTATGTCACTCCTTTCTCCATCTTGCCCAATTGCAGGCGTAGTTCCCTGCACTTTGTGGGACGCTTGGTCTCTTAGATAATTTTAGAGTACGAGATCACTTCAAGCACTCAAGGAGTGGATGCTTGATTTAGAGGACAGCATAGAACATACCACTCATAGTTGGCACAGTTGGCTGGATCACTGCTAGGTCCCCTCAATTGCCCAGAGGTCTCCCCCAGTTTCTCCGTGCACTCACCCAAGAGCGCGGACTGATGTTGGTATTATTGTCATGAAGGCTCGGACAGCGGTCACTCAGGAGGCGTTCACAGCACCTGGTCTGTAGGACAAGTTTTCCAGGGTAATGTGATGAGACAGCCAACTCCTAGACACTGCAAGGGTGTTAAGGCCTAGCGGGGCCTTACTGTGCGACGTGCACCGAGGGTACGAGGGGAAAAAGGACAGGGTACAAGGGCGAGGTACTTGGTAAACGATAACCAAGGTCAAAGGAGTTCTAAGTGACGAAGGTCCGCGAGGGACGACCAAGGAGCAAGGGTTCAAGGGTAAGTCGATGGACTTGGTGACGAGGTACAAGGGACTTCGGTCAGACGGCCGAAGTACGAGGAACTAAGTCGAGCGACTTAGGATCTGTGTGTGCGCGTTGTTATAGCACAAGCGCAAAGCTTCGAGGTGGCTCCCAACTAAGGGAAGACCGACAGTGGTGATGAGACGACGAGAAGGGAGCACACAGTTGAGGAGTAGACAAGTCTGGTATTCACTAGTAGAATAAACGAAGACAAGACTAAAGAATAAGCACACAAGTGGTCAAGCTTATATAGGTAGCTACTCCAGGTCCGTCCCATGAAGAGGGTACTAGTAGAGAACAAAAGGAGACGCAAATGGGGAAGGGATAGAATAGGGAACAAGGGGAAGCGTAAAAGGAGAAAGGAATCGGAGTAGGAAGGCATACATGGTAATGAGTCAACAAGTTAGTACTCCGAGGAAGTCCGAATGTAAGTCAAAGCGAATTAGTAAAAGGAAAAGAAAGTCTGTGGTGAGCCGGATCACGACAAAGGGTACCTCCGAGTCATGGTTTGTGACTTCCAACTTCCACACACGCTCAAGTAGCTTGAGGACATAAATGATGCGTGACCTTCGCCGAATGACATATGCGGTGAGTTTGTTCCCATCGAAAAGAAGCAAAACTGACTGATCTATGTATCTGACAGGTTAACCCCCTCCCCTTAGCTAAATCTCTTCAAATTCCCCTCCCTGTTCAACGTCCCCGCCCTGGACCGCCACCACCCCACGAGGGAATGTGAGTTAAACCAGTTGCAATGCACGGTCGACGATCTCACCTGATCCCGACACAATTTTGACACGCGCAGAAAGGACAACTTCTGCGTGCATGTTCTTACGTCGCATCTGTGGGCCCAGGGGGTTAGCGGTGTTTTAACACGGTGCATCAACGACGCACCCAGCCCTCTAGTGGCTCAATAACCACTTTGCGCACCCAATCCCAAGTGAACTGGATGAGCGAGCGAAGAAGTTGAAAAACCATCTAAGTGCTGTGAGTGATCATTTTCAACTCATGTTGGATCACTCACTGTTTAGATGTAGGTTGAAGTCTTGTGTGGGGAGATTGATGATGGATAGAGGTGTTGTCGTTGAAGACGTCGCTAATGCGTGCAGCGAAACAAGCGCCGGCATTGCGTCACTTTTACCATTACATCGGGAGCCACCTCCCAGCACCATGCGTGCCCCCACCCCGAAGAGAGGACGTGCACCGCCTCAACTCATTAACGACATACCCTTGTGGTGCACTGCTGTCCATTGTAAATATTAATAATTTGTATTTATATTTGACAATCCTTGCTTGACATGACTTATTATCAAAATGCAAGAACCCCAAAATACACACCCTCTCTCTGCCCACTCTTTGTTCTTTCCTTCAATGCCTTGCCGATATTCAATGCTAATGCTAATCCCCAGACCTGGCTTCCACTTAGGTACTTGAAGACATGTCACGTGTCCTCACGCTCAAGCCACCTTTGGGTGTACCAGCTCTGACTTCATCGTATCATTCTCTTCCACCTCGTCATCTCTTCCTTCTCAAAACGTCAACCCACTTCGCCCGTAGAACACCTTGGCCACGCCATATACTTGTCACTGGCAAGGGCATGGGTTATTTATTTAGATACTAAATCATTTGTCTCCACTTAGTGTGTGCGTGGTCGTCGGAAGCGTCTCGGCCCATTGTCTTGTTCATCACCTGCACTGCTCCTTTGTTTCTGTATCCATTCCGATCCGTCTTGTCTCTGCGTCTCCTCAACTCATTTCCTATGCCACTCGTTCACCCCTTTACCTTTACACTTCCCTCACCTACTGCCTCAGTCGTAGATACCGGCCCTTTTGTATATAAACCACATTACTCTTGCCAAATACACCAGCACCCGTGTTTTGCCCATCTTCTTTTCGTTCGATTTGTGTGACTTCCTGTGGTTAGGCCTACTTGACAGGAACCTGGAACCTCGCAAGTCAAACTCACTCTCGTTCTCGCTGCCTCTCACCATCTCATCCACCATCTCATCTCTCATCTCTAACCCCTGCAGAATCCACTCCACCTTTGGGCTCACAGGACGATGTCATCCATACACCATTCTTGTGTCTTTGAAGACAGCTCTCTCAGGTAGGGATAAGGGTTGGGCTGAAATAACCCAGATTACCTGGGCCAATCAGTACAAATATGATGAGTGTATTCAGGACTTTGATGTCATGACTCTTGACTTCAAGAGTCATTGAGTCACGACATCACAACATTGGGTGTCACACTGAATGTATTTCCAGTAAAATTCTCGAAAATATATGAATAATTTTGTGAATAATTTTCACAATATCTTTTGGATGTGTGCTTTGAGTTCATTGTGAGTGACTTTGACGAGCACATGCAAAATATGTGACTAGATACATTATAAATGTAATCAGTGTGTATTGGGCATTGTCACCCTTGATTTATTGTAGACAATATTGTGAATGGGATTACAAGGTATTGTGCACTCATTTTCAAAGCTCTTTTGAAATATTATTTCCATTAAATTAGCATAAAAAATGGCCTAACATCACAAAATGCCCACAGTGAGAGTACATTGTAAATGGGTTCACATTGTATCACATGAGCACATTTAGGGCTTTTTTGGAATGGGTTTTTTATAGAGTCAGCATGAAAATATACTTAACATCCTGAAATGCCCACAGTGACAGTACTTTCTATAAAGTGTACTTTTTTGACTGAAAAAAGTACAAAAAGTAAAAAAAGTACAAAAAAGTAAATGACATGTTTTCCTGATGTCACAGGGAATCTGCTGATGATGTTGCTGATGTGCTGTGACTGCCAACACCGTCACAGCGCCCAATGAGGCACTGCCTACAAGACGCCTACTCATAATACAACAAGACAGCCCATGTCCACTGAACACAAATATGACTACATAATTGTAGGAGGAGGCATCGCAGGCTCTGTTCTTGCTCGCAGACTAGCCGATAAATACCCTTCTGCATCAATTTTGCTCATCGAGGCTGGCGGAAGACCAGAGGGACACCCCCTCATTGATCCTCCCATGGCGTGTTTGGCAGCACATAATTCTGAACTCGATTGGGCATATACTACCATTCCACAAAAGAACCTCGGTGGAAGCTCGATTTATCAAGCCGCTGGTAAGTACACACACACTTAGTGAAGTCTCGAATTAAGTGCTTCATAGGCAAGGTTCTCGGCGGGGGATCCACTATCAACTGTGGTCTTTGGACTAGGGGATCTTCCGCTGAATACGATCAGTGGGCAAATGTCATAGGGGATGATCGATGGAGTTGGAAATCAATGCTTCCGTTTTTCAAAAAGGTGTGTCCCCTTCCATGTGTCGTGATCCCAAACTGAATAAATATCCTCTGTGTATGTAGAGTGAGACATTCGTCCCAGGAGAGCACTCCTATAATCCTGCCGACCATGGCACAGACGGCCCTATCACTGTAGCCAGCGTTATGTCTTCCCATCCAGAGCGTAAACACCCACTCAAGCCAATTGTTGCTGCCCTTCTCACCTCTGTGGGCTATTCACCAAACCCAGATGGCTCTTCTGGAAACACGGAAGGATTTTTCGAAAGATGGGAAAGCTGGAAGGATGGCAAGCGCCAACCAGCATCTATCGCCTACCAGGTGGCTTCATGCTCTAATGTGACCATCCAAACAAATACTATGGTTAAGAGAGTCTTGTTCGAAGCGAAGAAAGCAGTAGGTGTGGAAGCGACAGATGCTTCCGGTAACACCCTCGTCTTCAAGTCAGTCGAGGTTATTGTTTCAGCCGGCACATTCAGATCTGCACAGCTTCTGCTTGTATCCGGAATCGGCCCTGCCGAGACGCTGCAGGCTCATTCAATCCCGGCTGTGCACGAAAACCCCCACGTAGGCACAAATTTGCACGACCACTTTGTTGTGCCTCTCTATTGGAAGCTCAAAATCCCCAACGCCGCTGTCGGTTCGCCCACATTCCAGGGACCTGCGTATCAAATCGGTTTACCGGGCGACTACTTAGCTCTCTACCATGACCCAGAAGTTGCTATCGTGGCCAAAGCCGAGGGTGCGGGCGAGGAAGAGGTCCAGTTCCTTGCCAACGAGAAAGTCTGCCACACAGAGGTCTTGATCAACTACGCCGCAGCTGGGCTTGGAACTACTCAACTCGAGAGCGACGGGATGACTATTACGACAATGATTGTCGACATGATCCCAACATCTCGAGGCACTATTACTATCGCTTCAAGTGACATTTCCACTTATCCTGTCATCGATCCGAACCCGTATGCCACTAAGGCTGATCGTACGGCCGTCCGGAATGCTGTCCGAAAGGTCCTTCACATGTTGACCGCCACCGAGTTGGGCAATTTGATCGTCGAACACGAGCTGACGGATTATCCTGGCCATTCAGACGAAGACATCGATAAGCGAGTGGCTCAGTGGGGAATGCCCTTCTGCCACCCAGGTGGAACCTGCTCGATGGGAACCGTTATTGACACAGAGTGCAAGGTGATTGGAATGGATGGATTGAGGGTCGTTGACGCGAGCATCTTGCCTGTACCGATATGCGCTCATTACCAGGCCGTCGTGTATGCTGTTGCAGAGAGGGCTGCGGATTTGATTTGAATAGTGATTTGCAGGCCCGGCCTCAACGCCAAAAGCCGGCCCAAAACGGACTTCTGAAACCAGTCTAACACTGAGCCGACTCCGAGAGCGTGGCCCGGCAGCTCTCACAGCCCAGGACCAGGCTTCACTTTATTTCATGTGGTGTAGGGATGTTAGGGTGTCCACCTGAGTTCATAGGCGGAGAGTGTTCTACTACCAAGAGAGAAGGAGCGAGGGGAAGAAGGGTGTTGTGAAACGGATGAGTCAGCGTGACCTGGTGACTCGCGAGATATGAAAAAGGTAGTATATTATGGGAAATCCGCGATATGTCTTAGATGTAGGTATTGTACGAATAAAAGGCCGCGTCAGCCCGATGCGCAAGCCCGACGCGCAAGCGTAGTAGTTACGAATGTATTTAACCAGAGAAAAATCAAGTCTGGGAGACCCCCCAGAGTTCTCTCTCACCCACTCTGCTGTCACACATTTGTCACATCAGTCACTCAGAGGTGGGCGACATCACATCACCGCCCCTGGGCCCACCCCAAACCAAATCTGATAACACCTTCAGTATGCTAGATATCGCTCATTCGTTCAAATTGCTTGACGGCACCTACATTCCATGGCTTGCTTGGGGCTCTGGCACTGGGAGGGCCGTTCATACAGCTGTCGAGTCCGGGATTGCTGCATTGCAAGCGGGATTTCGACATATCGACACTGCGCAGTACTACAAGACCGAAGTTGAGGCTAAAGAAGCCATTGAAAAGGCTTTTATTCCCAGGAATGAGGTGTATATCACTTCCAAACGTACGTTTGTATTGTTGTTAATTCTACTTAATATCATCGCACTCATTTGAGACAGTCTCGTTCGTAGATGATGATCAGCCAGTTTCGCTGGATCAAGTTCGAAAATTAGTCGAAGAATCCACGAGGAAATTGGGATCCATTGCTGATCTTTTCCTCATCCACAACCCGTTCGTCGCGAAGCCGGGAGAATTGAAGCAGGTTTGGAACATCCTCGAAGATTTGAAGACGGAGGGGAACCTAAAGAGCATCGGAGTCAGTAACTTCCGAATCCAAGATCTTGATGAGGTCTTGAAAGATGCGAGATACATTCCCGTTGTCAACCAGGTAAGAGAAAGGCCGCATTCGCCATTCAGACCATTAAGATTTGGGACAGCTCGAATACCATCCTTACGTTCTTGCTCATCTTGAACCCGTTCTCGAGCTCCAAACGAAACACGGCATACTAACAGAATCGTATGGCACTCTCACACCAATTCTCCGACACCCGACCGGTGGACCGCTCAAGCCTGTTTTGCAGCGCATCGCAAGACGCCTTTCAGAGGAAACGGGAAGAAACATCAACGAGGCTACCGTGCTTTTGCTCTGGACCCGTGCTCAAGGCGTGATCGGAGTGACGACCAGCGTCAACGTGGACCACGTGAGGGATTTGGCCACGGTGTACACTAGTATGCCGGATCTGCTTAGCAAGAGCGAGATAGAGGAAATCACCCGCATTGGCAAGATGGTCCATTTCAGGTATTATGTGAGTGTTGCGTTACTTGCGGTCACAGTGTTCGTGATGACCCATTTCTCTTATTTCATAGAGAGAACATATGGAAGTTGACTTTCCACTTCCTGATTTGCCAGATGGTCAATAAACTGTGCATGTGTTGAAGTGAGATGCGAGTGCGCTTAAGATCTCGCTTCAGATCTTGATAGATCAGAAGCCTCGGACCTGCTCAGAGCACGATCGCTCTGAGATGAGATGATCATGAACAATTCCTTAGACGGCAATCCTTTTGTACTGGTTTTATATTAGATCTGGCGGAGTGCGGGCCTCGGCGCCCACAATATTTACTTGTACTTACGAGTAGTTACGATGTATTCAAGCGCGCGTTGTGCGTGCCTGGTGCCCCAGTCGTTGTGTTAACGTCTGGTGTATCAGAGCGTCCGATCCCGTGCCGCTGCAGCGGCATGTATGTACTTTTATGTATGCGGATGTAAAACAATCTTCATACTATCCGACATTCAAAGAGGGAAGTTGGTGCGTTTGTGGACTAGCAATTGAGACATGTAGCATTGTCGACAGGTCACGGTGAGTGGACTTAAGTTCTACTAGGTGTGGCCATCCTCAATCCTTCGTTGCGGCGCGTAAGAGTCTCTTGAAATCCTCAAGTCCATCTCCGGCGTTCTTCCAAGCTCTGCTGAGCTTATCTCTGACAACTTCAGCATTTCGTCTCTTTCGGTCGCCCTCACTCCCCTTCATCCTTCGAAACACGTCCCTTGCCTCCGCTGCTACGCATTCGCACGTACCAACGGGGGGACTCCCACCACGGCGCAGGCGTTTCAACCCCTCTATCCCTGTACGAACTTGAACCAACTCAAATGCGACGTCAAGGGACAGCGAAATATAGGCTGCGTTTCCAGGTTGGTCAAATACGAGTGGCCAAGCGATTCTGCGGCGTATTTGTTAGCAAGTGATCCTTACTAGCGCCTCGTTGTGGCAGATTACGTACATTGGTATACCTCGCGATAAAGCTTCCAGTATACTGTTTTGTCCACAGTGACTTAAAAACCAACCTGTAACCTATCGAAAATGAGGATCAGATGTAATTATAATCGTATGGCATTGCCTTACAGGATGGCTTAGAATTGTCTGTTGCGGACACCATTTTGAAATCATCGCAAATCCAGAACTTGAGACCTTTTCAATTAACTCAGTAGATAGATCCGCATGAGGTGATGCGGTCGCGAATATCTTCATTTATAAGCTAGTAAGCCAATGAAAGGTCTCAATGGAGTTAGGACGAGGAACTTACAAAAGGGATTTCATGCTCCAGAAGAATTTCAACGTACAATCTGACGTAGTCGTCCTTGGGCCACCACAAGCTTCCGAATGACATCTAAATTGACCAGCTTGGTTATCAGCATGATATGGGGGCTGCGTAAAGGTGACTCACATAGAGCAGTGAATTCTCGCCATGGGAAGCTAGAATCCTATCCATAAAAGCCTGAACTGGTGTGCCATACTCTGGCACCTCATGATCAGTTGCCAACAGGCCGCGCTTTGAGGACTCAAAGACGGTATCTGGCCAAGGAGAAATGGGACCAATTGTATATAATTTCCGACCACCTGATTCTTCGAGCCATCGTCGAGTTGCATAGATCGCCTCGGGTTCATAGGCACTGCACGTGCCATAAATAAATCCATCGCACTCCTTCATAAATCTATCCGAGTTCATTGTCAAATTCAACCAAAAACTCCGGGATTAACATAAACTTACTCCACTCCAGCCTTAAAGATGTCATAGAAGCCCGTTGGCAGTTCCTCCTGGCGCTGAAAATGACCTTTCCGATGAATTCAGTCTTTATTTTATCGAGGCATCTCACACACATCGTTCGGTTGTGGGTACCATTCATAATCATAAAAAGCGGGAAGGCCAGGCAAAACAACCAAGTTACCCTGCTTCATGTTCGTCATCTAGTTGCTTATCAGTCTTTAGCACCGATATCGATATTGGAAATAGGGACCTACCTCCTTTATGACTTCCTCTACATCCATTCCGGAAGCCTCTGCCACGTGTCGTGCTTCGTTTGCAACATCTCCCAAGCCGCCGTATTTTTCAGGGCCAAAAACACGCAATGGGAGGTATGCACCTGCGGGCGACCAGTTCCAGACGGGGACACTTTTTCCAGTTATTTCCCGGACGGATTGTAGAATCGGAAGATAGATGGGCTTGGGGTAGGTTTCTGAGTCAATAAACAGCATCCAGGAGAGTAAGAAAGAGAAAGCGAACATCGGTGATCACGGCTGTTGGACGAATTGTAGGGAGTATATCATCACCAGTAGACATGGACCGAATGCTTTCGCAGAGTATAAGTTTGCGGTAACAATCGGGGAAGGACTTGATGACGATCGACATAAGTCCGGGTACATCAAATCCTTGCCCACCGATGTTAACTAACCTATGATAGGAAGTTGGCGTTGAATGACTGTTGGCGGCAGAGAGGGATTGAAAAAACTTACCGCAGCCGCCTGCGCATTACTTCTTTCTCTTCATCATTATCGTTCGATCGGCTATATCTATCGCACTCAGCTGCGATTTTTTCATCAAAACTACCTAAGGTCATGAACGTCACAACAATATCAGGACGTTCTTGAACGGCTCTGCAAGCGAAACCACAAAGTGGCCGTAAACATCCTGTTATCGACGCATCATAATTAGTTAAACATCGATATGTATTGCTTGAGGGCTATAAAACGTACCCCATGCTGGAAGTGTCAATAAAACCAGATGGCCCTTCAGGCCGTGGGTAAAGTCGATTTCAGAAGGCATTTATGCACCACCGAATAGAATGATCAGTGCAAGTCAGTGAGGAAGATTGTCATAGGGCGTTGATGCACTTTTGCGGCGCGCTAACTTGACCATTCTGATTCTCCCACGTTGTCCGCTTATTGAGGGGCGCAGCCCGTGAAGGATCGTCGCTAGCTTCTTTGGTGTCTTAGGACATCTTTTTAATTTGCACACATTTTGAACCATTGCATTTGTGTTTCGGGGGTTCCCGCGAAAACGGGTTTGAGGTTTTAGCGCTTTCAGCAGTTCTAGATGGAAAACCTATCAAAAATAAATATTGACTAATCCACTGATGAAGCAGTTGAGCCCGCACGGTTCTAGCACACCTCTGCGTACGCCTTGATCGAGATAGCGTTTTAAGAGGGACGGTTTTCAACATGCAATCTGCTTTTCTCGGCTGCGGATTCAGCTTGGTCACTGCAGGATGCTATGATCAGTGGCTTGACGAATCCTAAGCCGAGTGACCGTAAATAAGCGCCGGATCCAATTCACTCGTTCACGCGTTCACGCGTTCACGTGTCATTACACGACGATTCTTCTCATAGCTCCCACTGGTACCAAAATGACGAGCTCCGTCTTAGTACGGGCTGGTCTCGTGCTGTCCCTGCTTTCCTCTGCCGTTTGTAGTAGTTCTTCTCCTCCGGTCAAGGTCTCCCTCCGCACCTCCTGGCCTTCCCCACCATTCCTCCTCGAACTAATGTATGTCTCTTCACAACGGCTATCTTCCGACTAAAAGGTCACATCTCCTTTGCAGTGAAACAATTTCGTTAGAAGAACCCGATGCATTCTTCCCACTATTGGACGTCTTGACGAGCCACGACGCGTTTCTGGCCAAGGGCGAGCTTTCATCCAAAGCGCAGCAGCAGCACACATTGCAGACTGCACTCTCTGCCGGTTACTTGTCCAAACCAGGCGCTTTAGAAGCTGTCCAAGCCCAACTCGCCCTGCACGCTGCGAACCCAAAAATCGTCGCCTTTTACGAACACTATTTGAACAATGTAGGAAATGCGCGGAACCACGCGTCGAAGGACGCAGACGCAGCTGTGGATGCGGGAATGTGTGGCTCGTGGGTGGACTGGTACGGAGAGGTCGTCTGCGATGTGGAAAGGCTCGTACACCTCACGGGTCCGGAAACCCTCGATCCTGCGGAGTCCTCGTATTTGTGAGTTGCCAATCCCTCTCTCGGTTTTCGCTCGTGCGGTGCTCACATCGCAGCGTCAGTGAACCATTTCCAAGGCCCCACACCCTCTCTTTCGATCACATTTATCCCACACCCAGTCTGGCCCTGAGTAGTCCACCACGCACTGCCGTCCTCTATGCCTCTTTCCAATCTACCAATTTCAGACAGCTCCATTCACACCTCCTGCGGTTGTCCAGTGGGCCCATGCCGAGAGTGCAATACATCTTCAGACCCATCCCTCCCGATAGAGTAGAAGCGGAAAAGGGCTACCTCTCTGGCTATGGTGTCACGCTGGACCTAAAAAAGATGGATTATCTCGCCCTCGATGATAGACATTCCCATAGCAGAAGTACTTTTCAGTGTCGCTCTCCCTTGCGACCTTCTTCTCACGCTGAACGGCTCTAGACCTCACATCGGAAGACGCCCAGACAGTATATGCTGATGCAGAAGCTGACTTTGATAGCGTCCTCCCTCTTCTAGAGCGGCACCCCCTCAACACAACCTTGGACGTCGGGGAGCCTCTAACCAAAGACGAGATATCTCGTAAGCACCCCCCTATTTCCCCTGTCGCGACGCCATATGTCTTGCTGACTTTGTCGTGCCAGAGATTGGTATTCTTGCCACTCAGCTCGTCTCCGAATCACAGACCCCGCTCCAGACATTAAAACACCTGGTTCATGACTTCCCCAAATACGCGACTTCCCTCGCCCGGCGCATTGTCCCACAGTCCGGCCTTCTAGATGAGATCTCTTCGAACTCTCACAAAATACGCCCTGGAGTGAGCGCTGTCTGGTTGAATGGTGCGCAGGTTTCTCCTGACGAGATGAACCCGTACAGGTAATATCCTTCCCGCCTTATCACCATTCCTTACACCCGACTGACGCTACTGACGGTCCCCTGAAGCCTTCTTCGTTTAGTACGCAAGGAAAGGGACCTTATTCTCTCTTTGATGTCCCTTGGCCTCCTACCTGGGGAAGCATTTGAACTCGTTACCCATCCCTCCATTGGGGGTTCTTCGCCGAGAGGCGACGCCACAGATAGTCTTTTTGATGCCAGCGACCGTGCAGAAGGTGGCAATCTCATTGTCTGGTGGAACGACATAGAGAAAGATAGTCGGTATGTGTCCTAGTTCTCACTGTGCCTGGCCTTCTCACTCGCGCACAGCTACGCACGTTGGCAGCCATCTCTATATGCAGTGAGTCCACCTACTGCGTTCGTTTTTGCGCGCTACTAACCAAACCAAGCTCTTGCATCCGATGTACCCCGGCCAACCGCCTACCGTCCGTCGCAACATATTCAACGTCGTCTTGGTCTTCGACCTGTCTCGACCAGCAAGCCTGCACTTTATTACGAACACCATCTCAATGCTCATCGAGCGCTCTTACCCAGCGCGCCTTGGCATTGTACCCATCGTTGAGACCGAAGAGGGCGCAAAGATGGCCAGGGTGTTCTACTACTTGATGCAGAACTACGGCCGTGTCGCGACGATGCGGTTTTTCGGCGGTGTGCGTAAACCATACTTATGCCTATACCCTTAATCCTTATTCTACGCCAGGTTCTAGATTTGCAGGTCGGGAGAGAACTGAAGTTGGACTGGTCCCACGTGCAGGCGCAATTTGAAGCGCTCGCGGTGAGCGAGGAGATCAAAGGCGGGGGAGAGGCGATGTCATTCGATTCTCTGGCTGGCGGTACTTCCGAAGTTTCCGAAGCGAAGATCTACAAGGCTCGTGCGTACGCACGACGGCTGGGCACAGATGCCATGTCATCGCCCAACGGCCACACATTTATCAATGGAAAGTATTATGCGCTTGATGACGTACGTCCAGTTCCTACCTTGCACACGGAGCTCTATCTCATCGCCAGTGGGGCAGAACTTCCTGAACCCGCTGCAATCCACTGTCGGACAGGCGCTTCAGTACTTCCAAGAGAAGGTTACTGTCCGTTGATTGCGCGCTGTCGGCGTCTGACGAACGATCTTTTCTTTTTGGTATAGATCTATAAGGGTGCAATTACGGATGATCAGGCGGACGACATCGAGAATCATTTTTACGATTTGCCCAGCACTATGAAGAGACGCAATCGTCACATTGTCTCACTAGGAAACGGTGGCGGTGTACGCGTGGTTAACCTCCTCGACTTGCACAAGCAGACTGGACTGCGCGTCTCTCCCGCCTCATTTATCTACCCCGGTGAGTCAGCCCCCGACCTCAGCTTCCCCGGCCGCTGATGACGACGTAATGCAGCTTCTGAGCAGGTGCCGCTGTCCATCTACGTGGTCGCCGATCTCGATACCGAAAGTGGCCTGAGTTCCTTGCTGGATGCGCTTGCATTCGCGGTACGTCGCCAAATATTATCGATTTTCTCATCTGGTTTGATGGCTTTCCAAAAGGACACTAGTTTTGCTTGCTCACGTTTGACCTTCCTTCACAACCCGGCATCGCCAAACAGCGACCTGGGACGGCACACACACATCTCCTTGCTGTTATCTCACCTTATCTCCAAGGATCTCCTCTCGAAGGCTACCGCGTCCCTGCTGCTTCAAGCCTTTGGCCCGCGTGGCGACCCGGGATCCAGGCAGGACGGACAGACTGTTCTGAGCGTGGCTTCCCCGCTCGACGAGATCACCGGCGGCGTCACCCTGGCAGACATCGACCAGGACAATTACCGACGGTACGTAGATGCGGGCAGGTTGGCCGCGAAGATGGCAGGCCTCACACCCGGCGCATCGGGACTGATCATAAACGGCCGAGTGATGTTCCATCCGTTGTCTGCCTTCTTCCACCTCCTGACATAATGTGCCCCTACCGTACTTGCAGATCGTCGGGCCGATCGCACCAGGAGAATTCACCGCAGAGGACTACCGAATTCTTCAGGACTACGAGCTGGCGAAGCGCGCCCAACCGGTGTTGAGCGCTCTTGAGGATATCGTCCCTGCTTTCGCGAGCCACGACCGGTGAGTCCCGACTTCTAGTTGAAACACTTATATGCTCAGTTCTCCGAAAAAAAAAATTCAAACAAACAAACCGCGATTGATTGGTCACAGAGCGACCGCGGCTGACGTCGTGTCGATGGTGTCTTCCGTCGTATCCACGTTGCAAATCGAGGATCCGAATCGATCGGGCATCTTCAACAAAGGCCCGGTGTCGCGCAATCAGAATTATAAGTCTATGGATAGCGAATATACGTTTGTGATTCATCGGCCCTTCTCAGGTTGACTAGTCCTGATGGTACCCGTCTACTATCAGTGCATTTACCATCGGCGACAATGCGACCGCTTTGCATCGCTTCGTCGTTATCTTGGATCCTCTGAGCGAGCAAGCACAAAAATATACAAGTCTCTTTGAGGTGCTTTCGAGTCGATGAGGCATTTTCGCTTGCTCAGAACGTTCTCCATATAGTGGCTCTCGAATATTCCAACGGTCACCGTGGAGTTCCATCTCCAGCCGCCCGAGTATTCAGAAGTATGTCACCTGGCCTGTGTTAGCACATCCACGACCCTACCTTATCACCGCGTCTACAGCTTCCGTTGAAACGTTTCTACCGCTACAACCTCATCCCTTCTCTTACATTCGATGATACAGGGTAATACGACATTCTTTCCGAGCTTCTGTTCCCCTCTCAGACTACTTGCAGACACGAGCTTCCCGCGCAGGTGTTCTTCCGTGACCTTCCAATTGAGCCAATCTACACTCTCGGCCTCGACGAGCCTTCTTCGTGGCTCGTGCGCCCCCGTGAAGCGCTCTACGACCTTGATAATGTCCAGCTTGGTGTTTTATCTGGCGACGAACGACAGCGCGGTGTGGAGGCCGTTTTCGAGCTCGACTATATCATTGTCGGCGGACATGCCCGTGAGAGGGGCACGAACTCCCCCCCGCGCGGCGTGCAGCTGCAACTCGCGGCTCACCACGGCACGCCGGTCGATGACACCCTCATCGTGGAGAACCTAGGTTACCTGCAGT
Source organism: Lactarius evosmus (assembly GCA_951394315.1). NCBI lineage: Eukaryota > Fungi > Basidiomycota > Agaricomycetes > Russulales > Russulaceae > Lactarius > Lactarius evosmus. The sequence continues at coordinate 18,987 of OX596124.1, forward strand.
TCAAGGCGACCCCGGGCGTGTACCACCTCGAGATACGCGAGGGACGCGGGCGTGAGGTCTTCTGGCTAGAAAGCGCGGGCAATGAGGGATTGCTCAGCCCCCCCGTCGAGGAGGCGGGAAATGAAGTCACGGTCACGAGCTTCGAAGGCCTGACGCTGTATCCGCGCCTAGCGCGTCTTCCAGGCCAGGAGTTCGTCGATGTACTCGAGGACCCCGAGGGGGAAGAACAGGAGCCTGTTGGAATTGTCGATAATATCGTTTCGCGGTGAGTTACTGCTTTCTTTCTTGGGGCAAGTCCCGTCAAGTGATCGAGCTGATACCCCGATGTAGCATTTCGTCGGTGTTCAAGTCAATGGGGAGCAAGGCGGAGAAGGGGGTGTCGTCACAGAGACACGCCGAGATTAATATCTTCACGGTGGCGTCGGGTCTATTGTATGAGGTGAGGTCAACGCGAAGAGTGACCCACGCGACCTGCTGCTCACGTATTTTCCAGAGATTCGCGTCGATCATGATTTTGAGTGTTCTGCGCAACACAGAGCACACGGTGAAGTTCTGGTTTATCGAGAACTTCCTGTCGCCATCTTTCCTCGTACGATTCCCATCCGCTGCATCCACTGCCTGATGGGGAACCGCCTAACTATCGTGCGCAGGAATTTATTCCTCTCTTCGCTGAGGAATACGGTTTCCAGTATGAACTCGTCACCTACAAGTGGCCGACGTGGTTGAGACAACAACGCGAAAAGCAGCGGATCATTTGGGCATACAAGATCCTCTTCCTCGACGTACTATTCCCAATGGACCTCGACAAGGTCATCTTTGTCGACGCGGACCAGATTGTGCGCGCAGACCTGAAGGAACTGATCGACCTCGACTTGCACGGCGCACCTTATGGCTACACCCCCATGGGCGACGACAACGAGGAGATGGAGGGCTTCCGGTTCTGGAAGACAGGATATTGGGAGCAGTTCCTGCGAGGGCGTCCCTACCACATCAGGTGATGCCTTTTTTTTCAGGGGGGGCTTTCTGGTTGGGTACTGACTGATTGCCCCCGCAGCGCACTTTACGTCGTGGACTTGGTTCGGTTCCGTCAGATGGCTGCCGGGGTTCGTGAAGTCCTTTCTCTCAATCTTCGCGCCATGAACACCACATTTCGCTCTGTAGGATATCTTGCGCAGTCATTATCAACAACTCTCGGCCGACCCTAATTCGCTTGCTAACCTCGACCAAGGTTCGCTGGCCCCATTCCTTGGGGAATGTAAACTCTTGATGTTGACGATCTGTCACAGACCTGCCAAATAACCTGCAGGGACATGTTCCTATAGTGAGTGTCTAAGAGGGTTTGGCTGTTGTTGGAGTCGCTGACTTGTCCGATCAAAGTTCTCTCTGGATGAAGACTGGCTATGGGTAGGTTTCTATCACATGTTTCTAGTATGATGCTGCTGCACAAAACTTTCCTTTAGTGCGAAACGTGGTGTAAGTCGGAAGCCAGTTCGTGTTGAGTAGAAGATCTACGCTAACAATCCCTCAGGTAGCAAGGACAGGCTTCATCGTGCCAAGACCATCGATCTTTGCCAAAATCCGCTGACGGTTCGTACTCCCCTCCCCTCCTTCCGATAGGCTGCTCGGTTGTTCATCCCGCCATTGTCCTCACAGAAAGAACCGAAGCTCGCGCGCGCCCGTCAGATCCCGGAATGGGAGCAGTACGATACCGAGATTGCATTCTTCGCACGGAGGCTAGCGGATGAGGGTCGCATTCACGCCAGTGCCGCCGCTGCGGATGTGAACGAGCTTGCCAAGGCCGGGTCTATCCCTGTCCCTGTTCCGGTGGAAGAGGCGATGCCGGACAGTATTGTGGGCGAGGAGCAAGGCGAGGGCAAGGCGGAAGTGTCCACTGGGCCCATTCGGGATGAGCTGTAGCGGTGACGGGCGGCAAATCGGAATATGGGATTTACTAGAGCAACCTGGATTGTTCTTTATTTGAAGTAGCTGGACCCAGTGGGACGGTCTACGTCGGATATGGAAAGGACAGTTTGGTTGAAAGTAATAGCTTGAATGGTGCGGTGTGGGTATGCACAACAAACGTTAGGGCGCAGATTGCGTTGTGCGAAAATGTTTCGGCAGGCCTCTGTGTTCCAATCGGCAGGGAAGACAGATTGTCACTTTTCTTGACAAAGTCATTCAGCCGGTCGAAATTTCTGTGAACCGCAAACATGAACAGATATGTCCAGCCACTATTGCGTAGGCATATCGTTGGTTATTCAGGCGCATTCGCAGAGCGCGTTCTCATTCCAGTCGTCGTGTATATGAAATACTTTTTTTCTTCCTTACAATACAGACTCCTTTTTTATCCCAGCTTCACACCTCATTACACTGCGGTATAATGAGATTGGGATATAATAGGAAGTGTTAATTATCCCACTAAGTGCACTTAGCAGGTCAGTGTGAGCAGTTGTGGTTGGGTGGGGGTGGTTAGCAACAAATAACTGGCAGCATCGTCTGCCAGATTGGATGGATAGCTCACCTATCGAATGGACGGCCCAGGTAACAGTAGATGCCACCACTCGGCCCTACATCATGTACGTGTGTACAGTGTGCATTCTCCCTCAAGCAAGCTTTTCCTTAGCGGAAACATTTGCGAATCAATTACATATGCATTGGTACATATATCAGTAGAAGCAAATCTCCCTTACCGTTTTCCCTTCCGCTTTTGTCTGCCATCTGAACTCGAGCCTGCGACAGACTTGCGCGCGAGCGCAGCTGCTCCCTGGCCCCCAGAAGCGAATCGCACCGCCTTGCGCACGTTGACCACGTCCCCTGCACCACCACCACCACTCCCGTCCCCGCCGCCGTCCCGTTTCGCCTTTTTCAATGACGAGCCACCGGGCGCGCCGTTTCCTATCTGTTTGACGAGGGCCAGGTTCGCGCTCCTCTCCGCGTCGACAGACTTTTCGATCGGGTCGAACTGGGGACGACGCGGCGCCGTGAGGCAGAAAAAAATCGGGGGTGAAAAGTAGTGGGCACGCATAGGGGGGGTAAGAGTAAAGAAAGGAGGAGAAAAGTCGGGAAGGGGGTACGGTACCTTGCGCTTCACCCCGCGCAGCTTTTTTTCGCCCTCGAGCACGCGGTCGAACTTGCCCATGCTCGCCGTGCTCGCACGTGTTGTCGCGAGAGTGCGGTCAATCTCACGCTTACGGTTGACCTGGGCACCCGTGACCGTCGCCGTCGCCGTCGTCCGTCCCTGCTGGGACCGCGCGAGGTTCTGCAGACGCTGGCGCTCGTTCTTCGCCATTCGCTCCTTGCGCACCGTACGCGCCTCCTTGGACGGGTCATAATCCGCATCTAGAAGTCAACCAAAGGCATTTCAGCGAGGTCGTACTTGAAGACCAAAAAAATTGGGGGGGAGCTAGGAACTAGGAACGCACCAGCGTTGGCGGGCACCTCGTGCAACCACTGTGTCTCCTCGGCCTTGTTCTTGCCTTTCCATCCCCAGCGCGGCACCCACGCCTGGCGCTCGTCGTCCCAGATCTTCTTGTCGCGCCGCTGCGAACTGATGCCCTTCGCGCGCGCGAAGCGCTCCCATTTTGTCGGGAGCTTGGGCTTGGGAAGAGGCTTGGCGCGCGGGAGCTGCGTCGTCGGTGGTGGGAGCTGCGCGAGCGGGCCCTCGGGCGAGGGGAGAGTCGGAAGGCTGAAGAGCGCTGCGAGGAGGAGCTGGACGCCGTCCCGCGCGGTTGACTGGAGATACGCTTCGCGATCGTGGCTACGATTTATTTTTTTTATGGTCGAGTCATGGAAAATAAGGAAGCGGAAGGAACAAAAACGTACTCGTAGCTCTCTTTGTCGATCACGTTCGGGTCTGAGACCGTCAAGAGGCCTACATCGACGTCGGGAGGAACGTCCTTCTCGACGAGGGTAGATTTTCTGGTAGACACTGGTCAGCGATGACCGATAGTAGTGAATACTGTAGAGATCTCACTGTTTTGAGACTTTCGACGCAAGAATATCCGAGACATCCATCGGGACGGCCTCGCAGACCACAAGAAAATAAATAAATCCAAAGGGATGATGTCATGTGACCTCTCATTCTTACGCAACTACAACTCACTACGCTCACTCCCTACTCGCTCAGTGCCACGTATATAATACAGTGAAATTGTTCCAAAAAATGAGCTGACCGTAAATAACCCCTTATCCAAAGGGATCGGACCAAGAAGTATGTATCGCTGCGCTAAAGCCAGAGAGGGAGGAGGTGAGGGTGATGGCAGAAGAAATGTGGGGGTTGGGTGGATATAGTGGAGGAGCCTATTAGATCGTACATCATTGCTATGGAATGTATGCGGGCAGTGCAGTGCTGAGTAAAAGAGAGGGAAAAATAAATGTGTGTGTGAGAGAAAAAAGCGGGAAAATGGTGGCTCGAATTGACTCATCGCGCCCAGGGTGCATCGATCCGCAGACGTGTCGTTTTTTGTCACTACCTCAAAGATGCCTTCGATGCCTTTGCGCTGACCCCACCGCCATTTTCGCTGCCACTGCCACCACCACCACTGCTTGCACTGGCGCTCGCGTTGCGGATCGACAGGAGCACTTCCTTGCAGTACTTTAGCTTATCCAACAGTCGCTGCGCAAACTTGGCTTGCTCCGGGTCCGACACTGGCGGAAGGAGCGCCCGCGCCATCACTTGGCTTAGCGTCCAGCGCGTTAGCACGTAGTTCTTGTCAATATGCGCGATTGCGAGGCCTTGCGCCGACAGGATGATCTTCGAGTGGTCGTAAAAGTTGAACTGCCAGTCGTGTTAGTTGCGTGTTGCCGTACGGTTGAAGGAGATACGCTAGTAAGGGAGGAGCGCACCTGGAGGACGTCATGGCTCAACTTGAATACAATGACATGTTTCATGCGAAGGTACTTTTGCACGAAATGCATGCACTTGGTCCGTTGAAGGTCCTGGAACGTATACTCATAGTCTCCGTATAATTTGCCCATGATGTACCCCTCAAAGTGTTTTAGGAGGTACACCTTGCTCTTCAGCTCCTCTGGGTAGTCCGCCACGGTGTAGTTCTTGCGCACGTACACCGTGCCTTGGCGGCGCGACGATATGTAATCGAAGTGCCTGTCATAGCGAATCAACACCCAGTACGAGGCAATGAACGAGATAGATAACCCACTGCTTATCAGCGGCGAGGACAAGCGTTGTGCTGTCGTTGAAGTGTACACCGACCGAGCCGTCTGTGAGAGCGTAGCCCATGCCATACTTATTACAGTAATCGACCCAGGATGCGATGAATACGCGCTCCTCTGGCATGTCTACATCGTCGCTTGGGTCACGGAAAAGCAGACCCTGCGAAAACGCATCGAACGCAGTACAGAGGGTCTCCGCCGCTGCATCGAACCCGTTTACCTTCGGCGTGCCGGATGTTGGTGTGGTAGCGGCGGAGCCACCGGACGATCCTGCATTAAAAGCAGCAGGCCGTCAACTTCTGTTCAGAAAACGCGTAGGCAATTGGCTTCACTGAGAATAGCTTGGGTCTCCTTCGTGCGTACCCGGAGATGTCGCTCACCCTGTGCAGTCTCTGGCACCGGTGCGGGCACGTTCTCCGCATCCTCGAATGGCGACTCGGTGGAGCGTGGGACCTGAGCAGGCACCATCTGCGCAACGATCCTAGCCTTCTGACTCTGCAACTCTTTCATCCGCATATCTTCCCCTTGCCTTTCGTACGTAACACCACCCGCACCGCCCTCCTCCGTGATTCCCTGCAGTCTACTAGTAGATTTGTGCGCCTTGGCGGGTGACTTGACGGCTTCCTTCTTCGCGGCTTGCAATTTTCGAAGGAGTGTCGGTTCCCCGCGCGCGGTGCCAACACCGGCGGGTGCAACCATGAGCGGCTGGCGCGCAGAGCTGAGCAGCGCAGAGATCGGGCTCCCGGGCTGCACCGCCTTCTGGAATTCGCGCTCCTGCTGTGCGAGGCTGCTGGCACTACTTGCGCTTAGGGCGGGGGGCTCATTGTCACGCGCCGTGGTTGGCGCAACCTCTCCATCGAGTTGGCACGCCTGCCGCAACCGAGCGAGGTTCGCCTGTGAGACGAGGGACGAAATATGTCGGAAGTCGGGCGGCATGTCCCGCGCGGAGGCAGGTATGTATCCTGGAACGGTGCCGCTGGTGAAGAAGGCGTGGTCGACGATGTCGTGCAATGAGGGGCGCTCTTGGGGGTTGGGCGTAAGGATCTGTTGCACAAGCTCGCGCGCGTCGAGGGATACGTCCCGGTGTGACGGGAACTCATATTGGTTGTCGCGGATACGCCTACACGAGGTCGGGGTTAAGTTGCTAATGAGTATACTGACGAACTTACTGATACACCTCTTTGACGTCTTTGGTTTGGAAGGGCGGACGGCCGACGACGAAAGTGTAGAGGATGACACCAATGGACCAGGTGTCAACTTCAAAACTGTGTCCGTTCGCGGTGTCAAACAATACTTCTGGTGCAATATAGTTGGGCGTGCCGCAGATGGTTTTCTTCCGCTCTCCGGGGCTCTCGATAAGCGCGGCCAGACCAAAGTCGCCAACTTTAATGTTCATGTCGGCGTCAAGGAAAAGGTTGCCAAGCTTAAGATCACGGTGGATGACTTGGTGGGTGTGCATATAGTGGCAGGCACCAATGAGTTGTACCATGAAGAACCGGGCCTCTGGCTCTGTGAAGACACGACGACGGTGCAGCATGCTCATGAGAGAACCGTTGGGACAAAGATCAAGGGTCATGTATACGTTCTCTTCATCCTCGAAGCAGTCTACGAAACGGACGATGTTGGGGTGGTCTAAAGCCTTGTGGATTTTGATCTCTGCGTAAAGCTAGAATTTTAATTTTTTAGCGTCGGGGAACGACATGGGCACGGTGAGTATGCACCTTGGTTTTAGCTTTCTTGGTCTTGAGCGAGCTCTTCGTTACGACCTTACAGGCAAGGTAATTATTGCGGGAATCTCTAACTTGATACACTCTAGCGAACCCGCCCTGTAAGGTTAAGGTAGGTGAGGACTAGAGAGGATAGATAGATAGGTACTGACCTCTCCAAGGAAAGACATTCTTTGATATCGCAGGTAACCCGTCTTGTCTTGAATGACTTGAGGTGGCGAAGGAGGCTGAACTTTGGCATTCTGGCGAGGCAGGGGGGGCGATGGTTTCTTTTCATAGGGTGCTGTCTTTGGTGGGACCTCAGGAGGAACGTGGTTGTTGATAGCGTTAGATAAGGGGTTGCGCCGATTGGTGGTGGTCGAGGTGGCCGGTGGAGGGATTGGAGCGAGACGGGGTTGGTGGAGATGAGTGTTCATTTGTCACAATGGCCTAACACCAGAGACAGACAGAGAGAAAGAGGAATCGCGACTTGCTGGTCGACGCCTTGAGCGCTTTAAGTCAAACTCGAACTGTTCAAGTCCAACTTTTTCCAACACGGCACCACACGCTGCCACGGCGTGTTTATTATGTAATCACTCCCTCGCGTCACAAGATATCACGTGATCGCGTTCATCCGATTAGCCTCGTGTCTACCCCAGCAGCAAGGTTGACACACCCACATCACTGGGAAGCCTGCGCCACGGCGCTTCCTTCTAGCAAGTCAGGAGAGGGACATCTTTCTCGCCGAGGTTTCTTGCTACTGGCCAGACTCAGACATCCGTTCCAAACCAAGCACGCTCTTCGGTCTAGTAATTCACAACTATTATTGTAACAACCAAGAGTTAGTCTGTAGTCGGCATGTGGTCGAAAGAAGAGGTTGATGGACAGCTGGTGGCGTTTGTGCGTACCCCAGTTGTGTTTCGCATCAGAGATCCGGTCAGAAGGAACGCCATCTTTTACACGGGCTACTATAAAAATCCAAGATTGGGTCTTCCCAGTTCTTCCGCAGATATAAACAAGGAGTAGAAGCTCCGAATGCTCAGAGACAATGCCACACAGTAGAGGGAACTGAACGCGAATAGGTGATGTCCACGATGAGTGCGCGCGATAACAACCAACAGTCTGGAAATGGCTTCTGGCGTGGGTTTGTGTCCGTCTGACCGTAAACCACAACCCAATCTCGGATGGTCATTACGCTTGGCACACTGCTCGTGACACAACCAGTGTTCGTCACTGTACCATAAAAAAAAGTGCGCTCTCTCTGGTTGTCTTACTCGGTTCGTATCATGCGGCCGTGCTTTGCGCCGGTATCGTACTCATCCCGTACTGTAACTTGTATTGCAAACAGCATTCTTCATTTCAGTTCGGTAAGCCCTTTACGTCAATATATCGCGTCGATCCTTGACCAAAATCGTCCATCAACGTTATCGGTACATCCATTCCCCCCAAGGATCGGGAGTGTGTGACTCAGAGTGGGGGCGTGTTCACGAAGAGCGTCTCCAACATCCCAGGAGGGTAGCGCTCTCCCAGGACTGAGTCTGCGCGCTCGGCAATCTCACGCACTTCTTGCACCTCCTCTGGACTGAGCTTGACATCCAGTGAGCCAAGATTCTCGTTCAAGTACTAGACAAGTAGTGTATCAGCGCTGCCTTTTCTCTCATTCTTTCTGTTTTTCGTACCTTGATCTTACGCGTACCGGGGATAGGGATGACATCCGGTCCCTGCGCGAGGAGCCAAGCGAGTGTAACCTGTCCTGCAGAGGCATTGTGTTTCAACCCAATCTGCTTGATTTCTTCCACGACCTTAAGCACGTTAGGGAAGTTCTCCTTCGAATATCGCGGAATAATGCGCCGCATATCGCTTTCTTCGAAGTCGTCGGGGCTTGTCTGTGAAACAATGCCACCATTCTTCAAGACTTTGTTCAGAACGAGCATGCTAGACGTACATAATTTCCAGTCAGGAGTCCTCTCCCGAGCGGCGAATATGCGAACACAGTTACGCCCAGCTCGCGGGCGGCTTGCAGGACCCCAATCTTCGGATCCTCGGGATCCAGAGTGAAAGGCGAGTATTCGACCTGGATCGCTGAGACCGGATAGACCTTGTGCGCGCGTCGCAAGGTCTCGCCATTGCATTCGGAGATGCCGATGTACCTGATCTTGCCTTCCCTGTTGAAGGTAAATTGGGGTGAGCCGTGACATAGGGGAAACATGAAGGAGCTCTCCTACTTTACAAGTTCCGCCAATGCTCCCATGGTGTGTTCGATGGGGACAGTGGGGTCAGCCCTTATCAATGGCCGCATCAGACCTGCACGCGGCCCACGGGAGATCAGCGTTCACGACCACCTCACCTATGTGCATAATACAGGTCGATGTAATCGACGCCGAGTTTCTCGAGAGACTTATTCAGGGCCTCCTTGATATAAGCGGGCGAGCAGTCGATCACCTTCCCCGACGGTGAACCGACGCCAAACTTGGTTGCCAGGAATATCTCGCTGCGCTTGCCGGTGCGCTTGAACCTGTGTGTGCGTGCGGCCTCGGTGCTCAGCCGACAAGCGCGCGAACGACGCAGCGATAAGAGCGTTTACCATTTACCGATGAGTTCTTCTGAATCGCCGTACGCGTCTGCGGTGTCCCAGTTGGTGCAACCGGCCTCGTAGACGGCATCGAGCAACTGAGAAGACGAGCGTTGGGGATTATTCTACGATGTCACCACGCCACCTGGCAGAAACGGAAGTTACCTTGAATCGCTCCTCGTCGGGCGGAGCAGTGCCGTAGAAGCTAGATATGCCCATGGCGCCATATCCTATCGCCGAAACTTGCGCTGTGCCTACTTTGCGGGTGGGGAGTTTACTAGTCATGATGAGGTTACTCTGCGGTGAGGTGAGCACCACATCGACGTCTTATATGCAGCGGGTCAGGAGATGCCGCTCCAAAGGAAGGAACAAAGGAGCGCCGCATGATGTGAGTTATCAGCTTAGGGTTAAAAATGGAAGGACAAGAGCCCGTTCCTGGGAACCGAATATAGAGAGCGTTGACAGCCTGAGCAAGCATTATAGTAAAGGAGCTCAGTTTTCTGGTTACGCTGTATGGCGTCATATACGGAGAACACGAGAACAGTTCTAAGCCCCGGTTCATGAATGTATGAGCGCGGCTGGTCATAAAGCCGGATGGACGCAAGATGGTAGATGCTAGATAATCACACGAAAAATTACACGTCAGATCGCATACCATGCCAAGTCACCTTACTCGTCCAACAGCCCGTCCACCTCATTGGTTTCCTCCCCTTCCGTTTCAGATCCCAAAATTGAGTCCGCTGGCTCCGATGCCGAGTCGTCGTCATTGTTTTCACCCTCCTCCTCTTCTCGGCTCGACCGCGACTTCATGCCGTTTTTAATAGATTCACTGATAAAGGATAAGTTGCGTGAATGATACTGTAGCGCCCGAAAGTGAGCGAGCAACAAGAATGGACACGCACGCAGCGGCACGGCGCTTGGAACGAGGAACAGGCGTGGACTCATCCTCATCCTCATCCTCGTCCTCTTCGTCATCATCGCCCTCGAGTTTGATCGGCGTCATATCGACCTTCTTGGTCCTACGGCAAAGGTCAATAGCTCTTCCGTTGGCCAGCTGACATCGACTTACGCAGCTCTGCGTGGCATGGTGCGGGTGGGAATCACAGTGGGAGGGGCGGAGGCCTCCCCATCGTCCTCCTCGTCTTCATCGGATTGTGATGTCCGACGTCGTCTGTAGAGGAAAGAAAATGAGCACAATCCTCCACTCTCGATAATGTGTGGGGCCGCACTTAGACCGCGCCTTTCCCCCCTTGCTCCGCGGTGGTGTTCGCGCTCCTTCGTCCGTACTTGTAGCATCCGTCGTGACGCTCTCCGACCTGCGCTTCCTCGCGCCGGACTTCTTCGTCGTCGGCGCCTCATCTTCCTCGTCCTCGTCTTCGTCCAGCGGCACGATGTCGTCCAGAAACTCGAAGAGCTCCTTAAGGGACTCGAGCTGGCGGTACTCGGCCTCATCGAAGTCCTCGAGCTGCTTCTCAAATCGCTTCGAGAGCGCGTTATCGAATTTGGCGAGCGCAGCTAGAGCCGAGGCCTCCCGTGGCGGCCGCCGCGTGCGCAGGTTTTGCATGAGGAGCTTGAGGGTCCGCACCTTGTCGTCGTCGACGGTCTCGGGCGGGAGGTAGAGCTTGCCGAGGGCTTGGCAGAGCACTTTCTTGTCGTCTCCTAAGTGCGCGAGAGCTCGTAAGAGGGGCGTATAATAAATCCGGGGTCGAAGATATGGCTCACTAGGGATATCCTTGCTGAATAGCGCGCGGAGGAATGTAGCAGCCACGTCCATATGGACCACCTGGTCTGCACTCTGCCCAAGGGCTTCACTGAGAGGTGGAGTTGGGTGGTTAAGTCGAGCGCACAAAGCAGAACCACTCGCTTACATGGATACGGCTTTTTGCGGGTCTGTCCAATCCACAAACATTGCGCAGACCTGAGCAGACGATACCATCTCTTGGCCTCCATCTAACCCCCTACGCCCTTTGCTTAGTTGGTCAAATACAGGCAGGAATATCTATTTGTGAGCGGTCGTCAGGGTTTTGGCAAGTGATACGCCACCGCCTGCGCACCTCCTGCATAAGGCGTTGGTGCGTGGGAGACGAATAGCTGTAGGCAGGGAAGAAATAAGACAGGCATTGGCGCAGCTCTTGGTTTTCCGCTGTATCAGGCGAGAGATAGATCAACGCTAGGCTGGAAAGGACCTACGGGTCGGCCGGAAAACCTGGTCAGCAGAACGATTATAGCATGAGTAAGAGCATACCCGCTCGTCTGAAATCATTCCCGATAGCATAAGCTTCGCAAATCCAGTGCAGATAAGCGCCTGAACCTTGTCCGATTCTTCATTTCCGAGCACCTGCAACAAGAACTCGATCACCCGCCCACCCTGTCACCGTTATCGTTGACTTAGCACATAATAAAGAAGGAAAAGAAGTAGACATAGACGCACTCCGACACTCGCATTGGCAAGGAAGTCCCCCTCGTGTACCATAAGCACGTCGAACACGACCTGCAACACGCGTAGCTTGAGTACTTCTGGAGCAGTCTGGACTTGGCTCAAAAATAGCTGGAACGAGTTGAGCGCCATGCGTCGCGTGATGAGGCAACACAGGCCGAGACACACGAGCCCCTTCTCACGCAGTACGAGTTCTTTCCGCTTTACTGCCGGCACGATCAGCTCGCCGAGAATACCTTCCAGTGTCGAGTTTTCCTCAAATGTCTGCGTGGACGAAGTGATCGGTTAATAGAAGTGGGGATGAGGTGGAGACCCACCCCGTTGACGCGCTCGAGCACTCCGATGCAGAGATCGAGGCAGCGCACGTCCATCGCATCGGCCCGTTCCCGCTCCACGGTCGTCATCTCTGCATGGGGCCTGGGACCTCGTGGGGCACGGGGTGCGGCGGTCGTCGAGTCGTCGATCGGTGTGTCGTCGTCATCGTTAATGAGCTCGTTCTGCGGAGACGCCGATGCGTGCTTTCAGTTAGACAGGGGGAACGATCGGGGAAGTGCGCTGACGGACGATGACTTCATCGTCGTCGTTTGCATCGCGCAGCTCATGCACAACTTCGACAACAACGCGTATAAGATCTCGCTCGCTCGAGGACAGAGTGCGTAGAACGTCGAGGCACCGTGTGACGAGCCCCGAAGGAAGAGCTTCTTGCGAAATCATATGTCCTGCCAAATGGCGTCGCTTGTTGACCAATTTTCCACACCAGAAAGGAAGTCATACATACGGACAAATTGCTCCAGCCGTCGTCGTCCAATCTCGTCGGCATAGTCGAGGTTCAACGCAAGGCGCAGGAGTTCCGCGAGTATGAACTCGTGTTCATCAACTGCTTCATCGTCCCCACCCGTCTCCTCTACTCCGTCTAGAACTTCGAGAAGGGTGTTGTACGCCTCTTGGATACGGAACGCATGGGCCGTAACAACAGGAAGTACTTTTTCGAGGCGAGCGCTTTCCTTTGTCGAAACGCAGTGGTCGACGAACACGCGTACGAGAAACGCTTTCTCTGGCGTCAAGCCGCCCCAAAATTCATCTATGTGTTCCATAAATGCCCAACACCATGCTCAGAGGCGTGCGACGAGAAATAAAGCGGAATGGGCACACCATCAAACTCGAGAGCATCAAACACGTCTACGCGCGTGACAAACACGCTCAGTAGTGCGTCTTCGACTACCGCGCTTTCGCGGAGGTCGAAGGTGCCTAGGAAGGCAAGGACGTCTTCAAAAACGGCGCCTTTCTTCGTCCCCACGCCCACTGCGTCGACCCAAACACCGACGAGCTTTCCGGCTGCGGCACGCACAGCAGGTTCACGATCGCCAAGTCCGTTTCGTACAATCAGCTCGCGCTGGGCGATTGTTAGCGCGCGAGGGTGTGCTGCGCCGGGCATGGCACCATCCGGAAGTTCCGCGTGCGCAAGGAGGATGTTGCCATAAACCAATCTGCGTACTGTTGTATCGATGTCGCGCGTGCGAGCGAGGACGGCAGGGAGAGTTTCCACGGTGATAGGAATGTTAAGCAGTGCGGCGCGGCGGACATCACTAAGCAGAGACCGTCAGGATGAACAAGGGAAGGTGGATGTAGCACGAAGGAACACACGCGGAAGGGTCATGGGCGAGAAGGTCCTCAAGCACCTCTGTGGCGGTCTGTTCGTCCTCGGCAAGCTCCCCTAGGTCTTCGGAGCCACAAATCTTGGCAAGGGCCGCAACTGCCTGGACGCGAATGAACGATTCTTTATCGCGTGCACGCCCCAAGAGTGCGGTCCGCAAGGTGTTGTAAATGTCCTCGCTGACGAAAGATGTGATGGAAAGGCGACGGAAGAGGAAGAACACGTACTCGAGTTCACCGAGATGCGAAATCACCTCCGCAACGAAGCATACAACGCGGTATCGCACGTTTTTGTCTTTGGCCTCGAAGCCTTTGAGGAAGTGTTTGAGCAAACGATAAGTAAAGCGCGTCGCAGTGGTCTCATCGTCGTTGTCCCCTCCTTCCACTTGTTTCACCCTCTCTTCCACGGCTTGAGAGCATCACATGAGATGCGGGGGCGCGTTAACGAGAGATCGACACGCACCCTTGGCGTTGAGGAATTTGATGTAACCTGCCACAAACTTGACGGTCCTGTCCGCAACCCCCGTCCCCTTCTTTACTACAAGGACGCGATTCACCATGTCGATGAAGCAATCCTCAAATGCGCGCTCCCCGACGAGTTTGACACCATCGCCCCCACGAACTGTCTCTGTCTTGGCAGCTGCCTCAAGATGAAGCTTGTGGAAGGCGACAAAGTTCTTCTGGTGGTTAGCAGATGAGTTTTGTGCTTGCTCGAATGCCTTTGGTATGGCCGAAGTGATTGTTTCTAGTACTGGCGCAGGTGTTCGAGCAGGCATTTGGGTCGCAGGTCGCGGGGTCGCAGTCGCGGTCGCGGTTGCAGTTTGCCCCGCCGCATTGATCACGTGGGTGAATCATAGCCTCGTGCAATCCACGTGACGCTCTAATTTACCGAGAGCCCACGCACCACGCACGACTATGCATGACCGGCCACGCGCCCGGCCATACGCTACGCCTTGTGATGTTGAGCAGATACTTGTGCCCTCTAATCTGTCCCCCTATCTATCGAAGCACCACCTTCCACGCTTTCCGTGCGTGCTTTAATTTGTGCCAGATGATCACCCGCAGATGATAGGGTTGCCTGGAAAAGGAAGCTGAGGAAGGGCTTGGAAAACGGTATCATTTGAGCCTCGTTGTGAGGGCATGGGCACCAGCGTTTCCTCCCGACTTTCACCTCCATGCAGGTCTCTACCCGCTCGCCCACAGATCAACGCATCGCGGACGCAGTGCGCGTTGCGCCGTATCTTACTCACGTCATTCGCCAGCACGGCCAGCTCGCTCTCATGCCTCAAGAAACCACTAGCCGCTCCAGAAAACCCAGACGGGAGAAGCGCTCGAAACAGGAGAGGCAGCAAAGAGTCCCCGACGAGCCTCATTTCAACGTCGGCGCCCCCAGAACTCCACGAAGGACCCAACCTGGCTCTCCTGGTGCCCGCCCCCGCACCAACAGGCGACCAGACGTATCAGATGCAGGTACCCACCTCTCTTCGTCTTTTGTCAGGGGTAGCCATTGAATATGCTTCTTTTTTTTTTTAGGCTCCATCCCTGATTATCCGCCCCCGACCTTCGACGAAGCCGTTGCCGCCGCAGCGGCAGCGAGGAGTGCTCCACCACTGTCACCGACCGATTCCACCACTACCCACTCGTCTTTGCCAGATAGTTACCAGCCAGCCCCCATCCTCATACCCCCCATACCCCGTTCCCAGAATCAACCCGTGGTTACCCGCACAATTCCCGATCCCGAATCATCCGAGTCGTTGCGATACAGTACTCAGGCTGAGTACGACTCAGGCTCTGATGAGGACCTAGAGGTTATATCTACCAGTGAAGCAACTTCACCCGTAGGCACATGGGAGCAAGACCGCTATGGACGGGATTTTCCCGAAAGAGCACGCGTTGAGGTTGGGACAACGCTGACATCTGCACGCACTGTGCGCTCGTCGCCATCTCAGTTGACATTGACACCTCACCTCGGCGAACCACTTCAGGACGCTGGGGACGATATAACTGCTTCCAGTCCTTCGACCGATTCTCAGGGCGATGATCACACGATCGGATCGGCTCCGTCTCCTGTACCACCCAGACGGCGCCTCCACCTTCTTTCAGGCCTCCTTAAGTCGAGGGATCATCCTGCATCTGCGCCTTCTACTCCTACGCACGCCGCTGCATCTCAGCTTTCGCTCCCGATACATTTCCTTAATCGTCCGGGAAGCCCTAGCAAACCTCATCGCGGGGAAGGTCTCATCTCGCGCAAGCTATTCGGCCATAAAGGAAAGGATAGAAACGCTGAACCCCCAATCGGGGGACCACCTGAGCCTCTCGACACATGGGACATGCTTAGCGATGTTGAGCGCGATACTCCTCCCACTCCTGGTTCTAGCTACCCCATGCCTCCTGTCTCCTCGGCTTCCGAGTATTTTCCGGGCACACCTAGACAGTCCGAACCAGCGATACACCTACTGTCACTTGGTCTGCGTCGTGAAGGTACTCGCCCCAAACACCACTCCATGCTAAATCACCCGGGTCAGCCTCCGACCTTGCCGCTTACTTCGACAGCAACACAACGTTCGAACACCCATATGGACCTCCGTGCGACTGTGTCTGTCCAACGACAGCCGACGACGTTTGCTGTCTTAGCTACCGCCTCAGCTAGTGCGGCAGTGCCTTCGCCTTCCTCACCTTCCCAGAGGCTGCCGGTACAGTCAACGCAGGTGCCTCTAAAACCCCCTACGGCCATTGATAGCCCCACACGAGGTCGTTCCTTGCGCGCCACTTCCTCGATGATCTGGAACCCGGGTAGACGTTATTCGCCTGTTCCGTCACCCACTCGTTCTACTACAACGCCCACGTCCCCATCTTCTGCTTCGCTGCAGTCGGGCGTCACCAATGTCGACTATGATGCGGTTACCCCCGCAACTCTGGTGGGCCAGGAAACCATCCTTGGCACTTTGACCCCGTCCCTCGTGCAGGAAGAAGAGGAGGAGAATTTCGTGACACCACCTGGCAGCCCCGTTCGCAGCCTCTTGACACTTCCGATCCCTAACATCGGCAGTAGGCACCCGTCCCCGGTGCGTCACGAGGGACGGATAGGGGTCACTCTCCGCGACGATGGCCCTGTGCCCCCAGTGAGTCCTGCGCGTTCTGAAGCACACGCACGAGCTGCACGCACGCCAACTATAACACCCCGGCCCTCTATCAACGCGCTGCACGCGTTTGCGCCGCCGAATCCTAGCCCACTTTCGAATCAGTCCTTCGAAAGGCAGGCCTTGATCCCGCCCGCTCCGTCCTCGTCCACACCTGAGAATAGTGATCCACTGAGGCGAGACACCGTCTTGTCTGTAGGCGACACGGAGTCCCTCATCGAACTTTACGTGCAATCGGCCGGGCCAGCTTCCACCTCTCTGATAGCCAGCTCTGCAGCACCCGCTGCTGCCACCGACAGTGAGCTTGATCAGTGGATGTCGGCGACCAGCGAAGACTCTAAGCAGTATCATTACCCTGGCCGTCCGCTTCCTCACCCACCCGGCGCCTCGCAGTCTGGCCCCGTGCGACCGGTTATGCTCGACACATTCCTTGCGGGCAACATCCCCGGCGGCCTGCCTCCATATGAAGAGGTGGAACTCGAGAGGCAGGGGATTTGGCATTCTCTGCCGTTCTCGCAGACCAAGCCTGTTTCTAATGCCCCCTGTCTCCCACCTTCTCCGCTCGTAAACCAGCCCGGCCCACGCACGCCTCCGCGCCGCGCACCGCCCGAGCTGTTCACCGTCTTCGACGAGGACGCGTCGGAGCCCTCTTCGCCAGGGAGTACGTACGAGATGCCGCCGTCTACACCGTCCTCGACGCTGCGCGAATTTGCAAGCGGCCCGAGCGAGGACGACGGGATCGAGGCGACTACTACGATGGGCAGCCACCATCGCGAGGCGCGCCACCTCCTCTCCCTTGCTCTGCCGCCGTACTGCATCGCTGACCGTCGCCCTCCAGCCCCTGCAGAACGTGTTTCTCGCGCAGGGAGCCAAGTTCGCCGCGCGCACGGTGCCGACGCCCCCCAGGACCACGGCTACGACGACCGCGATGATGAGTACGATGGGAACAACGGCGGCGGCTGCGGCGGTGGCGGGTGCGCAGTACAGCGTGAATGGGGCACAGCTGGGGCGCGTCGAGGTTGTGCGCCGACGGGTGACGCGCAGCGGGCGCGTGAAGCTCAAGCTGGTACTGCTTGGCGCGACCGTGGACCGGTGCGTGATGTGCGCAACGCAGTTCCGCGACCGTGAGAGCGCCGCGCTAGGCTCGCGATGCCAACATGCGTGAGTCTTTCCCATCCATCCATCCGTCCGTCCGTCCGTCCGTGTGTATCACCTGCTCATAGGAACTTGGTGGCGCAGGTTTCATGAGCGGTGCGCAGGTAGCTGGCTCGACCGTGGGAATCGCACATGCCCGACGTGCGGGGTACCGTTTGACTAGTTCACTACCTTCTTTTCACACTTTCTTTCGCACCTTCGTTATCCAAATTTGGCTTCACTCACATCTTTTCGCGTTCTTGTTTTTGTCTCTTCAGTTTTTTTTGTGATAGGAGCAAGATGGGGAGGGGTGGAGAGGGTCAAACGGCAACCACTACCATGATCACGAACGCGCGCTTTACCGACTATACAAGCGACGAGGTCTTTTCTTTCAACCACTTTCTTTTTTTCTTTTTCTTTTTCTCTCTTTTTTTTTTTTGGCTCTTGTGGTCGAAGCATTGCTTGAATGCATGCGCCGACGGCGGCGTGTATACTTCTCGGATGTAGAATCGACGCGTGGTCACGATGATGAGATGATTTCTTTCGGGTATCGTCGTCGAGCTCAGCGTTCTCGAAAGCCTGTCACGGCTGTACGCATGAACGTTTGGTGGGACCGCTCAGGGAGGTTCTAGGATGCTTGGCACGAGATGCAAGGGCTATGTTTGCAAGGGCCACCAGTGGCAGGACGGGTTGAAGGGGGAGACGGGAATGATTACACTGCACTTGTACATTGAATACTGTAGCGTTCGGATATAGAGGAAATGGGATCCAGAGCGGGCTTATGGATCACGACCTATTCTATACAGCGGGCACAGATCTCACTACATGCAAGACATCCTGCAGGATTTTCAGTCAAATAAAAGTACACTGTAGAGTGTTAACTGCTTATCAAGCGGGATGGAGAGAGGCGAAGAAAGGATCAGTGAGGAGGGTACGAAGTAGGGAGGCCCAAAGCAACCGCGACCTAACGCAACTTACCCAACGTTCAAACGTTCAAACGTTCAAGCTTTCAAGCTTTCGAGCTTCAAGACTCAATCCGCCACCTAGCCAACACCCACCCTACTTTCAGCTAGGGCCAGTTGCGTCCGGCACGCAAACACCCCCTCCAGACGCAACACGATCAACGCTTGGCACCGCACAACGTCGGCCGCAAGGCCGGGGAGCTGCTCTTCCGGAGGTGGACTTACACATGCGCACACGAGATAAAGGCTCAGATACACAAATGTAACGTGCTACAAAGGGTTCTGTACCCACAGGTGCACGAAAATGGACTTAAAAAAAAAAACAGCTTACCAAAGTTGATTTTTCCGAAAAAAAAAAGCCCCCCCTTATAAAAAACCTTAAAAAAAGCATTTGGATTGTCAAAAAAAAAAAAAAAGGTTAAATATTTGTCAAGTAATATGGGACTTCCCTCCTCTCCCCACCCTGCCAAGAGATCTTTGGGAAAATCTAATATGATCAGAAAAATAATTCAAACTCTTTTTGTGAAAGCTCAGGTTCTTTCATGACAACTTGAACTTTTTTTTCAGAAGAAAAAAAACTCTGATAAGAGGTTAACACCCGACAAGTTTTATCTGACTGAAAAACCCTGCCTTGCCTGTAGTGAGAGACCAGCATTCAGCATTGCCAGTGCGTCATGGCAGTAGTCTTGGACTCTTGCTGGCGGGACAGCGGGGGGGTTTTTTTTTAAATTCATTTTCGTGTACGTGAAGGTACAGGACCCTATGTAAGACGTTGACTAGTATAACCACTCGCTGTTCCGTCCTTTTCCGGAAAAGCATCTCCCTCGGCCTGTGTGGCTAGACAGTGGCGCTTACTGTAACCACAGGCTCTCGTAATCACTGCCAGTCCCTACGGGAGTATCGCAGGTTTGCCCATCAGATACTGACGGTCACCGGTTTAGGTTCTATACCACTGAGTGTTCCCGTGGATCGACAAAGCAACGACACAAGATCCACAGTGAAAAAAAAAGACGACCGTGCGCATTGGGTACAAAGCCCTTTGTATTGTGTGAACTCGCATGCAGTGGGCAAGTTACGTTAGCCGGGGAGACTTACTTTATTTCGCTCGGGCTTAGGACGGCGATTCCGAGCCGGCTTTCGACCCGGATACGTCAGTGGTGTAGCTTTATGGTGTTACAATTTACAAGGGGTCCTGGCCTTGCGTGCCTTCGAACTGGGCCACCTAAGACCCAAGCCAGGAAAAGGGGTGTGGTGCTTGATGGTTGTCGTTTCGGGCCCAACTTGCAGGCATCCGCACGCACGATACACTATAATGGGGATCTCAGGAGGTGCAAGCGAGCGCTCGCTCCACGTCGCTTGACGACTAGTCTGTGTTTACCCCCTTGGTAAAGTGTGGTGGTGGTTCGCGTTTATCACAGTAATCGCTCCTTAGTTACATACGTACATTAGGGTGGCACGCGCTCTTCTCTCAACACACACCATGGAGCAGTGGAGCAAACGCGGAAATAACATCTTGCGTACGGCAGTTGTTACCCTGGGTTCTGCACGGGACGTCCCGCTTGAGAGCTTGCACGTGGATACTGAATGTTGTTTGGCAGTCCCAACAGATGTTGCTCGGCCGATTCACGCCTTGAACCTGAAAACCAACGGGTGACGTCGCTCTGCGCGGTGCGCTGCCCTCAAGGACGAACCAGTAAGCCACGTCCACGTCATAAAGAGAGGGCACGACCGCGAAGCTAATGGAAATGTGACGCGCGCGCTCGGGAAATTGGGACGTCGGTGAGGTGCAGCCGTTCTCCGCGTTGACCAGTAAATGCGATTGGATTGGGCAACGTTTGTCTGGTCTCGTTTGAAAATTGCCTTCCCACGAAAATTCGGAAGCCAGACCCGTTGGGGTTTTACCTGAGTTCAACACCGCCGATGTTCAAGTGTATTTTCCATGCCCATAGGGTAAAGCCAGGGTGTGAGAAAAGGTCCCGAGGTGAGACGACAAGCAGAGAGCAAATTCCAGAAGTCCAGGACAACCATATAGGGACGGGCGTCCGATCTAAGCTAGATGATAGTAGTGTGAATCGTGCTTTACATTTTAGAGAAGAAGGTAACCAATTTGGAGAGGGGGTTGAAGATTGGCTTGTAGCAAGGGGGAAGACACCTGCGCCAAACTTGAAGGGGAAAGAGAGGTGAAACGCGAATTTTGGGTCGAGGTTCGCGGGGCTTGCATCGAGAACAAGGTATCCGGGAAACCATAAGGTGAGGGACGCAGAATGGAGAGTACAAGGGCTCCTCACGGGCGGTTGCGTGACGAACAGGGTGTAATAATACGAAAGCGGTGAAAAGGAAGCATTGATCTTCGGGCGGGAGAGTGAGCACGATGACATCGCAACAGAGGGGTGTTCGCGACGTCCCTGCACTGGTTACAAAGAATTAAGCCTCTTGCCGGAAGATGACACGCGGCGGAGATCCATGGGATAAGAGGGAACTCGTCGCCCAATCAACGCCCGTCGCTTGTCTCTCGCCAAGTTTCTGAGATGGCTTGGGCGTTCAATCACGGGGTCAGAGTGTCTTCAAGGGTGTATGGTGCCATGAGACAAAGTGACCAATCGGGAGAAGGTCGAATGGAAAAAAGCCGAAGCGACGGGGTTCGGGGATAGAAATGTCGAGACAAGTTGAGTATTACTGTATAGAGGATGTTTGCTCGATGAATGGAACACTGGAGCGTCTCGATCACAATATTGGCAACTGAATTAATTATGGGGCACGTGGTGAGCTTTGATTTGAAGAAATAAGAGAGTTAACGTGTCCGCGGACTGTTGCGTAAGGTGACTTACTGTAATCTGAATAGAGAGGGTATGAAGGTGAGTGCAACTTAGGGTGTTGCGAAGGGTGGGACTGGGAAGTACGAAAAAGGGGGGCATTGTTCTGATGGAAGGCACAGGACAGCGAAGGCAGTGGGCACATGAGGGACAAGAGGCCGTACAAGGGAACCCAATCCATGGACAGATGGACAAACGAACGGCCGAATCAGGAAACCGTAAAAGGCACAACGGGATTCCCGGACTTGTGAGGCATTCCCGTCTGTGAGCAGGCTCTAGAAGATATCGCACTGAGGGAAGTAGAAGGTTCTGAGGCAACACGAAGAGGATTAAGGCGAGGTTGAGGGGGATGAGGAGACGGAGGTGGGGAGGGGAAAGGGAAAGGGAGGAGGGAAAGAGGGTGACGCAGGTCCGATAGAGATACGTAAAGATGTCGGTGTTATGCGGACAAGCGGGGTCCGTTATAAGGAACGAGAACAATAGAGAGTTTGTTTCCGGTATCCTCTCCCATCCCTCCCCTCCTTCCCTCCTCCTCGTTATCCCATCCTTCATTCATCAATCCACCTTTTGTTTCGCTCAATTAGGTATCATTGTCTCATCCTTACGCTTACCCAGCCTCGTGCTCACCTCTGAAGCCCAGACATGCCCGCTCATCGTACATCATCCCGTCGCAGGCGTTCCTCACTTGCCCTCCGTAAGTTGCCCTTATCGGATCGATCCCGATACGCTGCATCCGTTAACACATCCCTCCAGTCTCTATGAATCCTCTCAAGCATGGTAATCACGGTATCGGCCAGGCGTCGCCCAAAGGCGTTACCTTCGCTCCCAACGTCACTCCAGTCACTTTTGTTGAACCAGATAATGACAGCCTCGACTCGGATCCGGAATCTCCAACATCTTCTCTCTTCCCTCCTGTCGCAGCACCCGCCCCTCCGTCTCGTAAACGCTGTCCACCGGGAAAGCGCCGCTCTCAGGGTTACATCCCCCGACCCCCAAATGCGTTCATGCTCTTCCGCGCAGATTTCGTTCGTCAAAAGCACGTTCCCGGCTCCATCGAAACAAATCACGGTTCCCTATCAAAGATCATCGGTCAGTCTTTTTATCCATCAAATCCTGTTCTTATTCATCCGTTTCGCCGTTCCTCGTTCTCACATTTACATCACTGCATCTAGGCAACTGCTGGCGCGCTCTACCTCTGGAGGAGAAGCGCGTCTGGGAGGTCAAGGCAAAGCATGCGAAAGCGGAGCACAAGCAGATGTACCCCAACTATCGTTTCCGCCCCGTGCACAACAAGAACAAAGAGAGGAAACCAAAAGCGCTCATCCCTGCCGAAGATGAGAGGCGCTGTGAAGACGTTGCACAGCTCCTTCTCGAGGGAATGAAGGGTGAAGAACTTGCCGCCGCTGTTAAGCGTCTCGATCGCATCCGTTCTGCCACCCCCCTTCATCTCCCCCGTCGTCCCTCGTCGGTTCCCCTCCCCCATTCTTTCCCCATTTCTATCCCCGCTTTGCCTTTCGTGGAACCATCGCGTCCTTCGTCCCCTCAGTGCACGAACCCCCCGCGATATACCCTCCCCCGCCGTCCCTCTAGCGCTGCTCCATCCCTGTACCGCTCCTGGAATGAGCCGTTCAGCATCCCTCGCGAGCCATCGCCGATGCCTGAGATCAACGCGTCCCTGTTCAACGGCCCGTACCTCGATAATACATTCCCGGGCTCCGGAATGCAGCCGGATGCGTCATTCGTGAGTTTGGCCTCTATTCGCGCATCTGTGAATCGACAACTGACTTTGACCTGGCCTGGTAGGACTTTGGTTCGATGTTCAATTCGCTCCTTGGAGGTCCTGCTTCGCAAGAGTTGTTTATCTCGCCATTGGACAGCAACCCATCGTCCCTGCAAGCATATTCGCACCTACACAGCGCGACGCCCCCTGCACCCCTTTCAGCGTACTCTGGCTCCCCGGCGCCTTCGGACTTCTCGTTACCCATCCATGCGCCGCAACCGCAGCGCACCTTCGACTCGTCCCATTCACAATGCACGCAGATGCCTCAAGCAAAGGGCAACGTGGTCAGCCTCGACGCGGACATGACCGCATACTCGCAGGGCCTCGCGAGTTTCGGCATCCCTCTTGACATGGGGCTGTCCTACGTCGTGCCGGAGATGCCCCCGCTGTCCTTTGACATATCCGAGCAGCTGTTCGCCGATGCCATCCAAGAGCAGCAGCACCAACAGGCACAGCAGCAGCAGCAGATGTCGATCGCAGCGCCGATCGCCATGCCAGTCGATGCTAGTTTCAACTTCAACGACGTCATTAATGATTTCTGAACGCGATGAACAATCAACTTTCCCCCCATCCCGTCTCGCGCTGCACCGCAATCTTCACCAATCCCCCATCTCCCTTACCCTACACATATCTATACATATCTACCGTCGCAGCCTCTATTTCTTGCCTCCATTTTCTCCTTTGCTTTCGCACGAACTTTTCGTCTCTGATCAACAGGATCTTCAAGCAATCGACGGTCCCAATCCTAATTCTCATCCCCCCAACTTGTATCCCTTTTACATACATAGAAAAAAAAACGAAAACAAAAAGACAAGTCTTGTCTCGGTACATATTTTCATTTCCCAACCGTGTAGCCTTACTATCCATGTCGATCGTCCCTTCCGTATCTCCCACCTCCCCTCCCTTTCTTATATTCTGATCTCGTCTTCAAAGTCTTGGAATCCCTCCCCCCCCCTTTGTAGCTTCTAACTGATTTTATATCTGCTTGGTCACCCACGAAGTACGTGTTGTGGCCCATTTGGTCGTAATAATACCCCCACCTCACGTATTATAACCGACTGGCCCCGTAGCTGCTCTTTGTCACTCTTGTCCACGGTGCTATGTGCGCGGGGAAGGTGCCTTCTTGTGTAAATATATATAGTGTATCAATATTTGTTGTTGTGCACATCTTTGGTGTGAATCTCTGGAAGCTTTCCGTATAATGTAAGCGAAAGTGTAATGTAGAACGTGGACACATGAAAGCAGGTAGAACCATTCATGACGAAGCCAATAAGTATAGTACTCGATAGGATTTTGCACCCCAACTCGAACGTGTACAATCCATGGGGGAAGAAGAAACCAAACAAATAGAAATTATGAAACGTAGACCCCGACTCGCTTTTTTTCATTAAAAAAATTATTTGGTTGGCGTTCTGTCGTTGTTTGATTTTTGCACGCGCACGGACGTCACGGTAGCGTCAGACGAGACAGGTGGGCACGCCGAGTTTTGCTCGAGGACCTCCTGCAGTGGCGTGGCGCCGTCGCCGCCAAGTCGGCCGCTCTGATATGCGTGTGCGTGTGCGTGTGCTCGCCTCGAGCTAGCTAATTGAGCAAGAAAGAAAAAAAAGGACAGGGCATATGTATGCCTCCGAGTCCGGAAGCACAGGAAGACGAATGCTGCTGCTGCTGCTGCTGCTAATAACAGCTGTCGAGAGGGGGTAAACATAACAGGTGCTCGGTCGATCGACCGAGAATGGGCGCGAGCGCGAGTGCAAGGATACGTAGTTCTGAGGAAGAATGGTCCATCCCGCGTGTGACGCCGAGGCGGTGGCGATCTGACTATTCCCGCTCTTCTCGCGGCTTGATGGGCAGGCGAGCGAGGTGAAACAAAGGGGGATGCGCGAAGGGACACTTGCGGATATAGGAAACGTCGACCGTCGTAATTATACCCACTCGGGCCAGATCATGAGACACGACGCCGTGGATTGGGAAAAAGGGCGATGGTTCGATATGGTCTCCAAGGCCTTGGAGCCGGTTCCGCGGGGATGGACTGGTCGGTTCGATTCTACGGGAGGAATAATAGGGAAAGAACCCATAGTGAATGCTCGAAGCGGTGAATCACTTCCACTAAAGGAGAAAGGGTCCTGCTGGACCAAAAAATAAAAACAAGAGAGAGAGAGAGAGAGAGAGAGGATCCCGTCAGCGTCGCGCGTGTATGAATAGAAGCCTTCGACCCCCCAGGTATATTAAATGAGTAACGGCAGCTAGTTCCATCGGTGAGAGTATGAGAGTGGTCAGAGGGACCGGGGGAAAGATACTCGAGGGGTTAGATCCAACTTGCTGGGACAGTGGCAGCAAAACAGCCCGACTGTGCGAGTTAAGACACAGCTGACAAGACGCCAGAGGGACCTCCAATGGTACAAACTTGGACCAGGTGGTGCGGTCTGCATGGGGACATGAGCCACAGAATGGCCTGAGGAGATCGGGTGCGGGGCTACGCAAAGCCATCTAGTCCATCAGCCCAGTAAGACGGAATAGTCTGACGCCCAGGAAGTTCGAAAGCACCGTACTCGACCCTAGGGAGAAAGTGGGATATCTCCACAAGATAAGCGGAAGCAACTTGGAGTCCAGGAACAGGCCCGACTTAGATGCGATCATTCGGACAAGTGTCTATCATTGTAGTTTTCCAGAATAGATCTCCTGAGAGGATTCTCGTTAGGGGACCTGTTCCAAATTTTTATGGTAGGACAGATTTATCGTATCGTATCACGGCGGCTGCAGTGCAACCCAATTATGAGGTAATTCCCACGATCGTAGCCTTTCTTTTGACCAGAGTCCACAGTGACAGTGACTCGGACACGGTCGCATGGCCTCTGCAGACTCGCGCCAATTCGGCGACTTAGCAACACAGCTAGTACAAGAATCTCGCAGATCGACGCTCACGGACACCCTCCTCAAGTACAACGACAGTCTCGTGCGCACCGTCATCCGCGAGCAGCGCAACCTCGAGGAGCTCATCGACAGCGCCATCGCCGCGCAAGCCGACAACGTCGCCTTCACGGGGGACGCGCCCGCGCTCCTGCTCTACCAGACCGCCGTCCTGCGCAACAAGCGCTGTCTGCTCGCGTACCACGCGCACCGCCTCGACCGCCTCAAGGACATGTACTGGGCGCTCGGCGGCGCGCTGCCCGCGCTGCTGGCGGACGGCGACCTGCGCGCGCGCCTGTCGCCGCACGAGGTCGACTTTCTGCGCGAGTACAACGCGTCCGTCATGGACTTCCGCGGCGACTTTTCGGCCGAACTCGACATCGCCGCGTCCGTCACCCACCCCCCGCGCGACCTCCACGCGCTCGTGCGCGTCGTGCGCGACTGCGGCGTGATACAGACCGAGCTGGGCACGATCGACTTTCGGAAGGGGCAGAGGTTCATGGTCCGTCGCGCCGATATCGAGCACCTTATCGTACAGGGGTATCTCGAGGAGGTGTGAGGGTGGGAAACCAGCCGTAACACCCCTACCCTTCCATTCTTCCTGGTTCGTTCTTCGCTAAATCCGACTTGGAGTACTCGATGGTTATTGACAACAACCTTGTCGGCGGTTGCAGTGTTATCTATTCTCCCGCCTTCGACTCGTCGGGTGGACGAGTACGCGCCGGGAGCCACCAGGCACCTGTTTACCGCAGCCTGTGACACCAGGCGTAGATCGGCGTTAGGGGGTTAGGGAGATGTACTCAAGTACAGTCATCTTGCAGACTGACTCTCGTGACTTTTTTGTCATCATAGAGCTACCCATCCCTCAAGGACTATGTGCCGTCGCAGGCTTATGCACTCTCACGAAGATTCCTTGCTTCTCAGTCGGCATGTGCAAAAAGCACTCTCTAACCCGGCGGTTCTTACAATAGGAAAGCTCTTATCGTATCCGTCTTGCGTTACGGTCTATATACGCTTTTCCGCTACTGTTCGCGCCGGGTCCAGGACTTTATGGCCACTTTGACCCCGAGTCTGTCCATCACTCCATCAATGGCCGGTAGGGACTGTATTGCCCGGGGATAAAGGTGTACGTGGTCCCGGGTCTCCGAGAAGTACCCTCTATCTTCGCCCACCATTTTTAGTAGTCCGTCACGTACTTGCTACCAATTTCCGTGAACACATCTTCGCGAATTACACTGGCTATGCTACGTTCTCCACTGGGCGTCACCAGAAGTCGGGTCAGCAAAGGGGGGGAAAGGGAGAGCTCCCAGTTCGGGTATAACTCTTCCCCCCCCCCCGAGGTAGCGGTTTCGTAGGCACCGCAGCTTGGTGTACAGCCGCAGGGTATCAGAGGTGGTTGACAGCGCCGCTCAACTAGATGTGTCACAAAAATGTCAAGAAGTCCTCCGGCTCCCCAATGCCAGCGGGTCTACTTCCAGGCAAAAAACCGACAACGCTCATAGCCCAAGGGGTAGCCATGTTCTCTCCCTTCAACGCCGATGTGCAAGCTCTCTCCACGCTGACTTTGTCATTCATCAAGTAAACAGCACGCCTGGAGTACGATCTCTGGGTCTTGGGCGATCCGGCAACCATGATGCGAACACAAACGTCGGAAGCATCACCAACATATAATCTGACGGGGTCTTTGAGCAACAAGACACCTACCGGCCCTCTGTACCCTGTAGGCTCAATACTCCTAGCATATTGGAGGTCGTAGCACCAGTTCAATTGCGATGTTTTGCACCTGTGAACTAACAACAGCCAGTTTGTCTTCCGAAGGTGCACGATACGTATTAAACCGCCCTGACGCGGCTTATGCAGGAACTAAGAGTTGGGTGGAACACCGCTCGTGTGAGAGGGCCCTATCACATATGCGAACCAGTTCGTGTACTAGTCCACTTTGCCTAGTAGGAGCGGAAGCATCGAATTCGCCCCTGTATATGATATTTTCCGTGTTTTGACTCGTTGGTAGGTAATTCGTTCTGACGCGTCAGCATGCATCGCGCAATGTAAATTTGCACAGGAGAAGTCCTTTCTGGTCTCCTCGCACCCAAGCTCACGCCTGCCCTTGCTCACATCGCGGAACTGCCGCAACACACAACGAGGGCCGGGGAGAAATGGATGGCGAGCGGTCGGATCACGTCAGTGGTCCGAAGACTCAGAAGTGGCGTTGGGATTGTGGCGGGGTGGACAGCGCGTTGGTATTTGACTACTTTGAGGGCATTTAGGTTCCAAGTTTTGGCTGTGCAAGGCGAACAACGTAGACAGAGGCCGGAGGCCGTCGGACCAACCATGTGAAATATCGGTTTATCTTTTAACCGTGAAATATATCACGCAGGATAAAGTGACGCCTTGGCGCGAGTTTGTACGGCTGACAGCCCCAAAGCGTTGCCGACCACCTCACACCGACCCTTCACAATTGCCCACCCCGCTTGAGTGCAGTAGGAGCCACATCCAAACTTTGCCCACGTGTCAAGAGTTTCACAGAGTCGATGGGACCATCATTGGACTTCGATGCCAATCTGCCATCTGCGGGATAAGCAAGATGTGAGACCGCAGTAAACGCACCTGGACGCTTCCGCAATCTACGGCCCCGTGAGCGAGCCGCGTCTGCTAGATAATCCAATGGCCAGACACAGCGGTGAGGTGGCAAGAGAACAACTGGACGCCAGACGGCTTGCCGAACGGTGAACATACAGCATTGTTGCGAGAAAAAAAAAAACGTTGCCCCACGAGCGGTTGATCAGCGGCAATAATAAGGCGTCGCCGAGTTCCAGACGCTTCCGCAGAGGGGTTCCACGAGTTCGATGACGCCTAGGTTCCTAAGCCCCGGATGTCGTTGGCGCTTATTCCAAGATCACTGGTGAAGGGATATGCACTACGTGCGCCCCGGCCCCAGCGGTCGCTTTGATGGACGCCTGGTGAACCCTAGCGCGCGTCCGCGGAGCGCGGAGCACCACATTAACCGTGTGCGCTGTTGGGGGCGAGGCCTTCCCCGAAAGCAGGAGTGCTCCGTCGCATCACACAAAGCATGTGACTGTTAGCCAAAAATCCCGACCGACGAAGCACACTGCCTATAATGTTGTTTGTCCTTGTCCTTGTTTTTATTTTTATTTTTCTTCGTGGAGAATACGGCTGGGGCCTATTTCCCAGCAGACAACAGGTTCACTAGTTGACGGCAGTTGTTGGCGTCCTAGGGAACGAATGCGCTCCTCGCTTCCCCGTGCGGAATGCATCGCGACAGCGGCAAAGACAGCGCTAGAAGCGTGGTGTGTGTTCAGACTGCGTAGGACAGCTGGACATTCGTTATGGTGGAGGGCACACCTGTAGCAGTCTGACTGGGGTTCGCTTGAGGCCGAAAATCGGCCGATGTTGTTGAGACCACGTATAACGTCCAGACCAGTCACTACAAAACTCGTCACGGCGGTGCACCTTTCGACACCAGGCCCTCGTCAGCCGTAGCTCGAAGACCCTAGATTTAACACTATGGTTGGGTGCTCAGACTGGGATTTCAAGTTTAATCCTCGCGCGTGTTAGTCATTTATAATTTACCCACGCTCGGGCCGGACTCGAACAGCCGTCGCCTTTTGTCCTGTTACCAATCTTTTTCCCCAAATTCTCCAGCCTGATCGTGACTTGAACTGATCTATGAGCAACACTTTTTCCAGCGTGAATGCAACATCAGGTATGGGACAATCGAGTGGGAGCCGTGAGTGATCGTTCGAGGCGTATGCTATTCAGTTGGTTGGCTCCATTCGCTGTGAAGACTACAGAGGCTTCGGTCGCCGTGACATTCATCAACGGGGCAGCCGCAGAACTTCCTAAACTTGACTCGTTGGCTTGCCGCTATCGGTCGCCGCTGTACACGTTATCCTCGAGTGACTTCCTTTCCAAAAGTAATGAGGATGGCGAATGGTACATCACGACTACTGCAAGGCGGTATGCGGTTGGTCATGAAGTGTTTGAAATTGTGCGTGCCCTCATACGCTTCACCCCTTGGAATTCTCGACATTCGACTGATTTTCACAGGTCATTAAATTCCATCACATTCTGCCGCCCGCGTAGAGGGAAAAGAATGTAGCTTCACAAGACTCTACTGTCACAAGTATCGTCTGCATCGGACCGGTCATGAATAAATGTGAGGAAGTCGGTTGCACGACCCGGTGGAGGAAGCCAAGAAGGAAGCTGTCATTTGGCGTGTTACTTCGGGTACTATGCTCGCCCAGGCGTGTTGCGGTTTCAGGGCCGGATCCTGTTCACCGGAGACCTTGGACTCGACCAAAGGAAGTGGATGGGTGTCGTAGGCAACGAGTGGTTCCCGTATGTACGGCCTGTCTCGCCTCATCGGACCGATCAACTCATACGAGCTGAATTTCGTGATACGAGTTTGACAGGGGTGTCAGAATTGTCGAGACTGGTTCTGAACCTGTCTGTGATTGATTCAGGGGCCGGTTTCCTAATGATCTTCCATCATTGCCAACCTCCTGCAAAACTACGCCGCTTTGCCAAAAACTTCGGTCCGACCCATCCGACCCAGGTTGCCTTATGGTTTAAGCACCCGGTGCACACAGGACGGCGCCCCTAGATCATGTGCAAGATCGATAATGAGCACGTAGTGGCCTCGTGTTGAACGTGCTGTCTCACCAAAGGAGGAAGGATATCACGGACGAGGTTCCCCTCAACTGGATCGGATGAACCACATGCGGCGGCACTGGTGATACCACGTCCACTTGCGCCAGTGCATGTGAATAATGTGCTAGCCTCTGCCATTAGGACACTCACCGTTTTCCTCGCCGGCCCGGGTTTTCCCCAGAAAATACGATTGTAAATAATGTCTTCCGGGAGGCACCGGTCAATACTTTAGTTGGTTTATGATGATTGTGACTGGGTCGGAACGTAATCGCGGTCGTTTGAGAGTGATACTCCCGATGGCCTGGGTCAACCCGGTCTTTTGAGTGCAGTCGCAGCAATGCTGCTACTGTAAAATAAAATAAAATAGATATTGGGGACACTGGCATCAACGTGTATCAACACCAATTACGGCCAATTGCGTCACAGACCTTTCGAGTCGGACTTTGGTCACCACTGCCTCTGGCCTCAGGCTTCAGTTCCATCGATCCTAGAGTCCTAGACTGCATAGCGAACAAGCAACTTGCAATATATTATCTTCCAAAGAGTCGGATAGCCCGTTGTAGATCATGTCTCTAGACAATACCCCCGAAAGCACGCTCCCTTACCCACCCATCCACAAGGACAAGAAGTTTGTGGTCTTGACTGACTGGTAAACCTCGTTCCATTGTTGTTCATCGCTTGACCATCTATTAACCTCCGCCCCACCGCAGGGATGGGACCATTACCACATATGATTCGAACGACTGTGGGCTGTCTGCACCCTTACACTCGGAACTTCTCAAGTGACGAAACAATTGATAGACATGACTGATTTTCTCGGCTACGGTAAAGAAAAGAGACGGGCGGGAAACTTGGAGATCCTCTCCGGCCGCATGACGTTCCGGTATGTGCCTACGGGACGTCCTGCGGAGGGCACACCGCCCCAGAACTCACATATTGCCGCAGCGATGCCTTCCGGGAGATGCTGGAGAGCGTTAGCCAGAATGGACATTCCTTCGAAGAATGCAAGCAGGTGCTCAAAGATAGTGCGTCTGTCCGCTAGCCTCGGGTATCTGCCCATGTGAGAGCGGCCGCGTCGTGCAGACATCAAGCTCGATTCTGGCTTCAAAGAGTTCTTCCAATATTGCAAGTCACAGGACGTCCCCGTGATTATCGTGTCGAGGTGTGTGATGAAACGGCGATCAGTCATGCGAGCCCCTGAAGTGCTGATCGGGCGAGTTGTGCACCCGTCGCAGTGGGATGGAGCCTCTCATCCGCGCCATTCTCTCCAACCTTGTCGGTGAAGACGCGAACGATATCGAAATCATATCCAATTCGGTTGATGTTCACAAGGACGGTTCATGGAACATCAAGTATCGTCATCCCTCCAGGTAATGCACACGTATTTTTCCCCAGTTGGCACACCCCCCATTCTAGATCTTCTATCTCCGCAGTGGATATGGGCACGACAAGTCCCAAGCAATCCTCCCGTACCGGAACCTTGCAAACCCTCCTCTACTCTTTTACTTCGGAGATGGCGTTTCTGGTGCGCATCTCCTGCTACCTTCGCGACCCCCCCCCCCTGCTCATGATTAAACTGGGCTCCTACTATCATGCGCGTTTTCAGACATGTCGGCCGCGAAACACGCCGACATGCTCTTCGTGAAGGAGAAGTCGGATGGAGAGAACGACCTCGCAGCGTACTGCAAGAGGGAGAACATCCCGCACGTTTTGTTTCCAGACTTTTCTAAAGCACTCCTTGTGGTGCGCTCTATCGTGGAAGGCACAAAGACGCCCGATGAGTGGTTTGGAATTGGACGAGCATGAACCTTATACAATTAGGTTGGACTTGTAAAGTAAGCGAAGCGAATGCAATCGATCACGATCTTTGGACTTTCAAACCCAGCATACGGGAAGGCAAGCAGGCGTGGTGTTTCGTCAGGACGGAATAGGAATACAGAAATTGCATCTTTGTTCCTTTCTTTCTTTGAGAACATCTTTCTCGGCGTAATCACACCCACTTCGTGGTGATGCTGTTCTCAAAGGATATCAACGCTCGTTTCACGTTCGGTTTGACGATGCACTGATGGCCAACTGCCAGATCGTGGTTCCGAGTTCAAGCGCCTCAGCCACATGCGTCACCAACCCTGAGAAAGGAAACGAAATCACGAGTCAAATATATGCCAGAAGCGCCGTGGAATGGGTCAATGGAAATCTATGATGCGCGGCGGATGCGCGTGGGGAACGACTCGTGGAGCAACTCGGGGCTATTTGCGTCTAGAGCGCAGCGGGATGAGAGAGTGGCAAATAAATAGATTGGTATACGCCACAGATAGGTTACAGAGTAAAAGTACAGAACAAGAGTACATGCACGTCGAACGAAAGTCTAGACCACTACAATAATTACGGAGCGTCTAAATCTAGCTAGAAAGTCAAAGCGAACCATAGGAAGCATGTCAAAAACATACGATAAGAAGATATAGTTTACCAATCAGGGTGGAATGCGCTCAGATGGGGATGAGGATGAGAAAGCAATGTTCATCAGAACAGTGTGGATGCTGTGGGTGGACGAATGCATGGAGATAGGGAGCCCTCTACCAATCAAGGACCGGAGGGAAGAACTTGGCGATGAGACGCTCATAGTATGGGCGGAGTGCCTCAGCGTCAACAGGCTCGTCGCTCTTGCTGTATAAGTCGTAGGGGTTGAACGCGCGTACCGCAGCAAGGGCTCGCTTGTCCTTTTCGTTTGTGAGGTGCGAGTATGCGCCCTCTCGGTGCCATCTGTGCGGCAATCTCGGTATCAGTGACCCCGAATGGGTGAGAAAGGATGGGGTACTTACGGGTAAAAGCTGTGGTAACGGATCATCGCGAGACCCTCTTCAGGCAGGGAGGACTGTCCCTTCAGGACGTGATACAGATACTGTACCCACGTTGCGTCAGTGGCGTGCTCGGGGAAGCCTGCAACCTAAACACTTGCCTCGTCGTGGCCCCAGGAGAGCATGACATTATCGAGACCGCAATGCGGCTGGTAGATTCCATGCTCTGTCGAATAGATCCCATCGTGCGAATCTGGGTTTGCCTCAAAGGTATCGGGGTATATGATCTTGTCTGAAAAGCGGCAGCCGACGACGAATGTGTCCTGTTGTTGGGAGAGGAGGAAGAGTTCCGGTGTCAGTGAACCATGCTATGTGACCCCGCCGATTGAGACGTTCACGTACCCCGACAACGTCCCATTGGCCTTCTGATTCAAAGAGGAAGAGCAATTTCCCGAGATCGTGGACGAGCCCAGTCACTTGCATCCATTCGGGTTTGCCATCGCGACGAATGGCCTCCGCGGTTTGGAGCAGATGTTCGATCTGTGACAAGCTGGTCTGTGCAGCGAGGAGCAAAGTCGCATCAGTGGTGGCGTTCCTCTGCGATCGATGTCGCGAAGGCTCACATCTGGGTCGGACTCGTCCACAAGGGTGTTGAGCATCTCCATGGCCTGCCAGATGCCCATGCGGGCACGGCGGCGGCTCTTGAAGTTGACTCGAGCTTGGATGTTGAATTCAACAGTCTGTTTTTCTGTGGGTGGGTGGTTGCCACGTGAACTGGGTGAGATGGCGGCGCCGCAAACAATCAGGCACGGCATCATACCATGTTGCTCCTTATAGAAATTTTTGACACGATCGCAGGCATCCTCGTACTGACGGAACTGTGCCTTGTCCTTCTCCACGTCGAACTCGGAGTCATCATCCCAAAGCTTCAGCTTTTGGACGTTCACTGTTGGATAGAGGTGCAGTGTCAGACATCTGGGGTCCCGCTGTCAAGGGTGTCGGTGTGTTACACCAACCTTCGTCGACAGCGTCGGAAATCTCGTCAAATTCACGACCGTCGCGCTTCTTGGTGACGACCGGAGTAGCGTTGGTGTTGGTGAGGGCGGGCATTGTAGAGTAGTGAAGTGGTTGGTTGTGGTTGGTAGTGGAAGATCGAGTGACTCAACAGAGGGCTCTGGTTGTGTTGAAAAAATCGGTATGAGATGAGGCCCTTTTGAATGAAGCAGAACCACTGGCGCCTATCTTGTATTGATAGAGTGCGGCAACAGTAGGGGTAAGAACTTGGCGGAGAAGCAACAAACGCACAGGGAGGGATGCGCCTCAACAAGGCAGTCCCCGGGATAAGGCGAAACGATCTTCACCAGGGCAGAAGCTCTCGGAGAACAGGGCAGGTGCACGCATGCGTTCCGTCGTCCCAGCGCAGCTTGCCCTGTAAATGGGGACTCGGAAGCCTTGACAAAGCCAGTGGGTAAATGACAAGTGTACGATAGAATAAGCAGGAAACTAGATCAGGATCAGGATCAAGGAGTCGACAAACCGAACTTCCTTCCGGGGGTGACCCCAACGACCAGCGGCGACAGACCAAGGGCCGAGGTGAGAATATCCGGATTGAGGTCTCCATCTCCCCAATCTCAGAACCTAACTAATCAGATTGTGCCCTGGGGCCCATTCCGGTTCGGGATATACGTTTTAGTGCAATGCCCGCGCGAAGAAAAGTATTACGTCCGTGTGAAACCGAGATTTAGTGAATACTCTATGTCGTGTTCAGCAATAATGAAATGCTTCCAGGCCGCGTTCAGAGGTGGTCCAATTTCAATCAAGTGAAAGCAACTTGAGTGTGAGGCATTGTCATTAACGCTTTGACTTCACTGCATGCTCTGATGACCCCATTGCGAGACTCTGTATTCAACCCGAAGAGCCTTCGGTGTTATCAAGAAGTTCCACAAGACATTGACAGTAACGTTAACGAAGGTGTGAGGCATGTTCATCTCAGGCCCCTCCACGAAGCTGGTGGTACCCATCACGCCGCTCGAATTCCGTGAAATCCAGCGTTCATACAGTTAATCACCGCCCGTATTCGCTAGGCTACGCTCCGGGACGAGCAGCGACTCATTAAGCACGAGATTGTTGTCTACTTTTGGGGAGGTTGACAGCGTGGGATGAAAGGTGTGCGATCGGCATGAGTCACTGAGGGTGGTCCCGTTCGGTGAAATAGCCTCATGGCGATCGGGGTAAATTGGACTCGGATGGTCCGCAACTTCGAAAGGTGGCCGCGATGGTGTTCCCGCTTCGCTCAAAAGAACACTCGCGAACGACCGAAGACGGAGAGCGGAATCGCACCCAACCATAAGCACAGCTGACTCGAGCTGATCTCTTCTCTCTTCTGCGTTCAGCGTTCAGCCCCCCGGGGACCCGCTCCCGGACTGGCGCGGCGGAGCCACGTGCCTTTTCATACACAACTCATACAATTCGAAAGCCTGAGGAAATCAGAGTCCTGTTCGCGACTTTGCAGCGTTACATCTACACGTGCAAGAAAGTAGAGGGCAGAGAGTCGCGGCAATACGGCAAACAACAGGTACAAACGAACTTAAGATGACAGAGATGCACACATACACTTCCCATGCCATGTAAATACATTGCACAAAGTGTAGTGTAGTGCTACATAAGGGCATTCTGCCTTCAGGCGCACGAAAATGGATCCAAAAAAAAAAAACAGGTACAAACGTTTAATAACCTGACGAGGTTGACATGATGCCCGAGAAATCATGTATGGAACATCCTTGGTGGTACTCTGGACCGACCAACCGCAACAGTCGCATCTAACAATCTAACAGGCGCGTGTAGTTGCATCCCCTTATGGGTGTGCAATTCAGGTGGTTGTGGCCATCTAAACCGATATCCTAAGGAGTAAGGTGATATCCGGTATGGCTCTTACGACTCAGACAATCTCGATATCACCGGCCTCATGGGATGTGCACCAGCCAAGGTGTACGACACCCAGCGCCGACCCCACCCCTCATTCGCCAGCCCCTTGAAGGCCGCCTCAAGCTTCATGACCTCCTACAGGTCTCTGATGCCTTCTCACGCCCGGTGCCGGAACTCCCCGACCCCCGGCTAACCTCCCTGCTCTCGATGCTCCTAAGCGCGTGAGTTTCCCTTTTTCCTTCGCTGTCGCGGTCTTTTCATTTGGACTGTGTACATACCCTGTACTGCGATCGGCCACACGCCCTCGGCTGTCCTGTCCTACCCTGCGCCCTCTGGGAGGGTCGCACCTAGCTGACTTACGTCTATCTACCACGCCCTTGCCCCCCATCCCTCTTTACAAGTGTTACTACTTATATTACCGTTAGAAGTAGTTACGACCGATCTTGTACTTGTAGTACTGTCGTGGAATAAAAATGGTTCCAAAAAAAAAGAAAAATAAGGTGTAAGGTGTTGATGGTCGGAAGAACGGAAGTGCGCGAGCTTGCCTTCTGGGAGAACGGACAAGATCCGTCTGCTCTAGGCCAGCGGAATGACCGGAGGAAGTTCGCCTTTGTGTCCCGAGCTAGGCGCTCCAACCGTCACGGCTAAACTAAACTTATCTCTTTATCTTTACAGTGCCACCATGGGGGTCCTCGACACTCAAGACACATGTATTCCGAGTCTGGTAGTTTTTAAAGGTTGCGATATACAGTGTCGCTCCTGTGAGTCTCATCGTAGTTGGGCAGAGTCGATGTATCATGCCAAAGTTTCACTTCTGAGAGTTGTAATGGATCGCTCTAAGAAAAAAGGTCATCGGTGAAAGGGGCATTGAGTGTTATCTGACTCACGCGTACATCCCTCTCCGAAGCTGCTCTTATCCTGGAACCTGGAACCACAACGGAAAAGCCCGCGTTTTCGAATAGTGCGCTTTCTAGGTTGTGCTTCAAGACAGGTCTTGTGAAGCGCTATCGACCGCGGAGTCGAGGCGCGTGATGCGCGTGATGCGTCGTCGGTTGTGGGAGTTGTGCGGTATCTTCCACTTTCTCTGGGCGTCGTGCGGTCCATCGGCCTATACCTTATCACTGTGGCTGGACCACCTCTGGCCTACCTTCCATCCTAGGTATCACAGCACTGCCGTTCTCTGGTGGACATTCGAAATGGATATCAAACAAGGCGGGATCGACCTGCGATGGCGCCCGCTGTATCCAGCTAATTGCAAATCCCCATATTAGCTATCGATGTTAATTATGTCTTACCAGGCTCGTGCAATGTGCTGCTTCGCTTGTCTTCTTCCCTCAACGGATCTGATGAAGGAACAGTGTGTAAGGGAGTGTCCGCCTTGTTCCACTTTCGGCATCGGCATCGTTTACCACTTTGGACTCGGCGCTTGGTCACATTTCAGTACAGTAATCACCGCCACATACTGTCCACGCCACGGCTTGATTGCCATGGATCCGATTACCTCGCACTCTTTTCGCGGTCCGAGTCCAGAGCATGTTTATCTTTTCCCCGCCCTCACAGAATTCCTCGGGCAGGGCATTCATAACACGTTCGGAATTGAGTATGGTGAAGGGACTTGCCTGGGTCAAAGTACTGCCCTCAATTGACCACAACTTGGAGACCGCGATAGCAATGACGGTTGCCCGTACGCTGGATTGACAAATAAGGATCGAGTTTGGCCCTCGGCCTGGCCAGGTGAGCGCCGACGCACAGTCGCCGCTCGCGTTATTAAACTGTTTCAACCAATTAATTTTTTTGTTGTCCTTTCCTTCTGCCACGTTGCCCACCATCAAGCCATTTGGGGACTTGCCATCCTTTTCATATCCACATCTTTTGATCCAAAGAAAATGAAATCTCTTGAAGCCTCTCAAGTGTTGACCCTTCCCGTCCCTGACCCCTTCGACGGTCCGATGCAGTCGTTGACGAAAGAACGGTTCCGGGCCGTAGGCATTACGCAAGATGATTTCCGGCATAGGACCATTGGAACTGTCGAGAAGGAGCTGATGGAAAACGTGAGCACACCAGCCAGTCTAGGTTTCAAATCATTGAACACGTCCGGTCGTCAGACCCGGCACGTAGAGACCGCATTGTCCCATGCTGTGCTCAATCGGGCTGGGCTCGTGAATGCGTCCCGGCCCGTGAACAAGCTTCCTCCTGAACTTCTATTCGAGGTGTTCGATTTCGTGGGCTCCGGGCCTGCTATTCTTCCACTGGCACAAGTATGCCATAGGTGGCGGAACGTCGCATTATCCTCGCCCACCTTGTGGTCCGTTATTGGGGCGTGTGCGCGTTTGGTCCCCCTATTCCTTCAAAGGTCGCTGGGCTCGCCCTTGCAAGTCCGTGGCGTGGTGGCGCGCCATGATGATAGAGAATTCCTAGACTGCCTGCCACACCTAGAGACCGCTATGCACCGCGTCGTCTCCTTTGAGGTCGATTTTCGTGCAAGGGTTTACGAACCATTTACCCACCTGACGTATTCTGCGCCAGCACTAGAACGTCTTTACGTCATAGTTCCACTTCACAGCGCAATGTCGCTGGTCATGCTTTTTGGCGGTGGTATGCCGTCACTACGGGAATTAGTTCTTGAGAGGTGTCTCCCATGGCCCAACTGCCTTTCCTTGTCAATCACATTGTTAACCCTCATCAATTCGAGTGATTTGGGGCCATTCGACAACCTTCTATCCGTTCTCGAATCATGCGCAAACGTTGAGGTGCTCACGCTGCTCAACGCGATTCCAAACGAATCATCATCGACACCGGGGCCGAGTTCCGACCTGCCTGTCAGACTGGCCTGTCTACGCGAGCTTTACGTTCACGGCGTATCCATCGGTATTGACGGCATCTCCAACTTCTTACACCGTCTTTCCTTCCCAAGACTGACGATTGGGGGGGCGTACCTCGCCATCCTTGGCTGGGGGGTCGGAAACTTCGGCGCGTTCACACCACCCGTCACGAACATGTTTCCTCAGCTTCTCACCGAACTCTCTATTGCAGAAGACACCTTGGGCAGCAAGGCACCGCTTCGCTTGAAGGGAATAGTCGGCAATGAGGTGGTGTTTTCCATGCCCAGCACGCGCGCGTTGGGCTTGGGCTCACTCTCGCTGGCGAACGTGAACACTCTCACGTTGGGGCCCTCGCGCGGGAGGGGTGCCGTGCTCAGGGGCAGCATGAGCAACACGCATCTGCTGGATGATGACAGCGCCTGGAAGAAGCTCTTCTGTTCCCTTCCGGCCCTGAAGACCCTCGCACTGCGTAAAACGGCGCTTTCGCCCCCCTTGGACGCCATCTGCAGGTTGGGCCGCATCCCGAACGTACCGGATCGCCTTCCGTACCTGCGCCACCTCCATCTGGACCTGTGTGAACTGGAACGCTGTCCGGACGACGGGTCCGAGTCGCCGCACGTCGCCTTGAGGCGCTTCCTGCGACATCGTGCCCGCATCGAGAACCCGATGGCCAGCGTCAAATGCTACTGCGGCCCGATGTCCCTAAGCAAAGAGACGGACGCGGAGTTGCGGGCCCTTGTCCCCAGGTTTGAGTGCGTCGCCGCTTCGCTGGCCGCACAAGTCGTCGTCGTTCCCCGTCGAGTGCGTGAGACGATGGGTTCGGCACGATACCGGTCGTTTGGTGAGGCCGCGCTCACGAGAATTTTTGGTTCCCCCTGCTGATGCCCCAGCCTTCGTGTCTCGACAGAATGATTGCAGTGACCTTTTGGGTACTACGAATGCGAGCTACCATGCCGTCCAGAGCTCAAGAGCACACCCACCAGTTCAAATGTGATTGCTCATGCATCCCTTCACCAAAGAAGGCGTTTTCTCTCCCAAATGAACTCATAGGTTGCGTAAATCGCATTCTCTGCTGGTTAAACTTAGCCTGCGTCCGTCAAAATTGATGGCATCGGCATCACCCTATCTTACGAGCACACCATTTCGATTTTTACCGGCCCCAGCGGATACAACTTTACGTGATAATAGACTAGCAGCGAGAATACGAAAGCCTTTCAATGCAAAAAGGAAACTGTCCGGACACAACGTCCGAAATTTCCATCGCCATGGGGTCTGAGGGGCTAAGCGGCAGTCGGGGCGTCGGGCAATGTTGCCGCACTTCTTTGTTTGCATGATCAGCATGTCAACCCAGACACGACCAGAAGTTACCTCCGCAACGAAGTGTATCTGACATGAATGGAGGAACAGATCGGCAAGCTCGTCCCTCCGTGAGGGACACGGGAGGATTTCCCGATCCACCATCATCTCCGCAAGTTTGGTTGCCAACGTAGAGTGCATTCCGGGACGGGCACCGAGAGCCTTTCAAACTTACTCAACGCTCGCTGATTGACAACGCTGGGGAGGCCAGGAGGCGGGGCAGCGGCGCAAGGGCTGTCGTGAGCACCGCACGGCGACCGGGCAATTTTTCATAAGCTACCGTCACTGGAAGACAACTTGGCTTCTAGAGGAACGCTAGACATGTGAGAAAAAAAAACAATGAGTTGCACTGATTCGGCATCTGCTGTGCAGGAAGCCATGCTTTCCTCCCTTTCAATGGCACAGTCGACCGATCCGAGCCCCCGGTCCCTTGAAACCAAGCCAACTCGATCAAGGTGCGCGCAATTGCCGGCGGAGATGGGATGTGCAAAATTGAGGTTTTGTCAGGCATCACGCACCGGCCCTGGCAGGGCTGATGCTTGATGTGCGTCGTGATTCTGCAGGAGCACTCGCCGCAGGATGCTAGTCCCCAAGAGAAGAACGGTGCTCGCGCCGAGGACAGAGAGGACGGTAGGAGGGGAGGGCTGGGGAGAGATCTCATCTATAGCCGGGGAGTGCCGAGTACGTGGTGCGGTTTGCGCGGGTTGGACCTGCACGAAAGCGGCTGTTGCAGAGTGTACGGACCGAATTGCCCGTATGACACCTCGACGAGGCAGTTCAAGAAGCAAAGTATCATCTGGCATCGGAAGTGTTTGTCCGAACGTGCTGGGTAACGTTTAATAGATGATTGAGCTCAGGAAGTTACGTTCTCGGGGCCGAAATCTCCAGGAGTTTGTTTGAACCACCACGCGCGGTCGGTAATCGGGAACCGACATCAGCGTTAGTCGCGTACCTCAAAGCAAAGCACCCACTTCCGCACCGAACGAGCCGGTGTGTGTGGTGGCGCAACCGCTTTGACATTTTGCAATGCTTTTGCTTCCGTGCACTCAAGACGACCTGATTCACAAGGCCCACTGGCTCGTACTCCCTGTCTCTTCGGAGCGCTCCTGCCGTTCTTCGCATGATCATAGAGCCTCGCGAGGGGAACTACTATTTGCAGAAAAGTAAGAGGGGTTTCTGAAGGTGTGCTGGAAGTGACAGAAGAATTACAAGGCAACGAGCTGCTGTTGACCCCACAGATACGCCGAACGTGTGATCCTGAATACTATGACATGCGTGCATAGGTGTCAGTGTGGGTCAAGAGGTACTGGACAAAGTAACAACTACCCATTGAAGTGAGTCACGGCGTTCTATTGCACAGCGCGGTGGGCTGATCAGGGCGAGACAATCGGTTGGCCAACCGATGCGAATCACCAAGTTAGAGTTGGCCACCGAATTGCGGGACGGAAATACTATGGCCCAGATCGTGCCTGGTTGGAACCAAACAAAGGCAGGAGACTGATGTCTTAGAGAGGCCCATCGTGAGCTGCGACCGCAAGGCAAGGCACCAAAGCTGAGCGCAGAGCCCCGCGTGCCGCCTCAATGCCATTGCCAAGTCGTTTGCACGCGCGGCCTGGCGCAAATGGTTGGCGCCAGTGAAGGGGGGCGACAGAAGAGGAAGTCGAATGGCCAGTGGCCTGGACTGCAAGACAAACAGCCCTTGGAGCCCGGAACCCGGGGGGAGCCAGCACCGCGTCCGCGTGGTCCCGCGCCACCGACCCGACACAGATAGCAACGACAGATATAGGATAACTCTCTTCCCTCTTCTGCTCGAAAGACGTCATAACGCGGATGCGCGCGTCATCACGAAGAAAGCGAGCAACGAGGCCTGACTCTCGGTACGCACGCCTTCGACGTCACAGCAACTACCCCCCGCCGAAGCATGACGTGCTTCTAAGACGCAATCGGCATTTGGAAAGGGAGAAGCCGGCGGCCAGTGTGTGCGGCGAGATTAACAT
Organism: Lactarius evosmus; assembly: GCA_951394315.1. Lineage (NCBI taxonomy): Eukaryota > Fungi > Basidiomycota > Agaricomycetes > Russulales > Russulaceae > Lactarius > Lactarius evosmus. The sequence continues at coordinate 61,829 of OX596124.1, forward strand.
GTCTGTGATCAGGAACGCAGGCCCACTCCTTGAGCGCCTTCAGAACGGAGCCAGCGGCGGAAATGGACAGTTTGCGCTCTCTGCTTCCTTGTATTGGATTGGAAACAGATCTGGTGTACAGTCCAAAACAGGAGGTACGAATCAGATTAACAAAAATAAAAAAATACACGCCAACCTACGATGACTTTGACCCACATCATGGGAAATAGGTTCGCTTCTCGACCCCACCCGTCATAGCTGAACTTGGCACAGCAAAGCTTGAATGAACGACAAGATCGTGAAGGCTAACTCACTTGGACAGGATCGCCGGTACGTTATCGCGACCGGGAAACCCCACCGCAGTACCGAGAAGTCCGAGTGGGCCTCGCCCGAATGGCCTCGCACTTCCCAACCAGATAAATGAAGCGTGGCATGCAACACGGTGAGCCAGAACCAAAGCATTCGCCCTATTCGCGCACTCTCATCCAATCTCTCCCTTCTTGAAAGCGTGCCGTGCAAGCAAGCAAGTCCCGTTCGCACGCGACGTTCTCTAATTCGCCAAGCCAAATACGACCAGATGGCTCGCGAGAGGGGTCCTTCGCCGCCCGTGGGCCACAGCGACGCGGAAGCACCGACGGCAAGCAATACGGTCTTCTCTTCCCTGACTTATTGCGTCACGGCACACACGCATGACCGACCTCGTCGGCGCGCGCGTGGCGCGGCCGATGACTACGATGGTGACCCCACAGGTTACGCCGCGATCTGTCGTCGCCCGGCAGGAAACGAAAGAACGGGAGATGGGTAGTCCGGTTGGTACGTTCAAAAAGTTTCTGTACGGCGCAGCACGCACGAGCGGAACGACCCAGGAGCGAGGGTTTGAAGTAAGCACGCTACTGCGCGAGATCCCAAAAAAAGAAGAGCTGGATGGTCTTTCCTTTTCCCATTTGTGGAGTGTCATGGACGGGTGCGTTCGCATGATGCCTGACCCTGTTTCAGTGCGAGTAGGTGCAGATTTCAGGAACCGTAGACCCGTGGCTCAGAAGACAGCTGTCGACGCTTCCGAAGCCGTTGCCCCGATAGTGGGTGGAGGGGCCCGGAGCGAAAAGAATAGGCAAGGAAGCAGGCAAGCGACTCGAGATCGCAGAGAGCGAAAGCATTTAGTATCCGAGCTAGTCAACAGGTGAGCTTTCGTGCATTGACCATGGGCCGCAGCTGTGTGGTCTAGTGGGGGTCAAAACTTGCGCAGGCTCCGAGACTTCTCAGGGCAAGAGTTCACAGCGCAGGAGCAAACGTCTTCAGTGTCGCAAATCCGGGTTGCTCGCCGTTCTTCGTTGAAGAGCATCCCCAACCCCTATCACGAGAACCGATCACACAGACGATAGCCCTGTATAATTCACACCCCAGTCACTTTACCTTTCTTCCTTATTATGACATTTCAGCTCATGATCGACGCTTGACACACCATAAGTGTTGCATGGGCAATTATTATCACGTATACGATGCGAAAGTCAAGAGGTATGGTTGACATGTTCCAACAAACACCAGTAAAAAAAAACCCCCCCAAAGAACGAGCCACAGCATGCTTAGATCCGACCCCCAAAGCCACTCGCACGAACGTTGTGACACCACACGAGAGCAGCGTCATCTCCGCCCCACTCGGCGGCAACGCCGTAGGCATTGACGTAGACGCCTGCGTTCACAGTCCCGCCGAGGCGTGGCAGTACCGTTGTGGCCTGCGAGCGCCCAAATGAAGCACCCGCTGTCCAAGAGCTCGCTCGCTCGTATGTTTGATGACCGAACGGTCAGGATTTCGCTGTCGCCCACGGCCCGCCCAGCACTTGGGTACAGTTGGTTGTCTTGGTGGTCGAGTTCTGTACTGGGAAAGGAGAGAGGAGAGACGACGGCACGTGACCAACTGCGTTGATGATGATGGCGTTAGCGGGTCTCAGAGAGGATGGTTACGATAACTTCGACCTCGTCTTGTCGCATAGTTACAATGCTGCACCAACCGAAGCGCCAGTCAGGTCTAGGCCAGATGAAGAATGGGAGACTAAGGCCCGCGATGAGGTCCAGAACGGCCACGCAGGGGCATTCGTCCCCGAACACACTTTTGAATAAAAAGGCAGCACGCCACATATTATACCATTATGCCTGGCTTCAAATATCTCATTCCGTAGATGGGTGGCGGAGTATCGGGACTGCTTGGCCACTGTGACTCGGTGCGAATTTGCCACTCGGGAGATCCCGCCGCTGAGAGGTACTTTGTTCAATCGCGCCAGTAGGAAACATGCGCAGTTGGGAGAGGGGTGCATAGTCTACCAGGGTCGCTACGCTACGTCGTTTTGAGCATAGTGGTAAGACTTATAAGGTCCTGATAAGGGTTATTTCTCGAGCATATGCACCTTATCACACCATTTGCGCACATCATGCATCATATTTTCTCCAAATTGTCATAATCGAACAGAGGAAAGCGCCATAATAATGCCTGCAACCTCCAACACCCCCGAAGCAGGAAAGTTCATGCGATCAGTGTGGAAGCAGTGGCCGAATCATATTTGAATGTCGGTGGGATCTGCTGCTTGGTCTTATAATAGCGCGCAAGACGGTGGATGCGCGACTCGATCAGGATCAAGCGGAACTTCGAGTCCTTGTCCTTGCGGTTAGTCTCCAGGTGCTTTCGCACAGCAACCGCCTTCTTGATCAGGTGCCAGAGGTCCTCCGGGATCGAGGGTGCAAGACCTGCGCAACCGCCATGCGCCCCAGTCAGAACTGACAACACTACGCGATCTGCGAAAGATAAAGGGAGGCGCACCGTTCGACTTGAGGATGCGGAGGATTTTGTTACCCGTGACGAAACGCACTTGGGGGATGCCGTGCGAGTCACGCAGGGCAACACCAATCTGCGACGGTGTGAGACCCTTGCGCGCGAGCTTGATGATGTGCTCGACGACATCTTCGGGCGTCGTTTTTAACCACGACGGAGGGGAACGGCGGTAAGGAAGGGCAGAGGACGCTAGATTGAGTCGGCTTCAGAAAGAGTCACTTGATCTCCGGGCATAGTCAAACGTACAAATGCCCTTTCCGGGAGCGTGCATACGACCCATGGCGATACTGGAATGATAAATAAGAATCAGAATCTTAGAGCTGCAACAACCCACGTACGGATTTTAAGGCGAAAGTCTTGAACCTGAGTTGAGGGGATACCCGGCTTGAGATTGTTGGTGGACGCGACGAGTTGCTGTGGGCGTCACGCGTGACTTTGTGGCTTGGATGAACTGTGCAGCTCCAAACCTTGTTTTTCCCGCCTGGCTCAGTTGGCTTTCGAGGCGTCCCGCTCACTGCTAGATTGATTCGATTCATTCATCGACGTCGCTGCCGACGACGATCTCACGGCTCTTCAACAACCCTCTAGCCAAATATCACTCTGGGAATTTGTGTATCGGTAAACTTAACTTTATTCCACAATGAAGCTCAACATTGCCAGTGAGTCCTCATCCTTCCTGCACTCTCCGTTCACTCGATCTTTGTAATACAGACCCCGCAACGGGGCAACAAAAGACTATCGATATTGATGACGAGAGGAAATAGTGAGAAACCCCCCTTTTGCTCGCATACAGGTTTGACCTTTGCTTTCCAGTCGCGTCTTCTACGACAAGAAGTTGTCTCAGGAAGTACCTGGAGAAGCTGTTAGCGACGAGTATAAGGGCTACATCTTCCGCATCTCTGGTGGTAACGACAAGCAAGGCTTTCCCATGAAGCAGGGTGTCCTCGTTCCCCACCGTGTACGCCTCCTCCTTGCTGATGGCCACTCGTGCTATCGTGAGCGGCGCAAAGGCGAGCGTCGTCGCAAGTCCGTTCGTGGCTGCATCGTCGGGCCCGATATCGCCGTCCTTTCGCTTGTCATCGTCAAGAAAGGCGATGACGAGCTTCCCGGCCTCACTGACACTGTCCTACCAAAGCGCCTCGGCCCCAAGCGTGCAACCAAAATCCGCAAGTTCTTCAATCTCTCCAAGGAGGATGATGTACGCAAGTATGTCGTCAGGCGCGAAGTCACATCCCAGAAGAAGGAGGGTGCCAAATCCTATCGCAAGGCGTGAGTCGCGCATAATACTCTACTTCTGAGACTGAATACGCGGTGGCTGATGTGCACTACCTTTTTTTTTTTTCAGTCCTAAGATCCAGCGGCTGGTTACTCCCTTGCGCCTCCAGCGCCGTCGTCACCTTCGTTCTCTTAAGATTCGCCGGCTCGAGCACCAGAAGGAACAGAAGGTGGAGTACGAGTACGTTGTATTCGTGCTTCCCATTCTCATACTGTCTAACCATGCATGCTTCTTACAGCGCCCTTATCGCAAAACGCATTGCAGAGAAGAAGGAAAAAGTCGCTGCCATCAAGGCATCACACAAGAAGTGCGTTTTTTTTATTACCCACACGTTGGACAGCGCGGAAAGGCTTATCTCAAATTCGCAGGACGTCCTAGATTCTTGTGCTGGGATCAGCCTTGTACTCTACACTTCCATGCAGTTAGGTGTCACATGGCGCTATATACTCATGTCCTGTTTCTTTACATCTCATACTTCCCTGTCGCAATCCCCTATGCAAATGACATATGGCAAGGCAGCCCGCATGTAGTTGGGTCACCCAACACAAACTGAGAAATATCCGGAAAGTTCCCCACCCGCCATCCGCGCAGCTCTGCTCGTTGGCGTGCCTGGCCGGAATATTACATCTCTCGAACAAACACGCGCTAGTCACCGCTCCGCTCTGTCTTGGTCCGACGCAGCCCAAAAATCATCCCTGTGCGGTGGACCTCCTGAACCATCCTATCCCAAGGGCCAGGTAGATATACGCTCACCCTGTTGTCCGTGACTGCTCCTTGCCGAAGTATTTCAGGACCTACTATGGCAGAATCGCGCGTGTGGATTTCCTAAAGGGAACCAAGTGTAAGCGACCGCAAAAGCCCAAGAGCCAGCGTGACTGCACATTTCTTCTGCCCCACGTGGAAGCCGTGTAAGCAAGTCCATCTGTCATCCTTTTGTCTGTAAAAAAACTACGTTTATATTGGGCGACTTTGTGTGGCTAAGTATGACAACGTCATCGCCTCAGCGTGCACTACAGTACGAGATATATGAAGTGATTGGATTCAGAGGCGTGATAGCTGGGTTTACATGTACAGTACAGCAGTTCGTTTCATGACTCTGTCTTCATGGTACCATCACTGGCAGCCACTTTCGGTACTAGATGTTGACCGTGTTGATGCTTGTCTTTTGAAATGGAGGTTGAATTGTTGGTAATACTGTTGGTCGGTGTGATTTTTAATTGGGAACGAAGACCCATCCACTCTTTTACCCATAAGGTTGTCTCGAATTCTACGGTGTCTGCGTCGACGTCTTGAAACACAAATACGGACTTAGAAAAAGCCGAGGTGTTTTCTCTTAAAATTCTGCACTCGTATCAAAGACGTGTATACGCTACACGTGGCCTCGACGAGACTGCAAGAATTACAGTAACGGGACCTATGCAAGAAAAAATGTCTTGTGTTCATATTTTCATGGCTACCGCATGACGCTGCATGACGAGCGAGCCTCTAAAGGATTCTGTACTTTCAGGCGCACGAAAATGGATTCGAAAGAAAAGACGAGCGAGCGGGAAAGAGAGAAGTTGTCGGCTTCTCCAGTCGCTACACGACCCCCCATTCGCTTTCTCCGGCTAGTTACAGCGCGATCCAAAACGATAGGCTCTTTTTCCAAAATTTACACGCACAGGCTGAGATTGAACGTGACTTATCAGCTCATGCCGAGCTTTTTTCTCACACTGAAAAATATTGTAGTAATTAAAACTAACAGGGAGGGAAGGGGTTAGCTATTTGATAACTCTAAATTTTGCGAGGTAACTAATATCTCGGGGATTTTTCTCTCTACTTAACTACACCTGAATTTTAGAAGTCCGCCGCTCTCTGTAAATACCTAAGGGGCCTATCGTTTTGGATCGCGCTGTATGAGTCTACCAAGTACTAGCACTGACAGAGTCAGACCGTGCCTGTGCCAGTTTTGCCTGCTAGACGCTGATCTGGGTTCTTTTGTTTGTCATCGATTGTAGTCACGAGGGCACCGCTTAGAGCAGCTTGGCACTTTGCACCTTGAACGGGAAAAATAAATGGCACCAGACATTGGGTCCAGCTCCCTCGGGGTTGCAACGTGTAGGGGCTTGGGGCACAACTACAGTTCGTGAGGGCACGCCTCGTAACATCTTAGGCCTCATCTCAAGAAATTTTACCGTTTCTCTACCAGATGACGAGAGGGTCATTACTAGCCACGCCACTGGCGTTTACGATGGCGCGAGGTTAGCCAGATGGGGGCTGATCCAGCACAACTCTCCAAGGACCAATACTAGTAGGGCACTTGCTCTGTGCACGCCCTTTCTCGGGAACCACTGTAATACCCAAAGCTACGTGAGTCATCACGAATAAAGCCGCACGACAAAGGGTGGCCACCACAGGCGGTCAACAGAGGCCGCTCTGAGCCATTTCGGTGGCTATCATGGGCTCTAGAAGCGTCACTTGGTTGGTACCGTACCATATTCCCGTGCCACAGCGTTGTCTACGTATCGCAATGGCGACTCATGTCCGTAGATGGCATCGACCGAAGATCAGAGAGTGGGTCATCGTGTCGGGCCTGGCTTGTGCGTGGCACCGGCCTGGCACTCATCCTTGCAACATCACGAGCACGCCTCGGTGTACTACGTGGTGCGATACTAGGCTTCGAGAGGTGCCCAACGTCGCATAATCCGCATAAATACCCTCGAAGGTGCGTACGAATACTAGCAGTATCATTCATCTTTTGAGTTTTTCCCCCCCTGCGACGAAAAACGATGAGGATGCAAATGGTCTCATGTGCACTCACGATGACCGTTTCGAGTTTCTATCTGCACAAGACCGTCGATGCATTCCCGGTGCCCCCGTATACTGCGTTTCCAATTCAGGCTACAGGAAGGTAGGCACTTCCTTACCCTACGACGACAAGTCGTTCTTATGGCCGCACGATTGTAGCAGCACTGTGGCGGGCGTATCCCACAAAGTAACGCGCCCCACTCCTTCCAGCTCGAGCTCGGGCTCGAGGTTGGCCATCGCCATTAGGGATCAATTGATAACAGTGAGTAGCATCCGGGGTCCTTCACGTGTATTTCTACGGAACTCATCATGTTATTCCGGCATACGCGGCAGGACGAGAGACCCACTCCCGCCATATCACAGGCAGAGCAACAACAGCAACAGGACGTGTCATCCAGCGTCACAGGTCCAGAACCCACTACCTGGACGCAATCTGCGCTGCCTCAGTCTGTTGAGGTACTGGCCCAGATAAGACCCTGCGACCCGATGGAGGCAATGACTCGTACCTCACTTGCCGACGATGACGCCGGTGGCGCCGCCCCGACGGACGGCACAGGGCCGCCAACGGGGACCACAATAATGTCCTACATCGTGAGCCCCTCTTCGACTACCACAGGAGACGCAGCAGCGGGTGTAAGCCCAAGTATCGCCCGGCGTTGGATGGAGAAGAACAATAGTGCACCCTCGGGCTTTCCCCATCCTGGTCCCCCACCCTCCAACAACGGTGTGCAGGCGCCACCGGCCGTGATGCTGTGGATGCAGTGCGCGTTTGTGGCCGCTGAGATGTTCTGGATAGCCGTATCCAACGTGTGGAGACAGGTGTCGCAGCGCGCGGGCGCCAGGACGCGCAATGAGCAGCCGGACAGCCAGGATGGTAGGCCCCAGGGCGATACGCCCAGGGATGGTGATGATAGCATGGACAAGTGCTCCAGGTCTTCCTCGATTTCGCTCTTCAAGCAGAAGAAAAAGCGATGGTGGTTGTGGTGAGCGTGCAGCGACGGCGCTTCATCATATTGGTGGATCGTACCGAAATGGAAAAAAATTACTGTGAAAAGGGCCGGAGGATAAATTTATGGATATCTGATTATAGTCATGAATCGCTTGTCCTATGCCTTGAAGAGTAGTGTCCTGATCCTATCATAACATCATGCACCTCTCACTCACGAATAGAGTTTTTTTTTCTTTGTAACCATTTGTGTATTCTAGGAGTGTACATAATACGAGACGGTCGTTGAAGTATGGTATACTACATTCAGATAAGGGCCGCTCACGTGAACCGTGATAAGTTGTGTCGTAAGACAAAGAGTCCCAGAAAAGCACGCGTAGACCAAAAGTAAGACGTTGGGCGACAGTCCATATTCAAATAAGACCGAGACCATACATGTATGAATGTGTAGGTAATAGATAGGGGAGAAGGGAGAAGCTTACCCACATTTGAGGATCGCCGTCAGGTGAGGGTGTGATCGCGTGATCCCCCAAGAGGGAATCAAGGGTGATGGCGCTCCATCTCGTGCCATGGCGTATCTTGGGCAGTCGTAGATGAGGTGATACTGTATATTGACCGGTCCCGGAAGCTGCACGGACAGCCACGAATAGACTTGGCGTGGTCAAATCGGCGCTTGCTAAACCTTGCATATGGCACGACCAGCCTAAATGGGTGACGTCGTCACGATAATGTGTGGATGCGTTGACCCCCAAGTCACCCCCATCTCCCGGGACATTGCGGCCACCAGTGGAATCCTGGACACAGGGTCTGCAGCGTCACCGAAGACCCGGAAGTGAGGAATGCCACATGGATCCCACGTAGCCGCGGCAACTGCGGTGCTGTAGTGGTGCCAGGCTGTAGCCTCCACTTCATGCCGTGGCCAGCCAGCCGGTACTGGCCACGGATTGGCTGCCCTAGCACAGCATACTCCAGTTGATTCCGCCGCGGGGCGTTGATATGTTAGACATGTTGACTGGCACGAAGACTCGGATTCCGGAGTCAGGTTGCGCTTCCATGAGCTTGCGGGTGTGGCGTCTGTGGGTTATTGGTTATCACTAGTGGGGGCACTCCCGATTGCCGATTCACTATATCCTTGCTTGGTGGTCTTAGGAGTGGTAGTACTTGTATGAACTCGAACGGAGGCATTGAGAACCAGATAGTGGTACACTTGCATGTTTTCTTATAAGGTGCAATTCAGGTTAACCCTAAAGCTTTAAGTGCGACTCATTTCTGAGAAAAGAAATTCAGTCATGGTGGTTTGTCGCGTTTGGAGGCTTGGCGATCCTCCACTACTCCATCGTGTACATTTCTGGGTACAGGACTCTACGTAAGGCTTCACTAAGTTCATCGATACGTCTCATTGATATCGATCCGCTTTATAAAATCTGCCGTCCCTCCAACCCCCGTTTCCCCGCCCTCGAAGTGCGAGCGGTGAATTCCGGGGATGTTTGCGCCATAGGCGCCATAGACAGGGATGTGTAGGTCAATGCGCACTCCGCCATGCAGCGGACGAGGACCAAGTTTTGTTGCGACTCGGAGGGGTTGTGGGATATACTTTTCGCCTGTTGCTCATCTCAGAAGGTGAGGGAGTTGAATGAGTGCTTATTGTCCTGCTTGTGAGTGGGTATCGCGAGGGTCGAGAAATTGGCGCGAAAATACTCGTCTATTCCCTTGACGTATAGAATGAGTTTGTGCTGTGTATGTGGTTTGCGAGAAGGACTACCGTATCGCTGTTGTTCAGTAGATCCCGGAATGTTGGTCTCGTTCCCTTATTATACGTCGCCTACTATTCCATAATCAAGTATGTCCCACAGTTCGAAAAATCTGGCGTCCCAAGACCATCCAGTGGTGGTGGAGAGTCCATCAGGTTAGAGCCAGATGTGATGTCATTGAGGCCTCTGAGGCTATCGCCGGGTTCAAGAATCCAAGCGGCATTGATCAGTGAGATTATGCCCACCACGGTCTGTACGTCGGCAATCGTCTGGGTAGTAGGACTGGCGACGCAGAGGGGGGCGAGGAGCGAAAGGCGCACTGGTGCCGCGCAGTTCGTGCCGTCCACCATGTCGACGACAAACAAGCAGTCCAACTTCAACGCCTATGCTGCGATATCGGGGATGCCGCGACCTGCGAGGTTGCACAAATCACATGATCAAGAATAGGTCGGGTCAGGTCATGGCAGGGAACGGGTTTGTGGAAGCCGTCGTACTGGCAGCCAGGGTGCTGAAGGTGGGGACAGCATAGTTCTGGTGGCTCGCGTGCGGGAAGTGGAGCGAGAAGCCGCCCCCAGAGATGCTCGCAGCGACTTCGGGGAGTTGGCTCGTCGTGGGGCCAACGCGAGCGGCCGGGGACCTGCAAAACCGTGATGATCCAGTGACTTATGTCCGTGCGTGTGAACTGCTTGCGACGGGAGATAAATCGCCAAACATACAGGATGTAGGGAACAAGGGGCTCTTCCGGAGCCGTCATTGACCTTGCAGTCCACCGTCGTCGCCGCTCGCGAAGAGGATGCGGACGTCACGTGCACAGAGTTATGCGAATGGATTACGGAGGGCGGTTACATATCCCAGCAGGGGGGCATGCTTGTCAGCACCATACGACGTGCTAATCGTCTGCGGGATGTTCGGCTGGCCAAGCACGTAATTGAAAACGTGCACTCGAGGAACAAGTCACCCGGGGCTGGTTCGTTGCTTCCAGGCGACCACCGTGTCTGGCCACCGGTGCTTTAGTAGATGTACGGACACGGTTGCGCGTACCGGTTGTTGAGGTTTCATCGAAATCAGGGTGGCTCGGGCCTTCACCGCTCCCTTTCGCATCAGTGCGATATTAACTCAACATCGTCAGATCTGCCTGGGCCCGAGTACTCATTCAGGTATCCTGCAACCCCGGGCACATTCCAGTCAGCCGCGCCGGGCGGGTAGGCGAAAGTCTTGTACAGCCGGCACAGGAGGCGCGGCGGTGCGGTCATCTCATTGCGGCTTGGAAGCCAAGTTACATGCTCTCTCGATGCTACTCTCGCCAGCGCCGCGGAACACCTGCGTGGTTCTTGCGGCAGCGTGTGCGTGGGCACGGACTACGTCGTCGGAGCCATGGTCTGCGCGTGTATGTGCAGCACTGTGGGGAGCGCATGGCCGACCGTGCGGAGAATGACGATATGATTCGTCCCTGCGTGCCGGTATAGCTAGTACGACGCACCGGGGAGTTCGTTGGCTTGGGACACGGGCACGCCTGTGAGCGTCAGCTAGCCGCCGCTGTGTGTCGCCGAGATGGAGAAAGATAGCACGCCGTGGTTTTCAAGCCGGCGAGTTGACGAGCTCGAGGGTGTCTGCGCGACAAGCCTAGCGACCTCCTTCTTGAACACGCGTGCGCCATATCTGCAACGGAGCAGCAGCACGCGTGAGTGATCGTGAGTGGGAAGGGTATTGGAGAAGACACACTTTGGATACCTGCTAACCTCATAGGACGCATCAATCAAGGCGCACTCGTGTTTGGGCTGAGCGCAACACGGAGATCAATCGTGGTGTCGGCGAGAGGGGAACCAAAGGCCCTCCTAGTTGGCTGGAACGGCATTCCAGGCATGCTTCGCACGCATGTCATCCCAAGGTGGTGGGAGGGAAGTCACGAGGTCAGCGAGAGGAGCGGCAGCAGCAGCAGCAAGGACGGACAGTAGAGCCGGGAGTACCGCAAGGGGGTCACCGGCTGTTACGAAGACTAGAGGTCCAGAGAGCGCCAAGCCCCGGAGTGCTAGAACGTGGCCGGTAAGCAGAGCTTTCATCGGGCACCCCGGAGTCAGAACCGAGGTAGGAGCGGAACTGCGGGTGCCTCTGTGATACCAACGCATTGGTATCCAAAACCTCCTGTCTCTATGAACATTACAACTCCCTTTCATCTTTCGTCGCGATCGCTTGGATACGGGGTGCTCGCATAACCTTCGAAAGGCAAGACTGTATATCGTAGTCAATGTCGTAATTTTCGCCCGCGGAGAATAACCGAAACCTTGCTTTGCACCAGATTCGCGGCATTGAGTTGTTGTACACAACGGTCTTTGACTCTTTGACAACCGGAGATCAGGGCGGCGCTTCTGTTACTATGTCCGTAAAGATCGCTCCAGAGAGCCCATGGGGGATAGTTTGTTGGGTCACACTAAACTGGAAAGTACAATCACGACATGAAGACCCAGTGGGACTGGAGTCCTGGCCCAGCCACAACAGGCATTAAAGTGCAGGAGAATCCAGGTTGCGGGTATCTACTCCTCATCCACAGGACGGATCGAATATAACCCTGGGAATGATCCCATTATGCCTAACTGACCGACGCGACATCCTCTGGGAGGGTAAAAGTTTCATCACAATCTGTTTCGAATGCACGTGCGTGCCGTACGTTTGCCTGCCTTAGTATTAGTAGCTCGCTACGACCAATATTGTACTACGTACTGTCCCAGAATATAAATGGTTCAAACAAAAAAAAAAAAAAGAATATAAGGCTGGTTGCAGCACGGGCGCGTCAAGGGAGGGTGTGCCGTAAGCTCAGCTCGAACCAGGTTCAGGTCATTCGGTCAAGCGACCATACATGTTTGAAGTTCCGGCCGATCAAAACCCCAATGGTCCACCATTGTCGAGTCTAAAAGTTACCCTCTCGCACTGACTGCGGTGACTGTGACGTAGCAGGGTGTTTGCTTTCTGCCATACGAACCGCAGAGGAGGCTCGTTCAAGGAGACAGACGCGTGCGGCAGATATCATGCCCTCTCTAATCCAACGTCCTTCCGTTCGGCAGCTTCGAAAGAGCTTGGATACGCGCCGGTACTATCAGGATGAATCTTTTGGGTTTCGAAAGCCGCGCGAGTTCACATTGCCAGACTGTGAGTTACAGCAGTGATTGTTTTCAGGCACACAAGTCCTGCAGCATATATGCTTAATCGGTCCCACTGCCGGGGTCCTGAACACTTGTTGCGTTCTCTGCCAAGTGACATGCCTGACCATATCCCCTTCTTCCCCAGATTCTGCCACGCAACTGCAGAACCGTGTCAAAAATGCGCCTCTCCTCCGATATGTTGACTCACTCCGCATGCATGGGCACCGTGCTGCACGCATAGACCCCTTGGACCTGCTCCACCGCGAGGACGTTGGCGCACTCGACCCCGAGCGGTATGGGCTTGTGGATAGCTCGAAGTCGTACGACGTCAATGGGATATTATGGACGAAACGCGTCGGCGAGGCGGCTGAAACTCCAGAGCACTGGACCCTGCGCGACATCACGAACCACCTCTACTCGGTGTATGTGGGGCGAATCGCATACGAGTACATGCACTCCTCCTCCAAGACAGAGCGTCTCTGGTTCTCGCATATCCTGGAAGCGCGCACGCCGCCACTTCTAGATACCCGCCAGAAGAAGCGCATCCATGAGCTTCTCGCGCACAGCGAGACTTTCGATCAGTTCCTCCAACTAAAGTTTCCCAACCTGAAACGCTATGGTCTGGAAGGCGGCGAGTCAATGATCCCCGCACTTGATGCATTGTTCTCAGTTGCGGCTCGAGGTTCGAAGCACTTTATTTTTCAACGTCCAACGTCTTCGTTCATCTGAGTTCTGTAACAGCCGGTGTGGAACATATCGTACTCGCCATGCCTCACAGAGGTCGTCTGAACCTGTTGGCGGGCTTGCTACAGTTATCACCGGCTTCACTCTTCCACAAAATCAAGGGTGGTTACGAGGTCCCCGAAGAGTTAGGAACAGCTGGCGATGTTATCAGTCACTTAGGTGCGACTCTGCCGCTGCCATCCGCCACGCGTGTTGAAGGACTCTCCTAGTCGCGTCACCGACACTGTCATATGAAGGCTCCGACATTAATGTGTCTCTGTTACCTAACCCTTCTCACTTGGAAGCTGTGAACCCCGTTGCGCTCGGGAAAACGCGGGCGAAGCAGTACTCGCTCCTCAACCTTTCGCAAGGGGACTGTATGCTGGGTGACAAGGCAATGTGTGTTCAATTGCATGGCGATGCGAGCTTCACCGGGCAAGGCGTGGTCATGGAGACACTCGGTCTGAGTGCGTTTGTACAAAGCGTTTGAATTTCTTTGATTCACTGTTTACAATAGGCAATCTTCCCCATTTTACGAGTGGAGGAAGTGTTCACATAGTTGTCAAGTGAGTGCCACCTTGGCTTCATTTTCTGATGTAGTTTTCACGTGTCCAGTAACAAGTAAGTCTTATCTACTTGGCCGACATCCTGCTGAAGCAGCTCCTGTAGCATCGGGTACACAACCCCTGCTTCGAGTGCGCGTTCTTCCTTGTACTGCTCCGATGTCGGCAAGATGATCAACGCCCCCGTCCTTCACGTCAATGGAGACTATCCGGAAGGCAGGGCGGCCATCTCTCCTAGCCTCCTCTACTCACCATTCTTTGCAGACGTCGCTCGCGCTGTCGACATTGCATTCCAATATCGGCATCACTTCCGCAAGGATGTAATAATCGACCTCCTCGTGTACCGCCGTTGGCACGTCGCTCCTACAGCCGATCGTGGATCATACTAAGCATACCGACACCTACAGGGGCCACAATGAGTTGGACGAACCTGCATTCACCCAGCCATTGATGTACGAGAAGATCAGATCTAGAAAATCGGTCCCTGCATTGTACGAAGAGAGGCTGATCGTACGTTTCCTGCTCTAGTCCCCTCGTGAACCCGTTTCTGAAGAACCTGAGTCCAGTCGGATGACGTTCTTACCTCTGCCGATGCCCAAGGCGTGCGTGATGCGATACGGGGTCGTCTTGACGCCGAACTAGCTCAAGCGGACGCGTATGTACCCACTGCAACAATGTTGCAGGGTCAATGGAAAGGCCTAGTTTGGCCCGCATCCGAAAAAGCCGAGCGTGATCCGGCGACGGGTGTCGCGCGCGAAGTGCTTGAGAAAGTCGGGCGTGCGAGCGTCACGGTTCCTGCCGGCTTTGTGCGTCCATTTTTTGCAACTACGAATTATCGGCCTTGACCTGTTGACGCTTGAGCGGGGAGAGCAGGAGATCCATCCACGACTGCAACGCCATGTGAAGCACCGGTTGCAGGCAATTGAGAAGGGCGTTGGCTTGGACTGGGCCACTGCCGAGGTGAGGAGCGTGCAATTTCTCCGGATAGTTCCGGCTGATGCTCGGACGACGGTTATCAGGCTATGGCATTTGGATCTTTGATGTTGGAGGGATGCGATGTCCGGATCTCGGGACAAGATGTAGGTCGTGGAACATTTAGCCAGAGGTTCGTGGCTTATACCCGATTCGGACGGAGAGTGCTGATTCGTGCTGTGCAGACATGCGATGCTCGTTGACCAGAAGACGGAGTCCGTCGTCGTTCCTCTGAACACGGAATTAGGTTCACCGGGAAAACTGGAGCTCGCGAATAGTATGGGCTTCTATCTGTGGCGTATCAACCGAGAATGATTCTAACTTATCCAGGTTCTCTGAGCGAGTTGGCCGTCCTCGGCGTAAGTCTCACTTCTTTCCCTTTTTTAGCTGGGTAATGAGTTTCTCAAACGGGAAATGCCTAGTTTGAGTATGGCATGAGCTGGGAAAAGCCGAACATGTTGCCGATTTGGGAAGCTCAGGTACAGGCCTGATTTGGAATTGCAACGCGCTAATCATCGGCTGATCGTTGCTTGCAGTTTGGGGATTTTTTTAATGGTGCTCAGGTGAGGCACACCGAGAACCCCCTGGGAAAATCAATATTGATAACCACAGGTCATCATCGACACGTTTATCACATCTGCGGAGAGTATGTAACTTGAAACTGTGCCCTGTCTCTGATGTGTTGATCTCTCTTAAAAAGCCAAGTGGCTGAAACAGAGCGGAATCGTCCTACTTCTCCCACACGGCCTTGATGGTGCTGGCCCAGAGCACTCATCTTCGCGGTTAGAGCGTATGCTGCAGGTCGAGTCTGGTACTTGCTGGAGTAGCACGTTTGACTGACCCTCGCACATAGCTCGCGGATGACCGCTTCGAGGCTACTGACACGCGTGCGGATGTGAACATGCACGTCACGTTTCCAACGACCCCGGCGCAATATTTCCATCTTATCCGCCGCCAAATCAAGCGCAACTTCCGGAAGCCGCTGATCGTGGGTGCGCCGAAAGGCCTTTTGCGTCTCCCTGTATGTGTATTTTTTGTTTCGCGTGCGCCTGAGAATGATGTGGAAGAGAGGATGTGGGCATTGATTGATTGATCCGATTCTACAGGCCGCATCGTCGTCACTGTCTGATCTGGAGGAATCACGAACGTTCCAGCCGGTCCTGTGTGACCCACTTGTTGAGGCGCATCGCGCCGAGCGCGTCGTTCTCGTCTCAGGGAAGTTGTACTATGACCTCGTGAAAGAACGGGAGGCACGGGGGCTCCACGAGCGGGTCGCGCTCGTCAGATTGGAAGAGTTGTGTCCATTTCCATTTGATGCGCTACGCGAGGCGCTCCGCGGTGCGGGCGAGGTGCGCTGGGTGCAGGAAGAGCCGCGTAACCAGGGGGCTTGGACGCACGTCGCGTCGCGTGCCGCTCAGGTCCTCGGGAGACCACTCGTGTATCACGGACGTCGCGAGGATGCGGTGCCTGCGCCGGGCGTTGGTAAGCTCTACCGCAACCAGCAAGAGGCAGTAATCAAAGGGGCATATGATGGTCTCTGAGTGCATTGGCGGGGGGAGTATGTGGGGTAACATCCGCCAAAGTGACGAATCTGGTTGCTATAAGGAGGTGCGTTGTATTGGAAATCGAAGATGAGGTGGTTGTTGTTCTAGGTCACGAATATGAGTAACTTGTATTGGTCCTGGGCAACGCATAATAACCTTGTATTACAGTTCTGTAGTACGTTGGGGGGCAATTTAACGCGGAACCCGCACGGCCCTTAGGCACGGCAAGGGGTGCTATCGATTATATCGCGTCATTTTGAATAACAAGGATCACGAGCATCACCGAAAGCGGACCAGGCCAAAATGTTGTCGGGCAAATGTTGGAACCAAGGTCGGCGTGTCTTAGTCTCAAACACAAATTATTTTCGGCGAAATTTGTGGCCCCTTTGACCCGTACCAGTCTATATAGCACAGCATAGAAAAAAGTTAATCGAAAAAAAAAAGGGTCGGGAAGAGGGAGAGCCGAGATTTGGAGTTGCACGTGGCAACGATTCCGGGATTTGTAGATGAACCGGGTCAGCAGAACGGGTTGAACTATCGTTGGGAACGACATCACCCAACCCAGGTTTCCCCATCGACGACGCCGTGGAGCACCAGCGGGCGAGAGTCCCAAATGTATTGCTAGCCGCACCTAAAAGGTGAGTTTTTGTAGGGTTAGTTCAAATTGAAATGCTATCTCACTGATCTCACTCAAAAATATAGAATCCCGTCATAAAACACAAATCTCCATTTCAAACCTTGTGCGATACCTCTCCCTCCCTCTCGCTCCTCTCCTTCCCCCGCTCCTTCCCCCTCCACGCTATATGCGCACTTCCGGCCCACCTCCCAGTTGAGCCCCCGCATGGCTACCAAGACCCAGGCTACGCCATCCCCCTTTCCTCGCGTCCGCTTCGGTTTCGGTCCCAAATCATCCCGCACGCGCCTCCCACCCGACCCACCAGAAAACCCTGATGACCCCGACTGGTACACACCGTACAACGGGCCTTACGAGCTGCCCCCCTCCGCTCCACCCCCGCAAAACCGCGATAGCTGGGGTCAGTTGCTCGGCTCGGTCTTGAGCAACCTCGGGAGCGCCACGTCACTTTCGGACAGAGCACACGAACGATCCGGCGGGCGTGTGGCGGGCGGGAGGATCGCGAGCCCTCTTCCGAGTAGTGGCGCGTATTCTTCCCATCCTTATCGAACGAGCACGGCGCCGGACGCTGCTGGCTTGCCCGGACCGACCAAGACGACTTCTCGGACGCGCGGTGGCGGTCCCACGCCGATCATCACGTCCCCGACCATGTTCGCTCATTTTGACACTACGGGTGGCGTGGGCGAGTCCCCGACGCCGGTGAAGCGATCTCCTCTGCAGACGTTTCCCCAAGCCGGCACCCCGAACCGCCTGAGTCTTGCCAACCTGCTCACCTTTGGCGGCTCGACGCGCAAATCTCGTTCTGACTCCGTGCTTTCTTCCAATCGACCACCTGTAAGACGCTCTCGCAATAATACACCGACGCCCGATCCGTTGCAATCGAACCGTTCAACGGGAATAGATGTGCAGCTCCCACCACTCTCCCACAATCTGGCGCATGTCGGCCCGTCAACCGGGCACACACCACGTCAACGGTCGAAAACTCTCGTTGGAACCTCCATGGCACCAGCGCCAGCGCAAAGTTCGTCGCGTAATTTGTTTACCACTTCCCAACACCACGATAGTCCGCTATCCACGCACCCTTATGCATATGCATATCCATCTTCTCATTCTGGGGCCCCCCGACGCGCGCCAATCGTTTCACCCCCTCCCGCTCATTCGCCCACCTTAGACAAGGGTAAAGGCGTCGATCGCTCATACCAGTATCCTCAGCCACCTTCCACGGACACCCTGAACGTTGCCGAGGTCCCTCCTCACCTGAGGCCGACTTCACGAACATCTCTGTTGAAAACCATTTCCGCCCCAAATCTGCGTAACCTTTCTCGTAGCCTTCCGATTCGTAAGCCCACCCCGTCCCGTGGGAAGTACCGCTGGTTGTCCCCGGAGACGTGGTGCGACGCGCTTCTGTTCCCGCGGCCACGTTTCTTGGAGCATGTCGACGGTGAACCGCTGCAGCCGTTGAGCCAACGGAATGTTGCCATACCGGCACCTAAAGCACATACCTTGGCACACACTAGTAGGGAACGCACGCCTCTTGGTCGGTCGTGGTTGCGTGGGTCTCGGTCTGCCGTGAATCTGCACGCGCCCAACTCGGGTTCTTCTCGCGGACCGCCCCGGGCCGAGCCCATGCTGACGGCTCCAAAAGGATCATATGAAGGAGATGAATGGTCCTCGTTCAGCAGGCCGCGCGGCTTTGCCCAAGATGACCTCGCGATTCCGTCACCAGTGCCGTCAATCGTAAGGTGTGCAACAATTGATATCTTGGTTGGTGTACCCACGTTTCAATGACGCCATTTTAGGGTTCTCGAGATGGGCGCATCTTTTGACCGTGAGCGCGCCGCTTGGAGGTCCCAAGCAGAGCGCTCGTTGCAAAGCTCCAAGTTGACCCGCTCACTTGGCCGCTCCCGCTCTCAGTCCGCAGGGCGCACGCGTGCGCAGCTGAAGGACACAGGAGGCGTCGGATTTCTTGCAACCAAAACACTCATGGGCAATCAACTCGTCGCCCCGACGGTCAGCACGCCCACGTCAAGCGAGGGTACGCAGACCCTACAGACACGCTCCGGCACGTCCCACGCGCGTACGATGTCGTCTGGTGGGCACTCCCGTGCCGGGTCGAGGAGCAAGATTGCCGCAATGCGCGCTGCGACGGGCCTTTGCATCTCGGACGATAAAATGAGCCCACAAGACGAGCGCGGGGACGTCATTACCCGCTATGACAGCGGCGGAAAGGGTGCGGGTATCGAAGTCCAGCACAACGTGCCGAACTTAGGTACCGGCCTGTCGCCCTCGCCAGTGGCGGTGGACAGCTCCGCCGTGGGTATCGCTCTGTCCTCGCCGCCGCCTTCAACAGAAGAGGTTGCCGCAGTGCCAGTGAGACCTATCCACGTACATGATCACCCGTACGCGCAGGGAGGCTATTCCTCACCACGGCGTTCTCACGGACGCTCCAGCTCTGATTATGCTGGCCCTCACCCGTCCGCGGTCGCAGTCACGGCTTCCGCCAGTGCTTTTGCAAGTGACATGTCTGCGCGACATCGCCTACCACCTCAGGCGGTATTACATCCCTATGCATCCTCCTCGGCTCACCCAAGCGCGGCTCCCTCGCAACCCGAACCGGCTGCTCCCCCTACACCTCCCGATGCACCTTATCAAATTCTTCCAGAGGCGCCTGCGCCGTCACGACCACCACTTAACCCGCGGAATCCACTACGGCGCCCGCTGGTTTTGTTGGATACCAGAGAAGCTGAGCGTGTAGCCCCACACGCATACGCCGCAGATAATCGCTTCAGCAGTGGTCCACTTGGCTTCGCCGACGCACTGTCGTACGGACGCTGGCGGCGAAGTAGCGCAGATAGCGGCCTGGGTGAAAGCGAAGGCCACTACGAGGCGCCTTCCAGCTCCGCGCAGCTCCTGATGCCCTTCTCGGACGTGATGCTTGCGACGACGCCGGAACACCTCCGCATGAATTTTGGGCACGGCTCCACGTTCCTGTCTCTCCATACCCGTCACACCGTCGCATCTTCTCCTCCTGCCGCCCTCAACCCGCCCGTCTTCCCTGCGTCGATATCGAGCGACACGCGCCGTTCTGCGCAAGCGAGCTCAGCCGACGAGCCCGGACCCGGATCCCGCGCCTCATCCCCCCTACAGAGCCCACGCCCCTTCGGCACAATCGAAGATCTCGATCGCTACCGCAACCTATTTTACTTCCCGAAAGCTTCGGGTATGAGTGGGACACCGTCGGAAGAGCACCACCGGACATTTTCACGCGACACGGCGTCGCTGGCTGGTCTGGAGGTCAGCTCAACCGGCAGCATCTCGGGCGGGAGCGGCCTGGCTGCGCTCACGCGTCAGCTGGGTAACGAGTTTGGGGTGGTGCAGGACACGACGGGTGGCTTTACAGATGGCCCTTCACGGATGTGGTGGCTGCGATATGGTGCGAAATATGGCGACGGTACAGGAGGCCACACGGACCCGAACGCCGTACGCTCCACCATGTCTGACTTGCATTCGAACTCAGATTTCAATACGAGTCCCTCTGACCATGAGGCGGCAATGCTGCCGCTGAGCCTCCACCAGAGCGTGCACCACCAGAGCCAAGGCTCGCTCACCGTGCGCATCCCGCAGGATGTCGAGTCGCACACATCGTCCGTGCTGGAGAGCTCAGAGATTGATGGTATGGTTGATGGTACGTCTGCCCTTTCTGTGGCTCGCTTGCTCTCGCGGCAACCGAGGCTGCGAATGCTGATTGAACTGATCACTAAATCGGTATAACAACAGAGCTGTTACGCGTAGGAACGGTCGGTGTTGCCTCTACACCCCTCGCGACAGCCTCAGCGCACCGGCTCTCCTTCATGGGCGATGTGCACCGTGGGCGCAGTCAAGACTCTCTGACGCTCGGCATCTATGACGCCGACAGGGCCAGTGTCTCATCCACGTACACCGCCGACGCCACCGACAATGACGACCACGACAACAACAATGACGACAACGATGATGACGGCAACGATGACGACGACGGGGAGGAGCACTCGATGCTCCCACCACTGCTCGTCGTGTCGTCGATGCGCGGCAGCGGGCTCGAGCCGCAGTCTGTGCCACATTCGGCGCGTTCGGCGGCGATGACCGAGGCGACGCGCTCGAGCTACATGACTAACGACACGGGCACCTCGCGCATCTCGGGTCTCTCCGAATTCCCCGTACCCCCCAACCAGACCGTCGTCTCGCTCGACCGCGTCCAGGTCCTCAAGTCGTACTTTGGCGACGACGCGCACGCGCAGGAGCCGGAGTCTGGGCCGGGGCACTCGTCGGCGGCGGCCAGTCGAAGGGCGTCGCGGATCGACGGCCCCTCTGGGACCAAGGACCAAGCGGCTACGCTGGCGATGCAACATCTGCAGCCGTCCTCGGAGCAACCATCGCGCGAGCGCTCCGTCGACGGCGAGCCCGAGCTCCACTAGCGATGTTTTGGTACACCCATCGTGTCCTAGCCATTCCTTTCGTTTTCACGCGTCTCTCTACTTGTTCATAATGTTCCTCCCGTACTCATTCGTACAGTAGTTTCTTGCTCAACTTATTTTATTTGCTTCGCTTCTTCCTGTTTCGTTTATACGGCGTAATACACACGTACCAGGGTACTTCTCACTCACTCGGTCAGTCTTCGTCTCGCCTTTTTTTTTTTTTTTTCCTATTTGTAGTTCCCCCATGTTCAGTTCTTAGTCTCGAGGCATCAAGTCAGTCAGTCAATTGGCCTTCAGTTCTCATAGTCCCTTGGCACAATTAGATAGACAACACACCAAATTACATTGTCCTTATTTTTCTGGCGTACCATAAAAAGTATTATTTGCACATCATCTTTTCAATAACGAGAGGGAGGGAAAGGTCCTTTTGTCCATAGCAACGGTGGTAAGGCTACAGAAGAGCAGATCACACAACGACATAATAACGAGAACTCAGCGATAGCAGCGATATGGAACAAAATTAAAAGGGGGATAAAGGGGGGTGGATATGTCTCATTCGTCATATTGCGTGAGCTGCCGTCGACAAGTTAGCTTCTTCCCAGACGCCGGAGGTGTGAGACGCGCTTACATCCAAGGTGAGCGTGCGAGAGCTGTTCAAATCCTGGTCGCGATAGATGCCAACCAGGGAGTTCCCACGCTCGTACAGCGAACCCTTGAGGCTGATGACGACGAACTGGAACGTGTCCGACGCCTGCGCGCGGATGTAGTTGGCCACCTTGGCCACGTTCGTGTTGTCCAGCGCCGCGTCGACCTCGTCGAGTACGAAGAATGGACTAGGCTGGTAGCTGGCATCAAAAAAGGGAACAAAGCACATGCCGCTTCAAGTCAGCGCCACTGTGGAGGAGCCCGAGAGCACCGACGAGGCGCCGCACCTGTGGATGGCGAATAGAAGGGCCAATGCCGCGACCGTCTTTTCGCCGCCGGACAGCTGCTCCATATCTCGGAAGCGCTTCATTGGGGGCATGGCATGATATTTAATACCACCCGCATATGGTTCCTGGAACGTTCCGGGGGAGGTTAAAAAAAAAAAAAAAAAGTGAGATGAATGTGTGGCGC
Organism: Lactarius evosmus; assembly: GCA_951394315.1. NCBI lineage: Eukaryota > Fungi > Basidiomycota > Agaricomycetes > Russulales > Russulaceae > Lactarius > Lactarius evosmus. The sequence continues at coordinate 84,535 of OX596124.1, forward strand.
TGCTTTTTGACATTCGAATTCGCCGTCGTACCTCGTTGTCTTCCAAGCTGAGGTAAGCGACACCGCCCATCGGCGCCGCCTTGCCCTTGGTCAGATCCTTGTAGACCTCGTCGATACGTTCTGATATATGATTGTAGGCTTTGTTGAACAGTTCAGTGCTAGGGGGAAGATCGGTCTTATTACCGGGCCGTGATGGTGATAAACGAGGCTCCATACCGCCTTTGTTTCACGTCGTTGAATGTGTCTCTCGCGTTCTTGGAGTCTCTACGGGCTTTATCGGCCTCCTTTTCGGTCTCAGCTAGCTTGGTCTCGACATTATCCAGTCTAGGCAGAACGCTGTCATCAGCCTTGCATGTCGGGAAAAACGAGAAGGTAATATGACACATGCCGGTCCATGGCTTTCATATTTGGTGTCATCCGCTCGATCTCGGCATTAAGTTTTGCTACGGACGCATCGAATTCGGCTAGCGTTTCTCCAGAGGAATCCTGAGTCGTTTCCAGAAAACATCAGATTTCGAGGACACGGGGGCGCGTGCCGCTTACCTCTCGTTCTTCCCCGCTGAGGACCTCAAAGTCCGCTTCGATTCCATAATCGGGCACTCCCTTAACGTGCTGTGTTGAGCCATTCTCTGCATCCTCCTCGTCAACGTCCATGGCGACCTCATCGCGTAAATTCTGTCGAGGGAGATTCATTTTTTAAATGGTAAGTATCGAGATCGCAAGGATGACGGACCTCCTCCATGGGGACGTTCTTGAGATTTCCAGAGACCAATGGCAGCTTGATCTCTTCAAGGCGGCATTTGCGGTATAAACCGGAGCGCTCAAGCCCCAGCCTCTCGATTTCGTCGTTCTGCTCGCGGTATTGTCGTTAGCTTATGATGATGGCTACAACGGGTCACACTCACCCGTGAGGATATTTCTTTTTCCGCGTGCTCGAGGGCCTTGGCTGCCTTGGACGCAACGCGCTTCGCATCGTCGACGACCTTGGACTTCTCATCCAGGTTTCCTTTGAGGCGCGACATTTCTCCCTCGAGCTCACCGATCACTTCTCGCATCCTCTCGAGCTCCTCTTGCGTCTCGGTCTTCTTCTCTTCGAGGTTCACGAGGCTTTCCTCCTCCGCCGTGACAGTCTCCGCAAGAACGTTCAGGCGCTCCTGGAGCTTCTTCAGCTGCTCTTCTTCGAACTGGGACCTTCAGGAGGATCGGATCAGTGGCTTGCGGACGGAAGGCTGAAAACATACAAATGCGTCAGGCGGGCAATTTGCGTCTCAAAGCGCAATCGCGCCTCGATTTCTTCCTCCGCAAGTTTGAGTTGGCGCGCTTCGTACTCCCGGATGTTTGCCACGCCTATCTCGCGGCAGAAATCTCCATAGACTCCGTCTTCAGCCGCGTCTACCACGGATGCGTAGCGTTGGATCTCCTCCCGAAGTTTATCGAGCGCGTTTCGTGACTATAGCGTAGAGTGTGAGGGATATAGATGTGAGGAGGTGTACATAACAGTCTACAAACAAAGTACCTTTTTGTATTCAGGGGAAATCTGCCTCAAGCTCCTATCAATATGTTTGAGTTCGTCCTTGATGCCCTGAAGCTTGTGATTGCATGCACTCTGTACGGCCCATGATAAGCACAAGGGCGAAGACTTAGGCAGAAAAAACAACTGTGGCGACGCACCAGATCATCACGAGCAACCTGAAGGATCGACTCTAACCTCGTCATCTCGAAAATCAAGTTGTCATCTTCTTGGTTCCGTGGCTTCTGCTTGGCAAGTTCGCTCAGCTGGTTTTGGATGTTGTCCCTCGAACGTGACAAGCCTGTTTAATCCCGCGTCAGTAAGCCCACCATAGCGCAACGATTGTATTGTACGCGGGAAAGAACGTACCCTGGATATCTTTTTCCTCCCACTTCTTTCCGCTATCGTGAGAGCTGCGTCCGCCGGTGATCAGGCCACTCTTGTGGATGACCGTGCCCTCAAGCGTCACCGCTACGCCGCCGCCGCATCAGTACTCTCTCATAGGTAAAGTACCGACACAGATGGCCCGAAATTGAGGAACTGCGCTCACGTACCTTTGACCTCCTGGCCCTTTTCGTAGCACACGTACCGCGCGACCTCCATCGTATCGCACACAAGCCCATTGCCGCAAGCGTGGTGTATCGCGCGCTCCATTGCGGGTTCGTACTGGATCACGTCGACCGCAAGGCGTGCGCCCTTTGCGAAGGAGCGGAACTTGTCGTTGACCGGCTTCACCTGGATCGTGTCGAGCGGAATGAACGTCGCTTGTCCTGCGCGCTGGTTGCGCATGTACTATAGTAAAGCATACACATTCAGCCCAGCCAGGAAGCGAAGCGGAGTGAAGCGGAGTGAAGGAGAAGGAGAGGGGATGACGAACCTCGATGCAGTCGATTGCGGTCCGCTCCTCATCTACGACGACGGCATCGATGTTACGGCCAAGGATGACAGAGATGGCAGTCTCGTACTTGCGCTGAGTAGGCTTGCACAAGTCGACCAACCGGCCACGCACGCCTGATTTGGTGCGAACACGGTACATTAGTACGGCTGGATGATGCATGGAGGTATGCGCACCAGGGAATATGCGCTGCAAATTCGCTAGCGTCTCCTTTAGCTTTGCTTCACGCTCTGATTCCTTCTGATCAAAGCCAGCTTGCATGAGCTTTTGGTGGACTTCCAAGAGACGGTCGTTGAGCTCTGCCTCGAGCCGACTACATTTGCGGGTCAATCAAGTCTACAGCCAATATTGGTGGTGAGCTCATACTTGATACGGTTCCGCTCAGACTGCTGGTCCTCAAGTTGTTGCTTGACCTTGCTGAGCTGTTCGCTGTTTTCCTTGACTGTCTCTTCTAGCTGAAAGGGGCGGTCATCAGCAGGGTTATCTTATGTGGCCTAGAGCCGCGTACCTTGGCCCTCTTCGCCTCATACGTATCATTGTCTTCGCGCAGGCTCGCTCTCTTCTGCTCGAATTCTTCTTGTCGGTCTCTCAGCTGCGAAAAGGTGCGTGATGCTGTCTTTTCTTCCCGTGTGAGCTTATCGAGGGCTTGGCGTTCCTCGACTGCCAGGACGCTGGCTTGTGCTTTTCTACAAATCCGAGCCACGTGAATCGAGGTAGTCAAGAACGAAACACGTCACAAACAGTCGGCGATACTCTTCCAGGCTTTCCTCGCTCAGGGATAGACTGTCCTGGGACGCCTGTCGTTGGGCCTCTGCACCACGAAGCCTGTCAGGAAGAACGACGAATGAATAGGCAGACGCTGCTTGCCTTGGGCCTCATTCGCAGCCTTCTGGACAGTCTCTAGGTCCACTTGATAGCCACGAACTTTCGTCGCTTGCTTATCCACTTCTTTAGACACCTGCTCTTGGAGCTTTTGTGCATTGTTCAGCTTCCTCGTCGAATGAGCGATGGATGCCTCGATGGCCACGAGTTCTGGTTTCTATGTAGAAAAGAAACCCCATGTCTGAGGAAATTGAAAGCGAATAACAGGAAGGATGGTACCCACCTTGTCCTCCAACGCCTTCTCTGCCTTTTTAATCTTTTTCTCGGCTTTTGTGACCACGCTTCGGGCCTTGGCTTGGTCGGCGCGTGCATCGTCCAGCGCACCGTCATGCGTGTCCTTCTCTTCGCGCAGCCCAGCAATGGAAGCTGCAAGGGTTGTAATTTCCTCTGCATTCTTCTCGAGGTTCTCCTCTATGCGGAACAACTTGAAGAGCAAGCGGCGGAGAATAAGGTCATCCTTCGCATATAATTAGCCAAGCCGAACGAACGAGGTAAACTATTCGAGACTCACACGCTCCTGACACAAAGCCTCAAATCGTTCCGCCTCGCCTTTCTGCTCTTTGTATTGTTTGATCTCGCCCGCGATGGCACGCCGCTTCGTAAAGTTGTGTGTAGCATTCTCTGTCGCACGGTCCTGATCCTCTTTGGCTCTTTCATACTCTGCGGCAAGCTCGAGCGAACCGCTGATCTGCTCGACGAGGCGTGTGAGTTCTTTAGGGGATTGGGAGGCAACAGCCTCGACGTCTCCTTGGAAGACGAGGAAGTTCTTGGCTTTGACGAGAATGTTGTGCTTTATCAGGGCTTCGTTATACGTAGTGTAGGTGACAGTTCTTTTGTTGAGCTTGTACTCCGAAGCCCCAGTTGTCGATATCCTGCATTAACCCAATGGCCTCTATGAAGTCATCGCACATGAGAAACTAGAGCATCACGTACGTTCTCTGAAAGAGCCACTCTTTTGACTTTTCGTCCTCAAACACTGCAAGAACCCAAGCCTTTTTGGCCGTGCCCTCTCCTTCACGTTCGTCCTCATCCTCCTCTTCCGGATCGGGCTGCGAAGTTCCCTCACCATTATCGCGGGCAAGACGGCGGCCACGGTACACAAGATCACGGAGCTGGCTACTCCGAAGCTGCGCGCTCTTTACACCGAGAACGAAAGAGATGGCGTCCATGAGATTAGACTTTCCTGCGCCATTGGGACCAATGATGGACGTGAAATTCTTGAATGGGCCAATGACTTGGTGCCCCCTGATTGTTGAGGAATTTAGAGACGCAAAGGTGAGTAGCCCTTGAATATGACTTGCCTGTAAGACTTGAAATCGCATAACTCGATACGAACGAGAGGCATATTCCGAGTTGAGGTGGCCTCACTCGCTCAGGCTGGGCTCAGGATTAACCTAACCTCTAGCGTGACTCTGACACGGTGTGACACAGGTGTGACAGAGCGTGTCAACGGCGGCTCCTTTCAATTGTCGCAATGAATATTGCGAACGCCGTACCACATCACTTATCAGAATGCGGGCTACGGAAGCGCTCGGGTCTCAGCTCAATCTCGTTACAATCAACGAACTGCTGCTCAAGTCCCATGCTGCTTACCACGGGAGCTGCATAGCCCTCCCGAACTAGCTGAAGACTCCTAGATATGTCCCAGCATATGCAGTATGTCGGAATTTTGCACATCTGCGGACAATAGCAGTGTGCAAAAGGCTATCCGGGTCCCCATGACGCGTGAACGCTTTACGACATCATCTCTGCGGAGCACTTCACACTCCTGTCGTGCTTTTTGGAACTTACGCACTGGGACCGGCATGGCCTTATTTCAGTTTTCTGTAGCCTTTCTCAGGGTTCCGCCCCGTAACGGAATGCGGCTGGTGTGTCTCTTGGGTTGGACACCTGTTCGTCCGCAACATTGCCCCCGCTAAGTATACTCACGACACTGACAGTTCACGCCCTAGGCCCGTGACCAGCCTGTATATGAGGAGTTGATGTTTAGCCTTCGTATATAGACATTTACCGGCCTAATCACGTTCGTGAACTATCCAGCAACAGTTACACGTCGACAGTGACACCCCCCAAGCTCAAGGGCGTGTTGCGTGCCATACGAACTGCGAACGCGCGACCTTACCCTAGTATGTTCTTAGATGACCCATGTCGCGTCACGCTGAGGAAGGAAGGTCATTTCTCACCCCTATAGACGAAAGAGGGGAGACTACCCTATCTTGTCTAGTCTCTGGTACGTACAGCCACGTCTTTACTTTCCCCTCGGTGATGGCTTCTCTACACAGTGCGACCTTCTGCAGTGTCGGTGCCGCACCTTCTTGCGCCGCTCAACCTTGCGCGGATAAGCAAGCAGTAACAGGTGAGCTCTGCCCACAGCTGTGGTACCACAAACCTCATCATGGTACTTCTCTTTTAGGGGCAGTGTTCCCCCCTGCCGGAATTTCGAATGAGATTTCTTCCTCGGGCGAAGTGTCCGTTCCTTTACCCATCGAAGTCGTCATTCCTAAGGAGCGCCTTCCTGATGTTCTTGACGTCTACGACAATGGCGCGTTGCTCAGTACCGTCTTTGACCAGCCGGGGGCGGCCGAGTGCCGCAGTTGTAAGAAATTCTTAACTAGCAACCCCATCAAATTTGTGCGAAAGTACCCGGTGCGCATCCCAACCACGCCTAAAGGTGAGGGTACGTCCATCCCCGCACCTCCATCCTGTCCACTCAATTCACATACGCAGAGGTAGTTGGTGACATGTCGAATGCCTCTGCCATCTTGGACCGCCACATAACAGGGCAGCTCGATATCAACAAACATCTCGATTCTGGTGGCCACTCACTTGTTTTCCTCGCTGCGTTCACACTCCCGTCCTGTGCGGCGGCATCTGTGCCTGGCGGAGTCGCTGTTAAAATGGCGACCCCGTACAGTAGGGACCGTGAGATGCTCGAGAACGAGGCAGAGATCTACGACAAATTCCCGTGCGAGCTACAGGAGTCCACGCCTTCGTCACCGCCGATCGTGCCTAAATTCTTCGGCTACTATATCCCTTCCAGCGATTGGGTAGACGGTTACAAGGGTGACGACGAGGACGAAGAAGGCACAAGGAAAGTGCGGAAAGCCTTCTGCAAAGTGCTCCAATACTTCATCACCCCTATCTTGCTGCTGGAACACTGCGGCGAGCCAATCAACACCGGAAAGCGATTTGCTATTAACCGGTACGAGGATTTTCACCTATCACTTCTCTCAGCGCCCCCGTCCCCACCCAATAAAAAGGACAAATGAAGTGGTCTTGCAATGCTGACGCCTCGAAGCTGCGCTATGAATAGGGACACGATTCTTGGTGTCTTCGACCGACTACACAATTCCAGATTCGTCCAGAATTCCGTCCAGACGCGAAACATCCTCGTGCAGCCCGGCCCACTCACGCACCCGCGCGCGGAGCGCTCGTTCGACAATCCGTCATACCGGGTTATCGACTTTGGGCGCGGAAAGTGCTACAACGGGGACGAGAACGAGTCCGCTGACAAAGACATGCAGTACGAGCGGTGGAAAGTCCAACTAGTATGCGACGGCACCTATTAGTACCTCTGAGTTCCCCACTGGCGTTCGGTCGGGCTGAACGTTGGGGCTTACCACTAGTGGCACAAATGGCGCGAATAAGTAAACGTTAATCCTAGGTCGTGGTCACCGTAATTCCCTCGAGACTGCATGTACGAAACAAACAAATAAATAACTTCCCATTCTTCCAAGTTTCCGGGATAGACCAATACATTCGAGACAACCAAGTATGGGTTTCAATTGAATCATAGAAATAGATGTTCTTCCACGCAACAAGACACAACGCTCAGAGCCCAGGTTTAGCTAGACATCTAAGTTCGTTGGCAGTCTTCGACACTATCATGTCTAGTCTCATCTACCTCGCAAGATGGTAGATGCTAGCAAAACAGACTCTTGGTGACAAATGCAATGGATAGACACATGGGGAGTACCACGTAAGCAAGAGGTTCTAGGAGGGCCAACCGCGGGAGTTCAGATCGTCCAGATCGTCCAACAATCGCAGGGGCGAGGCTTATGAACTTCCGATAAGGAACGGAGCGCGTGTCGTCATTGTCACAAGAACGAACAAGGTGTAAAGTCAGGTGGGAAGCAGCACGGAGTATCTTTTGGGTGCATACGCCGGTGACGATGACGGCGCGTGGTCAGGACCCTACGGTAGTTTTTCAATACGTGACTGTCAGGGAGTGCTGGCACAATTCAATGCGTCGTTTCCCGCGGGGCGGGGAGGGATGGAGATCATATGGGCTCGGAGCACGCGGGATGGATGACCTACGTCAAGGGGAGTGGCGGCGGCCCAGGCCGCATACCGCTGCGCCTCGGCTTCAAACCCCGATTGTATACCCTGCGCCTCGAATACCCTGCGCCTCGACACCACCTGCGGAACATTGTGCAGAATGTAAGTACTTTTTTTTGGCTGATGCCGCGCGTGATAGGATGCGCCCCTAACGGGCTCTCGGATCCATCGCATAAGCATTGTACATCTAATCTGGTGACGAACCCAAGATGGTGCAGGATTTCTGCCTTCCATGTTCGATTTGTAGTGGAAAAACCATAACTCAAAACGCGTCCCATTCCTTAAGGCTCTCCAAACTTTTCGGTGTTCTTAACCTCTCAAAGTTTTTTGTATCTTAGACACCATCTCGGTGACCTCATGCACGTAACCGCGCGCTACTATTAGCTCTATGCTCTTCGTTCTTGCCACCATTCCACTTGGCGGCATTGCGACGCCCCCCGAACCTCTACTCCTTCACTCACACACGTACTCACCGTGTGTTGCTGCTTCGGTGCAGATATACCCCATATCTGTCCAAGGAGTAGATCACTGAGCTTGTCGCACCGCATCCAGACACGACTCCTGGCTCGGATACTACGGCTTGCCCTCCTCGTCCGCCCAGATGACACACAGCAGCAGCTCGCCGAAGCTCAATGGCGTACCCAAGCTAACGACATCGGCACGTCATACTAGCTCTACAAGTACGCTGAGACGAACGAGACCACTCTCTGCACGGTTAGATACGCGCTTCCCGCAGCGCTGCATGGGAACGTACAAACCAGTGTGGCTCTGGCAACAAAGGCAGTGAAGTTGGAGTAAGGGCATTACAACAACGTCGTGATCGGTCCTTGTAGATGTTGTGAGACTTCTTAAATAACCTCCTGCTGACCAGCAACCTCGTGACCCTATCATAGATTGGTGGGCGTTGGATTGGTGGGTGGGGCTGGGACTGGCAGCTTATCCAGCAGCTTTTGGAAGTCGGGCGTCCCAAAACCCGTGACCTATGGAGTTAGAGTCAGCCGATGCTGAAAATAAGCCTGGTAGGACGCACAGGATCCCATCCTTCAGTGGCTGGGAACCCATCGGTGTTGCAGCTCGGGTTCGAGCCAGACGTGATGTCGTTGAAGCCCTCACGGCCGTTGCTGTACAGTACACGGACAATGCCGGAATCATCCCGGATCCTGCAGCTCCCTTGACCGACGCCTGAGTTACCACTCGCGAAGAGGACGCTGGTGCCACGAAGAGCGAGCTCCCCGAATAATGAGCACACAGTCTCTGCATAATCCCGCGTGCAGAGGTGCTCAGGGAGGCCGTACGTTACGCTGATCGTCTGCGGGATATTCGGTTCTTTTAGCATGAGACGGGCCCAGGCAATGAATGGATCGCTCGTGGTGCGGACGATGCCGCCGACGCTGTAGTAGATCTGCACAGTTGGGTATGCTATCGCCACTGCATATTGAATGTTGAGATCCCCCTCGACTCTGTGGTCGTTTGGATCGTACCCGCCGCCGTTGACCTCAATGATGGTGAAGGTCGCATCGGCCGCGTTGGAGCGATACTGTTCCATGAAAGTTGTCAGATACTCCGGGATCGGCAGTGCAGAGAGGCCCAGAGTCCCGAGGATGTTCCGATCCGCCGCAGAGGGGGTATAGGTATCTGTTTTGTACAGCCCACGCAAGTGCTGTGGAGTGACGAGAATGTCACGGCTCAACAGTGACCTCGCAGGCTCTCCCAACTCCTATTCCTTTGCTGCGATACCACTGCGGGGAATCGGCGGTATCTCCCACGGTGTCTGTGGAAAACCATAGAACGTCGCCGGCACGACGGTTTGCACACGTGCGTGCAGAACCGCAGGGGGCGCATAGCTGACCGTGCGGAGAACCGTCTCATTCGTCTTGACATGTAGGAAGTACTCGTATGATGCACCCAGGAGAACATTGGCTTTGGACACGGGAATGTCTGTGACCGTCAGCCAGTTGCCGCCGTGTGAGACTGGGATGGAGGGGGAGGGCACCCTGTGATGCTTAAACCAAGAGCCGACGAGGTCGAGCGTATTTGGGTGAGGTGCAACAAGCTCGGAAACTTGCTCCTTTGACAGATATGTACCATATCTGTGATGGAGCAGCCGCGCATGTGAGTAAATCCATGTATGGAGGAATGGTGGAGAGGACGTGCTTCGGTCGCCCTGGGTTGCTGACCTCGTGAAGTGCCTCAACCATGGCGTTCTCGTCGTGGGGCTTGAGAGCAATGTTGAGGTCGATCGTGATGCCAGCAGGCGGTGGTCCTAGGCTCTGCCAGGCGGGCGGGACAGCATCCCATGCATGCTTGATACGCTTGTCGTCCCAACGTGAAGCAAGTGCAGGGTGTGCGGCGAGATCACTGAGAGGCCTAGCGGCGGCAGCGAGGATGGAAAGCACGGAGAGTAGGTAGGGGCGCATGGTTACAGGGGGTTCACTGAGATGGTTTCAACCGTGTCGTGTGGATACGAGTTTACGGAGAGCCTTAAGGACTGGAACACTGTAGGCACCGGCTGAGAGGTGGAACCACTATCGAGGGTGGCATTGTCGAATCGGAGGTACTAGGCTTCTGACCCGCGGCAGGTTGCGTTCGGGTTGCTTGTTCATGCACGTTCATCTAAGATCTAGAGAGATTAGCGATGTGTGATGTCATCAGCAAACAGTATCGGAAATTAATATTTAATAATAAAGATTGCGGCGCTTGCCATTGGAAAAAAGGGTGCTGTGATTACAAATCAAACCACAGTCTAATACGATTCTATAGCCTTTCCCGTATTCTGAGTTAATATGCGAGGACTCTGTAATCGTAGCTCCGAGCCTTTCTAATTACTGATAAGCCATGCGTTTAAAACACAAAACTCTGAGCCTATCCCGAGGAGTATAGGTTAGGAAAGTGTCGACTGTACATCAAATGATTATAATCCCCTTCCCAATTTTACGATAATGTTACCTATACAGATCTATATAATGCGCCGGTGTGGGTCACAAGGGGCGAAGGGAAGGATACAACTGCATTTAAGCACACCCCTGTCGTGGTAGTGTGCGGACTCAAGTATCAGGTTAATCCTGTGTCTTCCTACCTATTAACCAATCTTGCTTCGTTGTATCCACTTGCAGGTGACTCTACAGGCACGCTGAGACGAACGAGATCGTTCTCTCCACGGTCAGATAATGCTCCCAGCAGCGCCACGCACGCAGTGGCAGACTCCACGCAAGCACTCCGGCGAGGCAGCAGTGGCCCGTGCAGAAAACGCAGAAATCAGGAGTGCTTGTGACGGTGCTGTCGAGCTGCGGTGATTATGAGGCAACTCTGTCGTTCCTGCGCTGGCTGTGCAATACATTCACCTACACGCCCACTACGATGTACCGTAACGTGCTTGGGGTTGCCGGATATCTGGGGGAGTTCCCGGACAGGCGGACCTAGCCTTGTTCGTGCTCAATTATTGCTCTGATTCGGTAGATGCGACCTACACCACAGGTGCGACTTGACAAACCCCAGGCCCTCGAACGTTGACACCCAGTATGTTGTGGCTATTGCGCACGTGTCCACTGACGAATCGAACAACTGGGCGGACCAATAAGGGGTGGCGTACTATCGATCGGAGGTGGAGGTGGAAATCGTATACATTATGCCACACGATGGGAAACGTCCACAAACCAAGGAAGAGTGTACATTCACAAGTGGAACACAGTCATTGTGCCATGAAAGGAAGATGACCTGAGCTATTAGTGACAGGGATGTGATATTGTGTTGTTGACCAGGAACACGACAAGAACAGGGCTGAAACGAGCTTTCCGAGAAATTCGGCAGCACGCATCCTCGACCTTTCGACCTTGCAGTTTTTGCGGTATCAGTACAATATGCGATCGTGGGAGAGGTACCTATAAATACTTGGAACAGCAAAAACTATGGCTGCACTGACAGATCGAGAAACGGGGATGTTTCCGTATAATGAAGCCTTCTATCAATGAGACAGTAGCGTGAAACCGGACACGAAGGAGCGAAATGGCATTGGGACGTATCGAAGTGTATCTGGGTGTAGAAGGAACGTGTTTGTTCGCACTATGTGCTTACGAATCACAAGGTTTCAGGTAATTCCCACCTGGCAGTGACTTTGACAAGCAAGGTAACAAGCGAGGTGTCACTCTCATGACCCTAAACCGGTAGGCGTACTAATCCCTGAATTAGGTGTGGGTGCTTGTGTGGGTGTGACCGGTGGTTGCTGTGAAAGTATATATATCAGTTCTTCGAAGTCAGGCGTCCCCAAACCCGTGACCTATCGAGCAGTCAGCCAGCGTTGAAAATAACCTGGTAGGACGCACAGGATCCCATCCTTCAGTGGCTGGGAAACCATCAGTGTTACAACCCGGGTTCGAGCCAGACGTGATGTCTGTGAAGCCGCCTTTCAAAGGCAGCATCAACTTGACGCCGCTGTACAGCCGGGTGTTGAGGAAGCCGAGTGAGGGCCTCCCATTCGAAATCTCATAGTCATTCAGCAATGAGATAATGGCAGCCGCAGTCTGAACGTCGGCGGTCAGCTGGGCATCCAAGGGTAGATGGCACGGTGAGGAGGGAGGTGGGAAACACGCACGGGCGTCGCGCAGCTCGTGCCCTGCCTGTATAGGGTTTGCCCACTGCTGATGACCACGTATCCAAGCGCCTGCGCGGCGATGTCGGGGATGGCGCGGCCCCCAGGGCTGCACAAATTACAAAATAAGAGTTGGTCAGTTCAGGTCACAGCAGCAAACCCACTTGTAGCGGCCTTGATATAGGTTGCCAATGCCGTTGAGGTAGGGAGACACGGCGTCCTCCTGGTATTTCTGGCGCTTAAAGAGCGTCGAGAAACCTCCCCCAGAGAGGGGAGCTGCGATCTCGGGGTAGTGCTCCGTCGTGCCGCCAACAGCAGTGACCCAGGGACCTGTGAAAATGCGACGGTGAGGTAAGTGACTCGTAACTGTGCTTGCATACTGCTTGTGAGCGGAGACAAAAGGCGTCACATACAGGATGCGGGGAAGGTAGGGAGGAACTCGACACAGGCCCCTCCGCCGACGCCTGAGTTACCGCTCGCGATGAGGACGCTGACGCCACGGATGGCGAGCAGCAAGAATAAGGAGCACATGCTCTCTGCATAGTCCCGTGGGAATATTTGCTCGGGGAGGCCGTACGTCACGCTGATCGTCTGAGGGATGTCCTTCTGTTTGAGCATGAAGTCGAGCCAGGTGAAGAATGGATCGCCTTCTGGATCAATGATTCTGCCGCCGACGCTGTAATAGATCTGCTCAGTAGGGTATGTCATCGCCTCTGCGTATTGAATGTTGAGGTCCGCCTCGACCCTGTGGTTGTTTGGATCGTACCCGCCGCCGTTGACCTTGACGAGGGAGTAGCTCCGAGTCTCATCGGCCCCGTCTGTGCGATACTCGGTCATGAATCTTTTAAGATCGTCTGGGTACGGCTGCGCAGAGAGGCCCAGAGTCCCAAAGACATTCCGGCCCACCGCAGCGGGTACGTAGTCTATCGTTTTGTACAACCAGCGCAGGTAAGGCGGAGTTATGTCATTGTCTCTGACGCGGCTCGACAGCACCTTTGCAGGTTCTCCCGACTCGGCCTGCGCCTGTGTTGCCGCAACACCACCGCGACGCACTAGAGATGCATTCTGCGGCGTCAGTGGAAAGCCAAAGAACGTCGTCGGCACGACGGTTTGCACGTGTGCGTGCAGAACCTCGGGGAGCGCGTAGCTGACCGTGCGGAGAACCGTCTCATTCGTCTCGGCATGCAGGAAGTGCTCGTACGATGCACCCAGGAGAACATTGGCTTTGGACACGGGCACGTCGGTGACCGTCAGCCAGTTGCCGCCGTGTGAGACTGAGATGGAGGAGGAGGGCACCCCGTGATGCTTAAACCAAGAGCCGACGAGGTCGAGCGTATCTGGGTGAGGTGCGACGAGCTCGGAAACTTGCTCCTTTGACAGATATGCACCATATCTGTAATAGAGCAGCCGCACACATGAGTAAATGCGTGTGCAGAGGAATGGTGGAGAGGACGTGCTCTTGTTTCCCTGGGCTGCTGACCTCATAGAGCTTCTTAACCATGGCGTCCTCGTCGTGGGGCTTGAGAGCAATGCTGAGATTAATCGTGATGCCAGCAAGGGGAGGTCCCAGGCTCTGCCATGCGGCCGGGACAGCATCCCATGCATGCTTGATACGCTGGTCGCCCCAACGCGATGTGAGGTGTGCGGTGAGATCACTGAGCGGCCTAGCGGCGGCAGCGAGGATGGAGGCTACAGAGAGTAGGTGGCGGCGCATGGTTACGGGGGTTCCGCCGAGATGGTTTCGACCGTGAAGAATTATGCGGCCCCTTAAGAAGGCTAGAGATCTGGAGAGCCTTAGGACCGGGACACTGAAAGCCACGGCCGGCAGAGCCATTATCGAGGGCGGCATTGAGGTAAAGGCACAACCTCGGGTCCCACTAGGCTTCTGACCCGCGGAGGCGCGGAGGGTTGCGATCGGGTTGCGTTCAAGTTCGCTGTAAGGCTACAGTTCTCCGACCTCTTTCAGCCATCCTGGACTGACTTCGCGCGCCCACCTCATTGTTTCGCTCGCGCCGGGGCTTTCACGCCACTTCGACTCTGTTCCCTCATTCTTGTATTCTTGTCTTTCTTGGTCCATCCTTGTCGCTCCTTTCGTCGTCCCGCTCTCGCTCTCGACCGCCTTTCCTCGTTGGTGGATGCCCTCGAGTCCCTACGCCCTCATTTCGAGTGCCTCTATTTCTGACTGTATAGGTCTTGGTGCGCTGTCGTTCCATCGCGGCCCCGTTTCTTTTCATACGACAAGATCCTCGTGGTCTGAGCGCTGTCCATTTAAGTCGCCTTAATCAAGAAAGACTCACGAACTGGCGTTGCTCAACCCTACCCCTAACATTTCACGTGACTGGTCACGTGATGCAGAATCAGTGACTGCATGTGAGTACATTGTTACCATGTGATATCATGTGATGTGATCATGTGACATAGAATCAGTGACTGTGAGTACACCATGAGGCGTTGACTTTTCGCAAGCTGTTACACTCCCAAAAAGGCAGGTTTGAAATGTAAGCATTTGACACGTCGGGTTTTCCCCCTCAATATTATAACTCAGAATGTAGTAGTTTTAGTAAGCAATATAAAAAACTTGTTTTCTGTATCTAGGGTATTTCCTTAATCGGCGCTGACTAAATTCCTAAAGCGGCCAGTGAATTTAACACAATAATTCCTAAGAGCTTACTAATCATCTAAACCTCTGAGTAAGAAATTATTCTATAAACACGTTTTCTAAGTAATAACTAAAATAAGCTACTATTAATATTAAATACTATTCACTGCAAGCCCTGGCCCTCTGAGGCAGCCAGGAAATGGAAGCGTGCATTTGCAGATGCGGAGAGGGCATCTGCCTTAGCCTGCTTACCCAATTGTAGTTAAATGATAAGTTAAGTAAATGCTGTCAAACTAAGTCGAAAAATGTTAGATTTATTTGAGTGCAGCAGGTAGCCTCTCTGTTCAAATTTCTAACAATTTTTATTATAGATCTTTATTTATGTATTTTGTGGGAGTGCGGCCTTGAGATGCAGCATGGAAGGAAAGCCCACCTTGGAGTGGAGCCTACTGATATTTTCTCTGTGTTTGACTTATCGAAATGTCAATTATTCCATGTTTTCGCTTGTCTATTACCTCAGTGGAGCCTGCCGGCTGGGACTGGGAAAGTGCTGGAAAAGTCTACTTCCATTTGTGGACACAGGCCCTGCTGATGTAATAGACAACGAAAATGTAAGATAGTTGTTATCATGATAAGAAGAAAATTCACAAGGCGAAATTCACCCCTAAGTCTGCATCCCGAATTTTGCCTAAGTCTGCATCCCTTCAAAATATAAGTTTCTTATGCTGAATAAATTCCTAATATTTGTTTAATCTAGGAATGTTGAAGGGAGAGCCTGCTTTCTCAAATTAATTTAGGTTATTTCTACTTAGTGTGGTGGCATTTACTTAACTCATCGTTTAACTACAACTGGGTAAGCGGGCTAAGGCAGATGCCCTCTCTGCATCTGCAAATGCATGCTTCCATTCCCTGGCTGCCTCAGAGGGCCAGGGCTTGCAGTGAATAGTATTTAATATTAATAGTAGCTTATTTTAGTTATTACTTAGAAAATGCGTTTATAGAATAATTTCTTACTCAGAGGTTTAGATGATTAGTAAGCTCTTAGGAATTATTGTGTTAAATTCACTGGCCGCTTTAGGAATTTAGTCAGCACCGATTAAGGAAATACCCTAGATACAGAAAACAAGTTTTTTATATTGCTTACTAAAACTACTACATTCTGAGTTATAATATTGAGGGGGAAAACCCGACATGTCAAATGCTTACGTTTCAAACCTGCCTTTTTGGGAGCGTGACAGCTTGTGAAAAGTCAACGCCTTACACCATGTCATGTGACACAGAAACTGTAAAATGCATAGTAAACAATGTACACTACATAGCTACTATATTGAAATACCCATATGCAACCTACTTCAGATGGTGTTTCCACCCCACTGCCTAAGAACCAGTGTTCCCAGTCAAAATGCAAAGCTTTGCTTCCAGTTGGCTATAAAACAAGACCTGCAACAAGTGCTGCAACCTCAGCAAGTTTAGCATGTAGAAGAAGCAGAAAAGAGAGAATGTTGATGAGGGTCCTCACCACTAGCAAGCCATGGTTTCAGAAAATAGTAGTTCAGGAGGGGCACAATGTTAAGGCCTAGCGGGGCCTTACTGTGTGATGTGCACTGAGGGTACGAAGGGATAAGGACTGAGTGTGAGGACAAGGTACTTGGTAAAAGCGACAAGGACAGAGTGAGGTGCTAAGGCAACGAAGGTCTGCGAAGGACGACCAAGGGGCAAGGTTTCAAGGGGCTAAGTCGAGGGACTTAGTGACGAGGTACAAGGGGTTCGGTCAGAAGGCTGAGGTATGAGGGACTAAGTCGGGTGACTTAGGGTCTGTGTGTGCGCGTTGTTATAGCACAAGTGCAAAGCTTCGAAGTGGCTCCCAACTAAGGGAAGGCCGACAGTGGTGATGAGACGACAAGAAGGAGGCACACAGTGAGGAGTGAACAGGTCTGGTATTCACTAGTATAATGAACGAAGACAAGACTGGGGAATAAGCACACAAGTGGTTGAGCTTATATAGGTAGCTACTCCGTGTCCGTCTCATGAAGGGGATACTATAATAGAGAACAATAGGTAACACAAATGGGGAAGAGGGTAGAACAGGGAACAATAGGAAGCGCAAAAGGGGAAAAGGGAAGAAGGGGAATTGGAGTAAGAGAGTGTACATGGTAATGAGTCAACAGGTTAGTACTCTGAGATAGTCCAAGGATAAGGAAAGCGATAAGGTAAAAAGAAAAGTAAGTCTGTGGTGAGCCGGATCACGACATCACCCCTGCTCTTGGTAGATGCTTCCACGCATCAATCACCTCGATCCTCCGCCTCCCAGTTGACGTCGTCTGTCACGGAATGGACTTCTATGCTTACTACTAGGTTCTGACTACAGTAGTAAGCTTGTGATTCTTTACATTAGTCAGGGACTTTACATTTTGCGTGTTATCAGTCAGCAGTAGTATCACATGTTACTTACAGCTTACTGATTACTAGGATAGCGGTACTAGGGTTTGAGCTAGATATGCTATAGATCAATAGCCATTCGGGAGGCGCTTTAAAGCCCTCCGTCATCGTGTATAAATAGTAGTACAGGAAGACCAAGGATCACCATCTTGGTCTTCTTGAATCATCGGTTTCACATCCTGTCTTTCCCTTGCGAACGTACCAAAGACTATAAAGAAGGGCACACTGCATAAGGCTTACCAAGAAGCCTTCCCAGTTGCAAGTTGCCAACATGTTAGGACTTAGGATCCCACGTTTGGTCTTCACATCATAAAGCTGAGTACTCACGTCATACTATCGCCTAAAGCAAGGCCCGCGCTTACCGAAGTGTAACATTAAGACCAAGATCCTAACATCGTGGCGCGATTATCCACAAGAGAACTTTGGGTCCGAGAGGGATTCCATTCTTACGAGATCCCATGAAGGGGAACAAGAAACGTACCCACCCGCTATCTTAAAGAAGCCAGTTGGGGAAGCATCAACGGAATAGAGGGGTACTTGATCAGAGGAGCACACAGACCATGACCAGTTGAGTTCAACTTTGAACAAACTTGTTGGTGCAGAGTCGACCAAGAAGACGATGAGTGGAGAGTCATCGACACTCTACCTTACAGATACGGGTGTGACATCTATGAAGAAGAAGTAGTCGCAAGAAACAACTGGGGACCCATCGACGGAGAAAATCAAAGTATCTCGGCACCATCAGAAAGCCACGAAGCATCGGATAGCGAGTCAGAAGAAGAACCCGTCCAAGCACTAGAACCGTTGGAACCAGAACTTATCAAAAGAGCTGAGCAAATTACAATCCACCCTCCAATGGCAACTTTGACAGAAACACAGGAGGTTACGCTTCCCATTCACCCAGAAACTGGACACGTTATGACAGCAGACGACGCCGTGCTATTCCGAGCAATCGGACCAGACCAACCCGATCCCCCAACAGGCGGTGGAGGACCACCGCGCGGACTACCAGGAGGGAGTCCACCAGGAGGAGGACCTCCAGGAGGAGGACTGCCAGGAGGAGGACCACCAGGAGGAGGAATACCCAGAGCAGGACCGATCGGAGTACCAGGAGGGCACCACTCCGACAAATTTGTGGGAAACACCCCGGAAGTATTCAAAGGAGATCGCCATAAGACAGAGGAGTTCCTCACCCAGTGGGAACTGTACTGGGGTATCAACAACAACAACCCCATCATGGCCAACGCATACAGACGAGCTATGTTATTCCTCACTTACATCCAGGGGAAGGACGTTAACAACTGGATTATGGAGACTAGCAGATGGCTCAACTGGCAGGTCTCTGCCGGAATCGCAGACAACGATCCACGCCTATGGATCGAGGTCATCACGGCCTTCAATAGACGATTTTCAAACACGTTAGAGAAGGAGCAGGCCCAGGCTATGCTCAAAAGAGGAATCAGAATGACTGGAGGGGACATTGACGTGTATGTCACGCAATTTGAGCAGTTGGCATGCCAGGCTAACTATCAACTGGATTCACCACTCACGATGGATCTATTCACGGACGGGCTACCCCACGATCTGTACGAGAAAGCGTACACATACGACAACCCACAGACCTTCCAGGAATGGAAGGAAGCGGTTATCAGAAGGCAACAACAATACATACACATGAAGGCCCGACTGGAGCAACACCGGGGCCTCAGTAACCAAGTAAGGCCACAAGGGGGAAATAACGCAACATGGAGGAACACGAAGAACACCAGATGGGGACCTCCTCGCAACATACTACGAGACCCGAACGCCATGGATACGTCAGCAGACCGAGTACAAGGAAGACTCATGGGAGCCGAAGAAATCCAAGGCAATTGGGACTGAGCCCATCCCCGGAATCCCCCACCAAGAGGAGGATTTATGGGACGAGGACGAGGAGGCCGATGGGACATCAGGGAAGTCACCTGTTATACATGTGGGCAAAAAGGGCATTTCAGTCATAATTGCCCGCAGCACACCTACAATCAGCAGAGTAACAGCCGGGGGGCCAATGCCTATCAAGACGAGGAAGAACCTACCCACACAGCAAAAGCAGAAACTCCACAACAACGAGCCAACCAATGGATGAAGGGAGTGGCCGCCGAAGAAGACGAGGTGAAAGACCTCATACTGCAGGATCTATGGAAGAGGGAGGATTTTTGAAGTGCCTAAACCCATTGGCCTGGGTAAGGGCAGTAAAATGTAATTCTGTGATCATAACTTGCTACCGTTCTATGAGAATTCCAGTATCAATTTGCACAAATTATGCCATGGCTGACATCAGAGCATTAGTGGACTCAGGAGCCACAGACAACTTTCTATGACCCGCTTTCATAAAGTGGATGGGAATTGGAATGAAGCCACTGGAATGGCCCAAAAAGATATGGAATATCGACAATACCGAGAATCGGGCAGGACTAATCACCCACTATGTAGATCTGGACGTACAAACCAGAGGAATCCATAAAGAAATGAGATTCCTCATTACTGACATAGGAAGTGAAGACATCGTCTTTGGCTATCCGTGGCTGGCCACATACGAACCAACTTTCAGCTGGAGACACGCCGTAATCAAGGAGGATGCACTACCAGTGATCCTCAGGACCGTCAACCCCAGAATCGCACGACCAACAATCGCAAAAGCGATAACCGAAACTCAGAAGGAGCACATCGTTGCTCAACTAGAAGAGGAAGAATTTGTAGAGGGAAGGACCACCTCCACAGACCTAGCGATCAAGGCAAAGCAGTATACTACCAAAGCTGAGTTGCCATCCATCTACTCCCCATATCACCAACTCTTTAACGAAGAAGCATCACATCGATTCCCACCTTTGCGGGTGTGGGATCACGAAATTCAACTCAAGAAAGGAGCACCCGAAGCGATAGACTGTAAGGTCTATCCGCTCACGCAGGAAGAGGACCAAGCTCTTCAAGCCTTTCTCATGAAACAACTCGGCAAAGGATATATACGACCATCTAAATCTCCATACGCATCGCCTTTCTTCTTTGTTAAGAAGAAGGACGGCAAATTACGACCAGTACAGGATTACAGACGCCTTAACGCACTCACGATACGAAACCAATACCCATTACCCCTCATTACTGACCTCATAACAGACCTCAGTAACACCCATATATACACCAAACTCGACGTACGGTGGGGTTACAACAACATACGGATCAAGGAAGGAGACAAAGAAAAGGCCGCATTTAAAACTAAATACGGCCTGTTCGAACCAACAGTAATGTTCTTTGGACTAACAAACTCCCCCGCAACATTCCAGACGATGATGAACCACATATGTCGGGACATCATCGCTAAACACAAACTCAGAGGAACAACAATTAGGGTATATATGGACGACATCGGCATCGCAACACATATAGGACATAGTATAGACGATTACATCACGGCAGTCAAAGACGTACTGGAAATCTCAGCTAAGCACGACCTCTACTACAAACTAGAAAAGTGCTTATTCCATGCGCCCCATATGGATTACCTGGGGGTAATCCTTGAAAAGGGGGTGACACGCATGGACCCCGTCAAAATTTCCAGTATCAAAGAATGGCCAACCCCTACAAAAGTCAAAGATGTCCGATCATTCCTAGGCTTTTTGTTACACTTCGGTAAGCGTGGGCCTTGCTTTAGGCGATAGTATGACGCGAGTACTCAGCTTGACGATGTGAAGACCAAATGTGGGATCCTAAGTCCTAACACATTGGTAACTTGCAACTGGGAAGGCTTCTTGGTAAGCCTTATGCAGTGTGCCCTTCTTTATAGTCTTTGGTACGTTCGCAAGGGAAAGACAGGATGTGAAACCGATGATTCAAGAAGACCAAGATGGTGATCCTTGGTCTTCCTGTACTACTATTTATACACGATGACGGAGGGCTTTAAAGCGCCTCCCGAATGGCTATTGACCTATAGCATATCTAGCTCGAACCCTAGTACCGCTATTGTTACGGTCGACCCCTCGGACTTATCGAATATAACAAGTGATGTAGTGATTCGGATCTCGGACTCTTACTTACCGGTTGTGGCTACGGTAGTAAGTAGTAATTAGTCACGGACTTAGTATATCAGTCAGCACTCAGCGATCGCATGTGATTGCTGAGTGATTCCTAGGATAGCGGTACTAGGGTTCGAGGTAGTATCGCTATAGGTCAACGTGTATTGGAGAGGCGCTTTAAAGCCCTCATGTAAATGTATAAGTAGTAGCTGCGGAAGGCCAAGATTCGCTATCTTGGTCTTCTTTGAATCGTCATTTCTCTTCCATTTCAACTTCTCTATTCTCTCCTCTTCTCCCTGTGGGCTATTCTAAGCCGACGACTTGTGCTTCACATCTGGAAGCAAGTCACTACTTTAGGCCAGCGTGATACAGAAGCTCCGCTGCTAGCCTCGTCGTTACGTTAAGGACATCCCTTCGTATTCGACTTAGCCGATTTACTTCTCCTAGCACCTATCCAGGGTCCAAGTCGGACTAACGTCCCGACGAGACGTAACATTAAGACCAAGATCCCATCGTGGCGGCTAGGATTACTACGCGAGAAGCGTGGGCGATTGACGGTTTCCGCCCCTATTCAAATCCAAGACGAGGAACTAGGAACGTACCTGTACGGTACTTGAAGAACGCCTACTGGAGCGAGATCAACGACGTTGAAGGATACGTGATCAACACGAGGAGTGGAGAACGCCCTGTTGAGTTCAGTTTCGATCGTCACTGTTGGTGCAGAATCGATTACCTCCTTGGCCAGTGGCAGGTGATAGAACCCTTGCGTTCACATCGCCAGTGCGACATCTACTTGGACGAAGTTGTAACCAGAGCTGATTGGGGCCCTATCGACGGAGTAGAAGAAGAACCCGAAGCTAGTCAGTCGGAAGACACCCACGAAACAGCCAACGAGAGCGAACACGACGAAGAAGTTCAACCTGGTCCCCTTACACCATTAAACGAGCAAGAAGAGGCCCTTATTGAACAAGCTGAGTTCATCCAGATCCTCCCACCAATGACGACGATCACCGAAGAAATACCAGTCCAAGTTCACATGCCGTTTGACCCGGCAACCGGACAACCACTCACCGCAGACGACGCAGCCATCATGAGAGCCGTAGGACCCGACCAACCTGACCCACCATCTGGAGGGAGGCAAGAATATCATCGACTACCCGGAGGGGGCCCACCCCATGGAGAAGGATCCCCGGGAGGGGGATTCCCAGGAGGCGGACCACCGCCAGGAGGAGCCGGGGGAGTACCACCACCTGGTTCCCCCGCACACGCCCACCACTCAGATAAGTTTGCAGGAAATGCCCCCGAAGTATTTAAGGGGGACAGGCAAAAAGCCGAGGAATTCCTCACGCAGTGGGAGTTGTACTGGGGAATCAACAACAACAATGCCATCATGGCTAATGCCTATAGGCGATCAATGCTATTCTTGACCTATATACAGGGCAAGGACGTGAACGAATGGATCACACACACCAGTCGCTGGTTGAACCAGCAAGTTACACACGGGATTGCGGACACAGACCCTCGCCTATGGCTCGAGGTTATCAAAGCCTTCACGCGACGATTCTCCAACACACTGGAGAAAGAACAAGCACAAGCTGCGTTGAAGAAAGGAGTACAAATGATCAGAGGAGATATTGATGCGTACGTAACCACCTTCGAAACATTGGCACGGCAGGCTGGCTATCGACTAGACTCTCCCCTCACCATCGACATCTTCACCAACGGATTACCCCGCGACCTCTACGAAAAAGTCTTCACCATGGATGACCCACAAACCTTCGACGACTGGAAGACAGCGGTCATGAAGAGACAGCAACAGTACATTCATATGAAGGCGCGCCTCGATCAACATAGAGGGTTTAACAGCGGTCAACAATCGACACGACCCACGACCCAGCGACGCGGAGGATGGGGGCCCGGAGGAAACCTCGCCAGGGACCCTAATGCAATGGACACCTCGGCCGACCGAATTCGCGGACGCACCGCCGAAACTGACAACACTCGGCACCAGCAAAATCCACCAAGGGGAGGGTACATGCAACGCCAAGGGACTAGGCGAAACTTTTCTGAGGTGACGTGTTATACTTGTGGCAGAAAGGGACATATTAGCAGGATTTGCCCACAGCACTCCTATAACCAACCATCGTCGTCCATCCGACGCACTCAGTACGAACCAGAAGAACAACCCCTGCAGGAATCTCGGGCCCAAACCCCACGAGAACGCGCCACGAACTGGATGACGGGAGTAGCTGCAGAACCGGATGAGGTAAAAGACCTCATACTAAAGGACTTGTGGAAGGATGAGGGTTTTCGGGACGCCTGAACCCATCGGCCTGGGTAAGGGCGGTCAAATGTAATTCTGCGATTATTACGCGCTATCGATCTATGAAAGTTCCAGTTTCGATCCGTATGAATTACGCCATGGCCGACATCAAAGCACTAGTGGACTCCGGAGCCACCGACAATTTCATGAGACCCGCCTTCGCAAAAAGGATGGGGATGAAACTGCAAATACTTCCGCAACCAAAAAAGATATGGAATATTGACAATACCGAAAATCGCGCAGGACTGATCACACATTTCGTAGATCTCGACGTACAAACCCGAGGCGTCCATCGATCCATGCGTTTCCTCCTTACAGACATTGGAACCGAAGATATCGTACTCGGATACCCATGGCTCGCCACTTACGAACCACAGATGTCGTGGCGGCACGCTACCATCCGCGAGAATGCACTTCCGATCATCCTTCGACCTGTACCATCCCTGCGAAATCATCCTATATTCGCCCGCGCCCTCACCACGCCCGAAAAGGACCATATCGTCACCGAGTTACACAACGACGATCTGTCCTTCCTGCGAACCACCTCTACAGAACTGGCCATTCAGGCCAAGCAATACACTGAGAAGGCTACCCTTCCACCTGTGTACGCCCCGTTTAGCCGTCTCTTTGACGAAATCGCTTCTCACCGCTTCCCACCGGCCCGTGCCTGGGATCACGCTATCGAATTCAAACCTGGGGCGCCGGACGCTCTCGATTGTAAAATTTACCCACTGACGCATAACGAAGACGCTGCCCTCAAGGCCTTCCTTGATGAACAGCTCACCAAGGGGTATATCCGCCCCTCCAAGTCGCCTTACGCCTCCCCCTTCTTCTTCGTCAAAAAGAAAGACGGCAAACTCCGACCGGTCCAAGATTACCGTCGCATCAATGACCTCACGATTCGCAACCAGTACCCCCTCCCTCTCATTTCCGACTTGATCACTGACCTCAGCAACGCCCACATCTATACCAAGCTAGACGTTCGCTGGGGGTACAATAACGTACGGATCCGTCCCGGGGATGAAGGAAAGGCGGCGTTCAAAACCAAATACGGTCTCTTCGAACCCACGGTCATGTTCTTCGGCCTCACCAACTCCCCAGCGACATTCCAAACCATGATGAACCACATTTGCCGCGATGTCATTGCTAAACACGCAGCCCTCGGAACCACTATTCGGGTGTACATGGATGACATTGGCATCGCCACTCACATTGGCCACTCCCTTGCTGATCATATTGCCGCAGTACGCGACGTTCTCGCCCTCTCCGCTGACCACGACCTCTATTACAAACTCGAGAAATGCCTCTTCCATGCGCCCCGTATGGATTACCTGGGGGTCATCCTTGAAAAGGGGGTGACACGCATGGACCCCGTCAAAATTTCGGGCATTAAAGACTGGCCCACACCAACTAAAGTCAAAGACGTCCGCTCCTTCCTAGGTTTCTGCAACTTTTACCGAACATTCATCCGCAATTTTGCCTCTCACGCCAAACCTCTCAACCACCTGACGAAGAAGGATATGGAATGGAGATGGGGGAAAGAGGAAGAAGCCGCATTCCAAAAGCTAAAACACCTCGTCACGTCCGAACCAGTGCTGACACACCCCGAGCTAAGTAAACCCTTTGAATTAGAAGTGGACGCCTCTGGTTTCGCTACAGGAGCAGTTCTACTACAACGCAAGGAAGATGGGAAAAGACACCCCATCGGCTACTATTCGTCCACCCTCAACGCGGCAGAACGCAATTACGACATTTACGACCTTGAATTGCTGGCGATCGTAAAAGCATTCCGCAACTGGCGACCCCTACTCGCCGGCTCTCCACATCGAACCAAAGTATTCTCCGACCACCTGAACCTGCAGTACTGGCGATCACCACAGAAGATCAGCCGGCGTGTAGCCAGGGAAGTACTCGAGTTATCGGAGTATGACTTTGAAATTCACCACATTAAGGGCAATGCCAATGGGCGAGCCGACGCCCTCTCATGACGACCAGATTACGACCAAGGGGAGCAAGACAACGAGGGAGTCACGGTATTGCCAAGTCACGTATTTGCAAGGGCAGTCGTCAGCACAATAACCCCCGAACCAGCAACTTTTACGTACCAACAAGACGAAGGAGTGATACGGCCATGGGTCGATGGACAGCGACTAAAGAAGATT
The DNA here is from genome assembly GCA_951394315.1 of Lactarius evosmus. Lineage (NCBI taxonomy): Eukaryota > Fungi > Basidiomycota > Agaricomycetes > Russulales > Russulaceae > Lactarius > Lactarius evosmus. Next base: position 110,317 of record OX596124.1, read on the forward strand.
GATGGGGTATGGTATAAGGAAGGGCGGCGAGTAATCACGGGGGAGATCCCCGAAAAGAGAAGTATCATTCAGTCCCACCACGATCCTCCGGTTCACGGCCACCCAGGGATTCGACGAACCACCCAGCTGGTCGAACGACAATATTGGTGGCCGGGTCTACGGAACGACGTGCTAGACTATGTGAAAGGCTGCGCCGAATGTCAACGAATGAAGATCAATAACCGGCCGAGTCGCGCACCTCTCGAACCCATCTATCCCAAGCCGGAAGCCATGCCATTCGAGACCGTGGCCATGGACTTCATCACGAAGCTCCCTCGATCCTCAGGGTATGACTCCATCCTCACGATAACTGACCACGACTGCAGCAAAATGGCGGTCTTTATACCGTGCAACGAAGAAATTACGTCAGAAGAAACAGCAGGACTCTATGCCCGATACGTATTTCCCCGCTTCGGACTTCCATCCACTATCATCAGTGACAGGGACCCTAGATTTGCAAGCAAGTTCACACGAGAACTATGCAAACGCCTTGGCATCACACAGAATATCTCCACGGCATACCACCCCCGAACCGACGGTCAGTCGGAACGGACCAATCAATGGCTGGAGCAATATCTACGGTTCTGGACCAATGAGCGGCAGAACAATTGGAGTTCTTATCTTCCTATGGCGGAATTCGCGCATAACAACTGGGCGCATGAAGCAACAAAGATGACGCCATTCAGGTTGCTCATGGGATACGACCCTCGAGCTGATTGGACCGATAAGCCATCCCCTATCCCTCACGTCACAATGCGCGCTGATCAGCTGAAGGAAGCACGGCAGACGGCGCAAAGGCTTATCGTCAAGGCCCAACAGTCATGGGTCAAGGCCAAGACAACGCCCAAGTATCAAGTAGGAGACCAGGTGTGGTTGGAAGGACGCCACCTATGTACGTCCCAACCAACCGCAAAACTCACGGCACGGAGACACGGCCCCTTTCGGGTCGCCCAGGTGATGTCCCCTGTCAACTACCGTATCGAACTTCCCACGCAGTGGCAGATACACCCCGTTTTTCACACCGATCTTCTCACGCCTTATCGTGAGACACCCACGCACGGACCCAACTATCAGCGCCCACCACCGGATCTCGTCGATGGAGAGGAAGAATACGAAGTCTCGAAGATTCTAGACCACCGGCTGTTTGGGCGGAAGCGAAAGAAGCAGTACCTCGTGGCATGGAAGGGGTACCCCGATTCGGAGAACCAGTGGGTCAACAAGGAGGACATCTTTGCCGACGAAGCCGTGGCGGAGTATGAACGGGCCCAAAAAACATATATAAGGAGTACCCTCACCGGCCAGTCCTCTCATCCGTTCTCTCCCTTCCACTCCACTCAAGTCCCTTCACCCCACTTTATGCCTTTCACCCCCGATGCCTCCCTCTCGCAATCCCAGAAGTACTACCGCGGAACCCCTGAAAGGGTTTTTGCGGCCGAGCTGGAAGAAGAGCGCGCACTTGCTCGAGGAGAAGGTGCCCACCAAAGACTCGTGGTTACGGAAGACCGAGGGGGACGGCAGACCCCCATCACCGAAGCTGAGTTGTCCAGCGTCATGCGACAGTTCCCCGCTCAAGCCACCGCAGGAAATGCGGCCCGCCTCTCCGACGACGACGGTGTTCCCCTGTGGGACATCCTCCAAGTTGACACCGACCCGGAGGTCGTCATCACCCCCAACGAAATCCGCCTCCTCGGCGGACCACTGGACCCAGGAGTCGCGCTTCGAGCGGCTGGCGACTCTGCTGCACGGGCCGAGTCCCCACCTCTCCCAGTACCTCCGCGAGTTTGGGCCGACGAAACCATGGAGGGAGGTAGTGGCGGAATGGAGGGATCAACAGCTGCTGGAAGCGAAGGCCCGGAGGCAGGAGATGGCGACACGGAGGGAGAGGCTGAGGATGACGGCGAGGACGTCTGGTATCCAGCTGAGCACGACTCCATTTCCTACGGACGAGATGCTGATGCCCCGCGTTACACCACTCCGCACGCCCTCACCACCGACGGTACCCCCATGTACCGAGGTGATATCCGTCCCCAGCTCACCGATCGAATGGCGAGCACCGTCACCAGCGCCCGCTGTCCATACGGGTTCCGGGTCAATCGAGGACCCGATTTCGTTCCCTTCCCCATCACCACCTCCGACGGCGTGACGCGCCAGGCAAAGTACGTCCAGGTCGTCTTCGGACCTGACCCCCTCGCTCTGGGACTCCTCGAGGAGTCCGACAAGGTCTACCCCAAGCCCTTGTATGCCACAGCGCAGGCCCTCTGCCCGGGCGAGGAGAAGGCCGTGTTCGCCCGCGAGGATCTCATGATCCTCGATGGAGGCTACGACGAACGCGCGCGCGTCAACCGCGCCCTCAACGAGCTCAAGGACGTTACGCTGACGGCGGAGGTACACCGCTACCGGGCCTTGGGGGGAGTTATTGAGCGGATGGAACTCCGAATGGCGGAGTTGGAGCAGGAGTGGGGACGTATCACCGTGGCACGTACTGCGTGCGTCCGTCGTCTCGAGTGTGCTAACGCGATGGACCGTATCGAGGAACGGATGGGCGGCTGGATCGGCGTGGGGCAAGGTCGCCGCAACTGGACCAATGCCCCTTCCAGCTCCGGTGGCGCTGCTGCCTGAAAAGGGGGTGATGTTACGGTCGACCCCTCGGACTTATCGAATATAACAAGTGATGTAGTGATTCGGATCTCGGACTCTTACTTACCGGTTGTGGCTACGGTAGTAAGTAGTAATTAGTCACGGACTTAGTATATCAGTCAGCACTCAGCGATCGCATGTGATTGCTGAGTGATTCCTAGGATAGCGGTACTAGGGTTCGAGGTAGTATCGCTATAGGTCAACGTGTATTGGAGAGGCGCTTTAAAGCCCTCATGTAAATGTATAAGTAGTAGCTGCGGAAGGCCAAGATTCGCTATCTTGGTCTTCTTTGAATCGTCATTTCTCTTCCATTTCAACTTCTCTATTCTCTCCTCTTCTCCCTGTGGGCTATTCTAAGCCGACGACTTGTGCTTCACATCTGGAAGCAAGTCACTACTTTAGGCCAGCGTGATACAGAAGCTCCGCTGCTAGCCTCGTCGTTACGTTAAGGACATCCCTTCGTATTCGACTTAGCCGATTTACTTCTCCTAGCACCTATCCAGGGTCCAAGTCGGACTAACGTCCCGACGAGACGTAACAGCTATCCTAGTAATTAGTAAGCTGTAAGTAACATGTGATACTACTGCTGACTGATAACACGTGAAAAGTCCCTGACTAATGTAAAGAATCACAAGCTTACTACTGTAGTGTTACGTCACGGTAGGGACGTTCACCCGACGTGGGTTAAGTCGATCTACAGGGACGCTGCACTAAGGGGTCTGGTTCTGGTTGTCAAGGGAAGTTCCGAAGAGGAACTTCAGTGAAGATGTACGAGTTGAAGAGTCAGCCTAAGCCAATAGTGGAACTTAGGATTCTTCAGTGAGAGGAGAGTTCGGTGAGATATGGAGTATTCACAGTCTTCGATTGCTCGAGTACCGTAGGATACAAAAAGTCAAGTCTAAGGCTACTACTACCTGGTGAGCCTGTATTTATAGTAAAGTAAAGAGGTATCCTAGGATAGAATGATAATGGCATCCTAGGATCGAGTCATCGAGCAATCACTAAGGAAACAATAGGAACTGCGGAGCGCAGCTCACAGTAATCACATGTAAGATGTGAAACACTAGATATAAGTGAAACTGATATATCTGAAACAGTAGCCCCTTCACAACGGGCAAGAGTCGTTATGACTCACAAGAGAATATCAGTAAAGAGTCACCATGACTCTTATGGAACCAAACAAGTAGCAAGTCACCATGACTCGCGTGAGAACGACCACGTGATGAGAAAGTCAAAAGGTTATCACGTGTCCTAAGGCGAATGAGGGAGGGGATTAAATTAGGCAGTGTCATAACATGTAGTCAGAACCTAGTAGTAAGCATAGAAGTCCGTTCCATGACACTTTTGCAATTTCTATCACGCGTTCATTCGAAACTTTTCACATTACACAAAACCCCTAAACCAACTAACCAAGAAGGGAGCCGAATGGAAATGGATGGGAACAGAACATGATGCGTTCAACAAGCTCAAAGGACTCGTCACGTCAGAACCAGTATTGGCACACCCACAGCTGAGTAAACCGTTCAAACTGGAAGTTGATGCATCAGGATTTGCAATAGGAGCAGTATTGCTACAACGGAAGGATGACGGGAAAAGACATCCCATTGGCTACTTCTCCACCACGCTTAACGAAGCCGAACGAAACTACGACATTTACGACCTGGAACTTCTAGCTATAGTTAAAGCATTCCGACACTGGCGACCGCTACTCGCAGGATCGCCGCACCGCACGAAGGTCTTCTCAGATCACATGAACCTGCAATATTGGAGAAGTCCCCAGAAGATTAGCCGGAGAGTGGCAAGGGAAGTACTGGAACTATCGGAATATGACTTTGAAATTCACCACATCAAAGGATCGGCAAATGGCAGAGCGGACGCATTATCACGAAGACCAGACTACGACCAAGGGGAAGAAGACAACGAAAACGTCACGGTACTACCGGACAAAGTCTTCGTACGCAGCACCCAGGTAGAAAAAATATGGACCAACAAGGATCACCTTACTCCCGAAGACACCGCATTAGAAGATCCAGTATACGAACAGAATCAAAATATTCTGAAACCGTGGGTAGACGCACACCACCTCAAGAAGATAAACAGAATCTGGTACAAAGACGCACGACGAGTGGTAACCGGGGGCATTCACGATAAGCGACATATACTACACGATCATCATGATCTCCCCGCTCACGGACATCCAGGAATTAAAAGGACCGCCCAGCTAGCGGGACGTACCTACTTGTTAAGGCCTAGCGGGGCCTTACAGTGCGACGTGCACTGAGGGTATGAGGGGCAAGGACAGGGTACAAGGACGAGGTACTTGGTAAACAGTAACCAAGGCCGAGGGAATTCTAAGAGACGAAGGTCCGCGAGGGATGACCAAGGAGCAAGGGTTCGAAGGTAAGTCAATGGACTTAGTAACGAGGTACAAGGAGCTTCGGTCAGACGTCCGAAGTACGAGGGACTAAGTCGAGCGACTTAGGGTCTGTGTGTGCACGTTGTTATAGCACAAGCGCAAAGCTTCGAGGTGGCTCCCAATTAAGGGAAGACCGACAGTGGTGATGAGACGACGAGAAAGGAGCACACAGTGGAGGAGGAAACAGGTCTAGTATTCGCTAGTATAATGAACGAAGACAAGACTCAGGAATAAGCACACAAGTGGTCGAGCTTATATAGGTAGCTACTCCGTGTCCGTCCCATGAGGGGATACTAAAGGAGAACAATAGGGAACGCGAATGGGGAAGGAGAAGAAAAGGGAACAAGGGGAAGCATAGATGGGGAAGGGTTAGGAAGGGGACTCGGAGTAAGGAAGCGTACATGGTCATGAGTCAACAGGTTAGTACTCCGAGGGGAAGTAAGTATGAGTCAAAGCGATATAGTAAAAGGAAAAATAAGTCCGTGGTGAGCCGGATCACGACACCCCTTAGTGCAGCGTCTTAGTAGATCGACTTAACCCACGTCGGGTGAACGTCCCTACCATGACGTAACATGAAGCCTGTATTCAACTGGAACTATACACACCACGTAATAGCGTCTTTTTCGAGATGAGTAACTTAATTGTACCCAATGAACAATGTTGCTACATTGTTCAAGTTCTACTTCAATTTCTGTGTCTGAGTCTGGTAAGTGTGCAAAGTAGCCTGTACAATCTCCTCTTTCTGCCTAATAGGTGGTTTTCAAGTATTGAAGAGGGATGTTTCATTCTCCTCTGTTGTTGACAAAGTAGGTCTGAAAGGTTCTGTTGGCAAGGAGAAAGTTGTATATGTATTTGGATGCTATGGTGTTCACCTGGAAGTCTAAGCTAATGTAACACTCAGCAGCATTATCAGCTCAATGTGAGCTCAAGAGACAGTTTCATGACTAAGTCAAAGGATCATATGATTGGCAGGATCAATGGATTGTAAGTCAGATGTTCATGGGATCTTCCACCAAGAAAGGAAGGAGATGATTAGCTAAGCATGAGTGAAAGCATTCACACTTAATGCCAACTAGAGAGGAATAGGGACAAAGGCTGAGATTTAGAAGAGCTCAGATATAAGGTCTTTGCTCCTATACATGCGGGTTTATATACATTTTCTCAACTACTGTGAGTCATACTGAGTTGCATCAGTATGAGTTGTACTAGCTACGTGAGTCAGTTACGTGACTCCTACTGCATCATAATGACATCATACTACTACTACATCATCACTGATGTTATGGCTATTTGTACAATCTGGATCCTATGTCATTTGATCAATAACTGAAACCTGAACTGTTACACCAGTAAGGCACTTCACACCAATAAACAGACATGTGTTGTTTACATGTTATTTACTTGTATTTTTATTATGATTTAGTTTTACTCTTTTTAAAGTTTTCCTGTAATTACTGTGTAAATAAAATACAAAAACAAAATAAAACAAAAACAAAAAAAAGCGGAGTTTGAAATGAAGTGCCAGAAAAACGGCAAAAATGGTCTGCTCTGTGGGAATGGTGTGGAAAGTCAAACACTCCATCTGTCCCATGCACTCCTACTCCTATCACAGCACCTAATCCATGCACCCCCACACCTGTTCCATGCACCCCCACACCAGTAACCACAGCACCAGCCACTGTCCCCACTATCACCATGACCACCTGCACCATTACATCAGGAGCACTCTGAGGAGTTGTCACTGGCAGGTGGTCACTCTCGAATGTGGAATGATAGGAATGGTGGAAAATGTCTTTGTATACGACAAGAGATGTAGTTAGCGACAAACGTTGTGCTACTGGTAGCTTTTATAGACGAGAGCGGTCGGATCAGAGAGACATACAACGGTTTCAAGAAAAGATGGAAGATGGTGATAATCAAGGGGTGATACGTTTGAAACAGAGAATCAGCCTTTGTCAACAGCAGCCTGGTTACCCTATCTTATCTCGAGTCATATGGCCCGAGGGCCAGTAGCATTACCCCCTCGCTTAGTTTCGACGTCCATGGCGAAGGATGGAACAAGCGGCTCCATCTCGCTGTGCAGGCATCAGGTGGAATCGTAAATACCCATCCGCAACAGTCTCCTCCACATGCCTGATACGGATGGAAGCCTTTGCGGCTTCGAGGCGGTCGCGACAGAGGATGCGTTCGTGTTCAAACACATCCAGTTCGTTTTCAATCTGTCGGACTTGCTTGCAACCTTGACAGATCTTGAGGTCAAGGATGCGGTATCGTGCGACGTCCACCGTAAGGGCCCAATTGTCGAGCTGTTTGATGGCGTTGAGGATCTGTCTGTATCCCAGACTCCCCCCCTGGAGTGCTCCAATGAACCAAGGTGTGAGCGGTAAGAGAATTTCACCTTGTTTGAGGGATACGGCGTGAGTGTAGAGTTCATGTATAAAGACTGCCGCTCCTGTGGAGGCAGTCGTTCCGTACGTGACATAGTTGTTGTCAGCCAGCTTGACAAAGGGGGCGACAATAGGTCGGTTGGTGGCGGGGTCAGGAATGAGGAAGTGGGGGAGATGTGTGTTGGTGTTAAGGCCTAGCGGGGCCCTACTGTGCGACGTGCACTGAGGGTATGAGGGGGGCAGGGACAGGGTTCAAGAACAAGGTGCTTAGTAAAAGCGACAAGGACTAAGAGGGGTGCTTGGAGGTGACGAAGGTCCACAAGGACGACCAAGGGGGCAAGGTTTCAAGGGGGCTAAGTCAAGTGACTTAGTGACGAGGTGCAAGGGGTTCAGTTAGAAGGCCGAAGTATGAGGAACTAAGTCGAATGACTTAGGGTCTGTGTGTGCGCGTTGTTATAGCACAAGCGCAAAGCTTCGAGGTGGCTCCCAATCTTAAGGGAAGGCTGACAGTGGTGATGAGACAACGAGAAGGAGGCACACAGAGAGGAGTGGACAAGTCTGGTATTCGCTAGTACGATAAACGAAGACAAGACTAGAGAATAAGCATATACATGATCAAGCTTATATAGGTGGCTACTCTGTGTTCATCCCATGAAGGGGATACTAAAAGGGAACAAAGGGAACGCAGAAGGGGAAAGGGGAATTAAAGGAGAACAATAGGAGACACGAAAGGGGAATGAGATTGAAGGAGAATTGGAGTAGAGAAGCATACATGGTAGTGAGTTAACAGGTTAGTACTCTGAGGAAGTCTGAGAATATGTCAAAGTGAAGTAGTAAAAAAGAAAAGAAAGTCCGAGGTGTGCTGGATCACAACAGTTGGGCTCATACCCATGGGGGCACTGTCGTTCAACATGAGTGCGGAGCTGTTCATCAGTAGTGTGACTCCACCTAATGCGTTGGAGCTCTTCACTCTGTTCTTCAGCTCAGTGTTGATAATGTCGCGCTGTAAGCATGAGTCCCCTTGCGACTCAAAGAATCACGGGACCGTCAACTGTCTCATCTGTGATCGCGGTGAGGATGTTGAGTGTCGAGTGGGGAGAGAGGTATCCACTGTTTTCGACGACATCCTCGAGCGAGACGACCCATGGTGGCGCGGGTACGGGGGCGGTGCCATCAGAGCTTTGAGTCGACGCCAGAACATGGAGTGGCATATGTTGCTCTTCAGGGGAGCTTGGAGGGGTGTGTTGGAGGTCAGCCTTGTCAATGGCCGTGTTATCGTTGTGTATGACAGCGGGATTCTTGTAGGATTCCATGAGGAAGAGGGGATGAGGATAGTACATGCTTTAGTGGGTCCCTTTTTATGTTTCAGTGGATGCTTGCGGTGATAGGCGGCAACTCGAGCTGGGGCGAATATCTGGGTAGCTGGCTCCCAGGAGGTGTCAGCCGCTGTTTCTCCCTTCCACTGTACTAGATACTGTAGCTGTTTGCGCCATCTGTGGTATCAGTGACCAATGATCGCTTTGACTTTGTATTCTTTGAACCCATCAATGATCATTGGCGCTGGCCGTGCTTTGGGTATCCCGTGGGCTTCCGTTTCTTGTACTCGAGTTAGTAGGGACATGTGGAATACCAGATGGAGGTTCCACGAAGAGGGTAAATGAAGGCGGTAAGCGACTGGCGATATGACGGCTGTGATAAGGAAGGGGCCGTACCTCCGGGGTGCAAGTTTCTTGGTCTACAATGGAAGGTTCAGATGCCGCCCCTCGAGCCATATGGCATCCCCTTTACAAAAGCGCTGCAGTGGTGTTAGCTTCGCAACTTTGTTGAGAGCTGATTGCGTGGCGTTGCGGAGTTGCTGCGCCTTTTGTAGCTGCTCTTCTACAGCTGGTACCAGAGATGCATCTTTCTGATCGGTAATCACGGCGTATTGAGGTTGATATCCCAGGATAACCTGGATCAGAACAGCATTGATAGTGTGATTGTGTCGGGAATTGTGTACTGCCGTTGCCAGTGGGAGCCATGTGCTCCAATCGTCCTGTGCCATACTTGTAAACAGGTGTAAGTATTGTTCGACCCACTGATTCTTTCGCTCCGATAGCCCATCTGTTTGGGGGTGGAATGCCGCCAAGATATTCTGGTATACTCGCAGTTGGTCACACAGCACTTTGGTAAACCACGACATAAAGCGAGGGTCTCAATTGCTGATAATGTGTGTCGGAAGCCCAAACCAGAGATACACGTGTTGATAGTAAAGTGCTGCAACCTCTTCCCCCATGATCATTGTTTGACATGGGAGAAAGATTGCTGCTTGTGAGCAGCCCTGGTCTACAATTGTTAGTACCGCGTCATATGTCTCGCTGAGTGGTAGTTGGGTTATTAAGTCGAGGGATATGGAGCTGAATGGTAGTGTGTCTACTGGCACGTTGATTCGATAAGGGGGTGTCGGCTGTGGGTGTGTGTTAATTTTCGTTTGTTGACATGTTGCACATCCAGCAACGTAGCTTCGAATCCATGACCCAATAGATGGCCACCAGCAAAACTTGAGCATCAGACGGAGTGTTTCATCCCATCTGGGGTGTCCCCTGGTCAGGTGGTCATGGTATTCTCGTGCAATCCTCCTTCGTAACTCTTGTTCTTCCGGCACTACCAATTGTCCAGCGGGAGTAACCCATCTGGCGTCGTGTCGTTGCCTAATATGGTAGTCCTTTCCCCACTTCTTACAGACCTCTGTGTGCTCGTTTTGGGCTTCGAGAATACTGGTCACTAGTGTGGGCTGTATGTGGTTGAGGAATGTTGTAGGAGGAAGGACAATGGCATCGTTATTGTCGTCGTCTCCCTGGTCTGTTCTGGATGGTCACAACAGGGCGTCCGCAACTGTGTTCGCTTTCCCGGGGACCTGTACAATGCGAATATCATAGTCTTGAAGCTCCAGGATCCATTGCACTACTCGCCTGTTTACTTGTTACGTCACGGTAGGGACGTTCACCCGACGTGGGTTAAGTCGATCTACAGGGACGCTGCACTAAGGGGTCTGGTTCTGGTTGTCAAGGGAAGTTCCGATGAGGAACTTCAGTGAAGATGTACAAGTTGAAGAGTCAGCCTAAGCCAATAGTGGAACTTAGGATTCTTCAGTGAGAGGAGAGTTCGGTGAGAGATGGAGTATTCACAGTCTTCGATTGCTCGAGTACCGTAGGATACAAAAAGTCAAGTCTAAGGCTACTACTACCTGGTGAGCCTGTATTTATAGTAAAGTAAAGGGGTATCCTAGGATAGAATGATAATGGCATCCTAGGATCGAGTCATCGAGCAATCACTAACGAAACAATAGGAACTGCGGAGCGCAGCTCGCAGTAATCACATGTAAGATGTGAAACACTAGATATAAGTGAAACTGATATACCTGAAACAGTAGCCCCTTCGCAACGGGCAAGAGTCGTCATGACTCACAAGGGAATATCAGTAAAGAGTCACCATGACTCTTATGGAACCAAACAAGTATCAAGTCACCATGACTCGCGTGAGAACGACCACGTGATGAGAAAGTAAAAAGGGTCACGTGTCCTATAGGCGGTTGAAGTTAGAGTGAGGGAGGGGATTAAAATAGGCAGTGTCATAACACAGCCCCCCTTTCAAGCGCAAAGTCACCTCGGCTTTGCCAACCTAAGAGCCCCCTTGATCCAATTGAGGGTCTTCGACTCCTTCCCGAGTCTCTTCTTCTTCTTGCCTTCCTTGGCAATTTCTTTCTTCATCTTCTCTCCCTCTGTCGTCGTCGTCCCAGCCTCAATGTTGGTTTTTCTGAGTGGTCCCCCTCCCTCTTCCTTTTTGACCTCCGTGGTGACCCAAATTTCGATTGGCGTCACCAGTTTCTGGTGGAGTCTCCAGGACCTGTTGGCGAGGGGGTGAAGGAAGCCAGTACGTCGGCTTGCTTCCACTAATAGGCCAGCTGATGGGTAGCACCTCTCTTTGCTGCGGCTATTAGTGTCTTGGTTCTTGTGTTTTGAGGCTGGACGTCCCTCTCCTACGTTACTGTCTTCAACAGTAACACATCTCCCACTCTTCTTGTCGTCCCATCCTCCAGCGTATGTGGTCTGGAAATTCGCGCCCACACCAATTGCAGTACTTGTGACCGGCGGCAATGGCAGCCTTCTTAAGTGAACGCCTGGCTCCATTCCTGAGTCGTTCAAAGGTGGGGTTGTGAATTTTGTTCGTGCTGTAGGCCGGACAGCCTGTGATCGAATATGCGCGTCGCGCCAAGGTACGATGACAGGTGGGTGCCTCTTCGTCTTTGAGGGCTTCTGAGTAGAGACGCAAGTCATAGCTGGGGATCGGAAAAGAGTGCATGGCTTATGACTGGGATGAGATGGAGGAGCTATGATGGGAGGTGATGAGGCAGGGAGTGTTGGTACAGTGCTGGTGGGAGCAGATGTATGAGGATTGAAATCAGAGTGAAGGAGGGGATAGGGTTCCTCTGTCGTTTTGGCCCATCTTATATACGTTTTACGGGCTTTTGACTTGTTTGTCCCCTTCCTAGCTTTAAACTCCGCTATCAATTTGTCCGCATGGACATCTTCTGCTTTCTCCCACGAACTGTCACTCGTGGGATAGCCTTTCCACTTAATTAGGTAGTAGAGCTTGCGCCCTTTCCCTCGTTGCTGCGCATCTAGAATCTTCTCGACTTCGTACTCGGGTTCTTCGTTGATGATATCAGGTGGCGGCCGGGTGTAGTTCGGCCCATGGAACTCCGTTTCCTTATAAGGTGTTAGAAGGTTCGCGTGAAACACGTTATGAATCTTCCACTGTCTTGGCAGTTCCACGCGGTACACCGCTTCTGATAGCTGTTTCATTACTTTGAAAGGTCCGTGCCGCTTCGGCCCGAGTTTAGCCGCTGGGTACAGGGTCTTCAAGTTGGTTCCCTCGATCCACACTTGATCTCCCTCCTTGTACGGTTGGAACTTCTTGTTCCCTTGGTGCGCAATGGCCATCATCTTCTGTGCTTTGATGATATTTTCACGGCCGTCTGTTCGCGCCTTTTCTATGGCTGTAAGCCTTTCTTCTACCGAGGGGACTTTGCTTTTAGTCCCAAATTCAAGCCTCGGTGTGTACCCTATGAGCATTTCATAGGGGGTCTTTCGGGTGGTGGAGTTCGGCCATTGGTTATGTGCGAATTCCGCCATTGGCAGGTACTTGTGCCAATCGTCTTGCCTTTCATCGCACCAAAATCGAAGATACTGTTCGAGCCATTGGTTTGTCCTTTCTGACTGGCCATCAGTTCTGGGGTGGTACGCTGTGCTGATGTTTTGGTGTATCTTTAATGCTTCGCACAGGCCTTTGGCGAAGTGTGACGTAAATCGGGTATCTCGGTCAGAGATAATCTTCTTCGGGGCACCGAATCGGGTGTACACGTGTTTCAGGTAGAGTTCTGCTACCCCTTCCGCAGTAATTGTCTCTTGGCAGGGTATGAATACCGCCGCTTTACTGCAATCATGATCCGTAACTGTGAGGATCGTGTCGTATTTGCCCGAAAGTGGTAACTTCGTGATGAAGTCCATGGTGACTGTCTCGAATGGCAAAGAGTTTTCTGGAGCAATAGGGATCATAGCTGGTTTTAGTGGCTGCGTGTTGATTTTATTTGCTTGGCACGCTGCGCATCCCTTTACGTATTGCTCCACATCTTCTTTCATCTTTGGCCACCAGAAGTCCCGTTTTGCCAGGGCGTACGTGTTTGTGATTCCTGGGTGTCCGGCTGATGGGGTATCGTGGTAAAAGTGAATTACCCCCCTCTTCAGATCGTTGTCTCCGGCAACGACGATCCGGTCTGTATCGTTTTCGATCTTCCACCAAATTCCGACTAGTTTGGTGAGAACGTAGGTGTTTGACCATTTCTTGAGCACTTCCTGGCTCCTTTTGTTCGTTTGCTGGTCCTTTTCCACCTGGTCTTGAAGGGATTGGTATTTGCTATGTTTTACCGTTGCGCTATAGTGCTCCCTTTCTTTCTGGTTGCTGGGGTTATAATATTCTGACCCCATCATTCTTGCGAAGCTGAATAAGGCAGGGGGTAGGACCACCAATGCCTTATTATCTTCTTCGCCGTGTTCGTAGTCCGGGCGTCGTGACAACGTGTCCGCCCGACCATTCTTCTTCCCGGCTATATGGACCAATTCGAAGTCGTATTCCATGAGTTCCGCATGCCATCTTGCCACCCTTCTATTGTGGTCTCCTGGGTTCTTCCAATATAATAGGTTGGCGTGATCTGTATGCACTTTTACCTTGAACGCAGGTTGGTGCAGGAAATGTCTCCAATGCCGAAACATTTCCACAAGGGCTAGAAGCTCCTTGTTGTATACATCATAGTTTCTTTGGGCATCGTTCATGGTTTTTGAAAAGAATGCTACCGGGTGGAGCACTCCTTGTTCATTTCGTTGCATTAGGACGGCTCCCATTGCATAGTTTGACGCATCAACTTCTACTTCGAATGGTTTCTTCTGGTCCGGTTGTATCAGAACCGGTTCTTCACATATTCGCTTCTTCAGCGTTTCAAACGCACTTTCTTCCTTTGGTCCCCAGTTCCATTGAACGCCTTTCTTCAGTTGGTCGTTCAGTGCCTTCGCAATAAAGGAAAAACCACGGATAAATCGCCTGTAGAAGTTACAGAATCCAAGGAAAGCCCGAATATCTTTTGTGTTTTTCGGCACTTTCCAATCAGCAACTCCAGCGACTTTGACTGGATCCATAGTAACGGTTCCTTTTTCTAGGATTACTCCTAGAAATTCGATGCGTTCTACTTCAAAGAGGCACTTGCTGGGCTTCAAATATAGGTCCAGCTTTTGAAGGCGTTCAAGGACGTTGCTAACCAACTTGCGGTGTTCTTCTTCATCCTTCTTTGTTGCTATAAGGATGTCGTCCATGTAGATGATTACTTGACCGGTTGCTGTTAGGTCATTAAACTGCGTATTCATCATTCGTTGGAACACTGCGGGGGCATTTTTCAGCCCGAATGGCATTACTGTTGGTTCAAACAGTCCTAGGTTCGTTTTGAAAGCCGCTTTCGGTTCGTCGCCTTCTCGGAAGCGAATATTGTTATATCCTGCTCGCACGTCCATCTTGGTGAACAACCTGGCATCCTTCACCTTATCCACTAGTTCCTGTATTAAAGGCAATGGGTATCGGTCGGGGATTGTGAAGGAGTTCAGTTTCCGGTAGTCCACTACTGGACGAAGTTTTCCATCTTTCTTTCCAACAAAGAAGAATGGTGACGAGTATTGTGATTTTGATGGACGTATATAACCCTTGTCCAAGTTATCTTTGATGTATTCGTCAAGCTTTTCTTGCTCTCCTTTAGATAACGGGTATATTTTGCAGTTTAGGGTTTTCGGGGCATCCTCTGTAAAATCAATAGCAATATCCCATGGTTGGTGTTCCGGGTATCGCTTCGCCTCTTCTTCGGAAAAGACCTTCTTCCATTTGTGGTAGTGCTTTGGGACTACCTGGTCCCAGGTTTTCTCTTCTTTTGGCAGTGCTTTTACTGCCATTTCGGTTGACGTCGAGCTTCTTTTGAGGATTTCTTCATCCATTCGGTGGATAAAGAGTTCTTCCCCAGGGGTGCATAATGATGCAGCCTTCTTGATCCACGCATCTCGTATGCGGATCACTTCTGCATCCGTTGTGTATGAAAGGGTCTTGATGACAAGTGGTTGCATGCTTTCATCAAGGGTCGCGCTTCTCCAATCGATCAATGGCTGGAAGGCAGCGAGCCACGGGTACCCTAACACCATCTCGTCATCTCCTAGATTTGTGACGAGGAATCTCATGTTCTGTTTCTTCTCCCCAGTCCGGACTTGCAGGTCAACGTAGTACTTGATGATCCCTGACTTATTCTGGGTCCCATCAATGTTCCACACAATGCGGGGTCGTGGCAGCTTTAGTTTGCCAATCTTCATTCTTTTCAGGAGCTTGAAGTCGATAAAGTTGTCCGTGGCTCCTGAATCCACGAGAACTTTTCTTTCGGCCGTTGTGTGTGAAGTTTGTATCAGAGTTGGGATTTGGAGACTTCGATATTTACAAACAAACACATCTTTAAACTGTAACGCACGCGCCATGGCCGCTAGGTTTGTGCGTTTTAAAAATCCTCCCCGTGCTCTTCTACCCAAGCCTCTTTGATCATTGCATATTTCTCTTTGGTTGAGAGGCTTTTGATGAGGGTAGATCGCACATCGGTAGGGGTGGACCCAGTTTCGGACTCTTCTTCCGATTCTTCTTCTGTTTCGCTTTCTTCGGCCTTGGCCTTGCGAGCCTTCGGAATTGGTTTCTTGTCCTTCTGCTTGTCTGGACAGTTGCGGGAGAGGTGTCCTTGTTTGTTGCATGTGTAACAACGACCTTCTTTCTTCTGGACTTCAATGTCCGGCTTTTCTTTTGCAGTGGTTGCTGCCGCTCTTCCTCGGGTTCCTTTGTTATAGTTGGAGCGAGAGCGGTCGGCACGTGTATCCATTGCATCTGAAGCAGGGGCTGGCATCTTAATGCCCAGCATCTTCGCCAATTGGGCGGGGTTCATCTTTCCTGCTCCCTTCTTCCTTGGAGTTTCTTCGTTAATCCCCCGAATATTCTGGACTGCGGTGTTGTCTGAGTGGTACTGGCGCACTCCGTCGGCCCATCCTCTGAAATCCAGAGGGCGTACCACCTTATAGACGTGGTCCATCATGCGGTAAGGAAGTTTTGATGCGAATAGGGAGAGTGTCGACTGAGCATCCAATGGGTACGTTGCTTCTGCGGCAAGGGATTCAAACTGGGCGATAAACGCATCCACCTCATTTGGTATGAATGAGAGGTGGCGCAGTTTATCTTCTGCCCGTTCCCTTGCTCCCGTATCCTGGAATGCTTGTTCAAAGCCTTGAGACACTGCTGTCCAATAGAATTCGTCATTCGGAAGTCTTCCGTTATTCATTTCCGCAAGGATCCAGTTGGTCCATCTCTTGACCCAGTCCTTTACGTTTGGTCCTTTTATGAAACCGAGTAGCAGGGCCGCTCGTTTCATAGGTATCGCCATTTGTTCAGCGTCCAAATTTGTGATTCTATACAGGTTGAACTCCTGCATGAATTGGTCCGCAAGCGATCGGGTACCATCAAAGTCGGTTGGGGGGTTTCCTCCAAGTTTGCCATTTGCCACTCCTGGGCCTGGGCCGGCACCTGCCCCGCCTCCAACAGGGGCGCCACCGGGAGGGGGTCCTCCGCCTCCAGGTGCGCCTCCGCCTGCTGGGGCACCTCCGCCTCCAGGTGCGCCCCCACCTCCTGGGGGGCCACCTCCTGGCGGTCCGCTTCCTCCTGGTGGTCCTGGGGGCCCACCTCCGGAGGGACCACTTCCTGCTGCCATAGTGCTAGCAGGGGGGTTTCCGCTTCCTGTTCCTGTCCCCTTCGTGAAGAATGTTTGTATTGTGGTTGGGGGGACAGCCGTCGTTGTTGCGGTTGCAGCTGTGGTGGTCGTCTGTGTTGCCATTGGAGAACTTTTTGTATTACGTCTCTTAGCGGTTGGCACGGTATGCTGGCCTGCCTTCAACGGTGTATCGTCTGGTGGAATCGCTGATACTGTCGTTGGTCTGATCGATCTTCTTCCCAGGTTATACAGGGAGGGGACTGGTTGAGTAGCTGTCCAACGCCTAGTCCTGCTGTCTCGCTGTATGAAGTACCACTGCTCGGTACTTTCTTCGTATTCGATGGCTAGGTATGCTGCACTGAGTATGTCGTATACCCAATAACCTTCTTCGCCTTCGATTTCCTGCCAAAGGGCTGCTCCTTTTACGTGGCCAGGAACTTCGTCTTCTGTTCTCCTTTCGATGCTAAACGGTTTGAATCCAAGGACTGATCTGGATTCAGAAATTCTTCGTCCCTTAGCCAGAGTGGTTGTAGGTTCGATAGACTTGACTTAATGTTACGTCACGGTAGGGACGTTCACCCGACGTGGGTTAAGTCGATCTACAGGGACGCTGCACTAAGGGGTCTGGTTCTGGTTGTCAAGGGAAGTTCCGATGAGGAACTTCAGTGAAGATGTACAAGTTGAAGAGTCAGCCTAAGCCAATAGTGGAACTTAGGATTCTTCAGTGAGAGGAGAGTTCGGTGAGAGATGGAGTATTCACAGTCTTCGATTGCTTGAGTACCGTAGGATACAAAAAGTCAAGTCTAAGGCTACTACTACCTGGTGAGCCTGTATTTATAGTAAAGTAAAGGGGTATCCTAGGATAGAATGATAATGGCATCCTAGGATCGAGTCATCGAGCAATCACTAACGAAACAATAGGAACTGCGGAGCGCAGCTCGCAGTAATCACATGTAAGATGTGAAACACTAGATATAAGTGAAACTGATATACCTGAAACAGTAGCCCCTTCGCAACGGGCAAGAGTCGTCATGACTCACAAGGGAATATCAGTAAAGAGTCACCATGACTCTTATGGAACCAAACAAGTATCAAGTCACCATGACTCGCGTGAGAACGACCACGTGATGAGAAAGTAAAAAGGGTCACGTGTCCTATAGGCGGTTGAAGTTAGAGTGAGGGAGGGGATTAAAATAGGCAGTGTCATAACATTACTTTCCTCAGTGCTTTCCAGTACTTCAGATTTGTGTGGTCTGTAAAGATCGTAATAGGGTGTTGCACGCCTCCGAGGTGTGGGCACCAGTTTTGGAGGGCTTTGATCACTGCTAACAGTTCTCATTTGTATATGTCATAGTTTCTTTCGGCCGGTGTGAATGTGCTGGAATAGTACGCAACGGGGTGTAGTTGAGATCTTTTAAGTGTGTTATTGTCGGTGTCAGTGTTTGCGGTAGTTGTACCCCCCTGCGAGAGTACGGCTCCCACGCCATACGCCGAAGCGTCCGTTGCAATGAAGAAAGGTTTGGTGTAATTTGGTTGGTGAAGGGCGGGTTGACTACACATGCGATTTTTCAATTCTTGAAAGGCATATTGTTGTTCATTGGCCCAGATGAATGGGGTGTCTTTTTGGGTTAGCGCTATCAGTGGTCTGGCGATTTTTGAGTAATTGAATACGAAGTAGCGATAATACCCTGTGAAGCCTAAGAAGGCTCAGACCTCTCGCACGTTAGTGGGGGTTTTCCAATTGCGGATGCCACTAACTTTTGCAGGGTCCATGTGGACCATTCCTTTTTCGAGTACCATGCCTAAGAATTCGACTTTTCTCCTCTCAAATTGACATTTCTCAGGTTTCAAGAATAAATCATGGTCTCGTAACTGTTTGAGTATGTGATATACTTTGACTTGATGCTCTGCGAGGTTGTCGGCTGTGTGAATCAAAATGTTGTCCATATAGATTGTCAGCCATCCTTCCACGATTTTGGTTGCAAAGATCATGTTCATCATTTGTTGGAAGGTCACAGGTGAATTCGTGAGTCCAAAGAACATTACTCTGGGCTTGTACAACCCTTCATTCGTAATAAACGCTGCCTTCCACTCATCTCCTGTGCAAATACGTACATTATTGTAGCCCCACCTCATGTCGAATTTCATGAAGAGGGCCGCATGTTAAACTCGCGCGATCAATTCTGAGATTAATGGAAGGGGATATTGATTGCGTACAGTGATATCATTGAGCTTTTGGTAATCTTGTACCGGTCTCAATTTTCCGTCCTTCTTTTTGATGAAAAAGAAGGGTGCAGTGTAAGGGCTTTTAGACAGCCTAATGTACTTCTTCAGAAGCTGTTCTTGGAGGAACACTTGTAGCACCTTTCGTTCATCCTGCGTAAGAGGGTAAATTTTTCCAGGAAGCACAGCCGGTGCTTCCTTTTTCAGTTCGATTGCATGATCCCAGATGCACTCTTTCGGGAACCTCATAGCTTCTTGATCGCTGAATACCTTCTTGTGTTGTAGGTATTCTTGTGGGAGTGCTTCGATGGGGGTTTGATGTTTTTCCGCCAGCTGGGAAGCTAGTGTCTGCCCCGCTCAAATATGCTCTGTTCCCGACTCTGTGGTAAGGATTAGCAGCAATTGTTCGTACGCTAACCATCCTCATGCCCAATCGATTGCCAGTTGGTGAGCAGCGAACCATGGGTATCCTAAGATAACCTGGCTATCTCCTATATTGGTAATGAAGAAGCGCAATCGCACCATTTTAACTCCTGCTTGTGCAAGGAAGTCAACGTAATGTGTAATCTTCCCACTTTGATTGGGGCTCCTGTCGACATTGATAATTTCTCTTGCATGTAGTAATTGTTTAAGTGGAAGTCAGAGTCGGATAGCCAGTGCTGTATGAAGGAAGCATTCTGTAGCTCCCAAGTCTAACAGAGCGAGGGTTTTGGTCCTTTTGTTGTTGTGATGAATGAAAACACGTAGCGTCATAGATTTTCGTATTGACATATACATTTTACACGACTGATTCGACCTAATCCAGACCGAGTGGATTAGGTCTCTGAAAAACCCTGCCCTTCTTCGTACTGGGCTGCGCGACTTCGGACTTCTTCTTCTGGCATTTGTGCAAGATGGGCTTGAATCTGTGCCCAATGGTCTTCCGTATTGGACACCGTGGCCTCCCGCGTTTGTACTCATTGCGAGCAATTCTGCACTATGTGTCCTTGTTTTCCGCAGGTAAAGCATGGCCCTAGTGGCCTCCTTGTTGGTGTTTCAATCGTGGAGGCTGCGCATCCTTGTTGTCATGGCTGCCATGCTCGCCCTCGCCCAACATCCATAGGGACTGGTATGTTGTTCATATTGCGAGGGGCATTGGATGAGTTGTATAAAAAGTGTGGGTTATTATTACTCACCTGTGGGTTTCGACTACCTTGATTATTCTGTGGCCTTCCGAAGAAGGGGAAAGGAGGTCTCCTGCCTCAGGTCTTCCCTCCTGGGCGGTGATCGAGGATCGTTCGCATCAAGAGATGCGCTCTTGTGGAGTCCGTAGCACGTTTGCGCATTGCGTGGTATGAATTGGCATATGGTGGGCGTAGACAGTCTTCTAAGACGGACTTGGGTAGTCCGTTAATGTTACGGCCGAGATCCCGAGTTCCCACGAAAGCACGCCGCCGAGCTGCCCAAGCCGGCCCACGTTGGACAACTATGAGCGAACCCTGGATTCTGAGGCGTTAAGAGAAGCCTTGATGAGAAAGGGCGACCTGAGCATGTGGACATTGCGTCCCGAACCAGCTAAGTCCCGCACTCCCGTTGAGAGCAGCGACGATGAAGCTGACGATCCCTACGAGCAAGACGAAGCTCGCGTGCGCGCCATGTACACGCACTTCTACGGGCGTGATAGCCCAGAGTCACGTGACTCATCACGTGAGGCATCACCTGAGCGTGTGTGCCTCGGGTATGCTGCAGCCGGCTACCCGGTTGATGACGACATGGACTAGGCCTTCGTGCCTGCATTCTGATGGACTGTCTGATGGACGCCTCATGTACTGTATGGGCGCTGCCTCGTGTGACCTCGTGTCTGATGGATGTCAGTGCCTTTATAGGCTGGTCCAATTATGTTTCTCCTTCGTGTTTCAGCTTGTGGAGCCGGAGCCCTTATGGCTATTGGCTAGAGATAAGGACTTAAGGTTCGTGCTGAGTCCGAACCTTATCTACTAGTAGTATAAGTACTAGCTTGTCTTCGCATGTATTCTCTATCTTGAGTTCTTGGAGAATTCACATCATTCTTCCTCCTGCTTTCCTAAGGGCCTTAGTTGGTCTTCTCTGCCAAACCCTTGGACGTTGTCTTGTTGTGCCGCTTCTTAGCGAGCCGTTTCCCCTTGGTTTTCCCTTTGTCTCTCAGTTGCAACCACTATTGCAGTGGTTTTGCCTTGGTTGTCGCGTGCAATACAAGCGTTCTGAGAACCCCAGTTCAAGTCGAACTAGACGGCCGGTGTGACCGTAACAGTTAAGGAAGAGCTGTACAGTTTCCTTGTGTTCAAGTGAGTATTCTGCTTCGGTTGCCAGTTGCTCGAACTCAGCAATATATGCATCCACGTCGGGCCACTTCATACGAAGGTCTTCGAGTTTCATCCTTGATCGCTCGGCCTTTTGCGTATCTTGGAAGCGGTTGCGGAGCCTAGTGAGGAATTGCACCCACAACTGTCTGTCGTCATCATGTACTGGGTGGAGGGTATCCAGCCATTCTCCTTGTTCCCTTGCCCACCCGGCTACTTGGTCTCCTTGCACCAGCGTGAGAACAAGAGCAATCCTAGTCAGATAGGAGTGAAAGAAGTTGTTATGGTTGTTGAGGCGGAAGTAGGACTGTACCGCGTTAATAAAGGTGTCTGCCTTTTCTCTCGCTCCATCAAATATTGTGGGTAGGGTGCCCAGGGTTTTGTCGGTTCCGAATGGTGCTCTGAGTGGAATTCCTCCACCACCTCCTCCTGGGGATGGTGGTCCTCCACCTCCCCCTCCTCCACCTCCACCTCCACCTCCTCCACCTGGAGATGGTGGTCCTCCTCTGCTCATCGTACCTCTGGGGTCTCCCCCTCCTCTTCTGGAGTGTCCTGAAGGTCCCGCAGTGCCTCCTAGTGCCCGCGCGATATGGTCGCGACTAGCAGGGGTCGTTCCGCTTACTGTCATGGGCTGAAGGGTAATGGTGGTAGACGAGAGGTGTGGAGTAAGTGGTGAACGACGCAGCTCTGTTGGTATTTCTTGTGTCCTGTCAATCACAAGTTCTGCATCTTCCGTAGTTGGAGTATTGGTAGGTGTCAAGAATTCACTGCTTGGGTTTGCACGTCGCCAGACTTGTTCTGCAGCTGTGAGTAAGTTATACTTTTCGATGTCGGGTCTTCATTCCACGATGAATGGTAAGTTGTTTTGATCAAATCAAATTTGTGTAAGCGTCCCTTGCTCGTTCCTCAGGTGAATGAGGTGGTCATCGTCCATATAAGTCCCTTCTGGTGCATATAGGTGATAGACGAAGTGCGGTTCCAGTAACAATGGGAACTCGCCTTCAAATGATTGATGAGTCCTTCTGTTGGCTGGTTCTTCGTGACCAGCTCCTAGTGGCCCTAGGCTCATTGCCATGAAAGAGAACTACGTCTAGTGTCACCAGCAGGTGGTCACTCTCGGACGCAGAATGATAGGAACGGTGGAAAATGTCTTTGTATACGACAAGAGACATAGTTAGTGACAAACGTTGTGCTACTGGTAGCTTTTATAGACGAGAGCGGTCAGATCAGAGAGACATACAATGGTTTCAAGAAAAGATGGAAGATGGTGATAATCAAGGGGTGATACGTTTGAAACAGAGAATCAGCCTTTGTCAACAGTGGCCTGGTTACCCTATCTTATCTCGAGTCACGTGACCCAAGGGCCGGTAGCAGGAGTTGCCCCAAATATCTTCACTGGTGACCACACTCTCAGTGGCACCTTTCTCAGCCAGTTCTATTGATACTGGGCCCTCAACGACAACATCAACATCATGGTGCAACCTTACCTATGTGTCCTCACCGCCCTGTCCTACATCCAGGGACCCCTTGTTGCTGACTGGGTGGAGGCCAAGGAGAAGGCCCTCATTGCTAAAGTTAACCACCCCACTGCCCCTACTACCTGCACAGAGGATGCCCCCTGAACCACCTTTGAGGCTGACTTCAAAAGTGCCTGGGCTGACACCACCTAAGTTCAATTGGCCTACCAAAAACTCATGAACCTTCACATGAAGGACCTCGACATCAACAACTACATTGCCACCTTCAAGCGGCTTGCCACAGCTGCTGAGTAGGAACTCAGCACCAAGGGCACCATTGCCCAGTTCAAAGTGGGACTAGAAGTGTTGTGATCTAGCTCACCTCAGACTTTCTTTTCCTTTATTACTACTTCACTTTGACTCATTCTCAGACTACCTTAGAGTACTAACCTGTTAACTCATTATCATGTATGCTTCACTACTCCGATTCCCTTTCTATTCTTCTCCTTTTGTATCTCCCCTTGTTCCCTTTCAGTACCCCCTCATGGGATGGACACAGAGTAGCTACCTATATAAGCTCTCCTATCTTCTACAGTAATTCCTTAGTCTTGTCTTCATTTATTGTACTAGCGAATACCAGACCTTGACTATCTCCCTCTGTGTGCCCCCTTCTCATCGTCTCACCACCACTGTTAGTCTTCCCTTAGTTGGGAGCCACCTTGAAGCTTTGCGCTTGTGCTATAACAATGTGCACACACAGACTCTAAGTCATTCAGACTTAGTACCTTGTACCTCAGCCCTTCAGTCAAGCACCCTGCACCTCGTCACTATGTCCTTTAACTTAGCTCCTTGTACCCTATTGTCCCTCTTGGACCACTCATCACCTGTCACCTTGTTGTCCTCTTGGACCCTTGTCATTGTCACCTTGTCCTCATTTCCTGACTCCCTCTAGAGTTACTTACCCTTGTTACCTTGACTCTTGTACTCTTGGTGCACATTGTGCAGAAAGGCCCCACTAGGCCTTAACAAGAAGAGTCCGTCCACCACCATATCCTCTTCAGAGAGACCTGGCCCATCACCATGGATGAGTGGAAGACAGCAGCATGCAGAGAGGTTGAGCGAGTGCATGAATTGCACAACTCCAACCTCCTCTTCAACAAGAAGAAGACCCAGTTTCAATCCACATCTCACACCACCCAGACCTGTCACAACCAGTCCCACAACAACAGCATTGTCCCCATGGATGTAGATGCCACCACCAGTACCACCCAGAAACTCAAAAAGCTCACTCCTAAAGAATGCGAGAAGCTAGCAAAAGAAGGACACTGTTTCTGCTGCTGTTGCCAGGGCCACATGTCTCATGATTGCCTCCAAAACCAGAACACCTCCAACATCCACACCACCTCCACCTTGTCCACTTCCACATCCCCCACTCCTCTTTCCACCATGCCTGCCACCAGTACCCCCAAGAAAACCAAGGCTCAACAGATTGCAGTGATTATCACTAGCACAACTGAAGAAGAACATGGAGAATACCTGGATAACCAGGATTTTCACGATGCCAAACTCTAACAGCTGAGAGCAAGGCAACCATTAGCATCATGTACAGTACAAAGAATGACTCAATGACAATCCCCATTCAGATTTATATGTGGCATGGAAAGGCTGAAGTTGAAGTCCTCCTTGATAGTGGGGCAACCAACAACTTTATCAATATCCACACCATCTCCAAGCTACACCTTGAAACACAAGAACTACACACACCCCACCTTGTCCATAACATGAACGGAACTCATAACCAGGCGGGTTCTATCACCCACATCACCCACCTTGTCATCAACCAAGGGGCATTGGTTATTAGAATGCCATTCTATATTGCTGACCTAGGGCATGACTGCCTCATCTTGGGTTACCCATGGTTCAAATGCTTCAACCCCAGGATTGACTGGCCTACCAACACTCTCAAAGGGGGGGACCTCATCCTTCACACCATATCCTACCACAAGCACATCCACCCCCAGATCAACAGCATCACTTAGAAATGGGCTGAGAAAGCTATTATCACCAAGATCCCCCCTACAACCAAGATCCCCCTAGAATACTAGTGCCATGCCACCATCTTCTCAGAGAAAGCTGCACAATGCTTTCCCCCTGCTAGAGAAGATGACCACACCATTACCCTTAAGCCAGATGCCCCTGCCACCATTAACTGTAAAGTGTACCCCCTCACCCCTACTGAAGAAGACATCACCAAAGAGTTCATTAAAGAGCATTTAGAAAAGGGCTATATCACTGAATCTAACTCCCCCTATGCTTCCTCCTTCTTCTTCATTAAGAAAAAGGATAGCAAACTATGCCCCACTCAAGACTACAAACCCTTAATTCATGGACCATTCATGACATGTACCCTCTCCCCCTAATTAATACTATCCTCGAGCAACTCCAAGGCAAGAAGCTATTCACCAAGTTTGACATTCGCTAGGGCTATAATAATATTTGCATCAAAGAAGAAGACCAGTGGAAAGCTGCATTCAAAACCCCCTTTGGTCTCTTCCAACCCTGCATCATGTTCCTTGGCCTCACCAACTCCCCAGCCACATTCTCCCACACCATGAACCATATGTTCCGACACCTCAAGGACAAGTACCCTAAGGAACTCTTTATCTACATGGATGACATCCTTATCGCCACTCAAGATGACCTATCACAACACCACACCATTGTCCATGAAGTCCTTGACCTCTTAGAGGTTGAATCATATTTCCTCAAACCCTCCAAGTGCGCCTTTGAACAACCCTGCATTGAATACCTTGGCATCATTGTTGATGGAGATCAGATCATAATTGACCCAGTTAAGGCTGATGGCCTTCGTGACTGGCCACGCAACCTTAAGACACTCAAGGAGGTCAGAAGCACACTGGGTGTCCTAGGATATCAATGTCCCTTCATCCCAAACTTTGCTAACATTGCACGTCCCATCACCTCTCTCCTGAAAAAGGAGACCACATTCCACTAGACCCCTGAATGCCATCAAGCACTTGACACCCTCATTTCCCACATCCTGTCCAACCCTGCACTCTCTCAGCCAGACATTTCTAAACCCTTCCAATTAGAAGTGGACACCTCTCCCTTCACCACCAGCATAATCCTTTCCCAGAAGGACCCTAGGGGTAAATCCTGCACCATTGGTTTCCATTCCAAACATTCACTAAGGCAGAACAGAATTATAATATCCATGATAGAGAACTCCTGGCTGTCATCTGTGGCCTGGAGAACTGACACCTTTTTTTTTTTTTTTGGAAAGGTTTATATTCCAAAGCAGTACTTAATACAAAGCCAGTCACATGTACACATATTTGGTAATGGTAAGTGGCAACTAGCAGTGAGCAAGTGCAGGGATGGGTAAATAGAGTAAGTACCCCCTATGTTGTGATCCAGCTCACCTCGGACTTTCTTTTTCTTTCATTACGTTACTTTGACATCTTCTCGGACTTCCTTGGGGCACTAACTTGTTGACTCATTACCATGTACGCGTCGTCACTCCGATTCTCCTTCTATCTCTTCCCCTTTCACGTTCCCTTTGTTCCCTTTTAGTACCCCCTTCATGGGACGGACCCGGAGTAGAGACCTATATAAGCTTGACCATGAATACGCTTATTCCTTAGTCTTGTCTTCGTTTATCATACTAGTGAATACCAGACTTGTTCACTCCTCAACTGTGTGCTTCCTTCTTGTCGTCTCACCACCACTGTCGGTCTTCCCTTAGTTGGGAGCCACTTTGAAGCTTTGCGCTTGTGCTATAACAATGCGCACACACACACAGACCCTAAGTCGTTTGACTTAGTCCCTCGTACCTTTGGCCTTCTGGCCGAAGCCCCTTGTACCTCGTCACTAAGTCCATCGACTTAGCTCCCTTCGAACCCTTGTTCCTTGGTCGTCCTTCGTGGACCTTCGTCTCCTAGAACTCCCTCAGTCCTTGTTCTCTTTACCAAGCACCTTGCTCTCGTACTCTGTCCCTGTCCCCTCATACCCTTGGTGCACGTCGCACAGTAGGGCCCCGCTAGGCCTTAACACCCCATGTGTCCATCAAACCTTCCATTTCTCCACCATCCCCTCCATTGACTAGTGCATGCAGCAGATTAAAGAAGCACACCAACAGGCATAAGATGCTATCAAGCGCTCACAGGACCTCGTGACAAGGTCACACACTCATTTCACCCCTTACTGCATCGGAGATAGAGTTTGGCTCGAGGCCAAGAACCTTCACACCACCCACCCATCTGTCAAACTAGCCCTAAGGCGTTATGGCCCCTTCCTTGTCACCACAGCCATTTCACACACATCCTACTACCTCAAGCTCCCTCTGCAATGGAAGATCCATAACATCTCCCAAGCTTCCCTTCTCACCCCTTATAAGGAAACGCCCAAGCATGGTCCAAACTTTACAGAACCTTCCCCTGACTTGATCAATGGGGAACTGGAGTGGGAAGTGGAGCAAATTTTGGGGTCATGATGCAGGTGTAACCAACTGCAATATTTGGTTAGATGGAAGGGTTTCTCTGAGGCCCATGACTCATGGGAACCTGCAACCCACATACATGCCAACCAACTCATTACCAATTTTTATCAGCAGAATCATGGCTCCATCCGCTCCCTCTGGGACACTCATAGAGTAACCACATATATAAACCCTACCTCTTCCTCCTCTCCTCTCATCATTCGCTCCATCACTCTGTCTTCTACCACCACCACTACCTGTACTACTATATCTTCCCCTGTGTTACGTCACGGTAGGGACATTCACCCGACGTGGGTTAAGTCGATCTACTGAGATGCTGCACTAAGGGGTCTGGGTCTGGTTGTCAAGGGAAGTTCCAACGAGGAACTTCAGTGAAGATGTACGAGTTGAAGAGTCCACCTAAGCCAATAGTGGAACTTAGGATTCTTCAGTGAGAGGAGAGTCTGGTAAGATATGGAGTATTCACAGTCTTCGATTGCTCGAGTACCGTAGAGTATAAAAAGTCAAGTCTAAGGCTACTACTACCTGGTGAGCCTGTATTTATAGTAAAGTAAGAGGTATCCTAGGATAGAATGATAATGGCATCCTAGGATCGAGTCATCGAGCAAACAATAAGAACTGCGGAGCGCAGCTCACAGTAATCACATGTAGGATGTGAAACAAAAGATATAAGTGAAACAAAGATGTGAGTGAAACACATATAGCCCCCTAGCAACGGGCAGAAGTCATTATGACTCACATGAGAAACAAAGATATAAATAAAGTAAAGAGTCACCATGACTCATATGAGAACGACCACATGATGAGAAAATAAAAGGTTGTCACGTGTCCTAAGGCAGTTTAGAGAAAAGGAATTAAAATAGGCAGTGTTATAACACAGCCCCCCTTTCAAGTGCAAAGTCGCCTCGGCTTTGCCAAATTGAAAGCCCCCTTGATCCAATTGAGGGTTTTTGACTCCTTCTTGAGTCTCTTCTTTCTGCCTTCTTCAGCATCTTCATTCTTCATCTTCTCTCCCTCTGTCGTCCCAGCCTCAATGTTTGTTCTTCTGGGTGGTCCCCCTCCCTCTTCCTGTTTGACCTCTGTGGTGACCTAAATCTCTATTTGGGGTACCTATCTCCAGGATCTGTTGGCGAAGGGGTGAAGGAAGCCTGTATGTCAGCTTTCTTCCACTAGTAGGCCAGCTGATGTGTTACGCTTCGGTAAGCGCGTGCCTTGCTTTAGGCGGGAGTAAGACGCGAGTACTCAGCTCTGAATTCTGCTAAGTCGAACGTGGAGTCTTCTCGTACTCAACACGACGAATGTTCCTACAACTGGGAAGGCGTCTTCGAGAGGGGCCTTATGCAGTGTTCCCTCTTGCTCTTTGAGGGCGACCGATGAGGACTCAAACCGATGATTCAAGAAGACCAAGATAGCGACTCTTGGTCTTCCGCGACGACTATTTATACACGATGACGGAGGGCTTTGAAGCGCCTCCTGAATAACTATTGACCTATGGCGATACTAGCTCGAACCCTAGTACCGCTATTGAAGTAATCAGCTGCTAAAGTACCATGTGATACTACTGCTGACTGATACCACATGAAAGAGAGTGTCCCTGACTAATGTACGAAATCACAAGCTTACTATCGTAGTCAGAACCTGATAGTAAGCATACCGTCCAAAGTCCGATCCGTAACATGATGGGTAGCACCTCTCTTTGCTGCGGCTATTAGTGTCTGGGTTCTTGTGTCGTGAGGCTGGTCGTCCCTCTCCTCTGTTACTGTCTTCAACAGTAACACATCTCCCACTCTTCTTGTCGTCCTATCCTCCAGCATATGTGGTCTGGAAATTCGTGCCCACACCAATTGCAGCGCTTGTGACCGGCGGCAATGGCAGCCTTTTTAAGTGCACGCCTGGCTCCATTCCTGAGTCGTTCAAAGGTGGGGTTGTGAATTTTGCTGGTGCTATAGGGTGGATAGCCTGTGATCAAATATGCATGTCGTGCCAAGGTACGATAACAGGTGGGTGCCTCCTTGTCTTTAAGGGTTTCTGAGTAGAGACGCAAGTCATAGCTGGGGATTGAAAAGGAATGCATGGCATATGACTGGTGGGATGATATGGAGGAGCTATGATGGGAGGTGATGCGGCAGGGAGTGTTGGTACAATGCTGGCAGGAGCAGATGTAGTGGATAGTGTATAGAGAGAGGCAGGGTGAGGAAGGGGATGGGGTTCCTCTGTCATTTTGGCCCATCTTATATATGTTTTATGGGCTTTTGACTTGTTTGTCCCCTTCCTAGCTTTGAACTCCACTATCAGTTTGTCCATGTGGACATCTTCTGCTTTCTCCCACGAACTGTCACTCGTGGGATAGCCTTTCCACTTGATTAGGTAGTGGAGCTTATGCCCTTTCCCACGATGCTGTGCATCTAGAATCTTCTCGACCTCATACTCGGGTTCTTCATTGATGATATCAGGAGGCAGCTGGGTATAGTTCGGCCCGTGGAATTCCATTTCCTTATAAGGTGTTAGAAGGTTCACATGAAACATGTTATGAATCTTCCACTGTCTTGGCAGTTCCATGCGGTACACCACTTCTGATAGCTGTTTCATCACTTTGAAAGGTCCATGCCGCTTTGGCCCAAGTTTAGCCGCTGGGTACAGGGTCTTCAGGTTGGTTCCCTTGATCCATACTTGATCTCCCTCTTTGTACAGTTGGAACTTCTTGTTCCCTTGGTGCGCAATGGCCATCATCTTTTGAGCTTTGATGATATTTTCATGGCCGTCCATTTGCACCTTTTCTATGGCTGTAAGCCTTTCTTCAACCGAGGGGACCTTGCTTTTGGTCATGAATTCAATTCTCGGTGTATACCCTATGAGCATTTCATAGGGAGTCTTTCGGGTGGTGGAGTTCGGCCACTGGTTATGCGTGAATTCCGCCATTGGCAGGTACTTGTGCCAATCATCTTGTCTTTTGTCGCACCAGAATCGAAGGTACTGTTCGAGCCATTGGTTTGTCCTTTCTGACTGGCCATCAGTTCTTGGGTGATATGCCGTGCTGATGTTCTGGTGTATCTTCAATGCTTTGCACAGTCCTTTGGCGAAGTGTGACGTAAATCGGGTATCTTGGTCAGAGATAATCTTCTTCGGGGCACCAAATCGGGTGTACATGTGTTTCAGGTAGAGTTCTGCTACCCCTTCCGCAGTAATTGTCTCTTGGCAGGGTATAAATACCGCCGCTTTACTGCAATCATGATCCGTAACTGTGAGGATCGTGTTGTGTTTGCCCAAGAGTGGCAACTTCGTGATGAAGTCCATGGCGACTGTCTCAAATGGCAAAGAGTTTTCTGGAGCGATAGGGATCATAGCTGGTTTCAGTGGCTGCATGTTGATTTTGTTTGCTTGGCATGCTGCGCATCCCTTTATGTATTGCTCCACATCTTCTTTCATCTTTGGCCACCAGAAGTCCCATTTTGCCAGGGTGTACGTGTTTGTGATTCCTGGGTGTCCGGCTGATGGGGTATCGTGGTAAAAGCGAATTACCCCCCTCTTCAGATTGTTATCTCCAGCAATAACGATCCGGTCTGTATCGTTTTCGATCTTCCACCAAATTCCGACTAGTTTGGTGAGAACGTAGGTGTTTGACCATTTCTTGAGCATTTATTGGCTCTTTTGTTCATCTGCTGGTCTTCTTCCACCTGATCTTAAAGGGACTGGTACTTGTGCTGGTCTATCATTGCCCTATTGTGCTCCCTTTCTTTCTGGTTGCTGGGGTTATAATATTCAGACCCCATCATTCATGCGAAGCTGAACAAGCTAGGGGGTAGGACCACCAATGCCTTGTTATCTTCTTCACTGTGTTCGTAGTCTGGGCGTTGTGACAACATGTCCACCCAACGATTCTTCTTCCCAGCTATATGAACCAATTCGAAGTCGTATTCCATGAGTTCCGTGTGCCATCTTGCCACTCTTCTATTGTGGTCGCCTGGATTTTTCCAGTACAATAGATTGGCATGATCCGTATGCACCTTTACTTTGAATGCTGGTTGGTGCAGGAAATGTCTCCAATGTCGGAACATTTCCACAAGGGCTAAGAGCTCCTTGTTATATACGTCATAGTTTCTCTGGGCATCGTTCATGGTTTTCGAAAAGAATGCTACCGGGTGGAGCACTCCTTGTTCGTTTTGTTGCATTAGGACGGCTCCCATTGCATAGTTTGACGCATCTACTTCGACTTCAAATAGTTTCTTCTGGTCTGGTTGTATCAGAACCTGTTCTTCACATATTCGCTTCTTCAGCATTTCAAAAGCGCTTTCTTCCTTTGGCCCCCAGTTCCATTGAACACCTTTCTTCAGTTGGTTGTTTAGTGCCTTCGCAATGAAGGAAAATCCACGGATAAATCGCCTATAGAAGTTGCAGAATCCAAGGAAAGCCCGAATATCTTTTGTGGTCTTCAGCGTTTTCCATTCAGCAACTCCAGCGACTTTAACTGGATCCATGGTGACAGTTCCTTTTTCCAGGATTACTCCTAGAAATTCGATGCGTTCTACTTCGAAAAGGCACTTGCTAGGTTTCAAGTAGAGGTCCAGTTTCTGAAGGCATTCAAGGACTTTGCTAACCAACTTGCGGTGTTCTTCTTCATCCTTCTTTGTTGCGATAAGGATGTCGTCCATATAGATGATTACTTGACCGGTTGCTGTGAGGACATTAAACTGCGTATTCATCATTCGTTGGAACACTGCAGGGGCATTTTTCAGTCCAAATGGCATTACTGTTGGTTCAAACAGTCCTAGGTTCGTTTTGAAGGCGGCTTTTGGCTCATCGCCTTCTTGGAAGCGAATATTGTTGTATCCTGCTCGTACGTCCATTTTGGTGAACAACCTGGCATCCTTCACCTTATCAACCAGTTCCTGTATTAGAGGCAACGGGTATCGGTCGGGGATTGTGAAGGAGTTTAGTTTTCGGTAGTCCACTACCGGACGAAGTTTTCCGTCTTTCTTTCCAACGAAAAAGAATGGTGACAAGTATTGTGATTTTGATGGACGGATATAGCCCTTGTCTAAGTTATCTTTGATGTATTCATCGAGCTTTTCTTGCTCACCTTTGGATAACGGGTATATTTTGCAGTCTAGCGTTTTCGGGGCATCCTCTGTAAAATCAATAGCAATATCCCAAGGTTGGTGTTCTGGGTATCGCTTCGCCTCTTCTTTGGAAAAGACCTTCTTCCATTTGTGGTAGTGTTTTGAGACTACTTGATCCCAGGTTTTCTCTTCTTTTGGCAGCGCCTTTACTGCCATTTCGGTTGACGTTGAGCTTCTTTTGAGGATTTCTTCGTCCATTCAGTGGACAAAGAGTTCTTCCCCAGGGGTGCACAATGATGCAGCCTTCTTGATCCACGCATCTCGTATGCGGATCACTTCTGCGTCCGTTGTATATGAAAGGGTCTTGATGACAAGTGGTTGCATGCTTTCATCAAGGGTCGCGCTTCTCCAATTGATCAATGGCTGGAAGGCAGCGAGCCACGGGTACCCTAACACCATCTTGTCATCTCCTAGATTAGTGATGAGGAATCTCATGTTCTGTTTCTTCTCCCCAGTCCAGACTTGCAGGTCAACGTTGTTAAGGCCTAGCGGGGCCTTACTGTGTGACGTACACCGAGGGTACGAGGGGACAAGGACAGAGTACAAGGACGAGGTGCTTGGTAAAGGTAACCAAGGCCAAAGGAGTTCTAGGAGACGAAGGTCCACGAGGGATGACCAAGGAACAAGGGTTCAAAGGGGCTAAGTCAATGGACTTAGTGACGAGGTACAAGGGGCTTCGGTCAGACGACCAAGGTACAAGGGACTAAGTTGAACGACTTAGGGTCTGTGTGTGCGCGTTGTTATAGCACAAGCGCAAAGCTTCGAGGGGGCTCCCAACTAAGGGAAGACCGACAGTAGTGATGAGATGACGAGAAGGAGGCACACAGTTGAGGAGTGAACAAGTCTGGTATTCGCTAGTATGATAAACGAAGACAAGACTGGAGAGTGAGCGTACAAAGTGGCTAGGTTTATATAAGTCGCTACCCCGTGTCCATCCCATGAGGGGATACTAAAGGAGAACAATAGGAAACGCGAATGGGGAAGGAGAAGAAAAGGGAACAAGGGGAAGCACAGAAGGGGAAGGGTTAGAAAGGGAACTCGGAGTAAGGAAGCGTACATGGTAGTGAGTCAGCAGGTTAGTACTCCGAGGGGAAGCAAGAATGAGTCAAAGTGATATAGTAAAAGAAAAATAAGTCCGTGGTGAGCCGGATCACATCAAACGTAGTACTTGATGATCCCTGACTTATTCTGGTCCCGTCAATGTTCCACACAATGCGGGGTCATGGCAGCTTTAGTTTGCCAATCTTCATTCTTTTCAGGAGCTTGAAGTCGATAAAGTTATCCGTGGCTCCTAAATCCACGAGAACTTTTCTTTCGGCCGTTGTATGTGAAGTTTGTATCAGAGTTGGGATTTGGAGACTTCGATATTTACAAACAAACACATCCTTAAACTGTAACACACATGCCATGGCCACCAGGTTTGTGTGTTTTAAAAATCCTCCCTGTGCTCTTCTTTTCAAGCCTCTTTAATTATTGCATATTTTTCTTGGGTTGAGAGGCTTTTGACGAGGGAAGATCACACATCGGTAGGGGTGGATTCAGTTTCAGACTCTTCTTCCGATTCTTCCTCTGGTTCGCTTTCTTCAGCCTTGGCCTTGCGAGCCTTCTGAGGTGGTTTTTTGTCCTTCTGCTTGTCTGGACAGTTGCGGGAGAGATGTCCTTGTTTGTTGCACATGTAGCAATAGCCTTCTTTCTTCTGGACTTCAATGTCCGGTTTCTCTTTTGCAGTGGTCGCCGCCACTCTTCCTCTGGTTCCTCTGTCTCTTTTAAAGTTGGAACGAGAGCGGTCAGCATAAGTGTCCATTGCATCTGAAGCAGGGGCTGGCATCTTAATGCCCAGCATCTTTGCCAATTAGGTGGGGTTCATCTTTCCTGCTCCCTTCTTCCTTTGAGTTTCTTCGTAAATCCCCCTAATGTTCTGGACTGCAGTGTTGTCTGAGTGGTACTGGCGCACTCCGTTGGCCCATCCTCTGAAATCCAGAGGTCGTACCACCTTATAGACATGGTCCATCATGCGGTAAGGAAGTTTGGATGCGAATAAGGAGAGTGTCAACTGGGCATCCAGGGGGTACGTTGCTTCTGCAGCAAGGGATTCAAACTGGGCAATAAACACATCCACCTCATTTGGTATGAATGAGAGGTGGCGTAGTTTATCTTCTGCCTGTTCCCTTGCTCCCGTATCCTGGAATGCTTGTTCAAAGCCTTGAGACACTGCCGTCCAGTAGAATTCGTCATTCAGGAGTCTTCCATTGTTCATTTCCGCAAGGATCCAGTTGGTCCATCTCTTGACCCAGTCCTTTACATTTGGTCCTTTTATGAAGCCAAGCAGCAGAGCCGCTCACTTCATAGGTATCGCCATTTGTTCAGCGTCCAAATTCGTGATGCAATACAGGTTGAATTCCTGCATGAATTGGTCTGCAAGCGATCGGGTACCATCAAAGTCGGTTGGGGGGTTTCCTCCAAGTTTGCCGTTTGCCACTCCTGGGCCTGGGCTGGCACCTGCCCCACCTCCAACAGGGGCACCACCGGGAGGGGGTCCTCCACCTCCGGGCGCGCCTCCACCTGCTGGGGCACCTCCGCCTCCAGGTGCACCCCCACCTCCTGGGGGGCCACCTCCTGGTGGTCCGCTTCCTCCTGGTGGTCCTGGGGGCCCACCTCTGGAGGGACCACTTCCTGCTGCCATGGTGCTAGCAGGGGGGTTTCCGCTTCCTGTTCCTGTCCCCTTTGTGAAGAATATTTGTACTGTGGATGGGGGGACAGCCGTCGTTGTTGCGGTTGCAGCTGTGGTGGTCGTCTGTGTTGCCATTGGAGAACTTTTTGTATCACGTCTCTTAGCGGTTGGCATGGTATGCTGGCCTGCCTTCAACGGTGTATCGTCTGGTGGAATTGCTGATACTGTCGTTGGTCTGATCGATCTTCTTCCCAGGTTATACAGGGAGGGGACTGGTTGAGTAGCTGTCCAACGCCTAGTCCTGCTGTCTCACTGTATGAAGTACCACTGCTTGGTACTTTCTTTGTATTCGATGGCGAGGTATGCTGCGCTGAGTATGTCATATACCCAATAACCTTCTTTGCCATTGATTTCCTGCCAAAGGGCTGCTCCTTTTATATGGCCAGGAACTTCGTCTTCTATTCTCCTCTCGATGGGAAACGGTTTGAATCCGAGGATTGATTGGGATTCAGAAATTCTTCGTCCCTTAGCCAGAGTGGCAATAGGTTTGATAGACTTGACTTAATGTTACATCACGGTAGGGACGTTCACCCAACATAGGTTAAGTCGATCTACTGAGACGCTGCACTAAGGGGTCTGGGTCTGGTTGTCAAGGGAAGTTCCAAAGAGGAACTTCAGTGAAGATGTACGAGTTGAAGAGTCCGCCTAAGCTAATAGTGGAACTTAGGATTCTTCAGTGAGAGGAGAGTCTGGTGAGATATGGAGTATTCACAGTCTTCGATTGCTCGAGTACCATAGAGTACAAAAAGTCAAGTCTAAGGCTACTACTACCTGATGAGCCTGTATTTATAGTAAAGTAAGAGGTATCCTAGGATAGAATGATAATGGCATCCTAGGATCGAGTCATCAAGCAATCAACATAGAAACAATAAGAACTGCGGAGCGCAGCTCACAGTAATCACATGTAAGATGTGAAACAAAAGATATAAGTGAAACAAAGATGTGAGTGAAACACATATAGCCCCCTAGCAACGGGCAGAAGTCGTCATGACTCACATGAGAAACAAAGATATAAATAAAAGTAAAGAGTCACCATGACTCATATGAGAACGACCACATGATGAGAAAATAAAAGGTTGTCACGTGTCCTAAGGCAGTTTAGAGAAAAGGAATTAAAATAGGCAGTGTCATAACAAAGATGCCACAGACCCTTCCAAATCATCAAGGTGATGTCACCCATGAATTACCAGCTGGAACTTCCCACACAATGGCAGATACACTCCATGTTTCACACCGACCTTTTCATGCCTTATTGCAAGACACCCACGCACGGACCAAACTATGCATGCCCGCCTCCAGACTTGGTCATAGGAGAAGAAGAATATAAGGTCTCAAAGATTCTGGACCATCGGCTTCACAGCAGAAGACATAAACTGCAGTACCTTGTGGCATGGAAGGGGTACCCCAACTCGGAGAACCAGTGGGTCAATAAGGAAGATGTGTTTGCCAACGAAGCTGTGGCAGAGTATGAACAGAGGCGATGGATGGATAAAAAGCCCATACAATGCGGCCAGTCTCTCCATCCCACTTCCCATATCTCCACTACTCACACACAAACCCCTCTTCGTTCCATGATGTCGTGATCCGGCTCACCACGGACTTTTCTTTCTTTTACTATATCGCTTTGACTCACACTTGTTTCCCCTCGGAGTACTAACCTGTTGACTCACTACCATGTACGCCTCCTTGCTCCGAGTCCCCTTCTTTACCCTTCCCCTTCTGGGCTTCCCCTTATTCCCTTTTCTTCTCCTTCCCCATTCGCGTTGTCTATTTGTTCTCTTCTTAGCATCCCCTCATGGGACGGACATAGAGTAGCGACCTATATAAACCTAGCCACTTTGTACGCTCACTCTCCAGTCTTGTCTTCGTCTATTATACTAGCGAATACCAGACTTGTTTACTCCTCTACTGTGTGCTCCCTTCTCGTCGTCTCATCACCACTGTCGGTCTTCCCTTAGTTGGGAGCCACCTCGAAGCTTTGCGCTTGTGCTATAACAACGCGCACACACAGACCCTAAGTCGCTCGACTTAGTCCCTCGTACTTCGGCCATCTGACCGAAGCCCCTTGTATCTCGTCACTAAGTCCATCGACTTACCCTTGAACCCTTGCTCCTTGGTCGTCCCTCGCGGACCTCGTCTCTCAGAACTCCCTCGACCTTGGTTATCGTTTACCAAGCACCTCGTCCTCGTACCCTGTCCTCGTTCCCCTTGTACCCTCGGTGCACGTCGCACAGTAAGGCCCCGCTAGGCCTTAACACATGACCTTTACACCCGATTCCACCCTCTCGCAAGCAACCAACTACTACCGTGGCACCCCCAAACAGGTTTTTGCCATCGAGCTGGAAGAAGAGTGCGCATGTCAGCATGGAGAAAATACCTAGCAAGTCGTCGTGGCTGCAGAAGACCAAGGGGGACGTGAGACCCCCATTACCCCAGCTGAGTTCAAAGCTGTCGTCGAGCAATTCCCCACTCAAGCCACCACAGCCAACACCACCCATCTGTCTGATGACAATGGAGTCCCCATGTGGGACATCCTTGATGTGGATGGACTTCCCACCTCTCCAATCCCTTTCACTGCCCACAAAATCCGACTTTTTGGGGAGGCCCTGGACCGAGGAGCCAAGTTTCGTGCATCTCGCGACGGTGATGGACAGGCCGAGTCCCCATCTCTCCTGATACCTCCGCGACTTAGGACTGACGAGGCCATGGTAGGAGGTAGTAGCCAACTGGAGGGACCAACAGCTGTTGGAAGCAAAGATGAGGAGATAGGAGATGATGGAGAGGAGGGAGAGGCTGAGGACAATAGCTTCTTCAAGTGGTATTTAGATGTGCACAACTTTATTTCCTACAGACAAGATGCTAACGCCGCACCCAATGCCACTTGTCACGCCCTCACCACCTCTGGAGAACCCATGTACCATGGGGACATCCACCCTCAGCTCAACAACTGAGCTGCCTCCACCGTCTGCGGCGCCCACTGCCCATATGGGTTCAGGGTCAATCACAGACCTGATTATGTTCACTTCCCTATCACCACCTCCAACGGTGTGACACGCCCTGCCAAATACATCCAGGTCATCTTCGGACCTAACCCCATCATCCTGGGGCTTATTGATGAGTTGGACTGGGTTTTCCCCAAACCCCTGTATGCTC
Organism: Lactarius evosmus; assembly: GCA_951394315.1. Taxonomy (NCBI): domain Eukaryota; kingdom Fungi; phylum Basidiomycota; class Agaricomycetes; order Russulales; family Russulaceae; genus Lactarius; species Lactarius evosmus. The sequence continues at coordinate 148,678 of OX596124.1, forward strand.
AGCCCCATCACTTCATGTAAAGCAAGGAGCGCCCCTCCTACTCATGAGAGGATCTCATGATCCTCAACGGGAGATACAATGAGCGCATGCATGTTAACCATGCTCTTCAACAGTGCAACAACGTCTCCCTCGTAGCAGAGGTCCAACAATACCACGCAGTGCATGCCGTGGTTGAGCACATCGAAAAGCGCATCAGTAAGTTGGAACAGGAGTGGGGATGGTTGAGCACCAAGGAGTTGGGGGTCAAGTTCCGGATGGAGAATGCTAACTTACTGGGGAAGGTGGAGGAACGCATGGGGGGGTGGATCAGACTGGGTGAAGGTACGTGGAATTGGTCCCGGTCCACTTAGGTACAACGTGGGCATTGCTCCCTGAAAAGGGGGTGATGTCACAGTGGGACTGCCTGGAGTAATACGAATAAGCGCACTTACGAGTCTCAGAGTTTTGGACTCTTACTTACCAGTTGTGGCTATGGTAGTAAGTAGTAATTAGTCACAGACTCAGTAGCATCAGTCAGCACTCAGCGATCGCATGTGATTGCTGAGTGATTCCTAGGATCAGTGTAGTAGGGTTCGAGCTACTTACACCATAGGATAGTCAACGTTCAAGAGGTGCTTTAAAGCCCTTGAGTAACTGTATAAGTAGTAGTTGACGAAGACTAAGAAACACCATCTTGGTCTTCTTCAATTGCCATTGGCTTGTTATCTTGAATCCTTATCTCTCTCCTCATCTCTCTCACCATTGTCTTGTCTCGACATCTGGTCCTTCTCGTACAAAGGCAGATAGAAGTCTATTGGGCCAGCATGACTTAGAGTCCGTTGCTAGCCCCATCATTGTGTTGAGGAAGTCGTCTCCACATTTGACTTATGCTCGCGTTCACACCCTCTTGCCCTAGTTATCGTTCAAGTCAAATGAACACCATGGCAAGGCGTAACATGTTTCACATAAAGTGATGACTACAGGTGTCCACTATATTGCAATCTCAGTTGTGCCATACCACAGAACACTGTGTGGGGCCTTAGATACCCTTAAAGGGATATCTGATGTGTACAGTATTACTACCTACTCCATATCATATCTGTACTATTATAACTAGCTATAGATAAGGTTTTTTATGTATTCATCCTTATCTAGTTCCAACAGATTTATCTCCACACTATGTTGACTTATGTGGAACAGGCTCATTTACCCCTCTTACTTTCAACTTCAATGTTTTCAAGCCAATGTAGCTGGATAAGTCATCCACTACATAACATGTACAGTATTACTATCTACTCCATATTGTATCTGTACTATCATAACTAGCTATAGATAAGGGCCTTTTAGGTATTTATCCTTACACTGTGGGCATTTTACAATGTAATTCAATTCAGTTAGCTATTTTGCAAAATCTGATTGGCCAGATTTCTGCAACTGAATTGGATTACATTGTAAATTTCCCACAGTGTTATCTAGTTTCAACATCCACCCTTTGGCCCAGTTGATCGCTGTTTGGTGTGCAGCAAACCGTGGGTAGCCAAGAATGATCTGGCTGTTGTCATGGCTGCATCAGTTGCTATATTTTATTTTGTATTTTTGTGTATTTTATATGAATTTATATGACACTGGAAGTACTAGCAAATGCTAAGATGCATTAGGTCATGTGTAGGAAGTCACATGAGCCCAGGAAGTCACATTGTCATAGACATGTCACAGGATCCTAGGAGGATCCTTCTATTTACATCCTTTACGATACAAGTACAACATGTGTACCATGATTGGTTAGAATAGTATAGAATGATCAGGTAAGATAGATTACGTGCTAGAAGTACCATTACTCAGCAATGCATTATCCTCTGAGTCAGAGAGGATTACAGTGCATCAGTTAGCACAATAGGATGCATTATCATCTGGGTCATAGGTCTGACTCAAATAGTGAGTCAGCATGGCACCTAGGCCCTTGCACAGACCAACAGTAGCACTATAAAAGCATATATCTAGATGCACTTGTTGCATATTGGCACGCTCGACCTGGCCAACCTGAGCGTTACTCAAGAATGCACCCAGACAAGATTGCAACTGCCGTGCATGTTCGTGGCCACTATCAGAGGAGTAGAAAGTATTTTCGGTTGAGTTCTAGACCTTTGTTTTCCATTATATTCTTATTTCCAAGTCCCGTATCGTTTCAAGCGCATCATTCCATACCGACTCATACAGGGGCCTCACATACCCCCTTTCCCCCATTTCACCACACCGCTTCGCACCGCCTCATGTTCCAGACCCCTCCGGTATCATTTCTATTCATATGTATTCCTACTGTATCCGATATGTACTACTTTGTTCTCCTTTGCATCCATTATCCACAAAATGTAGATAAATCATATTTAAAGTCTCGTATGTACTCGAATATAATCTTATCCTGTTCTCAAAAATCTTCCCCATGTGCTCTTTTATTCCCTTTCAAAAAGCGAGCTTCAACTTGCTTTACTCATCTCTCGTGCTCAACTTCTACCCCTGAATGACTTCACGCTTCTTTGCCGACTGAATAGGCTACTCAGACCCCTGACCAGTTATCTCATACCGGCTCTTGACTCTACGCAATCTCACAAGCACTTACAATCTTGTCCTCTTTGGATTCCCCTCTCAACCTACCCCCACATGACCCTTGCTCTGAGTTCCCTGCAAAGGGAATACTTGTCTTTGCTCACTCCACATTGCTTTGTAGGTTAGCACATGATTTATCTCTGCATTACACTGACCATGTGGAACAGGCAGTTCACTCTTGTTACATCACAGTAGGGACATTCACCCAACATGGGTTAAGTTGATCTACTGAGACGCTGCACTAAGGGTCTGGTTCTGGTTATCAAGGGAAGTTCCAAGGAGTAACTTCAGTGAAGATGTGTTGAACGCAGCACTGACTTAGCAAGAAAGGTTAGCATGATAGTGCTAGATAAAGACAAGTAACTTCAGAGGTGAAGGAACTCTATAGCGCATAGCTACACACCTAGATAAAGACAAGTACTACGGAAGTGTTAGTCTATAGGTGTGGAAAGAGAAGAGGGCACACTTACACTTCAGAGGTGAAGGAACTCTGAAGTGTGAAGGCGTAAACAACCACCCTTATAAACAAGAAGGGATGGTCTGTGCGCACATTGTGTTTAGCACATGTGTGACACGACAATGGGTCTAAGAAGGGATATGATTGGACGAATATAAAGTGGTGCCACTATTAAGTGAGTCACCACCGGTATCTAAACAATAGAAGGAAGAATAATAAAGATAAACAAAAGGTGATCTGGTCCGTATGAAGTCCGGAATAAGTCCATATCAAGCTATTGCCCATAAGGGGCCAGATACTGTATATGTCCATGAGATGACTCAAGCATCTCCCACAAAGCATGTGACTCTTAACTCAGATCACGCTTCAACAAGATGTACGAGTTGAAAGGTCAGCCTAAACCAATAGTGGAACTTAGGATCTTTCAGTGAGAGGAGAGGGTTCGTTTGGTGAGATATGGAGTATTCAACAGTCTTTGATTGCTCGAGTACCATAGAGTACAAAAAGTCAAGTCTAAGGCTACAACTACCTAGCACATCTGACTTTATAGTACCTGGAGATCCTAGGATTGAGTCACAATAGCATCCTAGGATCAAGTCATAATTAGTAAGTAACTGTGGAGTGCAGTCCGCAGTAATCACAAGCCGAGTCTTGAAACAAAAGATATAAGCCCCTTAGCAATGGGCTAGAGTTACCATGACTCATGTGAGAATGTAGGTAAAGAGTCATCATGACTCTTATGAGAACATGTGATGAAAGGAAGAAATTTTAAAGTGGTGTCATAACAACTCTACTCTCCTACAACTTCAGCATTCTGAGTCACCCCTTTTGTCAATGTAGCCAGAAGTCATCCACTACAGCTGTCCCTGATATTAGTGATAAAAAATTGGAGGCATACAGTTTTAATTCCTGCTCATGCCAAGCAGTTGAGGTAATGTGTAATATTTCTGTCTTTGTTTGTGCTTCTATCAACATTTATGATTTCTCTTGCTACTTTAAGTCTTTTTGTGGGGAGATAGAGTTGAATTGCAAGCACAGTGTGAATGAAACATTCTGTGGCTTTTGAATCTAAGAGGGTAAGAGTTTTGCTCCTTTTGTTGTTGTGATGAATGAAAATACATAGCATCATTGACTTTTGTATGGACAAGTACATTCTAGACCACTTGGTAGACCTAATCCAGACCGAATGGATTGGGTCTGCAGAAAACCCTATGACTCTTCAAACTCAGTGGCATGTTGTAAGGATGCTGAGGGGTCCTAGTGTGAGTTCAAAGGTGGAGGGTGTTCCAACTGCAAAGGGAAAGGGAAGGGGAAGTGAAGGAATAATGAGAATGATGAAGTGTGATTCAGTCCTCAATTGGGCCTGACTCAAACTGGGATCACACAGAGAGAAAGGGGGAAAACATTGGCAACTCAGGCACTCTGTAGTTAGAACACAGGAACTAGTTTAAGTACAACAAGAGAACTAGCTACTGTGAGCAAAAACGAGGCAAAAGCGAAGTGAAATTGAAAGTGGGGTGGTCGGGAATGGAAATGCGTGGCTGAGGGGGTGACAAAATGCATGGTTTCGAGCCCAACACTTGGGCTGGCGTTACAGTGTACTTGCACTTCTTCTTCGGGCATTTGAGCCAAGTGTTGTTGTATTTGCTCCCAGTGATTGTCTGGGGCTCCGAGCCTTTCTAATTACTGATAAGCCATGCGTTTAAAACACAAAACTCTGAGCCTATCCTATAGGTTAGGAAAGTGTCGACCGTACATCAAATGATTTTAATCCACTTCCCAATTTTGCGATAATGTTACCTATACAGATCTATATAATGCGCCGGTGTGGGTCACAAGGGGCGAAGGGAAGGATACAACTGCATTTAAGCACACCCCTGTCGTGGTAGTGTGCGGACTCAAGTATCAGGTTAATCCTGTGTCTTCCTACCTATTAACCAATCTTGCTTCGTTGTATCCACTTGCAGGTGACTCTACAGGCACACTGAGACGAACGAGATCGTTCTCTCCACGGTCAGATAATGCTCCCAGAAGCGCCGCGCACGCAGTGGCAGACTCCACGCAAGCACCCCGGCGAGGCAGCAGTGGCCCGTGCAGAAAACACAGAAATCAGGAGTGCTTGTGACGGTGCTGTCGAGCTGCGGTGATTATGAGGCAACTCTGTCGTTCCTGCGGTGGCTGTGCAATACATTCACCTACACGCCCACTACGATGTACCGCCGTAACGTGCTTGGGGTTGCAGGATATCTGGGGGAGTTCCCGGACAGGCGGACCTAGCCTTGTTCGTGCTCAATTATTGCTCTGATTCGGTAGATGCGACCTACACCACAGGTGCGACTTGACAAACCCCAGGCCCTCGAACGTCGACACCCAGTACGTTGTGGCTATTGCGCACGTGTCCACTGACGAATCGAACAACTGGGCGGACTAATAAGGGGTGGCGTACTATCGGTCGGAGGTGGAGGTGGAAATCGTATACATTATGCCACACGATGGGAAACGTCCACAAACCAAGGAAGAGTGTACATTCACAAGTGGAACACAGTCATTGTGCCATGAAAGGAAGATGACCTGAGCTATTAGTGACAGGGATGTGATATTGTGTTGTTGACCAGGAACACGACAAGAACAGGGCTGAAACGAGCTTTCCGAGAAATTCGGCAGCACGCATCCTCGACCTTTCGACCTTGCAGTTTTTGCGGTATCAGTACAATATGCGATCGTGGGAGAGGTACCTATAAATACTTGGAACAGCAAAAACTATGGCTGCACTGACAGATCGAGAAACGGGGATGTTTCTGTATAATGAAGCCTTCTATCAATGAGACAGTAGCGTGAAACCGGACACGAAGAAGCGAAATGGCATCGGGACGTATCGAAGTGTATCTGGGTGTAGAAGGAACGTGTTTGTTCGCATTATGTACTTACGAATCACAAGGTTTCAGGTAATTCCCACCTGACAGTGACTTTGACAAGCAAGGTAACAAGCGAGGTGTCACTCTCATGACCCTAAACCGGTAGGCGTACTAATCCCTGAATTAGGTGTGGGTGCTTGTGTGGGTGTGACCGGTGGTTGCCGTGCAAGTATATTTATCAGTTCTTCGAAGTCGGGCGTCCCCAAACCCGTGACCTATCAAGCAGTCAGCCAGCGTTGAAAATAACCTGGTAGGACGCACAGGATCCCATCCTTCAGTGGCTGGGAAACCATCAGTGTTACAACCCGGGTTCGAGCCAGACGTAATGTCTCTGAAGCCGCCTTTCAAAGGCAGCATCGACTTGACGCCGCTGTACAGTCGGGTGTTGAGGAAGCCGAGTGGGGGCCTCCCATTCGAAATCTCATAGTCATTCAGCAATGAGATAATTCCAGCCGCAGTCTGGACGTCGGCGGTCAGCTGGGCATCCAAGGGTAGATGGCACGGTGAGGAGGGAGGTGGAAGACACGCACGGGCGTCGCGCAGCTCGTGCCCTGCCTGTATAGGGTTTGCCCGGCGCTGATGGTCACGTATCCAAGCGCCTGCGCGGCGATGTCGGGGATGGCGCGGCCCCCAGGGCTGCACAAATTACAAAATAAGAGTTGGTCGGTTCGGGTCACAGCAGCAAACCCACTTGTAGCGGCCTTGATATAGGTTGCCAATGCCGTTGAGGTAGGGAGACACGGCGTCCTCCTGGTATTTCTGGCGCTTAAAGAGCGTCGAGAAACCTCCCCCAGAGAGGGGAGCTGCGATCTCGGGGTAGTGCTCCGTCGTGCCGCCAACAGCAGTGACCCAGGGACCTGTGAAAATGCGACGGTGAGGTAAGTGACTCGTAACTGTGCTTGCATACTGCTTGTGAGCGGAGACAAAAGGCGTCACACATACAGGATGCGGGGAAGGTAGGGAGGAACTCGACACAGGTCCCTCTGCCGACGCCTGAGTTACCGCTCGCGATGAGGACGCTGACGCCACGGATGGCGAGCAGCAAGAATAAGGAGCACACGCTCCTTGCATAGTCCGGTGGGGATCTTTGCTCGGGGAAGCCGTACGTCACGCTGATCGTCTGAGGGATGTCCTTCTGTTTGAGCATGAAGTCGAGCCAGGTGAGGAATGCATCGCCTTCCGGAGCAATGACTTTGCCGCCGACGCTGTAATAGATCTGCTCAGTAGGGTATGTCATCGCCTCTGCGTATTGAATGTTGAGATCCGCCTCGACTGTGTGTTTGTTTGGATCGTACCCGCCGCCGTTGACCTCGACGAGGGAGTAGCTCCGAGTCTCATCGGCCCCGTCTGGGCGATACTTGGTCATGAATCTTTTAAGATCGTCCGGGTATGGCTGCGCAGAGAGGCCCAGAGTCCCAAAGACATTCCGGCCCACCGCAGCGGGTACGTAGCCTATCGTTTTGTACAGCCAGCGCAGGTAAGACGGAGTTATGACATCGGCTCTGACGCGGCTCGACAGCACCTTTGCAGGCTCTCCCGACTCGGCCTGCGCCTGCGCTGCCGCAACACCACTGCGACGCACTAGCGATGCATTCTGCGGCGTCAGTGGAAAGCCAAAGAACGTCGTCGGCACGACGGTTTGCACGTGTGCGTGCAGAACCTCGGGGAGCGCGTAGCTGATCGTGCGGAGAACCGTCTCATTCGTCTCGGCATGCAGGAAGTGCTCGTACGATGCACCCAGGAGAACATTGGCTTTGGACACGGGCACGTCGGTGACCGTCAGCCAGTTGCCGCCGTGTGAGACTGAGATGGAGGAGGAGGGCACCCCGTGATGCTTAAACCAAGAGCCGACGAGGTCGAGCGTATCTGGGTGAGGTGCGACGAGCTCGGAAACTTGCTCCTTTGACAGATATGCACCATATCTGTAATAGAGCAGCCGCACACATGAGTAAATGCGTGTGCAGAGGAATGGTGGAGAGGACGTGCTCCTGTTTCCCTGGGCTGCTGACCTCATAGAGCTTCTTAACCATGGCGTCCTCGTCGTGGGGCTTGAGAGCAATGTTGAGGTCGATCGTGATGCCAGCAGACGGTGGTCCTAGGCTCTGCCAGGCGGGCGGGACAGCATCCCATGCATGCTTGATACGCTTGTCGTGCCAATGTGATGCAGGGTGTGCGGCGAGATCACTGAGAGGGCTGGCGGCGGCAGCGAGGATGGAGAGCACAGAGAGTACGTGGTGGCGCATGGTTACAAGGGTTTCGCCGAGATAGTTTCGACCGTGAAGAATTATGCGGCCCCTTAAGAAGGCTAGAGATCTGGAGAGCCTTAGGACCGGGACAGTGAAAGCCACGGCCGGCAGAGCCATTATCGAGGGCGGCATTGTCGGAAATGAGGTAAAGGCACAACCTCGGGTCCCACTAGGCTTCTGACCCACGGCGGGTTGCGATAACGCGTTCAAATTCGCTATGAGGTTACAGTACCATGCTGTCTCCGACCTCTTTCAGCCATCTTGGACTGACTTCGCGCGCCCACCTCATTGTTTCGCTCGCGTCCGGGCTTTCACCGTGACGCCACTTCGACTCTGTTCTCCCTTATTCTTGTCTTTATCGGCCCATCCTTGTCGCTCCTTCCGTCGTCCCGCTCTCGCTCTCGACCGCCCTTCCTCATTGGTGGATGCCCTCGAGTCCCTACACCCTCACTAGTAGAAGCCACCCATTGTGGGCCGCCGGCACCATTTGCTTTATGCCAACTCCGTTAGCCCTCGGTTGACCCCCAGGCCTCGTTTCCCTTTGTCTGCACGCTCCGTCGCCATCGCGACCTCGCGACCTTTTTCTGACTGAACACAGAGTTTTTTCCGCTTGCTCCACCACCTGATCGCAGAAGGCCCGACGCTCTTTTTATAAGTTCGGGTGCGGACCAAATCTCTTTTAGAGTGCCTCTATTTCTGACTGTATAGGGTCCCGGTGCGCTGTCGTTCCATTGCAATTGCGTCTGGTATGTACTGCTTCCCCAAGCCATCTGCCTGTTGGATGTGGCCACCCAAAATCCATGCACCCGACTTCACTCCCTTCAGTTGCCACAGTTGATTCATTTACTTCCAACTATGCTAGACTGGATATCCCCTGGAAGCCTTGCACTGTTTGCAGGTTCTGGGACCGGTCAACCCACCCCATCATCCATGGCTGCCCCCGATTCAGAGCAGTCCGAAATGGTATCACCAACACGAACTGGGACACGGCTAGCCTGGACACCTTCAGAGGTGACCACACTTTTCACCTCCCCACCTTCCTGCATAAGACTGGTGCTGCCTCACGCTTGGAGTCTGCAAGCCCGGCTGCCCTCAATCCCGGCGGACCTCGTCCCACGGCGACCCCTTAATGTGGGTAAGTTTCTCTATTACGTTCATTACCTACACAGCCGTCCATTCGGCGGTTTGATTACATACGAACTGTCGTCTACTTACATGCCCTAAGTTAACGCGGGCCCCACTGAGAGGATCCCCTTTTCACTACGATACCACATTCCTTCTCTCTCTGATTCGTGTGAGCACCTCTATTTAGTAGCATACACGGTTACGACTGGTCTTGTATTATGTACTGTCCTAGAATACCAAAAAAAAAAAAAAAGGTCGTCTACATCTGATGATGGCTTGATTGTCTCCCCTACCACAATTTCAGGAGATCACATCCTTTTTAGTTAAAACACTTCGAAATATTAGACACCGACAGTAGCCGTTCACTTGGCGGCGTTGAGACCCTCGATGAGCGTAGATGTCGGCCAGATTCCGCTGCAGAGTCCGCAGGAGTGGTCGTATTCCAGGACCTATGCTGTCGAGTTTTCTACAGTTTGGGCGCATTGCGTTACGCAGGCAGCAACCGACATTCCATATAGAACGAAAAGATTTGTGTGCGATGCGCGGCTACGCGCCGGGTTTAACCATGACTCACCGATTCGTCATAGGTCACCTTCGATGATCACATCTCCGTAGTCCCATGCTCGCACTTGGCGCTCGAGACAAGACTCAAAACCAGTCGTCGAATGAGGGACGAGGATGTCGCAAACGAATGGAGAACCTTCTATCAATGGTCAGCCTCTGGTCTAAGATATTGCGATCAGAACCTGCCAGTTCTCGACCACTCCGATGTTGCGATGTTGAACAGGTTCGTGGCGTGCCAGGCACGCGCGAGCCCGTTCGCCGCCTTGCCCGAGGTGAAGCCGTCAAAGCCGGCCAACTGAATCTGGAAGCCCGTGTTGCACCCGGACGCGTGTCGGTGGGAATGTCTGTGAACGTGGCCAAGTACAAGCCCTCCAGCTGGCGCGCTTCCCCCTGAAAGCGACTTGTCCGCGTCTCCAAGGTGTGCTGGAGTGTGGCTATGGCACATTTGTGTTTCAAGCCACCGCGACTACCCATAAACCCTACCTGCCGAGGTTGTCATCTGACGCGCGATCTGGAGATATTGCGAAGCGAGAGGACGATCGTCCAGACGAGTTGGAACTTTGATCAGACGGCATAGGAGAATAGGGACATGTCGTTGGCGGTAAGGTTGCAAACGGAAGCAGGCAGGAGACAGGCAGGTGCTGAGATAGAGAACTTTCGATCGAGAAGAAGTCTGAGAGAAGAGTTAAAATGGGCTACGAATAGTCAAAGAGATACTTACAAGGCTAGGTGAGGTAGTTGAACAGGATTATGCCGATGACGAGAGCGGTCACAAAGACGATAAATGCCGGTGATTGTCGACACCAACTGGAAAAGGTGTAAGTCCTGGCTCTATACTTGAATGCATGGACCCGTCGCAATTACAAACCCACAGACGACGACTAGAACACACGATTAAGTATGGCATATGGACTACGAGAAATACACCTCATAGGTCAGAACGCGCGATGCTTTCGTCACATATATGGCAGTGCATCGACCGCAGAGGTTTCCTTGCCTAGAAAAAAGGGAAATCAGTGGCGCATAATGAAATGCTAGCGCATATCAGACTCACCATACACTGGGTGCAGAACGTCTGTCCATTGAGTCGCCCTTCGGATGCCAGGTCCTCAATATTAGACTGATAGCTGTCGCGATAAAGGGAACCCCAAGTTGTAACTCGGGATACTCAAGCAAGCGCTACTCAAGCCACGGACCCGAGCATGATACCAGAGAAGTAGGGGCTCGCAGTGACGCTCTCAGTGTACGTCGGCTTATTTAGCAGAACGCAAGTGACGACCTAAAACGAAATGTTGAGACACACAAAATGCAAGAAAGCGAAACACCCTACGTGATACATCCCGAAGAGCTCTGCCATGGCAAGGTTCTTTCCCGTATACCACGGGAGGATAGTAAGGGTCATTAAGATCATGTAAAGGAAATCATGGGCATGAGAAACGCAGCCGGCTTAGTATTCTGCTGGGGAAAGCCATCAGTGTTAGTGCCCCCATGTTGGTCCCATTCTGTAAGTACACCTACTTTGCTGAGTGGTTTCTTGGCCTTCGAGCTCCACAGCCATGTCACGAGCCGTGCGGCCCTCGTTATCCTTGGATCTCGGCGCCTTTCTCGAACAGTCGGCGAATGCAGACCTTATTCCCACGTACCACCGCCCAATGCAGAGGTGTAAGTCCGGCATCACCCCGCGAGTTGGGATTTGCGCCGTGCTTGAGACGCATTTCAACCGAGAGTGCGTCACCCTGATATGCAGCCCGCATGAGGGCGGTGTGTCCCGCAGAGTTGCGTTCGTCGACGGAGATAGGTTGTTGAAGGAGGTATAAAAGGGGCAAGATGGAAGAGATGTGTGTGAGGAGGTGAGGGGTATTTTAGCCTTGTGTGTCTTTGATATTCGGATCCGCGCCATGGGGCTATAAGCACCTGGATGACAGAGATAGCCATTCCGGGCGGCCCATTGCATCGGAGTGGCGACGAGGTCACCACCGAGAGCATCGACCAGGCGGTACAGCCGGGGGTCGAGGAGGTCAAGTAGTTGCAAGCAGGTAGTCATTCAGCAGCGAGATTATGCTGGCCATGGTCTGGGCCTTGGCCGACAGCTGGACGTCGCCGGACGGAAGGAGGAAGGAAAGACGCACCGGTACCGAGCAACTTGTGCCATCTTCATGAAATGCTTAACCATCGAGTCGTGGATCTAAGTGCCTGCATAGCAATGTCAGGGATGCCGCGGCCCACGGGGCTGCACTGTGTGTCGTCAAGGCGGGGGAGGACGGGAAGCTGTACCGCTCAGACCATGAGTTGACGGGGTCTAGCAGGCTCAGCAACCTAATCCTTGAGCAGTGTGCATCATATCTGCAACGGAGCCACGGCGTACATGAGTACATGCGCGCGCAGAGGAGAGAAAAATGCCTGGGACCACTGTCTACGTACTCTACGAGGTCAATGATCCCAGGGACCAGGTCGTAGAGCGCGTTCAATCAAAGTGTTCTCAGGCCCGTGGTAGGGCTTGAGTGCAACGTGAAGATCGATGGTACTACCAGTGAGGGTCACAGAGGTTATCCCAAATTTGTTGGGACGGCATTCCGGATGTCATTCTGATGTACTAACCGTCCCGGCTGTTTGCAAAAAGTTACCAAACATTTTTTGTAGCCTCAACAACACACAGTGTACACTTCATATTTTACATAGTATAGAAGAGTCTTTAAGCCATCGCATCTATTTTTTTTTAAATTTGTTTTGAAGGATGTTCAGTGTGCAGGATTTCACCCCCCTTTGCAAAAATTTGTCACGCATTGTCACACCGACGGCAGCATTTGGCAGGCCGAAAAGGATGGCGGAATTTCAACATTGTGGCAACAACTTTGGCCATGTCAGGCACGTCTTTTTCGCGTCCCTGTTGTAAACTGAATGAGTCAGCGTTACCTCGTGACGTGCGGAAGGTAAAAAGGGGCTTGATATTCTGGGAAAACTGAGATATGTTCAAGATACGAGTATTGTATGAATAACAGGCTGCGTCACTGCGACGTGCAAGCGGGTAGTAGTGTAGTAGTGTATTTAACCCACTACAATTCAGCAGGGAGGACTCCCCAGAGTTCTCTCTTGTTGCACCTCTGCCGTTTATTTCCCAGTCACATCAGTCACAGTGTCACACAGAGGTGGGCGACATCACACTTGATCAAGTGTGAGGCTACCCCTTATCTTATCTCACACTCTTTTTTCGGTGACAGAAGAACCCTATTTGAGTAGAGAGGCATGTTGATACATTCAGCGAAACCTATAGGTATTACCTCAGCACGCTCTAACAAGTGCTGGTCTGACCCTGAATCTGGGCAGTCAACATTTGCACTCCGAGTATTGTGAATTGACTATAGGTTGCGCAACCACAAAATAGGCCCACGGTAATAGTGTGCTGAATCAATATATGGAGGCCGACACTGCTCTGCCAGCTGGACCCGCCGGAGTTTTGACTCCATATGAAGTGTTACAGGCTGGGTTTTCACCCGACATCTTTGAAGCAGTAAAGAGTATTTTTCGCGAAATGGACCAGTGTTTTGTTATTCTTGAGAATAGTGCAGTAATGGCTCAAAATTTTCAGCAGGCCATAAATGCTGGATTCTCTCATACTCAGCTGGTTGTGAATGCTCCTGCAGTCGCGCTGCCTCTTGCTTTGGCCGGCTGCTCGAACCCACCCCGAACAATTGTACAGCCATTTTCTGGCAAAACTAGCGAGAATGTCTCCGCATGGATCAGCTTAGTGGAGGATGCTTTTGACATTGGACAGGTCTAATGGGATCACTGGACCCGATATGCTGTCCAGAGTTTCCGCAATTCCGCGTTATCTTGGTACCACACCAAGAAGCTTGAAAATAACAATCGTGTGCTGTCATGGGACAATCTTAAGACAGCAATGATGGAACATTGGGCGCATCCAGCGTGCTCCGATGAATTCTGAGCATGATTGGAGCATCTTGAGTGCTCAAAGGGAGTCACTGACTTCATCCGCTGGTTCCAGGAGATAGAAGTGCAGATCCCTGCACATGATATGACCATGTTCGACCGCAAGTACCAACTCACTCAAAAGCTCCCAAGGGAGTTGCATATGCAGTTGGCAGCATGACAAGAGAAGACGATGACTGACTATTACGCAGCTGCATTGCAATGGGACAATCACCACCGCGTCACACAGGGGCACTCGAACCCGCACCAAGTGCTCCCAAGGTCTTTCAAAAAGTTCCGTACACTACTGACACCTAATGTTTATGCTTCCACAAGCTCCACTCTGTATGCTCCGTCTGTCGCATCTACTGCCCATTCCTCAGAACCGATGGACCTGGACGCCATGCAGATGAGCCAAGATCCCTGCAAATTACCGGCCACAACTCGATGCTACAACTGCAACAAGTTCAGGCATTTAGTGCGGGATTGTCGCAAGCTGGTGTGACGATCAGTGACAGGCATGGAAGGATGATCCACTTCCGGCCACTATCGGCAGTCTAAGCCCCTTCATCTGTTTGAAGAAGTTAAAGAAGACGAGGAGCCTGAGGAGCGTTCTATTGAGAAGACACCCGAGGAACACACATCACGTGAATACACGCCCAAGTATGATCTGGAGGAGGACCTGGAGATGCAGTACCTCGTAAACGAGGCAAATCTCATGGAGCAGGGAGAAATCACTGATGAGGACCTCTTCAATATCACACATGCACAATGCGACTGCGATGCTTGCAAAGATTGGAGCGACAACTGGAAGCCTACATCCCCTGCTCGTCTTAGTGACCCTGGAGACGAACCAATGCCTACTGACTTAGCCTTGGAGAAAGGGACCAAAGAGAACCCCTTGGAAGTCTTTTCAGTTGCACACTCAAGCTTACTGGTATATGAGCTTGTCATTGGACCCCCGAAATGCACTCCAGCTGACAATGCAGCAGTCTTGTCTCGGTCAATACAATTTTTGATACGGGTGTGGAGTCAAATTATCTTTCCGCTCGGAAGGCAACAGCTGCAGGTGCTCAGGTATTTCCGATTGCTGCCAGGGAAGTTGTGGGAGCTGGACGGACATCTACCTCAGCATTCGCAGCTTTTACACTCAAAATTGGACACTTGTATACTCAGTGCTACACCTATGTACTGGAGGACGATAGCCAGTTCTGCTATGACCTTCTACTGGGACGAGCTTGGCTCAAGCATTTCAACGCCAGCCCGAAGTGGGATACTGACGCCTATGAATTTTGACTTCCTAAAGAGAAGACTTGGTTCACCATCAAACTGATCCTCGTGGAGGAAAAGGCAGCCGCCCCAACGGTGCTTTCTAGGTTAGCCTGGCATCTGCACCTCAAACACAACAAGCCCAGGTGCCCAGAGCTGCTGTACTGTGTGCGCGACAATGATTCCACTCAGACAAATGGTCCAAGCATTATTGGGCTGAGCAGTCTCGGCATGGATAATAACGCCACCACCGACATTCCAGATGAATGGTGGGGGGACTATATTAGGCTCCGAGTAAAGCGACTGTACCCCGAGGCATTCAAAGAAAAGGTGGGGTTTCCCCCGCTTCGAAAATGGGTACATGATATTGATGTACACAACGCGAAACCGCTTCAAAAGTACGGTCAACCACTCACACCGCCAGAGCACGAGTCCATCAAATCTTTTGTCGAAGAAGGTCTGCAGGACGGGGTTATCGAACCCTTGGACTCCCCCTGGTCGTCACCACTTCTTCCTGTTCCAAAGAAGGATGGTACGTCACGCATTTGCGTCGACTATTGTGCTCTTAATGCGCTCACAAAATCGAACGCATACCCATTGCCCCGGATAGATGAGTGCTATCGCAACTTAGCTGGTGCCAACCTTTTCACCAGTCTTGATCTCTGAAGTGGGTATTGGCAGGTGCGGCTCGCAGATGGTGCTAAAGAGAAGACCGCATTTACCTGTCATTATGGACACTTTCAGTTCCGGGTAATGCCTTTTGGCCTCATGAATGCACTGGCGACGTTTCAGTGCATGATGAATGAAATCTTGTGGGATTTCATTGACCGCTGCGCTATGGTATATCTGGACGATGTCATCGTCTACTCGCGAACAAAGGCATCTCATTTAGCTGACATCCTGGCAGTTGTCGGCACCTTACAGGATCACCACCTCGTTTTGAATGAGAGGAAGTGTCAGTGGGGGCGCTCATCACTGCTGTACTTGGGACATATTGCATCAGGAGACAGTCTTCGTCCGAATCCAGAGAAGATCGATGCCATTACCCATTGGCCATCATGTTCCACAATCTCAGAGGTGTGCGGATTTTTGAATATTGCCGGTTACTATCAGCGCTTCATCTGTGGTTTTGCAAAGTTGGCCAGCCTGCTCTATGTGCTTCTTAAAGGCAATCCTAAGTGTGGTTCCCCAATTCACTGGATGGAGGACTGTAGGTTTGTAATGGATCGCTTAAAAGCCGTGCTTACCTCCACCGATTTGCTCATCCATCCCACCCCGTGGCATCTTTTCGTCATAGATACCGACACTTCAGGTGATTGCCTCGGCGCTGTTCTTCAACAAGAGGAACACACATTTGAGGAAGGGGAAGGAGCTCGTGAGCAGACACAGAAAGCAGGTAAGCAGAAGGAATGCTTCAAGTTCAAAGAGAAGCACTTACATCCCATTGCATTTGAATCGCAGCAAATGACACCCATGGAACAAAGGTACTCCGCTCAAGAGTGCGAAATGTTGGCCATTGTGTATGCTTTGCAAAAATGGAGAGGATTCGTGGAGGGTTCCCCAGTTCTCGTGTGTACCGACCACGAATCTCTCAAATACTTCCTGATGCAAAAGAATCTTGGCCGACGATTGGCATGTTTTGCTGATGATATTGCACACTTCGACATTGAAATCATATATAGGCCTGGAAAACATCAGCTTGTTGCTGATGCACTCTCGCGAAGGAAGGGACATATTGACGTACCTGATTCTGAAACCCTCAAGCCGCTCTTCGCTGCCCCAATGGACCCACTGGGGAATGGGGAGCGAGATCAGAGCCCAATCTATCAAACGCTCACCGAGTATAAATGGTGCCTGCAGTTGGGGGAAGAATCAGCCACGGTTGGGAATGGAGTGTACCTACTGAAGGGTGACATTCTTCAAAAGAAGATTCGCAACCGTTGGGGAGAGGAAATCGATGTGGAGGTACCGACCACTCAGGAATTGGCAAAGGACGCAGTCCAAAGGGTCCACCGGGATTTGGGACACCTGGGGATGAAGAATACTCTGGCTGTGTTATGAACCTGAGTCAGCATTCCTTTCACTCAAGAGCTGGTCGAACAGACTCTCCAAACCTGCGATCAATGCCAGTTCTTGCAACGGGGACCAGCCCCAACACAGCCCCTCCATCCGATAGAACGTGTGAACGCTGGAGATGCCTGGGCCTTTGACTTCGTGGGGCCTCTACCCAAGACACTCTGAGGAAATCGTTATCTGCTCACGGCAATGGACTTAGGAACGGATTGGACAATCGCGTTTGTGATTCCTCACTGATCTGGAGACGCTGTCAATAAGGTGATTCAGTATATCGTCTTCACTTATGGGAAGCCCATGAGTCTCCTCACAGACAACGGCGAAGAATTCTCTGCTTACCAAGTCCAGGCCACCCTACAGCAGTTTGGGATCCAGCACCGCCGCACAACCCCTTACCATCCACAGACCAACAGAAGGCTCGAGAAATTCAATGACATTTTGACACAGATGCTGGCGTGAATGATGGCACCTCGGAAGCAAGACCAATGGGACAATTACCTTCCCAACATGCTGCTCGCTCATCAGGCTCACACCAGTTCCTCTACGGGTGTGTCACCTTTCTTTCTAATGTATGGAAGGGAAGTGTGCTTACCAAGCGAAAGGATTGTCGACACGATCCAATGAGATCTTACGGATGAAGAAGTTGGTGTCTTCCGAAAAAGGCGACTCGAGCATATTCAAGATCTGGCTTGCTTCCAACAAGAAGCCAATCAATGAGCCATGGTTCGGATGGAGAAAGAGACCGACCAGCGTGAGGAAGAGTTCCAAGAAAGATGCCTTGGTATTGGAGATTTGGTGAAGCGTCAACATGAGGCTAGTACCAAACTCCACCCACGATGGGATGGCCCCTTCCAGATTAGGGCGGTCACTGATAAGAATACTTATCAGCTCAAAACGCGATACAGTTATGTCCTCAAACATCTGTACAATGGTGAATGACTTCAACGATACTTTCCACCTCCAGACTCTCAAGGTTCGTTGTGGTTCGCGAGCTCAAGCTTGCAGCAAAAAGACGCAGCAGTGTCACGAAGAAAAACAAATAACTAAAGGTCTTGAAGTTTGCCAGTTTTGTCAAAAACAAAATGAAAAGAATTACTGCTTCGCATTGTCCACAAAATAAATAAATCATCATCTGACCACTCGGTTGTGACAGGAGTCACAAGGGGGCTGACAAGGGGGTAATGTTATAAACTGAATGAGTCAGCATTACCTCATGACATGCGGAAGGTAAAAAGGGGCTTGATATTCTAGAAAAACTGAGATATGTTCAAGATACGAGTATTGTACGAATAACAGGCTGCGTCACTGTGACGCGCAAGCGGGTAGTAGTGTAGTAGTGTATTTAACCCGCTACAATTCAGCAGGGAGGACTCCCCAGAGTTCTCTCTTGTTGCACCTCTGCCATTTATTTCCCAGTCACATCAGTCACAGTGTCACACAGAGGTGGGCGACATCACATCCCTCCCATGGGCCAGTCCGCTTCCCATCATCCTCGGATTGAGTCTCCGCTTCAACACCTGTTTTCTTTGATTACTCAACGAAATAAAATACAACAATTAGCTAATATATTTGATTTCATGAACGTGTTTTTTTTCCCAAGTCAGCCAATTGAGTGAATTAACAAAAAAGGAAATTTATTAACTAATCAAATTGCACATTTTTGTACAAGTCAATATTCTAGTGTGTAATCTACTGTGAGTTGGGGAAGTAAGGCTGGAAAAGGGGTAAATGGCCATAAGGCAAGAATATCAGGTATGTCACGTGATGCAGGACCTGGGAATATGCACTGAAGGGATAAGTGGCGTGAGTTGGGTACCACGCGAGGGGGGCTGAGGGCCCTGGCAGAGGTGCTGAAGATGGTGGAGGCGGTGGGGTGCCAGCACGCTTGCGGTGCCATTTGGGGGGCTGGGAGGGAAGCCCTGCAGGACCGGCTGTGGCGGCACGGACATGTGCATCAGCATTCTAGGCTGTGGTCTGCGTGTCCAGGGCAGCATCTTTGCCAGACCAGAGGCCACCACTGTACAGGTCCATATTCTTCACCCTGGGTTGCTTCCAGTTGAGTTTCCCGATCCATTCAGTTGCCGGGGCAGTGGGTGACGCATTGGTAGGATGAGATCTCTTCCGTCACATAACCCCCATGCACTCGGCGGTCTCAGTCCAGGTGCGTTGATGGGGCGGCAGACTCTCCTTATCTGGAAGGGGGCTCTGGGAAGTCTGCAAGTTCCGGATCATGGCTGTGAGATGGGACTCCACCATGTGGAGACTTCAGATGGTCCCTGGTGATGACGGTGCACCATCACTTAGAAAGTCCCTAGAGACGGCAATTAGATTCTCTACAATAGGTACTGCACTTGTACTGGAGGCTGGGCTCAGCGTTTCTTGTGCGGCCCTGCATACCAGAGGGACCGGCTCTGGTGCCTCTGGCATTGGCTGAATATTATCTGTAGTAGAGAAAAAATGGTCAACGGCGGCGATGTGCTTGCATAGCTGGACCCTGGGCCAGTCCAGACAGTCACAATTTTTCTTGCTGAGATCAACAAGATATGCTTTAGATATTTCTGAAACCGATTGCACATAGAAGCACCCATTACCGAGCTGTTGGATATTGTCGGTGCTCATTTCTGGTGCCCGCACAAATATTTCCTCACACCGCTTATCGGCTAGATTGGTGCCATCAAGCACCAGTTGCTGGCAATAATGGCAGTTCTCATAAACCGGATGCATTTCCCTCACAAGGGTGTATACCAAGTGATCGGCTCACCAATTTCTTTTCCCATCTAACCAATGCGATTTGAGAACATGATGATAACTAGATAATGAATGATAATGAGTGATCTCACTGGTCCTCAATGCAATAAGATTACATACAACTTGATAAGCATATTTGTATCCCCCTCTTGATAGATCGTCCTATTCTGCCTCGATGTCCCTGACCAAAGGGGGACGATGGTCATCCAGTTGACTTTGAGATAATCTACTAAGCTTTGTGGGACTGAGGGATCGGTCTGGATCCATTCCCACACCGAATCAAACTTCGCTTGATCAGAAGTTTTTACCCATTCACAGATGCGCTCCCAAACTCTTGGGAATTCTTCCATGCGGAAGTGCATCTGGATTGCGTGGAGCACGTGCCACCAGCACAGCAGGAGCTTCGAGTCCGGGTATACAGTATTGATTGCATTCATTTGGCCCTTGTCGCGATCGCTCATGATGATCATGGGTGCGATCTCGGGACTACGCATCTTTATAAAATTAAGAAAAAATTCCAGAGTCGCTTCCATGCTGCTGGACAACAGCATCCAGGCAACAGGGATGCCTGCCAAGTGGAAATGAATCAAGAATTTCATAAGTAAAATTGGCAAAATGCACACCATGGCCCTAGTGATCCCTGAGTACCAGGGTAAATAATTGGAGTCCTGCATATTGTGTGGTATTGTGGGTACCATCTATGGACAGGAAGTTGTTCCCAAATTGTCTGAATTGACTCTTCTGAAACTTGGTCTGAATACACAGGACAAACGCGTCCGGAGCTAGACCAGATCCAGGGGGGGGAGGGTCGATCTTGTCCTTCAAGATCACCTCGGCACCCTCTTCCTGGAGCCTGGTAGCCTAGAGTGTGACGGATACCACATCATTCTCATGGAGACAGATCTCTTTGCTCTTGACGATCTGGTGGAGGTGATTGATGTTGCACATCATAATATAATGATCACAATCTGTACGCTTCATCATTTCGCGCACACGCTTTAGCTGGATACCCATTAACTAGCGAGACAGGTGGCAAGAAATAGAATAATTTACAATTGCCTTGGGATCAGTCCTAGTGTGAACCATGACCATGACCAGGCTTCTGGTCTTGTCCAATAGCCGGGTAAATTGTAGATTCTCATCTCCAAGAGGGTGGTCGTGGTCACTCTTATATTTCCTGAGAATGTGTTATGTCACGGTAGGGATGTTCACCCGATGTGGGTTAAGTCGATCTACTGAGACACTGCACTAAGGGGTCTGGTTCTGGTTGTCAAGGGAAGTTCCAAAGAGGAACTTCAGTGAAGATGTACAAGTTGAAGAGTCAGCCTAAGCCAATAGTGGTACTTAGGATTCTTCAGTGAGAGGAGAGGGTTCGTGAGAGATGGAGTATCAAAGGTCTTCGGATTGCTCTGAGTACCGTAGGATACAAGAAGTCAAGTCTAAGGCTACAAGCTACCTAGCAAGCCTGACTTTATAGTAAATGGGGATCCTAGTACTGAGTCATAACGGCGTACTAGGATCGAGTCATCCGAACAATAAGTAACTGCAGCGCAGTCCGCAGTATGTATGAAACGAGTCTGAAACGAAAGATACAAGCCCCTTAACAACGGGCTAGAGTCACTATGACTCATATGAGAGCGATAAATAAAAGAGTCATCATGACTCTTGTGAGAACAGTCACGTGAGACAAACAAGGACATAAACAAAGAAAAGAAAATTGAGTCGTATCATAACACAGCCCCCCGTTTAGGCGCAAAGTTACTCCGGACTTTGCCTTACAAGCCCATCAGGTCATCATTCCAGTAGAGGTCATAGTCGACCTCGTTGTTGTCCCAATTCTCTTTCTCCTCTTTGTCGTCCATTTTGGTGCACCTGTGACGCTTAACGAACCCCCAACTGCCTGTGTGGCGGCATGCAGGACACTGTTCATAGAGGGGGCATTCGAGCTCACCGTGGTGCATCCCGACCTTCCCACACTTCCCGCATGACTCTGGGGTCCACTCTTCCCTATCTAGCAACCCGATACACTCCAAGAGCGTCATCTTCTTCTGGCTGCTCGGTCCAACCTCCACACAGGGCTCTGGGGTCTGCTCCCTCTTGTCTGACTCCTGTTGAACCATTGAGGTGGTGATACGGATGCGAAGGGCCCCTCTCTCCTCCCTCTTCTTCTGCTGTTTGCGCTTCTTGGGGCACTCCTTGACTTTGTGCCCCCGCTTCTTGCAGTGGTAGCATTTAGGCAACAACTTGCCCTCTTTGTCGTGGAGGATGGGCATCTCAGCCCGGTGGGAGGTGCATGGGTCGACAGGAAGTGGTTCGGGGGAATAACGGAAGCAGGCCAGGAGGTGATACTCACGGTTGAAAGAGGCATGGATGATGCAACACGCGTCGGCCATCTCCAACCTGGTCTTGCATGCTTCGTACTTGTGTTCCACCAAGACGAGCTCCCTCATAATCTTGCTGACCTTGTGCTGGGCATCATGCAACAAGCCATCTAATGTGTTCTTCAACTCCTGCTTTGCCCTAAAGTGGTTAATCTCCCCAGTCAGGCAGGGGTCGTCGATTTCTTGGAGGGCACAGTTCACCACAAACTCCGTTTCATGGTTCTGTGCCAACTGCCTCCAAAGGGCCTCTGTCATGAGCCCATAGTTCTTCGCCCTCCTCCCTACCTGCACTTCTATCGTGCGCTTCTCCTGCCCTTCCCCAAGAGTCCCCGTCACCATTGTTTCATCTGGCAAGTAGGTGATGAAAGTAGCCAAGACTATTCTTGGCTCCATGTGGTCCAACCTGAAGCATGGGTTGGCGACATAAACAGGGTAGAAGAGACGGGAGTGGGGGTCGTTATGGATGTAGCCAAGGGGAGGAGTATACTCAGCTTCCTTGACTGGAAGCTCGGGGAGCTCGGTAGCTCCGTCATCACTGTGCTCCACGATTGGAACACTCCGGATAGCCAGCTGAGGAGTAGGAGGGATGGTGCCCTCAGAGCGGGTATCCACAACCAATGCGGGAGGTGATAAGGCAGGGAACTGGAGCGTTGGGACAAGGCTTGTCGTGATCCGGCTCACCACGGACTTATTTTCTCTTTTACTATATTGCTTTGACTCATTCCTGCTTCCCCTCGGAGTACTAACTTGTTGACTCACTACTATGTACGCCCCCTTACTCCGATTCTTCCCCTTCTCCTTTCCCCTTTCGCACTTCCTATTGTTCCCTATTCCACCCTTTCCCCATTCGCGTTGTCCTTTGTTACCTATTATAGTATCCCCTTCATGGGACGGACACGGAGTAGCTACCTATATAAGCTCGACCACTTGTGTGCTTATTCTTTAGTCTTGTCTTCGTTTATTCTACTAGCGAATACCAGACTTGTTTACTCCTCTACTGTGTGCTCCCTTCTCGTTGTCTCATCACCACTGTCGGTCTTCCCTTAGTTGGGAGCCACCTCGAAGCTTTGCGCTTGTGCTATAACAACACGCACACACAGACCCTAAGTCATTCGACTTAGTTCCTCGTACTTCGGCTGTCTGACCGAAGTCCCTTGTACCTCGTCACTAAGTCCATCGGCTTACCCTTGGACCCTTGCTCCTTGGTCGTCCCTCGCGGACCTTCGTCACTTAGAACTCCCTCGACCTTGGTTATCGTTTACCAAGTACCTCGTCCTTGTACCCTGTCCTTGTTTCCCTCGTACCCTCGGTGCACGTCGCACAGTAAGGCCCCGCTAGGCCTTAACAAGGCTGGTGGGAGCAGATGCAGCAGACATAGCATATAGATGTGAAGCAGGATGGGAGTGGTGAGGTCCCTCTGTCGTTTTTGCCCATCTTATATATGTTTTGCGGGCTTTTGACTTGTTTGTCCCCTTCCTGGCTTTAAACTCCGCTATCAGTTTGTCCGCATGGACATCTTCTGCTTTCTCCCATGAACTGTCACTTGTGGGATAACCCTTCCACTTAATTAGGTAGTGGAGCTTGCACCCTTTCCCATGTTGCTGCGCATCTAGAATCTTCTCGACTTTGTACTCGGGTTCTTCATTGATGATATCAGGAGGCGGCCGGGTATAGTTTGGCCCGTGGAACTCTGTTTCCTTATACGGTGTTAGAAGGTTCGCATGAAACACGTTATGAATCTTCCACTGTCTTGGTAGTTCCACGCGGTACACCACTTCTGATAACTGTTTCATCACTTTGAAAGGTCTGTGCCATTTCGGTCCGAGTTTAGCCACTGGGTACAGGGTCTTCAAGTTGGTTCCCTCAATCCACACTTGATCTCCCTCTTTGTACAGTTGGAACTTCTTGTTCCCTTGGTGCGCAATGGCCATCATTTTTTGTGCTTTGATGATATTTTCGTGGCCGTCCGTTCGCGCCTTTTCTATGGCTGTAAGCCTTTCTTCAACCAAGGGGACCTTGCTTTTGGTCGTAAATTCCATCCTCAGTGTATACCCTATAAGCATTTCGTAGGGAGTCTTTTGGGTGGTGGAGTTTGGCCACTGGTTATGTGCGAATTCCGCCATTGGCAGGTACTTGTGCCAATCATCTTGCCTTTCGTTGCACCAGAATCAAAGGTACTATTTGAGCCATTGATTTGTCCTTTCTGACTGGCCATCAGTTCTTGGGTGGTATGCCATGCTGATGTTCTGGTATATCTTCAACGCTTCGCACAGGCCTTTGGCAAAGTGTGACGTGAATCAGGTATCTCGGTCGGAGATAATCTTCTTTGGGGCACTGAATTGTGTGTACACGTGTTTCAGGTAGAGTTCTGCTACCCCTTCCACAGTAATTGTCTCTTGGCAGGGTATAAATACCACCGCTTTACTGCAATCATGATCCGTAACTGTGAGGATCGTGTCATGTTTGCCTGAAAGTGGCAACTTTGTGATGAAGTCCATGGCAACTGTCTCAAATGGCAAAGAGTTTTCTGGAGTGATAGGGATCATAGCTGGTTTCAGTGGCTGTGTGTTGATTTTGTTTGCTTGGCACGCTGCACATCCCTTTACGTATTGCTCCACATCTTCTTTCATCTTTGGCCACCAGAAGTCCCATTTTGCCAGGGCGTACGTGTTCGTGATTCCTGGGTGTCCGGCTGATGGGGTATTGTGGTAAAAGCAAATTACCCCCCTCTTCAGATCATTGTCTCTGGCAATGATGATCTGGTCTGTATCGTTTTTGATCTTCCACCAAATTCTGACTAGTTTGGTGAGAGCATAGGTGTTTGACCATTTCTTGAGCACTTCCTGGCTCTTTTTGTTTGTTTGCTGGTCTTCTTCCACCTGGTCTTGAAGGGATTGGTATTTGCGATGGTTTACCGTTGCACTATAGTGCTCCCTTTCCTTCTGGTTGCTAGAATTATAATATTCTGACCCCATCATTCTTGCGAAGCTGAACAAAATAGGGGGTAGGACCACCAATGCTTTGTTATCTTCTTTGCCGTGTTTGTAGTCTGGGCATCATGACAACGTGTCCGCCTGACCATTCTTCTTCCCAGCTATATGAACCAATTCGAAGTTGTATTCCATGAGTTCCGCATGCCATCTTGCCACTCTTCTATTGTGGTCCCCTGGATTCTTCCAGTACAATAGGTTGGCGTGATCTGTATGCACCTTTACTTTGAATGCTGGTTGGTGCAGGAAATGTCTCCAATGCTGGAACATTTCCACAAGGGCTAGGAGTTCCTTGTTGTATACGTTGTAATTTCTTTGGGCATCGTTCATGGTTTTTGAAAAGAATGCTACCGGGTGGAGCACTCCTTCATCATTTTGTTGCATTAGGACGGCTCCCATTGCATAATTTGATGCGTCAACTTCAACTTCAAATGGTTTTTTCTGGTCCAGTTGTATCAAAACTGGTTCTTCACATATTCATTTCTTCAGCGTTTCAAAAGCGCTTTCTTCCTTTGGCCCCCAGTTCCATTGAATGCCTTTCTTTAGTTGGTTGTTTAGTGCCTTTGCAATAAAGGAAAATCCATGGATAAATCGCCTATAGAAGTTGCAGAATCCAAGGAAAGCCCAAATATCTTTTGTTGTTTTTGGTGTTTTCCATTCAGTAACTCTGGCAACTTTGACTGGATCCATGGTGACAGTTCCTTTTTCCAGGATTACTCCTAGAAATTCAATGTGTTCTACTTCAAAGAGGCACTTGCTGGGCTTTAAGTAGAGGTTCAGCTTCTGAAGGCATTCAAGGACTTTGCTAACCAACTTGCTGTGTTCTTCTTTATCCTTTTTTGTTGCAATAAGGATGTCGTCCATATAGATGATCACTTGACTGGTTGCTGTAAGGTCATTAAACTGTGTATTCATCATTCGTTGGAACACTGCGGGGGCATTTTTCAGCCCGAATGGCATTACTGTTGGTTCAAACAGTCCTAGGTTCGTTTTGAATGTGGCTTTCGATTCATCACCTTCCCGGAAGTGAATATTATTGTATCCTGCTCGTATGTCCATTTTGGTGAACAACCTGGCATCCTTCACCTTATCCACCAGTTCCTGTATTAGAGGCAATGGATATTGGTCGGGGATTGTGAAGGAGTTTAGTTTCCAGTAGTCCACTACCAGATGAAGTTTTCCGTCTTTCTTTCTGACGAAAAAGAATGGTGACAAGTATTGTGATTTTGATGGACGAATATAGCCCTTGTCCAAGTTATCTTTGATGTATTTGTTGAGCTTTTCTTGCTCACCTTTAGATAACGGGTATATTTTGCAGTCTAGCGTTTTCGGGGTGTCCTCCATAAAATCAATAGCAATATCCCAAGGTTGGTGTTCTGGATACCACTTCGCCTCTTCTTTGGAAAAGACCTTCTTCCATTTGTGGTAATGTTTCGGGACTACCTTGTCATGGAACAGACTTCCGTGCTTACTACTAGGTTCTGACTATGGTAGTAGGCTTGTGATTGTGTACATTAGTCAGGGACAGTCAAGTTTCACGTGTTATCAGTCAGCAGTAGTATCACATGGTACTTTACGCTTACTGATTACTAGGATAGTGATACTAGGGTTCGAGCTAGATACACTATAGGTCAACATCATTTGAGAGGTGCTTTAAAGCCCTCTATCATCGTGTATAAGTAGTAGTTGCAGAAGACCAAGGATTGCCATCTTGGTCTTCTTGAATCATCGGTTCTTAGACTCCTCACTATGCCTGAAGCATTAGAGACCAAGAGAAGTGCACTGCATAAGGCTCATCAAGGAGCCTTCCCAGTTGCAACGATGTCAACGTGCTAGGACCTAGGATCCCATGTTTGACTCTGGAAGTCATAAAGCTAAGTACTCGCGCCTCATCACCGCCTAAAGCAAGGCCCACGCTTACCAAAGCGTAACATTAAGACCAAGATCTACCATTGTGGCGTGAGTATCCACAAGAGAACTGTGGATCCGAGAGGGGTTCCGATCCAACAAGATCCCACGAAGAGGAACAAGAAACGTACCAGTCCGGTATCTCAAGGAAGCCAGTTGGGGCAGTATCAACGGAGTAGACGGATACCTAATCAGAGGAGCACATGGACCCCGACCAGTTGAGTTCAATTTCGAACGAACTTGTTGGTGCAGAGTCGACTGAGAAGATGACAAGTGGAGAGTCATCGATACTCTACCTTACAGATACGGGTGCGATATCTACGAGGAAGAAGTAGTCGCAAGAAACGATTGGGGGGCCATTGATGGAGAAAACCAAAGCACCTCCGCACCTTCAGAAAGCCCTCAAACCTCAGATAACAAGTCAGACGACGAGCCCGCGCAAGCCCTAGAACCATTGGAACTGGAACTTATTGAAAGAGCTGAGCTAATCACCATTCACCCCACAATGGCCACGTTAACAGAAACCCAGGAAGTTACACTTCCCATTCACCCTGAAACAGGGCATGTTATGACAGCAGATGACGCTGCATTATTCTGAGCAATCGGACCAGACCAACCCGATCCCCCTTCAAGAGGTGGAGGACCCCCAGGAGCAGGAGGACCGCCACAAGGAGGAGTGTTACGCTTTGGTAAGCATGTGCCTTGCTTTAGGCGATGATAAGATGCGAGTACTCAGCTCTGAATCCTGCTAAGTCGAACGTGGAGCCTTTAGCCTCAACACGACGACAACTCTGCAACTGGGAAGGCGTCTTCAAGGCGAGCCTTATGCAGTGCACTTCCCTCTTCGTTGGATGCGCTGAAGGGACAAAGGGAAGACTCGAAACCGATGATTCAAGAAGACCAAGATGGTGATCCTTGGTCTTCTGCGACTACTACTTATACACGATGATGGAGGGCTTTAAAGCGCCTCCCGAATGATGTTGACCTATAGCGTATCTAGCTCGAACCCTAGTACCGCTATCCTAGTAATCAGTAAGCTGTAAGTAACATGTGATACTACTGCTGACTGATAACACGTGAAAGATGAAGTCCCTGACTAATGTAAAGAATCACAAGCTTACTATCATAGTCAGAACCTGATAGTAAGCACAAAGTCCGATCCGTGACATCACCCCCTTTTCAGGAGTGACGCCCACGGAGCCCAGGCGGCCCCATCCATCCTGCCCTCACGTCCTCTATCCTCTGCATTGCCCTCGCCCACTCCAACCGACTGACGCACCTAGCTTTGTCCGTTGCCAATCGTCCCCTTGTCTCCTGTAGTTCCGCTATGCACGCCTCCAAGCGCCCCATCTCCGCCCCTAGGGCCCGATACCGTTGGACCTCAGCGACGAGACTTATATCCTTGCATTCAAGGATGGCTCGGTTGATGGCCGCGGCGTCATCGTACCCCCCATCGAAGAGGATCAGGTCCTCTTGTGCGTACTTAAGGTGGGAGTCTGGGTGCACCACGTACTGGGGTGCCGCGTACAAGGGTTTGGGGAAAACCCTGTTGGACTTGTTGATCAGGCCGAGCACGATGGGGTTGTTGCTCATGATGGCCTGGACGTATTTGGCTTGGTGCGTCACGCCGTCGGCGGTGGTGATGGGGAAGTGAATGTAATCGGGTCCTCTATTGACCTGGAACCTGTGAGGCGCATGGGCGTTGGCAACGGAGCCGACAGCTCGGTCAGCGAGCTGGGGACGGATATGGCCCCAGTAGAGGGGGGTCCCGTCGGTGGCGAGGGCATGGCGGGTTGTATGAGGTGGTACATTAATTTCTCCGCCATAGAGAATGTGGGGGTGCTCAGCTGGGTACCGCTCATCCTTGCTGTCCGTGACCTCTCCCTCCTCTCTCTCATCTCCATCATGCGTCGTTAGGCTATTCGTAGCTGTTCTTCCCTCCAGTCATCGGTCACCTCCTTCCACGACCTCATGGGCTTCATTGCTGCCTCGTACTTCTCCTTGGCATGCTCGGACTTCTGCACTGCGGTCGAGAGCTCGGCGAAAGTCGTCAACTTCCGCGGTGGTGAAGGGTCGGTCGGTGATGGGGAGGCCAGTGTTGGCGTGGAGGATGTTCCACAAGGCGGGCTGTCCGTCAACATCGGGCGACAGTCGGGCGCTGTTGGCTCCTTGTCCTTGAGCGGGGAACTGCTCGAGGGTGCTGTGGAACTCAGCTTGGGTGATGGGTCCCTCGGACCCGGCTCTGTCTCTCTCAGCCATGAGGACCTCCGTGTCATTGGTAGGGGCTGTTGGTGTCCGCTCTTCTTCCAACTCGGCGGCAAAAATCCTCTCGGGGGTTCCGAGGTAATACGAAGATGTCGAGAGGGCAGCATTGGGGGTGAAGGGCATGAATAGGTTGTCAGTGGTAGTGATGGTTGTGGTGGGAGAGAATGGAGTGTCGTTGTGGGTTCTTCCACTCCTTATAAGTGTTTGTGACGCGGTCTTCGAACTTTGGTACTCTGCAAGGGCTTCATCGGCGAATAGATCTTCCCGGTTGACCCACTGATTTTCCGAGTCGGGGTAGCCCTTCCATTTGATTAAGTATTGCTTCTTCCATCCTCTGCCGAAGTGCCATTCGTCTAGAACTTTCTCGACTTCATATTCTTCTTCTCCATTGACCAAATCGGGTGGTGGCCGCTGGTAGTTTTTCCCATGAAGCGGAGTCTCGTGGTATTTGGTGATGAGATCCACGTGGAACACTGTGTGAATTTTCCATTGCGGGGGAAGGTTGAGCCGGTAGTTGACAGGAGACATCACCTGTTCTATGACAAAGGGTCCGTGTCTTTGGGGCGCGAGTTTTGCTGTTGGTTGATGAGTATGTAGGTGGCGTCCTTCTAGCCACACGAGATCTCCCTGTTGGAACTTTGGACCATTCTTGGCTTTGACCCATGACTGCTGTGCCTTTACAATCAGTTCTTGAGCGTGTTTCCATGCTTCTCGGAACTGTTCTGCCCTGAGCGTCACTTGGGGAATGGGTGATGGTTTATCCATCCAATCAGCCCTCGGGTTATACCCCATGAGGAGGTTGAAAGGTGATTTCCGTGTGTATTCATGTGGCCAATTATTATGTGCAAACTCCGCGAGTGGCAAATATCCGCACCAGTTATCTTGCCTCTCGTTTGTCCAGAAGCGAAGGTATTGTTCTACCCATTGATTCGTTCTTTCAGATTGTCCATCCGTTCGCAGATAGTATGCAGTGGAAATGTTCTGTTGAATTCCTAGTACTCTGCACAGTTCTCTGGTGAAGCGGCTGGCAAATCACGGATCTCGATCACTTATTATTTTTGAGGGGAGTCCAAACCATGTGAAGACGTGTTTCAGATACAAGGCTGCAACCTCCTCTGCGCTGATTTCCTCGTTACAGGGTATGAACACCACGGCTTTGCTGCAATCGTGATCTGTTATGGTCAGTATGGTGTCGTACCCTTGTGAACGTGGTAACTTAGTTATGAAATCGAGTGCTATTGTTTCGAAGGGTAGTGCTTCCGGTTTGGGGTAGATGGGATTCAGAGGGGCTTTGTCGCGTCCATGTTGTACTTTGATGCATTGGCACTTGGCACATCCCTTGACGTATTCTAGTGTGTCTTTAACCATTCCGGGCCACCAGTAAGCACGTCCTACTAGTTGTGCTGTTCGTTTAATGCCTGGATGTCCATAAGCTGGTAGGTCATGATGATCATGAAATATACGTCACTTATCATGCACTCCTCCGGTGACCACTCGTTGCCCGTCTTTGTACCATATGCCTTCTATTTTCTTGAGTTGGTGAGCATCTATCCATGGTGTGAGGACCACTTCTCTCTGTTCGTATATTGGGTCTGGTAGTGTGGCGT
This sequence comes from Lactarius evosmus, assembly GCA_951394315.1. Classification (NCBI taxonomy): domain Eukaryota; kingdom Fungi; phylum Basidiomycota; class Agaricomycetes; order Russulales; family Russulaceae; genus Lactarius; species Lactarius evosmus. The sequence goes on from OX596124.1 coordinate 179,736, forward strand.
TGTCCGGTGTAAGGTTGTCCTTGTTCGTCCATATCTGTTTGATTCGGGCGCCCCTTACGAACATTTTGTCTGATAGTACTGTAATGTCCCGGTTGTCTTCCTCCCCTTGGTCGTAGTCTGGTTGCCTTGATAGGGCATCTGCCCTTCCGTTTGCTGATCCTTTGATATGGTGAATTTCAAAGTCATATTCCGATAGCTCAAGTACTTCCCTGGCGACTCGTCGGCTTATCTTCTGGGGACTTCTCCAGTATTGTAGGTTCATGTGGTCGGAGAAAACTTTCGTTTTGTGTGGTGATCCTGCCAATAGTGGTCGCCAGTGTCGGAAGGCCCTCACAATTGCTAGTAGTTCTAGGTCGTAAATATCGTAATTCCTTTCGGCTTCGTTGAGGGTAGTGGAGAAGTAGCTGATCGGGTGTCGTTTGCCGTCATCTTGTCGTTGTAGTAGCACTGCTCCGATTGCGAATCCTGATGCATCGACTTCTAATTCAAAAGGTTTACTCAACTGTGGGTGTGCCAATACTGGTTCTGAGGTGACAAGTCCTTTTAGCTTGTTGAATGCATCGTGTTCCATTCCCGTCCATTTCCAGTCGGCTCCTTTCTTTGTCAATTGGTTTAGTGGCTTTGCATGATGTGAAAAGTTTCAAATAAATGCGCAATAGAAATTGCAGAAGCCCAAAAATGATCGAACGTCCTTGACTTTTGTAGGGGTTGGCCAGTCTTTGATACCAGAAATTTTGACGGGGTCCATGCGTGTCACCCCCTTTTCAAGGATTACCCCCAGGTAATCCATTTGAGGTGCATGGAACAGACATTTCTCCAGTTTGTAGTAGAGGTCGTGTTTCGCCGAGATTTCCAATATGTCTCGGACTGCTGCTATGTGGTCCGTCATGTTATGTCCTACCCTTGTTGCTATACCAATGTCGTCCATGTATACCCGTATTGTAGTTCCTCGTAGCTCGTGTTTTGCTATAACGTCTCGACATATGTGGTTCATCATAGTTTGAAATGTCGCTGGTGAGTTGGTTAGCCTGAAGAACATAACTGTGGGTTCGAATAATCCGTATCTTGTTTTGAAGGCAGCTTTCTCCTCGTCTCCCTCCTTGATATGTATGTTGTTGTAGCCCCACCGTACGTCGAGTTTGGTATAAATATGGGCGTTACTGAGGTCTGTGATCAGGTCGGATATGAGGGGTAGGGGATATTGGTTGCGTATTGTGAATGCGTTAATTCGTCGATAGTCTTGTACCAGTCGTAATTTACCATCTTTCTTCTTGACGAAGAAGAATGGTGATGCGTATGGGGATTTTGAAGGTCGTATGTATCCTTTGCCGAGTTGTTCCGTTAGAAAAGCCTTGAGGGCTATATCTTCTTCCTGCGTTAGTGGGTAGACTTTGCAGTCTATGGCTTCGGGGGTTCCTTTCTTGAATTGTATCTCATGGTCCCATACCCACGCCGGTGGGAATCGGTGTGATGCTTCCTCGTTAAATAACTGGTGGTACTCGGCATAACAAGATGGCAACTCAGCTTTGACGGTATATTGTTTTGCTTGAATTGCTAACTCGGTGGACGTGATCCTTCCTTGTACGAATTCTTCGTCTTCGAGCTGTTGTACGATATCTTCCTTTTGTTCCGTTATGATAGCTGCGATGGTAGGTCGTATCCTGTTGATTCGGGGGTTTACCGTTCGTAGCACTACAGGTAGTGCATCCTCTTTGATAACTGCATGTCGCCAACTGAAAGTAGGCTCGTATGTGGCCAGCCACGGGTAGCCGAAGACGATGTCTTCGTTGCCTATGTCTGTTACGCCTTGCCGTAGCGCTTGTTCGACTTGAACGAATTCCTAGGCGAGAGAACGGTAAACGCGTCACAGGTCAAACGTAGAGGTGACTTCCTCAATACGATGACGGGGCTAGCAACGGATTTCCTAAGTCACGTTGGCCCAAGTAAACTCCAACCTGCCGGTGTATATGCTGGACAAGGTGACAACTGCACACCACAACGAGGGAGATGAGGAGCGAGTAGAGTATGCGATGCAGGAGATCAATGACAATTGAAGAAGACCAAGATGGCGTTTCTTGGTCTTCGCCGACTACTACTTATACAGATACTCGAGGGCTTTAAAGCACCTCTTGAACGGAACTGTCCTATGGCGTAAGTAGCTCAAACCCTACTACACCGATCCTAGGAATCACTCAGCAATCACATGCGATTGCTGAGCTGCTGACTGATACTGTAAGTCCGTGACTAATTACTACTTACTACCATAGCCACAACTGGTAAGTAAGAGTCCGAGACTCTGAATCACGACATTGCTATGACACTTATAAGTCCGAGGGGCCGACCGTAACATCACCCCCTTTTCAAGGGGCAATGCCCACGTTGCAACTAAGTCGACCGTGGCCAATTCCTCGTACCTTGGCCTAACCCAATCCATCCTCCCATGCGTCTTTCCACCTCATCCATCAGGTTAGCGTTCTCCATACGGTGTATTACCCCCAACTCCTCGGTACTAAGCTGTCCCCACTCCTGCTCCAACTCCCCCATATGCTGTTCGATCCTAGTGATCGCGGATCGAACCGCGCAGTAGCGTTGGACCTCCGCCACGAGCGAAATGTTCTTGTTACGGTCGACCCCTTCGGACTTCATAATGTAGTAGCGATGTCATGATTCAGAGTTTTGGACTCTTACTTACCAGTTGTGGCTACGGTAGTAAGTAGTAATTAGTCACGGACTTGTGTCTCAGTCAGCACTCAGCGATCGCATGTGATTGCTGAGTGATTCCTAGGATTGGTGTAGTAGGGTTCGAGCTACTTACGCCATAGGATAGTTCCATTCAAGAGGCACTTTAAAGCCCTCGCGTATCTGTATAAATAGTAGTCGGTGAAGACCAAGATACGCCATCTTGGTCTTCTTCAATTGCCATTCATCTCTTGTATCGCATCCTCTACTCTCTTCTCGTCTCCCTCAGCGTCGTGTGCAGTTGTCACCTTGTCCGGCACATACGCCGGCAGGTTGAAGTCTACTTGGGCCAACGTGACTTAGAAGATCCGTTGCTAGCCCCGTCGTCGTATTGAGGAAGTTGCCTCTACGTTCGACTCGTATTACGTTTACGGTTCTCTCGCCTAGAAATCCATTCAAGTCGAACAAACGCTACCGCAAGGTGTAACACTCCGCTTCATGGGAAAAACTACCAGCGGCCACCACCCGATTTGGTCAATGGAGAAGAAGAATATGAAGTCGAGAAAGTTCTAGACGAATGGCACTTCGGCAGAGGACGGAAGAAGCAATACTTAATCAAATGGAAGGGCTACCCCGACTCGGAAAATCAGTGGGTCAACCGGGAAGATCTATTCGCCGACGAAGCCCTTGCAGAGTACCAAAGTTCGAAGACTGCGTCACAAACACTTATAAGGAGTGGAAGAACCCACAACGACACTCCATTCTCTCCCACCACAACCATCACTACCACTGACAACCTATTCATGCCCTTCACCCCCAATGCTGCCCTCTCGACATCTTCGTATTACCTTGGAACCCCCGAGAGGATTTTTGCCGCCGAGTTGGAAGAAGAGCGGACACCAACAGCCCCTACCGATGACACGGAGGTCCTCATGGCTGAGAGAGACAGAGCCGGGTCCGAGGGACCCATCACCCAAGCTGAGTTCCACAGCACCCTCGAGCAGTTCCCCGCTCAAGGACAAGGAGCCAACAGCGCCCGACTGTCGCCCGACATTGACGGACAGCCCGCCTTGTGGAACATCCTCCACGCCGACACTGGCCTCCCCATCGCCGACCGACCCTTCACCACCACGGAAGTTGACGACTTTCGCTGAGCTCTCGACCGCGGTGCAGAAGTCCGAGCACGCCAAGGAGAAGTACGAGGCAGCAATGAAGCCCGTGAGGTCGTGGAAGGAGGTGACCGATGACTGGAGGGAAGAACAGCTACGAATAGCCCAACGACGCATGACGGAGATGAGAGAGAGGAGGGAGAGGTCACGGACAGCGAGGACAAGTGGTACCCAGCTGAGCACCCCCACATTCTCTATGGCGGAGAAATTAATGTACCACCTCATACAACCCGCCATGCCCTCGCCACCGACGGGACCCCCCTCTACTGGGGCCATATCCGTCCCCAGCTCACCGACCGAGCTGTCGGCTCCGTTGCCAACACCCGTGCGCCTCACGGGTTCCGGGTCAATAGAGGACCCGATTACATTCACTTCCCCATCACCACCGCCGATGGCGTGATGTGCCAAGCCAAATACGTCCAGGCCATCATGAGCAACGACCCCATCGTGCTCGGCCTGATCGACGAGTCCAACAGGGTTTTCCCCAAACCCTTGTACGCGGCACCCCAGTACGTGGTGCACCCAGACTCCCACCTTAAGTATGCACAAGAGGACCTGATCCTCTTCGATGGGGGGTACGACGACGCCGCGGCCGTCAACTGAGCCATCCTTGAATGCAAGGATATAAGTCTCGTCGCTGAGGTCCAACGGTATCGGGCCCTAGGGGCGGAGATGGGGCGCTTGGAGGCGTGCATAGCGGAACTACAGGAGACAAGGGGACGATTGGCAACGGACAAAGCTAGGTGCATCAGTCGGTTGGAGTGGGCGAGGGCAATGCAGAGGATAGAGGACGTGAGGGCAGGATGGATGGGGCCGCCCGGGCTCCGTGGGCGTCGCTCCTGAAAAGGGGGTGATGTCACGGATCGGACTTTGTGCTTACTATCAGGTTCTGACTACGATAGTAAGCTTGTGATTCTTTACATTAGTCAGGGACTTCATCTTTCACGTGTTATCAGTCAGCAGTAGTATCACATGTTACTTACAGCTTACTGATTACTAGGATAGCGGTACTAGGGTTCGAGCTAGATACGCTATAGGTCAACATCATTCGGGAGGCGCTTTAAAGCCCTCCATCATCGTGTATAAGTAGTAGTCACAGAAGACCAAGGATCGCCATCTTGGTCTTCTTGAATCATCGGTTTCGAGTCTTCCCTTTGTCCCTTCAGCGCATCCAACGAAGAGGGAAGTGCACTGCATAAGGCTCGCCTTGAAGACGCCTTCCCAGTTGCAGAGTTGTCGTCGTGTTGAGGCTAAAGGCTCCACGTTCGACTTAGCAGGATTCAGAGCTGAGTACTCGCATCTTATCATCGCCTAAAGCAAGGCACATGCTTACCAAAGTGTAACAAAGTGTAACACTTGCTATACTCATCTACACCCGGGTATGTTGTGGTGAGATCTTGGAAGTTGAGTCGACGCCGGCTAGGTCGAGCCGGTCAGGTGACCTGAGAGCGAGCGAACAAGAAGTCGAAAATGAGAGAAGTCGAGCGCGAATTGAATTGAGCAAAGCGATTGAGATCGCTCTTTGAGTGGACTGAAAGAGAGGAAGCACATGGGAATATAGAAGGGGTGAACTGGATAATGTATTTCGTACAACGGGGCGACTCTTTATACATTGTAGCTACGTTTTTAATAGGAATAATGATAAAGAAAAACAAAGATAAGTAAATCATCTTCTTTTGCTCTTGGAATGAAGTCGGAAGTCGGTAGTTGGACACAGGAGTCGGAAGCGGTGTCGGGGAATGGAACGGGTACGTGCGCGGGAACTTGAGACTGGTTGAAACGGGTTTGTTCGCACTTGTAGAGGAATGAGGCTCCGGAACTAGAATAAAAGAGTTGTAAAGTAAGGTAGATAAAAGTCCGCCGGGAATGGAGAAGGCCGCGATCGTTCGCGGCTGAAAGATTCGAGTCCGGACGCTGACTCGGGTGACCCCTAAGTCGCGTCGATACGGTTCGGGTCGGCTGGGTCGAGTGTGCCGAAATGCAACACTCCCCCTCAAGGGCGACAAATCCCGAGAGTCTGCGAATGTAACGCGACCTTGTACTTCGGGAGTGCCTTCGTGAGGATATCCGCGGTCATGGTGTCCGTGGGACAGTATTTGATGTTGATGGTTTTGTTGTTGATCGTTTGGCGAATAAAGTGATATCGAAGGTCAATATGTTTGGTGCGCGCGTGGTAATTATCGTCGGTTGCGAGTCGGAGCGCGGCTTGGTTGTCGCAGTACAAAGTGGTGGGAATGGGTGTGGTTCCGAAAAGGGGCTCAGTAAGTCGCCTGAGCCAGATGCATTCCTTCGCCGCGTGAGTTGCGGCGACGTATTCGGCTTCGGCGGTTGATAAAGTGATAATCTCTTGCTTTCTTGAGGCCCAAGAAATGGCTCCGCCATCAACGATGAAGGCAAAGCCCGAGATGGTGTGGCGGTGAGGTTGGGACGCACCATCAGCGTCCATGTAGCCTAGAAGGTTGTGTCGTTCGTTGCCATAGGTTAGAGTGTAAGATTTCGTGCCGGCGAGATAACGAAAGACCCTTTTGACTGCTTGCCAATGAATCTCGCCGGGGTTTTCGAGGAATTGTGAAAGGGTGGAAATTGCGAAAGTGATGTCGGGGCGAGTGGCGACGGCGGCGTACATGAGGCTGCCGACCGCCTCGCGATATGGAACCTTCTTCATGTGCGCCGATTCGGTGGCGTCTGAGGGTGCGTCGGTTTTGCTATAGCTTGCGCCGGGTACGATAGGAGAAGCGACTGGTTTGACGTCGCTGAGGGAAAATCACGAGAGAATGGTGTCGATATAGCTAGTCTGCGAGAGAGAGATGGTTCGCGCTTCACGATTTCGCGCGATCTTGATCCCGAGCAACCAGAGAATTGGACCTAAGTCCGTAAGGGAATAGCAGGAATTTAGTCTCCGCTTATAGTCTGTAATAAGATTCGGTGAGCTGCCAGTGATCATGCAGTCATCAACGTGAATGACGAGGATAGTTGTGTGTTCGCCGTCTTGAGCTGAGAACACGCCTGGATCGGCATTGTTGACGCGGAAACCGGTGTCGGTGAGGGCGCGACACAATATGTCGTACCATTTGCGTCCGGCTTGTTTGAGACCGTAGAGCGATTTGCGTAGATGCTTGACTTGTTGCTCCCCCTGAGTCTCATATCCGGGGGGCTCTTGCATGTAGATATCTTCGTCGCTGTTGAGTTCGCCATTGAGGTACGCGCCAATAAAGTCGAATGTTTCGATGTTCCAGTCGTTGCGGGCTGCGATGGCGAGTATGTAACGGAAACTTGCGAGTCTTGCGACCGGGGAGAAAGTGTCAAAATAATCAACGCCGAAGTGTTGTGTGAATCCACGTGCGACGAGCCGGGCTTTATACTTCTCCATGGTCCCGTCAGCCTTTCTTTTGATGCGGAAAACCCATTTGCTGCTAACGATGTTCTTGTTGGCGGGTTTCGGGATGGTAATCCAAGTTTCCGCCTTCTTGAGAGTGTCAATTTCGCGGTCCATGGCCTCTTGCCATTTTGGCCAGTCAACGCGAGATTGTGCTTCCTTGAGCGTCTTCAGATCGCCTTGAGTGTCGGCGATTGTTGCCTCCATGGCTTCCTCGCTATATTCTGCGAGGTAAGCGAAATCAGTGTGTGAATTGGCTGCGAACACGATTGAAGCGCTCGGTCCTTGATAGTCGGGGTGATACCAGCTGCGTTCGGCCTCGCTGGGTGTGTGCGGTGGATCTTCCTCTGTTTGATGCCCGGAATAACCTCCTCCTTCAAGGAGTCTTTGTGTGGGTTTTGGGATGCGCGATGATTTGCGCGTTGGTTCTTGAGGCTCTTTTGCCCTTGCTTTTCCTTTCGGAGGTGGTGGTACTTGAGGTACTTGAGCTGGAGTAAAAAACTCGTCTTGTTGTTGTGGAGCGTGCGATGGACTGGGTGACGGTGTGAGTGGTGGAAGGGATGAGGATGCTCTTGAGGAAGGCATCGCTCCCGGGACGTTTTGTGTTGCTTCCTGGGTTGTAGGTTCTTGCGGAATGAAAGGCGGTGCCGGTTTGGGTTGAACTGGAATGGGTGCGAGTGGTGCTGGTGGCGCCGGAGGCGCAGGAGGTCCCGCAGGAGGTTGCGCCTGAGCTTGTGGCGGTGCGATGTTGCGTGGTGGTGGCCCGATGTAGACGGAAGTGTAGGGTGAGACGAACTTGATGTTGCGTTCGACAGATACTGAGTGTTTGTGGGGCCAATAAACACGATGTGCGTGTGTGCTGTCGGAGTCGTATCCGACCCAGCGCGCTTCGATACCGCGCGCATCGAGTTTTGAGCCGGTCCCAGAGTGGACCCAGATAGCTTGTCCCCATTCGGGGACACCAGAGAGGTTTGGTTTGTCGCCATAGAGCCGTTCATAAGGTGTAGTTGAGTTGCCTAAGACTCTAGTGGAGGTGCGGTTCTTGAGCCAGACCACAAAGTGCAAGGCTTCTGCCCAAAGTGTCTTGGGCAAGCCTGAGTGGTGAAGTATAGCCTGCACGCGTTCAACGAGTCTGCGGTTGAGAGATTCCGCGACTCCATTGTGCTGCGGGGTATCATGGGTGGTGAGGCGCCGTTCGGTGCCCTCATCTTGTAAGAACTGTGTGAAATTGCGACCGGTGTATTCACCGCCGCGGTCAGACCTAAGAATTTTGATTTTTGCCCCGTGTTGTGTGCGTGCCCATGCTGTGAAGGCGCGGTAAGCCTGGAGGGCTTGATGTCACGGATCGGACTTGGACGCTTACTACTAGGTTCTGACTACAGTAGTAGGCTTGTGATTCTTACATTAGTCAGGGACTCATACTTTCACGTGTTATCAGTCAGCAGTAGTATCACATGGTACTTTAGCAGCTGATTACTAGGATAGCGATACTAGGGTTCGAGCTAGATACGCTATAGGTCAATACGGTTCAGGAGGCGCTTTAAAGCCCTCTATCATTGTGTATAAGTAGTAGTCGCAGAAGACCAAGGATCGCCATCTTGGTCTTCTTGAATCATCGGTTCCTCTACTCTTCCTTCCTTTGTCAAACGCGTCTAAGGCCGGAAGGAGGAGTGCACTGCATAAGGCTTACCAAGAAGCCTTCCCAGTTGCAAGACGATCGACGTGTTAGGATTAGGATCCCACGTTCGACTTACACGCTGGCGAAGCTGAGTACTCGCGTCTTATCACTGCCTAAAGCAAGGCCCGCGCTTACCGAAGCGTAACATTAAGACCAAGATCCTAACATCGTGGCGCGAGTATCCACAAGAGAACTTTGGAACCAGGAGGGATTCCGCTCCTACGAGATCCCACGAAGGGGAACAAGAAACGTACCAGTACGCTACCTCAAGGAAGCCAGTTGGGGGAACATCAACGGAACAGAAGGGTATCTAATTAGAGGAGCACACGGACCACGACCAGTTGAGTTCAATTTCGAACGAACTTGCTAGTGCAGAGTCGACTGAGAAGACGACGAGTGGAGAGTCATCGACACTCTACCCGCCAGATATAGGTGCGATATTTACGAAGAAGAAGTCGTCGCAAGGAACGACTGGGGACCCATTGACAGAGAAAACCAAAGCATCTCGGCACCTTCAGAAAACTCCGAGGTATCAGACAGTACATCAGAAGAAGAAGAACCCACACGAGAACTAGAGCCATTAGAACCAGAACTCATTGAAAGAGCTGAGCATATCACAATTCACCCACCGATGGCTACCTTAACAGAAACACAGGAAGTAACGCTTCCTATCCACCCAGAAACCGGACATGTCATGACGGCAGACGACGCCGCATTATTCCGAGCAATCGGACCAGATCAGCCTGACCCCCCAACAGGCGGTGGAGGACCGCCGCACGGATTACCTGGAGGAAGTCCTCCACCGGGAGGAGGACTACCAGGAGGAGGACCACCAGGAGGAGGAATACCTGGAGCAGGACCGATCGGAGTACCAGGAGGACACCACTCCGATAAATTCGCAGGAAACTCCCCAGAGGTATTCAAAGGGGATCGACATAAAACAGAGGAGTTCCTCACGCAGTGGGAACTGTACTGGGGTATCAATAACAACAACCCCATCATGGCCAATGCCTATAGACGAGCCATGTTATTCCTTACTTACATCCAGGGGAAGGACGTTAACAACTGGATCACGGAGACCAGCCGGTGGCTCAACCGACAGGTCACGGCCGGAATCGCAGACAACGATCCACGTCTATGGATCGAAGTCATCACGGCCTTCAACAGGCGATTTTCCAACACATTAGAAAAAGAGCAAGCTCAAGCCATGCTCAAACGAGGGATTAGAATGACAGGAGGGGACATTGACGCGTACGTGACACAGTTCGAGCAGTTGGCATGCCAAGCTAACTACCGACTGGACTCGCCACTTACGATGGACTTATTCACGGATGGACTACCCCGCGACCTGTACGAGAAAGCGTACACATACGACAACCCACAAACCTTCCAGGAGTGGAAAGAGGCGGTTATCAGAAGGCAACAACAGTACATACACATGAAGGCCCGACTGGAGCAACATCGAGGTCTCAGTAATCAAGCAAAGCCACCGGGAGGTGGTAACCCAACATGGAGAAACACAAGGAACACTGGATGGGGACCTCCCCGCAACATACTACGGGACCCAAACGCCATGGACACGTCAGCAGACCGAGTACGAGGGAGACTCACGGGAGCCGAAGAAATCCAAGGTAGTTGGGACCGAGCTCACCCCCGAAACCCACCACCAAGAGGAGGGTTCATGGGGCGGGGACGGGGAGGCCGACGCGACATAAGGGAAGTAACATGCTACACGTGCGGACAGAAAGGACACTTCAGCCGTAACTGCCCACAGCACACTTACAACCAACCAAGCAGCAGTCGAAGGACTGATGCCTACCATGACGACAGGGAGGAAGAACCCGTACGCGCGGCAAAAGCGGAGACCCCGCAGCAAAGAGCCGATCAATGGATGAAGGGAGTAGCCGCCGAAGAAGATGAGGTAAAAGACCTCATACTACAGGATCTATGGAAAAGGGAGGATTTTCGAAGCGCCTGAACCCATCGGCCTGGGTAAGGGCAGTAAAGTGTAATTCTGTGATCATAACTCGCTACCGTTCTATGAGAATCCCAGTATCGATTCACACGAATTACGCCATGGCCGACATTAGAGCATTAGTGGACTCAGGAGCCACGGACAACTTCCTAAGACCCGCTTTTATAAAGCGGATGGGAATTGGAATGAAGCCGCTGGAACGGCCCAAAAAGATATGGAATATCGATAATACTGAAAATCGAGCCGGACTAATCACCCACTATGTAGACCTGGACGTCCAAACAAAAGGGATCCACAAAGAGATGAGGTTCCTTGTCACCGATATCGGAAACGAAGACGTCGTCTTCGGATACCCATGGCTGGCCACATACGAACCAACCTTCAGCTGGAGACACGCCGTAATCAAGGAGGACGCACTGCCAGTAGTCCTCAGGACCGTCAATCCGAGAATTACTCGATCCATACTCGCGAAAACCATGACCGAAGAACAGAAGGAACAGGTCGTAGCCCAGTTAAAAGAAGAAGAATTCGTAGAAGGAAGGACTACTTCTACTGAATTAGCGATCAAAGCAAAACAGTATACTACCAAAGCTGAGTTGCCAACCGTCTACTCCACATACCACCAACTCTTCAACGAAGAGGCATCACACCGATTCCCACCCTCACGGGTATGGGACCACGAAATTCAACTCAAGAAAGGAGCGCCCGAGTCAATAGACTGCAAGGTCTATCCGCTCACACAGGAGGAAGATCAGGCCCTCCAAGCCTTTCTCACGGAACAACTCGGTAAAGGATACATACGACCATCGAAATCTCCATACGCATCGCCATTCTTCTTTGTCAAAAAGAAGGACGGCAAATTACGACCGGTACAAGATTACAGACGCCTCAACGCGCTCACGATACGAAACCAATACCCCCTACCCCTCATCACTGACCTCATAACGGACCTCAGTAACGCCCACATATACACCAAACTCGACGTACGATGGGGTTATAACAACATATGGATTAAAGAAGGAGATGAAGAAAAAGCTGCGTTCAAAACTAAATACGGCTTATTTGAACCAACGGTAATGTTCTTTGGACTAACAAACTCTCCCGCAACATTCCAGACGATGATGAACCACATCTGTCAGGACATCATTGCCAAACACGAACTCCGAGGAACCACGATAAGGGTGTACATGGACGATATCGGCATCGCAACACATGTAGGACACAACATGGACGACCACATCGCGGCGGTCAAAGACGTATTGGAAATATCAGCTAAGCATGACCTCTACTACAAACTGGAGAAATGCTTATTCCATGCACCCCGTATGGATTACCTGGGGGTAATCCTTGAAAAGGGGGTGACACGCATGGACCCCATCAAAATTTCCGGTATCAAAGACTGGCCGACACCCACGAAAGTCAAGGATGTTCGATCATTCCTGGGCTTTTGCAATTTCTATCGCGCATTCATTCGAAACTTCTCACACCATGCAAAACCTCTGAATCAACTGACCAAGAAAGGTGCTGAATGGAAATGGACGGGGACAGAACACGACACATTCAACAAACTCAAAGGACTAGTCACATCAGAACCAGTATTGGCACACCCACAGCTGAGTAAACCATTCGAACTAGAGGTCGATGCGTCAGGATTCGCAATAGGAGCAGTACTACTACAACGAAAAGACGACGGGAAAAGACACCCCATCGGCTACTTCTCCACCACACTCAACGAAGCAGAACGAAACTACGATATATACGACCTAGAGTTGCTAGCTATAGTCAAGGCCTTCCGACACTGGCGACCGCTACTCGCAGGATCGCCACATCGCACAAAAGTCTTCTCAGATCACATGAACCTACAATACTGGAGAAGCCCTCAGAAGATTAGCCGAAGGGTGGCAAGGGAAGTACTAGAACTATCGGAATACGACTTTGAAATTCACCACATCAAGGGATCAGCAAATGGTAGAGCGGACGCACTGTCACGAAGACCAGACTACGACCAAGGGGAAGAAGATAACGAAAATATTACGGTACTTCCGGACAAACTCTTCATATGCGGTACCCACGTAGAAAGAATACGGACCAACAAAGACCGCCTCACCTCTGAGGACACCACACTAGAGGACCCCATGTACGAACAAAACGAAGATATTCTGAAACCATGGGTAGATGCCTACCGTCTCAAGAAGGTGAACGGAGTCTGGTACAAAGACGCGCGACGAGTAGTGACCGGAGGCATTCACGATAAGCGACGTATACTGCACGATCATCATGACCTCCCTGCTCACGGACATCCAGGAATTAAAAGAACCGCCCAATTGGCGGGACGCACCTATTGGTGGCCGGGATTGGTCAAAGACGCCCTGGAATACGTCAAAGGATGCGCCGAATGTCAACGCATCAAGGTTCAACATGGACGGAATAAGGCACCCCTTAACCCCATATACCCTAAACTGGAAGCAATGCCATTCGAAACTATAGCCCTCGACTTCATAACTAAGTTACCAATATCTCAAGGACATGACACGATACTGACGATCACGGATCACGACTGCAGTAAGGCGGCGATATTCATACCATGCAATGAAGAAATTAGCGCAGAAGGAGTCGCCCACTTATACCTCAAACACGTCTTCATCCGCTTTGGACTTCCCATGAAAATCATAAGTGACCGCGACCCTCGTTTTGCCAGCAGGTTTACGAGAGAACTCTGCAGGGTATTGGATATTAAGCAAAATATATCCACCGCGTACCACCCCCAAACCGACGGACAATCGGAGCGAACAAACCAATGGGTAGAACAATACCTACGGTTCTGGGCAAACGAGAGACAGGGTAACTGGTGCGAATACCTACCCCTCGCAGAATTCGCGCATAATAACTGGCCGCACGAATACACCCGAGAGTCACCCTTCAACCTCCTCATGGGGTATAACCCATGAGCTGACTGGACGGAGAAACCGTCACCAATCCCACAAGTGACACTGAGGACGGAACAGTTCCAAGAAGCACGGAAACGCGCCCAGGAACTGATTGTCAAAGCGCAACAATCATGGGTTAAAGCAAAGAACGGCCCAAAATTCCGACTCGGAGACCTCGTGTGGCTAGAAGGACGCCACCTCCGCACTCACCAACCAACGGCGAAACTCGCTCCCCGAAGACACGGACCCTTCACAATAGAACAGGTGATGTCCCCTGTCAACTATTGGCTCAACCTCCCTCCGCAATGGAAGATTCACACAGTGTTCCATGTGGACCTTCTCACCAAATATCACGAGACTCCACTCCATGGGAAAAATTACCAACGACCACCACCCGATCTGGTAAACGGAGAGGAGGAATATGAAATCGAGAAAGTTCTAGACGAACGGCACTTCAGCAGAAGACGCAAGAAGCAATACCTGGTCAAGTGGAAGGGTTACCCCGACTCGGAAAATCAGTGGGTCAACCGGGAAGACCTATTCGCCGACAAAGCCCTTGCGGAATATCAACATTCAAGGACCGCCGGACAAACACTTATAAGGAGCGGGAGGACCCACGACGACATCCCATCCTCTCCTCATATTACCACCACCACTACAGTTCACAACCCGTCTATGCCATTCACACCAAATGCCGCCCTCACACCGTCTTCGTACTACCTCGGAACCCCCGAGAGGATTTTTGCCGTCGAGTTGGAGGAAGAGCGGGCATCAAACGCCCCTGCCAACGACACGGAGGTCGTCATGGCTGAGAGAGATAGAGCCGGGTCAGAGGGACCCATTACCGAAGCTGAGTTCAACAGCACCATCGCCCAGTTCCCCGCTCAAGGACGAGGAACGCACAGTGCCCGACTGTCCCCCGATGTCGACGGACAGCCCACTTTGTGGCACATCCTCCACGCCGACACCGGACTGCCCATCGCAGACCGCCCCTTCACCACCGCGGAAGTCGACGACTTTCGGCGCGCTCTCGACCGCGGTGCAGACGTCCAAGCACGCCAGGGAGTGGTACGAGGAGCTAGTGAAGCCGAAGAAGTCGTGGAAGGAGGTGACCGACGATTGGAGGGACGAACAGCTACGAACAGCCCAACGTCGCATGCGAGAAATGAGAGAGAGGAGGGAGAGATCACAGACAGCGAGGACGAGCGGTACCCAGCTGAGCACCCACACATTCACTATGGGAGAGAAGCTGATGCTCCACCTCATACAACGCGACACGCCCTCGCCACGGACGGGACCCCCCTCTACCGGGGTCATATCCGTCCCCAGCTCGCTGACCGCGCCGTCTCCAGCGTCGCCAACGCCCGTGCGCCTCACGGGTTCCAGGTCAATCGAGGACCCGATTTCGTTTCATTCCCCATCACCACCCCCGACGGCGTGACGCGCCAGGCAAAATACGTCCAGGTCATCATGAGCAACGACCCTATCGTGCTCGGCCTGATCGACGAGTCCGACAGGGTATTCCCGAAGCCCCTGTACGCGGCCCCGCAGTACGTGGTGCACCCCGATACCCACATCAAGTACGCACAGGAGGACTTGTTCCTCTTCGATGCAGGGTACGACGCCGTCGGGACCATCAACCGGGCCATCGCCGAGTGCAAGGACGTAAGCCTCGCCGCAGAGATCAGACGCTACAGGGCCCTTGGGGCGGAGTTGGGGCGGTTGGACGCGAGGATCAAAGAGCTACAGGAGACATGGGGGCGGTTGGCAACGGACAAGGCGTTGAGCATCAGTAGGTTGGAACAGGCGCGAGCGATGCAGAGGATCGAAGAAGTGCAGGCGGGGTGGATGGGACCCCCGGGGCTCCGTGGGCGTTGCTCCTGAAAAGGGGGTGATGTCACGGATCGGACTTGGACGCTTACTACTAGGTTCTGACTACAGTAGTAGGCTTGTGATTCTTACATTAGTCAGGGACTCATACTTTCACGTGTTATCAGTCAGCAGTAGTATCACATGGTACTTTAGCAGCTGATTACTAGGATAGCGATACTAGGGTTCGAGCTAGATACGCTATAGGTCAATACGGTTCAGGAGGCGCTTTAAAGCCCTCTATCATTGTGTATAAGTAGTAGTCGCAGAAGACCAAGGATCGCCATCTTGGTCTTCTTGAATCATCGGTTCCTCTACTCTTCCTTCCTTTGTCAAACGCGTCTAAGGCCGGAAGGAGGAGTGCACTGCATAAGGCTTACCAAGAAGCCTTCCCAGTTGCAAGACGATCGACGTGTTAGGATTAGGATCCCACGTTCGACTTACATGCTGGCGAAGCTGAGTACTCGCGTCTTATCACTGCCTAAAGCAAGGCCCGCACTTACCGAAGCGTAACACTTGATCCTTGGTCCGAAGGATATCAATGCGTGTGAAGCGCGTGTAATCGTCTGTGAAGGTGATGTAATAGAGACGGCCTCCAAGGCTGGCAACTGAAGAAGGGCCCCAGAGGTCGGAGTGAATTTCTGCTCCGAAGTATTTCGCTGGAGGGGTGATGCGCTCGCTCCGGATGGCCTTGCGAGTCATTTTTGCGTACTCACATGAATCGCAGATGAGAGAGGAACCGTCGTCAATGAGGGTAATGCCTGTGATAGCGCCGTTGCGAATGAGAGAGCGGATAGAGTCGGCCGCGATATGGCCGAGGTGTCGGTGGAGAGTGATGAGGTCGACATGTTCGAGTGCTGTTGCACTCGCAGCGTAGTGGGAATGTTCAACCTTGTAGAGCCCATTGGAGCTGGCAGGGATTGTGCCTATAGTCTTGCCAGATCGGTTCTTGATCTTGCAAGCGTTGTGTTCGAATGTGACAGAGTTGCCGGTGCTGGTGATCCGGCCAATAGAGACGATGGTGAGCGCCATATCGGGCGCGTGAAGGGTGTCGCGAAGGAGAACGGGGGTAGTGGAATTCCCGTTCGGGACATCGATTTGGACATCCCCAGTTCCTATCGCATAAAAGATTCGTTTGTTAGCGGCTGTGATGGGACGAGGGGGGATGGTGCGGTAGTTGGTGAATCGGTTTCGGAAGGGGGACATGTGTCTTGAGGCGCCAGAGTCGTAGAGTTCGATCTCCAGCCTTGGCTGTTTGATAACGGGGATCGCATTGTATGCGATTTGCGGGGTAAAGAGATCGTCTTCATCGATCTCCTCGATTGCGGCCCAGGCTTCTATGTCGTTGGCCGAGTTTGCATTGTCGTTGCGATTGTTTCGATTGTTCCTGGATCGGCCGTCGTTGCGATTGCGATAATTTCAATTGTCGCTATTGTTATTGTCCGTTCTTCTGGGTGGATATTGACCTTCCTTGTCACCTCCCTTGGCCCAGCAATCGGACTTGTAGTGCCCTTTCCTGTGGCAGTTGTGGCATTCCACGTTGCGTTTGTCTTTTCGTTGGCTGTTTGCTGCGAAGGCCTCTTCCGGGCCAGATTTGGTTTTGCCCTTTTTGATGACGCGCCGATCATATTCGTCGGTAACTAGCCGGATTACCCGATCTGGGGTAACTGGTGTGCCTGCGGTGTCGGCTGCTGCGTTGATAGCGCTGATCGTCGATTCGTATGCTGATGGGAGGGATCCAAGGATGATAGATGCAAATTCTTCGTCGTCAATAGTCTTGCCCATGGATGACAATTGCTCCTGTAGATCTGTTAAGTGATTTAGATGGACGCGTGCATCGTCCTCGTCGCCTAGTTTTGCGGCTTGTAGTTTCTTCCCTAGATCAACTGTTATCATGGTTGATCTTGTTTGATAGATTGCTTTGATGGCGTCCCACACTTCCATAGTGGTCGTCTTGTTCTTGATCCGATTAAATACGTGATCTGGTACTGATGAAGCAATAAGATATTTTGCTGTGGCTTCTTCTGATTCCCAGCGTTCGTCCGGGCCGATCCCATTGATGGGGCCGGCATCGATGTACCTTTGAGGGACCGTAGTGGTGGTTAGATGTTCCGGCCATCGGCGAGATCCAAAGGCCCAGATAAGACGATCCCGATAAGTGACCCAATTCGATCCGTCCGTGGCTAGCTTGACAATGTTTATTCTGAGATCGTCTCCCATGGTGGCAAGTTGATAAGAGAGATAGTGATAAGATGAATACGCGCGTAGGAATTTCTTGATTTATTTTGCAACCCCAGGGCCCATAACCTGGTGAGATCTTGGAAGTCGAGTTGACGCCGGCTAGGTCAAGCCGGTCAGGTGACCTGAGAGCGAGCGAACAAGAAGTCGAAAATGAGAGAAGTCGAGCGCGAATTGAATTGAGCAAAGCGATTGAGATCGCTCTTTGAGTGGACTGAAAGAGAGGAAGCACACGGGAATATAGAAGGGGTGAACTGGATAATGTATTTCGTACAACGGGGCGACTCTTTATACATTGTAGCTACGTTTTTAATAGGAATAATGATAAAGAAAAACAAAGATAAGTAAATCATCTTCTTTTGCTCTTGGAATGAAGTCGGAAGTCGGTAGTTGGACACAGGAGTCGGAAGCGGTGTCGGGGAATGGAACGGGTACGTGCGCGGGAACTTGAGACTGGTTGAAACGGGTTTGTTCGCGCTTGTAGAGGAATGAGGCTCCGGAACTAGAATAAAAGAGTTGTAAAGTAAGGTAGATAAAAGTCCGCCGGGAATGGAGAAGGCCGCGATCGTTCGCGGCTGAAAGATTCGAGTCCGGACGCTGACTCGGGTGACCCCTAAGTCGCGTCGATACGGTTCGGGTCGGCTGGGTCGAGTGTGCCGAAATGCAACATGTTGTTCATTATCAGCCTGGTGGAGTGGGTGCCCAGTTTGAAGGGCACCCATCAGGATGGTTATATGTAGTAATAGGTCAATTATATCCAAAATCATTTGACAAAGCATTAGGTGGACAGGGCTTTTTGTAGTTCACTGTAATTCACAGTTATCAAAGCTAATAAATTGTCAATTGTGGTAATTCAAAGCAATTTAGATATATGTGATTCCATGAGAATTGAGGAGATTCAATTAACCCACTATCATATTATCAAAGCAGATCAAAGCAGATCAAATTGATTTGGATTATTTGCAGAGATTCTAAATATTGTTTCTATGATTTGTAATTATCGAAGCACAGTCCAACTTTTATAACGATGTTAAATTACCACGAATATTCTTCAAGATGTTATCTAATTTGACATAATTCGCCTGACTTCCTACTAGGCATCATGCATCATGGCATTACCAGGTTTCTTTTCATGATGTCTACCAGGTACCAGAGCAGCCGATTTATACTTTGTTGTTTGGTAACCTGACTCTGAGACAACCGCCGCGTCCACCGGTATTTAATTACAGGAGTTAGACAAATTACACTTAGAAAACTCGCTTTCCCCATAAATGCCTGCCCATTTTACAACCCACTGAGTCACCCTAGGACGTGAACATCAAAAGACGAAATCTCGATCTCGTCGTCTTTGCTGGTCTATGAAACAAAAAATGTTGTCATAGTCTCCAAACGCGGGTGCAGATCGGCACCAAGGCCATAAAAGACGACGCACCTCCAGCCCCAAAATCCGCTCCTCGTCGATAAGGACCCCCTCGTACCTATATCCGTTTCGCGTCACGGTCTCAATGTACGGCAGCGCCGACCGCACGTCCTCCCTGAAGACGGTGCCCGCCAGAATCACTGACTCCGCCACTTTGAGGACCCGCAGAGTCCCATTCGGGAGCTGCCGCGGCACGTCATGATCGCGCTCCTGCGACCGTCCTTGCGCAGCTTCGCATGCCAGCGCGGCGCGCACGGTGTACGGGTTAAAGTCGTGCACTATGATGGGCTTCGGCGCGCCGTCCTCCACGGTGACCGCGCGCTGGCCGGCGGTGGTCGTGATCCAGCGCATCGGAGCGAGATCGGATTCGAACCAGCGTGTCACGGGGACGCCCCACACGAGCCACGGCACCAATGTAGGCGCCACGGCGGGCGCGGAGCGGAAGGGCGCACAGGCGCGCTGCGCGGGCGGGACGATCGCGATGAGCGCGCGGCGGTGCACGATGAACGTGTAGGGGAGCGTCTCGGGGAAGAACCGTACCGCGTGCGGGTTCGCGTCCTCGATCAGCAGGTTGAACAGGACGATCGCGTCTTCCGCCTTGTCGCGGAACGGTCGGCTGGAGGGTGCCGGGATGCGGGGCGAGCCGGTGGGGTTGGGCTCGGCACGACAGCTGAGACGGACGATCGCGGCGTGTTCGGCGAGCGGTGGGAGGCCTAGTGTGCATAGGAGAACGAGCCGCGGAACGTCGTCGTCGTCTCTCCCATCGACGACGATCCTGACAATTTCGAGAGTATTTTGGATGAGGTTGGGAATGACGAGCGTGTCCTCGGTGAGAAAGCTGAAGTAAGCGTAGGCACTCCACTCGGAGGAACGCAACTTGGACAAACAGGTTTTAATGGCGAGAAAGGGAAGTGGGTACGAGAGACTCACGCAATGGGCCTCGCCCTTTTTCCAGCGCACCAGGAAGAACATATCCTCGTTCGCATCCCGCGCCAACGGAAATGTGATAAGAAGAGCGAGGAAATCTCCTACAATCTCTATCAAAACGTTGCAGTGACCGAGGATCAGACTTATTGACGCTATGAAGATGATTGGCTGCTCGGCAAGGGGATGGGGCTGGCCAGTGGAGAAGCTGAGCAACCGTATTTCCAGGGTATGATGTCTGTTGATTGGGCTATTCTTGTCTGGTTTCCTTCTCCAGACGTCAGTCTGTTGGGCGAAGAGAAAGCAGGTAATACGCACGCTGTCAGAGCTGCGATAAGGTCGTGTTCGTGCACCGCCAGACCAACGTCCAGGATCTGTATCCCGAGACTGATCCCCTGCCACTTCAGATTGTGATCCTCTGAGCTTGTGATAGACGGAAGGGCGAC
This sequence comes from Lactarius evosmus, assembly GCA_951394315.1. NCBI lineage: Eukaryota > Fungi > Basidiomycota > Agaricomycetes > Russulales > Russulaceae > Lactarius > Lactarius evosmus. The sequence goes on from OX596124.1 coordinate 200,437, forward strand.
ATAGGAGTATCCGATGGTCGGTCGACGGCTGGCGCTGTAGAGCCTCGTACCGAGCAAGAATGCCCCGCCGGTGAAGTCGTAGATGCCCGTCGACTCGAATGGGACGGTTACTTGCACAGATTTACGAAAGTCGAGGTTCGCCCACGCCTCTTCCCGCCTTTGCAGAAGTTGAAGGCGCTCTGGATAAGAAAGGCCAGGTCGTAGATCGTCGCTTACGCCGAAGCGCTCCATCTGGACGAGATAGCGCAAGGCGGTGTCTTTGCATACATCGCACAGCGTGCGACACGACCTCTGGCATGAAATAATGTCATGAGGCGAAAGGAATAAGATTATAGAGACGATGAGCTCTGGTGGAATATCGAGCAAAGTAAGAGCCATCTCAGGCTGCCAGCGCTATTACTGCGCCGTATTGGGCATTTGCGGTGACCGTCTCACTCACGGAGCGGAGTCGCGGGTACCGGTCCACCAGGAGTCGAGAAAAGTCGAATTCAGAATTCTCTTTATTTTTTTTGGTATCAGATAGCACAAGTCCATGCACGAGCGGTACACGAGATGTATACAACTGTGTAATCAAGCTAAGAGAGTGTGAATTCATTGTCCAAAAGTCCGCGCGAAACCCTTAAACAATTGTCCTCCTCGAAAGTTATAAAGTGGGGGATGAGTATTACGTGTTTCCAGTCGTGTTGACAAACGTATTATAGAGGGGGCAGAGGTTATCCCATTCGGCTGTAGCGATGTCGTTTAGTCGTTGCGCGGTCACAAAAAGTGTGTACGCACCGGTGTGGATGTCCTGGGTTGACACATCAGGAACATCTTCAGCAAAAACCACAGCAAGACCCCTAAGGCGCAGAAACGGTCGGCATTAGCAAAAGAACAATATAATGCCTAAGAAGTCATACGTATTCAAATGCCAGTCGATGTGGCAATGGAGGAACCACGGGCCAGGGTTGTCGGTGGTGAATCGGATGGTGACCAAATCATCAGTGCCCGTACCAATGCTTACGACGTCGCGCACGACGGGATTGACGAAGTTGTAGGACGTGTTGCCGGCGCTACGGACGACGTGAAACGAATGCTAGTAGGTGCAGTGTGAACATGCGAAAAGAAAACTACTGTGCGTGCAGATGCTTACACCGTGCAGGTGGATGGGATGCTGAGAACGAAAGAGAGGTAAGCGAGTCAATAAAGAATCAGCAGCCCTCGCGCTCACCGGTCCAGCGATAGCAAACGCGGGAATTGTGAGCTCGACACTCTTGTTGGCTTCGAGGCCATAGATGCTACCAGAGGGAAGGAGATCCGAAGCATTCTGCGTTCCGCTCAAAATTTGGAGCAACACCGGGACGGAGGGGGATTCGAAGGGAACACCGTTGACGGCAAACAGGCCCGAGCTCTGGACATTGGGGAGAGGGTCATCAGATGCCACCTCCCGAAAGAGGGGCATTCACTCACCAATGTAATGTTCAAGAAGATATTGATGTCAGCGCCTCCAGCAGTAGCATCTCCAGGCTGTGATTCGGGGTTCAGCAATCAAGACGAGGTGAGGCATCCCGAAGTGACTTACAACACCAGTCGGGTCGAGCGCCTAGGTGAAACGATTTCAGTATGGTACATATGATGTAGCACCTATGCGGACGCACGTGGAGATTGTATTCTGCGAGTGGCGCCGAGCTTGTTGGGATGTCAGTTGTGGGGTCCGCCGTGGGATTTGCGTCGGCTGCGCCATCATAGCGGAGGATGGCCAAGTTCGTGAAATTAGTGTAGTCCTTACCCGCGGGCAGAGCGCGCGTCCCTATTGACACCGAGTCAGACAACCACGATTTCTACCGAAATTGAAGGTCTCACAATAGTTGTCGACAGACTGGTTGGCGGTGAGCTATACAAAGCAATGAAGTCATCTTCGTGTCGTAATTAGCTAATCAACTCACGACAAAGGAGTAGCGTTGACCTTTTTGAGTTGGCATTAGCAAGCTGCCCGGAGAAGAATGATTCGGTGACAACGTACCAGCGAAAATCTGAATCGAGTCAACTACCAGAGGCTCAGTGTTTTGGCCGTCGGCCTCAATGACAGTCATGGTGTGGTTGTCGATGGAGAACGTGAAATTGGGATCGCAAGAGATGGAAACCAAGCGGAATCGATATCTATTAAAACGTAAATTTTAATATTCGTGTTTGCGAGGTCACAAGTTATAAGAGGCTGACCGCTTGCCCTGAGTGACGCTGATCACGGCAAGATCGGATTCTGGACCATCAGAATAGCGACCTTTGCCATTAATCAACGTGGAATTGGGTGCGCTGTAATAATTCTCAGTTACGACGTTATGAAGAAAATGAAAGAGCTTACGGGATAGCCGGCGCATTCGTAGAGAGATAGTGGTACCTGGATACAGTCAGCTTCGATGATAAGAGTACAGATGTTGGTATTAGCAGGCTAACCAGTCCGCGAGGGTGATGACGGTGGACTCTGTTGTAAGTGAATAAGTCGCACACTCTATCTTACCACCTCGCATCTCACTCACCGTCATCGACATCGTACAGGCTGGCATGGGGATCATCTGGGTCATAAACAACCAAGGCACCACGTAGGCCATCGCAATATTGGTTCAGGAAATGGCTATGGTACCAGAATGTCCCCTGCAGATTGCGGCGAATCAATAGACTGAGACTACACGAGGCAATCAATGTATTACCGCCTGGTTTAGCGCCTGGAAACTGTACTCGAAGCTATTTTCAGGCACGATCGGGCACTGGGTAATAAATGAGGGGCCATCGACGTAGTTTGTAGTTTTCTGGAAAAGGCCGTGCCAGTGCTATGGAAAGGCGTTAGTACGGTTGACCGAGTATGGATAGAAGACGCACAATCGAAGTCCCCACGTTCATAGACGTGTCCGTTAACTTGTCAGCGACGTTGAGGGCGAAGTTGTCGTCCTGAAATTATCGTGTTCAGATTGTCACGGAGTGAGTTCTGAGATTACTCGAACCTTGAACCCTGTGATCAAGGGTCCAGGGAAAGTACCACCAGCAACCACAGTGCTGTGGCTATCGGTCAATAGCTCTTCCCGCAATGATTATACGAAGAACTAACGATCGGCTAAATCCATCAGGAGCAAGGTCGACGTTCGAGACCTCAAGGTCGGCCGTAGGGCCAATGGCGGCGGAGACGCGCTGAGAGGCAGCTGAAACGAGCAAAAGGAATGACAAAAGGTGGTTCATTGCAAAGAGCGGAGATGGTAGAAACGAAAGGCTGGGTAGCGGAAGGGAGGGCGGTGAGGCCAGAAACGCGCAGCATGAGGCATTTATATGTGTGACGGGCGGCTGACCGCTGACGAGCAGGACGTGCGGGACCCACTGTATTTGCGGCAACAGTGGGACGAATGTTCAACGCCGCGGGCAGAGTGCTAGCACACTAGCACCCCAAGATGTCGTAAATGGATTTCCATAACTACAGAGTTCTCAAGGGAAAAATGCCGCAGCATGATGTATGATCGGCAGCTCGAGTCGAACCACATCGTCTCACGGCAAGAGACTCTACCAATCGCGTCGAGAGATCCACGTGCGGTGGTATCGCAACGGGCGCTAGGAATTGGACTGCGGAACACCCCGACGACAGCGGCCAATGGTGGACCCGAAAGCTTCGACGAAGGTTGCGCTGCCTGGTCCCATTTCCGTGTCTCGTTTGGCAGAGAGGCAGCACCGTTCAGATGAAGAGCAGAATTAAGAGTTCGAATTCTGAGGATGAGCTGCCAACAACAGAAGACAGACGTAGCTCGACATCACAATGCTCGGCCACCAGGAGCGATGATGAGGATCAAAATAAATTTAGAGTAAATTATTATTATTATGTAATTTAGCACTTCAGAAGTCGAAAGCGACTGCGTAGACAGATGATTCTTTGTTGCAATTCAACTTTATGTTATCAATTTGCCTCGCAGTATTCTTCAAGTTCGAGGGTATGTATCTCGCCCACTTCTCTGATTTTTGACGACACATACTAGTGAAACTCGATGTTCAACGTTCAACTTCGACCCCTAATCAAGATGGAGTCTGGAAAGTGGGAGCCCCCTAGCTGAAGTGATACAGATGGCCTGGTGCTAGGGGTGCCTCCTCGGATGCATCTCCGTATTTTGCCCACACGGAGAACGAAGCCCGAATGATCTCGGTAGGGTCAAATCACGGTAACAACCTGTGCATGCTTCTCTTCGATCACCGGATATCCTTTTAAGAGTCTAACCCTCTAATTGCTGCGCAAACTCTTGTTTCCAGATCTGTCACTAATGAACAACCTCTACCTGCACCGAGCCTGTACCAAAGTCCCGGTCGTCTCGACTCGCGTTTCAACACGCGATAGTTCACTCGACGCCAGGCACGAAGCTGAGAATCCGTCGTCTTCATACCGTATGGAAACGTCCGTGCCACAATACCAGTCACAGCACAGCGTCATAACGTATGCAGAACCCCAGCTGGTAAATTCCACTAGAATTCTATCGCTCAATTGGCCCGATCAGTGCACAAAATCTTTCTACAGATGGCGCATCCCTTTCTCCTACAGCATACCGTATCACCCGTGCGGCAGCCGTAGGTTACTTCCGGGACTCCTCACGAATATGATGCAGAGTATCTATGGGCACCATCTTGGAACCACTCTTGACTCCTTTGTGTCAGCGTGCTGACCAAGGGTACTCCATGATCTTGGTGCGAGAGTCGTGGGAGATTGTCCCCAAGACACACTTACTGCTATACTGTAATATGGCCTAGGCGTTAGCCTGAACAGATTTTCCAGCAAAAACCTTATCATAGAACTTTCCCAGTAGGAACAAAGCGAATTAATTATTAGAGGTTTTACAGTAAAAACCGGAAATTATTTTATTTTCGTTAAGGTTTATTTCACTGTTTTGCGAGCAAAAACTTGAACTAGTCCGACTCACGCTGACGGTGACTTGCCTTGAAGCTTCATATAGCTTCATATACAAGAAGCCTTCGGCCCCAGTAAGTTACCTGCGTGACCAAAAGCGTCTGGCAGACTCACCAACAGATGGTTCTCTAGACCCCGCCACGGAAACCCCATCAGACATCTTTCATAGCGCAGGTTCACGGCTCGATCCGCGAGCCCGCAAGTGATAAAAAAATTCCGCTTCCATGCATCAGCGTCGGCTCAGAGCGTTCGTAATAAGTTTCATTTTTTCTGAATTACACGACTGCCGATCGGAAATCAACACCACCGCCCGCAAAGGACACTCGGTTGGCTACTTTGAGCCACGCTACAATGGCACTGCCATCACATCTTATGCTATGCTGTATCCCTGATGGTGCGAATCCTCTCACGCGTTCTGTTACGGTCGTTTACCCTGAACCAATGAATCACATTATCATCACGCGGAGAGTGATTGACTGACTGGGATCCCGTTCTGCTCACTGGTGAGCGGAACGCATTTTTATTTTCTACAGCACCTCCAGTACACCACGACGAACCCCCAATAATGAAAGCCTTCCTTGCCGCACCACGCGGGTCTCTCGTATCTGTCCCTGCGCCGCTTGGAGTACTTCTGATATCCCACCACGCCATTGTTCTGGAGGGGTTGGGCTTTGTCTCCGCCGCGCCCATTCGGCTACACGACCCCGGGGCTATCACGGGCCACCCCGTTCCGTGTTCGCATTGGTCCCGGTCCCCAGTATCCCCGATCGTCGGCTTGGTCTCTCGTACTTCTTGTACGTACCGTACTGCGTACAGTAGTGGGTAGAATATTTTCTCCCCCTCGTTCACTTGGTCGCATCTCGCGTACGTCCTGTTCGGGCTTCCTTCCGTACGCAACCCGCCCCCCGCTGTGGTACTGCGCCGTGCAACCACAACCGGTTCACCAGTTCAGCAGAGCAGCTTATCAGAGCCTCCGGGGTCCGCCTTACTTTGCGCAGCTACCGGTTGCATGCGCGGAGCCCGATGCCTGGTGACAATCTGGTCTGCTTGTGCATCAGCTACTGCGGAAAGGTACGCGAAGCCTGTGAGCGGTCATGACAAGTTTTGTTTTGTCCGACGATGGATTTTACCCCCGCCAGCGCTTTACTTTACACCAGCTCCACTTGAATCAGGCCTTCGCACGCCCTGCTTCCTTTCTTTTCTTGTCATGCGCCGCACGGCTGCCCAGAATATACCTACCCCAACGTCGTTCGGCTCCACCGAAGGACCTGAATTATCCATCAACGGTGCTAGAACGCGGTGATAGAGCCCGGAGAGTATTGCTGTATAAATGGTGTGCTGCGGGGTGATCCGCAGCTGTTAATTTTCTCGAACTGCGCGTGAGCCAGATAGGAGACTTCTATGGCCGTTTTTCAGACGTGTCGGAGCTCTGTCCGAGAGTCGGCCTCCATCGCTAAGGGCACAGCCTCCGCCAGAACCCCACGATCCCTATAGTGTATTATACTCCTTAGATCCTAGTACGGTGTTCGTACCTGGGACGTGTCGGAATCCTTTACCCCGCTCAGGGTGAATCATGGCGCGTGATCTATAGTGGGTCGCGCTCCGTTTCGTACCAGTACTAGCAAAAGAGCAACTCTTAGGCACTCGAATACAAAGACGCTGACAATAATGGCTCTGTGCGTGGCTACGGTAGTACCGCCCAATGGCGCCCATGAATCCATGATCACGTCTCCAAGATGGCGGACTGGACAGAACATTCTTCCATTGCATGGCACCTCCTTCCGTTCGCACACCCACGATCTGTCACGGTAGAGATATCTCGCGCAGCCACCAGCGACTAAGTTACCGTAGTTCATGCGGCATTGCGGCGATCAATACCACAATACATTGTGACGACACTCGGTCATCTGATGATGGTGTATCAAGGAACGCGCGTTCACCACAAAGTTGATTGGTTTATAGCAGATACTGTACATGATTGATGATAATGTGTCCCAGAATGGAAGCGACTACGGCAGAGAAGTCCATCTGCGCTGCTGCCGGTACCTGAGGAGGATTGGATTGATCGAATGGAAACGTCGAGGAGCCGATGGCACACACGCTCGGTTGAAGAGGCGCGGAAATGGATATAGGTATTGTTACTCTGGTATAGAAGCTGTCATCAAGCATTGATTGTGTGGATATTTTCCTAACGGATGGGTCAGAACGACGTGCCCGGCGGAAGCCTCGCGACGCGCCACACCTGATGGCGCTTGCCAAGTCGGGCTACTTCGTCCTCCGTCTCTTCGGCAATAGACCGGCTCACTAAGAACGCTCAGGGGATTCTGGTCACTGACTCGAGTGGGAAGCATGACTTACAAATACCAATATTAGGTGCTGACGACGGAATGGTGAGCGCGAGATTTCGTACAGCCCCAACCGGGTTGCTTACCATATTCTAACGTCACATCGGAGGGGTTCGTTGGGTGCGACAATACGTCTTCGATCGCACCGTGAGAAGCTACAACCGACGAACAATCAGACAAAAAAACACAATGACGAGATCGCGAAATAAGGCATACCAAGACTAAGGTGGAACCAAGCAGACTCTGAGGACATAAGTATGTGTTAGCTTCCCGTCAGAAGGGAACTTGAAGCTGCTTACTAAATGTAACCTGTTTTGGAGGGCACATGGCAAAAGAGCATAAGATGCACTGGATTAGCAAGGAAACAAACCCACATCATGGTCGTCTTCCACAGATAAGATCTGTATCTATTCTCATCCATGTCAGCCAACAGAACGCTATCGGAGAACAAATGCAAATGAGACTATATACCTCGATCGACGCTGTGCTCCCATCGATTGACTTGTCATTCAGGGTCTCCCGGACAGCTGCGTTCTTGTCTTTCCTCAGGGCAGCAAAGGCCGACTGGACTGCTACGATGTCACTCTCCTGCTCAAAATGAGCAGTGAACAGCTCAATGGGACGATGCGTCCTACGTCAAAGAAGAACCGTCGGACAGACCGGCGAAGGACGGCAAGGATATCCTATTTCCCGTCGCAAAACACATGCGTCAGCAGCGCCATAACGAGGTTCGGGGTTGGCAAAAGTGGTGACCCACGTCTTCAACTGTGCTTCTGGTAGACGAGCTCCGAACGATGGCGAAGTTCTCATTTGGCATCTGTACGTGATGTGCCTGTTATATAATCATCCCCATTGAGGATGATTATTCACACGTACTTTCATGTCTAAATCTGAAGCCCTCTCTCTGGAGAATAGCGAATGCACAATCGTGGTGTGCTCCAGGATCAAAGACCAAAGATCACGCACGTGTATTCGAGAAACCTTAGGATCGGATATGTCATGATCATGTCAGAGATAGGGCGATATATCGTACCATGCTTTCCTATCCTCGGGATAACTCTGGTTGGCTTGTGCTTGCGCTAAGAGAATTCGTTTCGCAGCATCGTCCTGAGGGAGCTTTCATCAATCGAACCCGAGGAAGGCAACAAGGGCACGTACCGCCGCATCAAATGCAAGCCGTCCGAAAGTAGGCTAAGGAAAAAGCGCTATCTCAGACGGGTATCCATCGGCTAACAGGAAAAAGTCCAATTACCTGGATGATCTGAAGGCAATGCCCGTTCAATGAGAACGTAGCTTTTGGAATCGAGTGGACAAAGTCGTTCATGGCGATCGCAAACTAGACGGCGTGACTACACAAGTAAAGAAGTCCTGTGAAGAGAGACAGGAAGAAATAAAAAGAGGGGGTCAAAGGTCAAGAAATGTCCCTGGCAAGTCCGCTTTGAACCCTAAAATAACGCGTGCGGGGGTCCCTGTTACTCGGGGGTCCACCGTCGGTACGCAGTCGCGCTGCTAACTTGGCGCTACGATGCCGTACACTCACTTGCCCGCCTGGCGGGGTTGTCAAATAACCGCGTTGGTGTGGGCGTCTCTTGAGCAAATTGTGCTGGTGATGGGTGGGTAAGATTGTGTCACGTGGTAAAACCGGTGAGCTTTGCTGCCACCGGAGTGCACTGACCAATGCGAAAGATGTCGAGTTGATTGCGTGATTACTGGTCCCAGAAAAAAAAAAGATGTCTCCTGGTTAGTGATACCTGCAAGAAGTATTAACCTGGGTTGCTTGTTACAGGACAATTGTGCAACACGATGTTCAGATCCCTCCATCAACCAAGGATTCTAGAAGATCGTTGGTCTCATGACATACAGTACGTACACATATAAGTATATGAAAAGAAAACTCGACCATCACGGAGAGCTGCATAAGCAACCAATGCAGCTTTTGTTCAAATTTCGCAGAACGACTAAGCGATGTGACCAAATTTACACGCCAGGAATTGGTGATGTCGTGATAAAACTGTAAAGAGCTACCTAATTGAACATGATACACAGTGCCTCCACACGGCACCCTACCAGCGAGGAAGACTAGAGGTCTGAGCTCGGTTCCTCCCCCGCCCTCACCACAGGAAAATTCGATGTGTCTGATGAGTGTTTGTCTCAGGCAAGGTCTCGGGCTTCCTCTTGAAAAAAACCCCGGGCCGAGGGTGGTGAGGTTTTGGGCGGCTACCGGTAAGTGGAAATCACGTGCGCAGCGAAGCACAGAAGTCAGTGCAAGGGATTGACGAGACCAAGGACGAGATGCCCCTTATGTCCGCTGCAGCGCTGTAGTTCTCAGAAACTTGTACAAATCCTTTTGTTTCCTTTTTTTTTTTAAAAAAAAAAAGAAGGGAGAAGCGGATGAGAATCGGACGAGGATATCAATTCGCTCTTAGGTACAAGGGGGGATCGTCACAAACATAGATTCGGTTTTTAGAGATTACTGTAAGTTAGAGCCCCATTTATAAGCAGTGAGGAAACCTTTTGCAAATACTGCACTCGGGCACTAGATGCCAAAATGGAAGAAGTCGCGCTTGCCTCTGATGTGAGGCTACAATCTGCCCTCAGCGATAGGCGGGGAAAAAGGAGCCATCAGATAATGTGTATGCGCGCATCTTATCATGGCCTCATTTTTCCAACCTGATAAAATACAGAATCATATGTAAGTTAGTAAGTTAGATAGAATACGTGGGTAAACTTAAATGGAACCATGCATGCCCCTGCGGGGTGCCTAATGATTTTGTGTGTGGACTTGTGCGAAGCAAGTCCTGAGACGAAGCGTGGTACGCGCACACACAATCGCCGCCCACGGAACAGCTTCCGCTTCCGCGAGCCTCGGTGAGAAGCAGCTACTTCACTTTGGGGCACCAAACAACGCCACCCCTGGGACAGCTGACCAGTCCGGCTTAGGAGTGGTCGTCGACACGATGCTCGTGTTCTAATTAATCCCAGCCGCGGGGCGCCGCGAACTTGGGCTGTGCTTCGTCATTTTATTTTTATTTTGTACCACTCCACTGTTGTGCGGCCACACTGCGACCCTCGGCCCGGGCCTGTCTTTTCTCCTGTCGTCGCCTGTCTGTCGTCTTTCGTGGTGGCGCCGCGGCTTCGCTACTCACTGTGATCCGCTCCTCTGAGCTTGACGCCTAGTGTTTGAAGCTTGAAGCTTGAAACACAAAGGGACGCGTAGTGTATCGGTTGCGTGCGCAGGGAGACCCAATTCAGATGATACAGTACTTACAGCAAGCATCGCTGGTCGCAGCCGCCAAAGTCGCTTGGGGTTTGGGACTTGAGTTCGGGCTTTGGCAAAGCTTGATTTGACACTTGGAATCTCGCGGGGGTGTGAGCGGCTCCTCCCTGGTAACTGTCACAGTAACTTGCTGTAGTGCCAGCGACGCCGTTCTTCAACCATTCAATGAACGGTCTGTGACATATTCAAAGTTTGAGGCGCAGCATCTCCGAAAGTATGAAAATAAATCTCGGATTCGTGGCGTTTCCGGTAGCCCTCTCTACAAAAGCGATTCTTCGGACCCCGCAACACCAACGGAGGACCGGAAATGATAACTCCATCCCAAGCGCAGCTGTACGCCGCCCGTCGCTAACAGTAGCATATTAATGAGTTATCGGGAAACGCAAAAAGAAACCAGGCAGAAATTGGTGAGGCTGACTAGCTAATGTTACATGGAGTGCTACATAAAATTCACAGAGCGCCGAATCACTGAAACCAGATGGGTATACCATACCATAGCGACAACCGATGGCAAAACAACAAAAAATTAGAGCAAAAGAAGGGGAATGCAGTCGGGGGTCAGGAATCGCGCAATCGCGACCTCGTTTCAATTCCTCAGGTCCGCCCCGACGCCAGCCGCCATCCCCGCGAGCACCGGCGACGCGACGCCCATCGCCTCGGTCGGGACGAACACGGCCTTGTTCCCGAACGCAGCGACGCGCGCGATCTCCTGTCTGCGCCGGCCCATCTCCTGCGCGAATGCGTCCGCGACCTCCGCGTCTGCGCGCGCCTTGATGCGGATCGCCTCTGCCTCCGCCTCCGCAGCGAACCGCGTCGCGTGCGCTTGCGCCTCCGCCTCGAGCCGCGTGCGCTCCGCGACGGCTTTCGCCGCCGCGACGGTCGAGTACGCCTCTGCGTCGGCCTCCGCCTATGAGACAAATATGGTTGGTTGGTTGGTTGGTTGTCAGGGATGGATGAGTAGGGCGGTGAGAGAGGGAGACGTACGGTGCGGGCTTGGGCTTTGATGCGGGCGACGGAGAGAACGCCTTCCTCCTGCTTGACCTTGTTGCTGTTTTCGCGATCGACGTTCTGTGGGGGGGTATTTCGCTCAATTAGGGGTCTCGTTTCTCGTCCCTCTGAGGACGGGACGTACGGCAGCCTCGACCTGGGCTTGCAGAGCGCGCTTGGTGAGCTTGTCCATTGTGCTGGCGATTTCGCCTGTGGTGTTGTCAGCACACGTCCGTCAGGAAATGAGGCATAGACCGACTTACCCTTGAACTGCCTATCGATGACGGCAAGATCCTTCAGAATGATGCCGTACTCGAGCGCGGCGGTGTGCAGGTCGTCCATGGCGTGGGTTCTCAGCGCGTCGAGGAACTGCGACGAACTCTCCGAGTCCTCGACACTGTCACCGCCGATCGAGCGCTGCTTGACCATCGAGCTGTAGTCAACTACAAAAGGCGGTCAGAGATCTTTTGCGTGGTCTGAGCACGGAGAAGGAAGTACATACGGTGCGCGACGATCTGAGTCAAGATAGACTGGGTCTTGTCCCGAAGCGCGTCGTAGGGCGTCTCGTACCCGTGCGTTGCGAGCTTGAGTGGTTCCTCGAGCTGCCACTTGAGGTACAGCGTCAAGCTCACGGGTACTTGGTCGCGGGTAAATCTGTACGATTATGCAAGTTCGCCATCGCCTTGGGATGAACAAAGAGGCAACTAGCTAGTACGCACATATCCTTCGTCGGCATCTCGAATTGGTTCTCGCCGAGGGTGTAGAGCCCGCGCAGTGTGACGTTCGGGTGGGTGATGCAATGCTGTCCGGCAGGGAGCAACTCGAGATCATTTCCCGATTGCAGGATCGCGCAATTGTTCGCTGGGATGTCCAAGCTGGAAAAAAAAAAAACATGCCACGGTCAGCACCGCCAAGTCCAAAAAAACCACAAACAAGGAGAGACGCACAATAGCGCAACGACGTAGTCCCTGGTCGACGAGTTCGCGGGGCCCGTGGCGGAGGTCATGCGGACCTCGAAGCTGCGTCCGAGGATCGCGCCAGTAACATGGTCCTTGATCGGATTGGGAAGATGCGTCTGGTCAACGATCGCGAGCACGTCGTAGCTGCCCGAGATGCCATAAGCGACGAAGCCCGCGTTCTTCAGCACAAAGATATGGTTCTGCGGGTCCGAGATGACCGCCGCCTGATTCTGCGCCACCTGCACCACCGTGAGGCCCTGGAAGTTGATCACCGTGTCCGACACTAGCGGCGTAAATCAGGTCACATTAGCCTGATAGATCATATTTCCCACGGCGCAACGCGGTGGCCGCCACTCACGTCCTCGCGTCCCCTTGTACGAGCGCGCCCACCAGTTCCGCAGCGGGAACCCCGGGTACCGTCCCGGTTTAGCGAGCAGCTTCGGCATCCCACCATGATTGATGAGCCCAATCCTTCCCGGCGCAATCTCCTTGCCTATCCAATCCGTGGGCGTCTGCCAGCCAGACATCCCCATGAGCCCACAGCACACAAAGCACAAGCACACCCAGACACGCTTACCTTATCCGAAAAGATCTTATCGTGTCCCGCCTGCGATGCCGCACCGTCAGCCTTTCCAGCAAACGCGAACGCGAGTGTGGTGGTCCTGGCACACGTACCGTGCGCAGATGCGCGTCGAGCTCCTCCAGCGCGCCGAGGACGCCCTTCTTCCCGATGAGCACGACGAACGGCCGTTCCTCCGAGAAGTAGTCCGGCGTGCGCGCAAACGTGCTCAGCGCATTTCCATGCGGGGACACCGACTCGGCGCCCTTGGCCCGCCCGCTCCCCCGCGCCGCGTGCGCGTGCGCGTGCGTGGACGCGAAGCCCGAGCTGCCCGCCGGGCCGTCTATCACGGTCGCGGCGTCGCCGAATTCTGACTGAGTAGGCATGTGGTTGGCTGGTGTTGGTGTTGGTGAAAGAATGGATGTGGTGTGGTGGTGTAGATAGGGGGTTCAAGTGTAGGCGGCTGCTGGTATTAAATACGCAAGAGCCGTGCCGAGAGGTGAAGATCGAGACGCGATTTGCACAGCTCACGCGAGCTGAGCCCAATTGTGCACGTACGGCCAATAAAGGCAGTGAATTCACATATGGGCTGTGTCCTAGTTGCCTGTGCGAGCAATTCGCCGCGCCGTTGCCAGGTTCGAGTTCCCACATATTCTGTACTGATGTTCCGCGCAAGCTACGCCCAAACGATATGAGGGTCACGCGCGAACACTGCGCAAGTTACGTAGTAGGGAACACAGCCTCAGGATGGTCATGTCCCTGGCTCAGTCCGCGGCAACACTAGGCACTACGACGCAGCCATGTTTCCTACTACAGTATTCTGTTTGGGCCCTCAAACCGCCACCTACGTCGCCTGCTTCTCACTGCTGTATGAGCGCACTGCTAGACGATATTTCAAATGCGTGCGTGACCGAATCTCTTACGAATGCCTTACAGCATATCGATGTGCTGAGTGAAATACTAGTTTACGTTTCCCTCACACCGCCACGCTGCAAGTACTGTACCTATAACAAGTCATCGCACAGGTATACCCGTAATCCATTGTCAGTGAGTCCCCGAGCCAAGGAGCCCAAAAAGTCGCCGTAACCACCCCTACAATTATGATCGCCTCGCGCATTGTGCCATGATGTCCTGCGGGACGTCTAGTTTTGCCAGCGCCGACGGAAGGCTGTTGAACTGCATCAACAACCCGGCTGCCATGTGCCACGCGAGGTGGCAGTGGAACGCCCATAAGCCCGCTTGGTTGTAGCGAGTGTCAGTGATCGGCGAGAGTGTGAGAAAACGGCGGCTCACGATTATCGGTGATGAAGCGCAGGACGACCCAGCTGTACGCGGGTATGAGGATGGTGTCGCGGCGGAGGGGCGATGTCGCGTTGAGCTCCTGCCCAATGTAGCGTCCTGCGCCCGTGCCCATTCTGCGCCATCAGAAACGCGTCAAATGAAACCAGTCAAGATGAAGTTCGGAGATCGACACGTACATCCAGGGACGGTGGCCGTGCAGGTGGAACGGGTGATCCCCGTCGTCCAGGTTATCCTAGACAAGTCACGCATTAGATAACACGCCTAGGGCACACGGACAGAGCAGGCACACGCACCACGCGTACGTCGAGTACTTGTATCGAGTCCGTCGTCACGAGCAGCTGATCTCCCGTCCCGATGCCCACGCCGGCCGGCACGAACCCAGTCGGGTCCTGGTGCACTTCCAGCAGCGTCGACGTCCCACTCAGCGGCTCCCAGCTCGTGCTGTTCATGAAACCAAGGAACCGCCCGTCGGGGGTGCTCTGGAACGAGAAGGACATCAGCACCGCACGCGTCGCATTAGGCGCCGGGCTCGCGATGAGCGGCACGAGCGCGGTCGTCCCGTCCACATCGTTCAAACCAGAGACGCCCGGGCCCGGGTCCGCGGAGGCAGTATCTCCTGGAGTCCCGGTTTTCGCGCCGTCTGAGTAACTGAGGGGATAGTGTCGTGCTGTGGTCAGCGAAGGCTGCTCTCGGAACGGCACGCTCGGGGAAGAAGAAACCGTACCGTATCACGCCTCGGATGTCGAGGTTTTGCCCGAGCACGTCGTACGTGAACATGTCGCTTTGCACTGTCGCGCGCATCCAGTACGTCCCATTCGCGTTGCTCGTCTGGTTCGCGTAGAGGAGCACAGAATAGCGCTGTGCGACGGCCACGGTAACCCCTGAAACCTGTCTGGGCGCGAGCAGCGTGCCATCAGCTTCGATGAGTGTGAGTGGGTGGTTATCAACCGAAAAGCGGATTGATGCGAAGGATCCTGAATTGACGAGTCGCAAGCGATATGTTTTGTTGCGCTCTACAGTATACTACGACGCATACTCTTAGGGGTGTTGTACGGTATATAGAGGTAAAACTCTCACGTCGAAGTACGATCCGCCAGGGCCGGACGCAAAGTATTGTCCAAAACCATTGATGGTCTAATATGTATGTCGCTCAGTCGACTGATTGGGGTCAAGGAAGGTAACACCTACGCCACCGTCAGGTACGGGCTCATTACCTTGATCCCCTGCAATTCCAAAAGGCTACACAAAGTTACAAGTTGGTTCGAAAGGAACATGACGTGTCATCGCACCGAGAGATAGTCTGCCAGTAGAACTTGGCTTTCATCATGGTAGAGATCTGACATCTACACGCCAGTTAGCTGACATGACTTGGCGCTCCGTTACAAGGTTTGTCCTTTACTTGGATCACGATCTCGTCATCATAGGCGGGGAGAGAAGTAGGATTCTGGGCGGTGGGATGCACGATCAGCGCGCCGGTTATGCCGTCGGTGTACTGTGTGGAGACTAGCATCTAATTTCAGAAATTAATTGTTGACGAGAAGGGCGTAGAGGTCTTACAATCTACGAATCATGAGGCATCACATCGACGGAAGAGTATGGGTCAAGACACTTACGTGCGCTAATAGAATAGGATAAGCGCCTAATCGGTGAATGGAGAGATGGAAGCGGACGCACTGCCACCAAGTGGTTCCAGAAAATTCACCAAAAGTGAAGCTGTGAAAAAAAAAAAAGTATGCCAGTTATTGGTGAAGGCTAGGTGATCCAAATAATATGCGTACTTGTATGTCAGGGACTGACCAGGGGGTATACCACACTCGGTAATTCCCGACGTGCCGTCGTACCAGTTCGTCCCGTTTTGGAACTATGTAAAAGGCACAGGTCAATGCACTGGAGTGACCACGCCCCACGGATGACCCGATGGTTCTCACAAGACCGTGCCAATGGATGCTCGTGGCATTAGGGAGGTTATTTTGGACGTTGACAATAAGGCGGTCTCCCTGATTGGCTTCTATGGTTGGTCCAGGGTATGCACCTAGGCTTCAAGCTTAGCTTTGGGAGAGACCCCGAAGGCGGCACGCCAGGTTGAAATCGAAAGTGGAAAGTGTGTCGTCAAATCAAATTAATATTGAAATTGACGTCAGAAGCGCACAGCAGCAGACGCAGACGGCACGGAGATAAGCGGCGTCTGCGGCGACTGCAGAATAAGGCAAACACTCCTCTCTTCCAAATTCGAGTTCGCGAGTACGCGCAATGGTGAGCCCGGGCCTCCTGTGCGGAGAACAAAGCATGCATTCGAGGGTGCAAGTAGAAAAGGGGAGTTAAGGGGGAACAACGATCACGTAATTGTGAGTTCCCAGACATGTCATGCATGATGGGGCACCCCGAGAAGCCGCAATGTAAAACCCAGAATGGGCGGTGCGACACAAATGGAATTACCAGAAGAGGCGCGAATACACACCATTGACAACGAGCATTGTCTTGTTTACACCGTCAGGTGCTCCATTAGCGATCTGGATGGTGAAGCTGTACCTGCGTTCCTGTGGGGGTTGTCCTAGAATGGATCCGATGGCGAAATTATTTGATGATTGGGGGGTGAGAAAAGGTAGGGCTGAGGATTGGGGCGCGCTGCTGCTGTTGTCTTTGTGGTCCTTGAGCCCTAGTCCCAACCCAAGGCCAAGGCCAAGGGCGAGAACAACGAGAAATACGGCGAGACCAGCGACTATCCACAAGCGACGAGAGGTTCTGGCTGAGGCGGTGAAGGGCTTTTCGGTAGTCATGAAGGATATGATGGTTCAGGGAAAGAAGACGATGCTAGGACATGATATGGGAATTAAAATAAGAGTATAGCAGCTGTGTACATGTACATGTCGGAATTGTAGCCGATGTGATGGCACGACGCATGGGGCAAAGCGAGAGTGAATGATCGAACGCATGGCCGGAGAAACGTGCATCGAAAGCGTACACTCTGATTGGCCACATTATCGACTGTGATCTCGGCGGCGCATCCCCACACGCGCACGGGGTACACAGCACAATTATGTGTGACGTTCCTAGTACTTTGTGTATAAAGCGAGAATCCGACGTCCTTCTCGTGTCCTCGGACACCCGGACGACATGTTGCGTGCCCTCCCCCCTCTCCTCCTACTCATCCCTGCAGCGCTCGCCGCCGAGGCCTGTATTATCTATTCTACATCACGTCCTTCTATTCTGACATTACCGTATTGCAGGCGCCGCAGTTTGTCCCTCCCTCGCAGGGCCCTCTAATTCAATCCACCAACTATGTTGGCGCCAACAACGGAAGTCTCCCCAGGTCCAATATCGTCGCCGGCAGATCCTTCGACCGTTTCATTCAGGTTGATTTCACTTTCCCCACGCGCATACTGTATACTTATCAGACTTGCCAGATTTGGATAGAAAATACCGATTTTGAATCGGCCAACTCGACCGTGGGAAACATTTCGATGCTCCCAATTTTTGCTTTTCTCGCTCACCTCTTGTCGTTGTGCTCTAGGCCGCCTTTTCTGATCTCGCAAGGCAGGGCATTCTTCTAGATCAGTACTATGCCCTCACCCATCCTTCTGAGCCCAATTACATGGCCGCAGCCGGTGGTGACTTTTGGGGTTGTCACGATGACGCCCTCTACCACATCCCATCAAAGCGAGTCACCTATTTTTTTGTATTACCTTCGAGTCCTGACCGTCCATCTAGTATCTCCACCATCGTCGATCTTCTAGAGGCAAAGAATATATCGTGGGCGTCTTACCAAGAGAATTTGCCCTCTGACGGATTCGAAGGGTTCAAGTGAGCTTGAGTCATTTACGCCGATGATTTTTCTCACGCCGAACATCATAGCTTTACGTCCGTTAACTACCTCAACACCTCTGCACCTGATTATCCCTACTATGTACGCAAGCACAACCCTACCATCTTCTACGATTCGGTCGCCTCAGTCCCCGCCCGCCTTGCGCTTCATCGCAACTTCAACGACTTTGCCGCCGATGTCAATGCCTCGGCCCTCCCTCAGTGGATTTTCGTGACCCCCAACATGGTCAACGACGGCCATGATACCACCATCGACTTTGCAGGCCAGTGGGTCGATTACTGGCTTGTCCCATTGCTTAACGACACCAACTTCAACAACAACCGCACTCTGATCCTCCTCACCTTTGACGAGACTGAGACATACACCGTCAACAACCGCATATTCGCCCTACTGCTCGGAGGTGCCGTCCCTGAGAGTGCCCGCGGCACCACCGACTCGACCTACTACACGCACTACTCCGCACTCTCCTCCGTGGAGGCGAACTGGGGTCTCGGGTCGCTCGGCCGCGGCGACACGATCAAGTACGTCCTGTGTCTCCCAACCCCGTCCAAGCTAACCCCTCGCAGGAACCTCTCGAACGTCTACTCCTTCGTCGCCAACGCGACGAACTACACAAACGTCAACGTCTCCCCCGCCGACATCCCGCTGACAAACATCACCGGCACGATCCCGGGTCCCCTCAACGCGCAGCTCTACGTGCCCTTCACGGCGCCGAACACGGCCGCCGTCGGCGCAGGCGGCGGTTCCGTCTTTGTCGCGTCCGGTCTCAACACCAGCTTCACCACCTCATCTGCCCCCGCGCCCGTCAATCTCACCGCGCAGGGCCAGACCGTGCCCTGGCTCGGCCCCCGCGTCGGCTCCTCTGCGCCCTCCAGCCCCTCAGGTGCGGTAGGCGTCAGGGAGGGCATCGTCGGCACGGCGATGCTCGGTGCGCTCCTCGCGGGCGTTGCGGCGCTTCTGGCTTGATCGGACTGCACGGGTACACATCACGTGCGAACGGTGTCGGTTCGATGTTACTTATCTGCTTTTTTGTTGGTTTTGGTTAATGCCTGTTGTTGTGTGGGGACTCGGTCTACGTACTATAACTAATGCTTGATAGGCTCTGTACCACGATGCCAAAAAAAAATGACAACACGTTTACGCCTTTTTGATATGGGATCGGCTTGTAAAGTACCGTAATGCAAGATCTGGGTTGGTGGTGTCGCGCATGACTTGAGATAAAGACAGAGCCTCTCTATTTGCCCTATTAAGCGCGTACTGGGCTAGTGTGCACATATTTACTTTACTTTCGCCTTACCGCAGTGCCAGTGCCGCACCTTCTGACGCTGCTTAATCTTGCGCGGATGAACAAGTAGGGACAAGTGAGCTCTGCCCGTACCTGCGATTCCACCAACCTCACCACGGCGCTTCTCTTTCGGGGCCAGTGATCACCCCTACGAGAATATCGAATGAGAATTTCGTCCGAGGACGAAGAGTCCGTGCAGTTTACCACCCCTCGAAGGAAGCTGCCGTTCCTAAGAAGCGCTTTCCTGACGTCTACGACAAAGGCGCGTTGCTCAATGCCACGCTCTATGACAATGCGCTCGCCGGGCTGAGTGTTGGTTATGGATAGTCGATAGGAAACCTAGACAGACAAATAGGACTCAGGAATCGCTCGCGTGTACGGGCGATGACTATGTGTATTTACCTAGACAGACAAATAGGACTATCTAGGCGTAAGTATAGTGTGCAGTGGTGATATGAAAGGATCGTTCTCACCTCAGGAATCGCTCGCGTGTACGGGCGATGACTGAGGTGCTCGGGCGGGGTATGGTAGGTATATATCTAAGGGAATGTACTTAGTAAATCAAATCGTGTACGGTATCATGCTAAACTAGCGTATGTACTACGGTAACGGATGGTCTATGTTAGCTGACATGCGAGACAGGGGGCGAGGCGCTCTGGGTGGGCCTGCCGATCCAACACTGAGTGGCGCAGCTGGGATCGCGCGCCCCCGTCAAATTTTGTGCGAAAGTACCCGGCTTTGGAGGCGAAAGTAACGTTCATCTCACTCTGCACATCTCTATTCACACACACACGGCCCCAGTCCACCTTGCACCGCCGCGCAATAGGCGGCTCGATCACCTTCGCGTGGCGGAGGCGCGCTTCGTGGACCAGCCATGTTAGAGGCGCGAGAAAGGGTGACTTAGACTGGGACTCGCTGACGCTTGCCCTCGTAAGTGTGAATTTGTGTTTGATTGTCGGTACAATACCAAAGCCTCTGATGTTCCTAGCTCGCGGGTGTACAGAAGGAAAGAGGATGAAGCGGTCATATTTCTAACGTATGGGGATCTGGTTGTTCAGAACACCGGGCGATAGTCTCCGAGCGACGTCATTTCCCTCCTCTCGGGGGACCAACAGCCTGGAATCCAGATGAGCGGAAGACTTGGTGAGTCTAGTTCTTGCTCTGTCACAGTTTGCCCGCGTGGTGTCAGAACAACATTCTTGTGTATCTAGAGAGAACATGCTGATAACTTATGTCGTGGCACGAGGAATTGACAAGCAAATATTGAGAAGAGGTGTTTGTGATGCCACGGACAATATGTATATGGTAATGCAGTATCGCGCCGCCATGAAGCATCACGGGCACCAGCGCTGACCAGGACCATAGGTCAGTAGTTGTCTTAGTCTTGGTCGGAAGGTGGTAAGCAAAGACGAATGGGAGCGAGCGAAATCGGGGTTGGTTGGAGGCGGGAATAGCAACCTTGAGTGAGGATTTGCAAGACGCGTTACAAAATACTCTTTGTTGTCCGAGTCGGCCTGCATGTCCGCAATTCGGTCGATTCGGCCGACTTGTTTAACAGTGGTGGGAATCACCGTTGGTGATGCCCGCGTGCGGGCTGTACGGCCTGCGTGCGGTGCGTCACGGTGGTTATCTTACAGTAACGCTCCCACTCCAACCCCCAAGATATTAGAATCCACAGGATACTCTAGCTTGTGGGGCCTCTGAAAAATATATGGAGCATCAGCACATGATATTGAATTCGTGCGTAAATGCCCGCTGACCAGTAGCTCTCCCGCCAATCACCCCCATCGTTCCAGCCCAGATCCCTCTGGATCCGAAATTCCTGGAATGAGGTGCGTCATTCCTTATTTTTTTTTTGCTATAACGTTAGATCTAGAAACGTCTTTGGGCAGCGCTCGGGTTGCCCGATCGCAGGGCGCTCCTTCTCGGCTTCGTGTTGAGGTGACGGGTATGTGCTCAAATCCTGACTGATTGATGCCCCGATAGGTATTTGATCTTCTTTGTTAGTCCTCCGAGCGCATAATATTACCACCACCGCGAAATGGTTTCGCCCGAAGAATCAGTTCTTCGTCACTGTGACCAATCAGTCAACAACGAAGAAGACAGCAAGCGTTTCGGTTAAGGGACAGACGGTGCAGTGGAATCAGAAACTTGATGCCTTGTAGGACATGCATTTTTAACCCTGCTTTTACGGCTGAGAGTTCTGTTCAGTTTTGCGCAGCCATCCTCACATCTTATTCTATGTCTTTATGCGAAGCGATTGTCACACCCCGACAAACTTATTGGAACGCATGAGACACCGATACATGTCGGATCTCAAAGTGGTTTGTTTTTTTTTTTTACAAGAATTATCATTCGTTTAACTAGTAGCTGAATGCCTTGCTTTGTAGACGTTCCTTTTGTTCTCAGCAATGGCGACGGACAAGCCGGACACACAGCCCAGCCGTCCATACACTTGACGATCACTGCGTCAACGAACGCGACTTCCCATCTGACCTTGCCCATCGAAACCACTCCATTTGGGGTCGCAACTGCCCCTGAGCCTCTTTCACCTCCGATGGATCACGCTCCCGTCGAAAATAGCACCCCTATACTGCCAGTGCCCGATATCCGGGCAGCGATGCCACCTACCGAGAATGCTCTTCATGACGCCGATGAAGCCATCAAGGCGATTAATCTCTCAAGTACATGGGAAGGTGCAGTTGCAAGGATCAGGTGGGTGATGGATACTGTAAGCCCGGCTGCAGAAGTATGTCACAACGCTATGGCCTTTTACCTTATGCTTAACCAAGCCGACTTTCTCCCTCAGCTTCACCCGTACGCAAAGATGGCATGTGGCCTGCTATTAGCAATCCCCAAGGTGCATCGACTTGTGTCATTGTTCGGAGGAAGCGCTGATTCCGTGTTAACCTGAATGGTAGATACTCCTAGAACAGTTTCAAAATGACGACAATATCCGAACTCTACTTGTAGCCATGCACGATGCGTTTGATTTCGCAAACCAGGAAGACATTTTGAAATCTATCGAGCGCGAGTCCAAGCAGGCCCGAATCCTTACACTCATGTTGCAGCATGTCTGTAATTGCTGTGACTTGATCCGATCATATGCAAAGGATTCGCAATTCTGTACGTATCCCTCACCTATTTCAGTGGCCGACGTAAACACGTGATTGTTAGGGAAGCGAACGCTGAAGAATATCGGTGGCCGCGTCAACAAACAAATTGAGGACTTTCGCACTGCCCTTCTCGGACTCCGGAAGGCCTTCTTAGATCAGGCAACTATCACGACAGAGATAACTGCGCTCCAAATTCTGGATGATGTGGGAATAATTGCGGCCAATGTCGGCAGGATTTCTAATAGGCTTGACGGGGTGGTTACCCAACTGAAGTGGGTGTCTAACCAAGTTTCTGATGCCGGTACGCCGTCCAGATCGCTTGAAGGCTATTAATCTGATTATTGCCAAAGAAATAGATTCAAAAATCAGAGAAATCCCGTATGGGTCAGGCTCGCGTTTCATGCCTGAGAAAGGTTGCCTTCCGGGAACGCGGATGGCCTTCTTGGACTTCATCGTTAATTGGGTGAACAATCCCGACTCCGAGCGTGGCCTTGTTCTTCTTGGACAGGCAGGCACGGGCAAGTCGTCCATTGCACACGAGATCGCACATCGCTTCAATAAAGTGCACCGTCTTACGTCCTCCTTCATATTTTTGCGGAAGGAGCAATCTAAGCCCGATGCTTACAAATTCTTCACGACTCTTGCACGATCTCTCCGACCGCTACCCTTCGTTCAAGAATGCGCTTGGAAATATTGTTAAGGACGACTCCGCTCTTCGGGTTCGTACCCGCGACTATCCCACACTTTTCGAATCCCTTATCCTACAACCGCTTGAGGGCCTACAAATCGTCGGTCCTATTCTTGTTGTAATCGACGCCTTGGATGAGAGTGGAGACACAACTGGTAGAAACGGGTTACACACATTCCTCGCCAAAAACCTCTTCAAACTGCCACCGAACTTTCGTGTGCTTATCACCTCGCGACCGGAGGACGGCATCCAACCTGCGTTCAATGGAGCGCCGTCAATTGGGATCAAATATATGAACGACCATGAGCTGGCAGCTCGAACGGAGGACGATATAGTCACCTTCCTTCAGAAGTTACTCCCTTCAGATGTGTTCGAAAAGCATGGCGCTGCGTTGACGAGAAAGGCAGAGGGATTGTTTCAGTGGGCAGCTGTTGCTGGCGGATTCATCCTAGATCCTCCCGAATGCTATGGGTTCAGCAAGAGAGTGTGCGTGAACCATCTTTTGAAGCTCACGATAGATCACGACGGACAAGACCCGTTGGACGAGTTATACAAGGAAGTCCTCGAAGGATACTTCACGCATCCAAAAACACGGCTTCTATTCCGCTCTATTGTGGGACAGCTTATTACCGCATTCGAACCCCTCTCCATCCGCTCCCTAACCACTTTGCGGGGACACGCCTCCGATGACAACGACGATACCGATTCTGTTATCACGACGCTCCGGCGCCTGGGCTCGTTGTTTAGCAACGTCAACTCGCCTGATGGCACCCCCCCTATCGTTCCTCTCCATACATCGTTCCGCGACTTCTTGATAAATAAAGAGAAGAGCGGTGACTTTTCTATTGTTCTTCGGGATGCCCACTATGGATTGGCCCACTCCTGTCTCAGTCTAGTGCTCCGCGACCTCAGGTTCAACATCTGCAACGTTGAATCGTCATACCTCGCTAATGAAGTCATTCATGGCCTCGAGGCCCGCGTTGCCGAACACCTCCCACCTGCTCTGTTGTATGCCTGCTGTTTCTACGACTATCATCTAAAGGCACTTGATTTTGAAGCCAATCTGTTTAACAAACTCCAAGCCTTCTTTGAGACGAAATTTCTCTTTTGGCTGGAAGCCCTTAGCCTGACGAGCAATGTGCGTCTTGCTTTGCCAGCGTTGTCGTCTGTGAATGTGTGGTTAGCCTCTAACCGAGGTGTAAGTCAGGCTAGTAGTTCTATGAGGCAGACAAACAACTAATGACAACAATCGCAGCAGGTTTCTTGGGCAGATCTAGAAAAATTAACTGCATTCATTAATGATGCGTCTGCATTCGTGCGGTATTTTGGGATAGCCATTGCAAAGAGTGCTCCTCACGTCTATCTGTCTACATTGCCATTTGCACCAACTTCTTCTCTTGTTTTTATGCTTTATTCAAGCATGTTTCCTCGAATACCACGTATCAAAAGTGGGCAACTGCGTCATTGGCCATCAACAGAGATAGTAATTCCACATGTTGGGGGTCTAGTCAATTCCATTGCACTCTCGTCAGATGGCCAGTACATAATCTCAGGCTCGAACGACCGAAAAATCCGTGTATGGAATGCCATGACCGGAGAGACAGTGGCAGGCCCATTTAGTGGACATTCGAGTTCGGTCACGTCTGTGGCACTCTCTCCAGATGGCCACCACATCGTCTCAGGCTCGGGGGATCGAACTATCCGTGTGTGGAACACTACGACGGGAGAGACAGTGGTGGGACCATTTATCGGACACTCGGATTGGGTCACATCTGTGGCATTCTCTCCAGATGGCCAGCACATCATCTCGGGCTCGGGGGATCGATCAATTCGTATGTGGCACGCCATGACGGGAGAGATAGGGGTGGGCCCATTTAGTGGTCACTCGGATTGGGTCACGTCTGTGGCATTCTCTCCAGATGGCCAGCACATCGTCTCAGGCTCTTACGATCGAACTATCCGCATATGGAACGCCATGACGGGAGAGACTGTGGTGGGCCCACTCAGTGGACACTCAGATTCTGTCACATCTGTAGCATTCTCTCCAGATGGCCAGCACATCCTCTCAGGCTCGAACGATCGAACAGTTCGTGTGTGGAATGCCATGACGGGAGAGACAGTGGCAGGCCCATTTAGTAGACACTCACATTCAGTCACATCGGTGGTGTTCTCTCCAGGTGGCCAGCACATCATCTCAGGCTCGAATAGTGGGACAATTCGCATGTGGAGCACCATGACGGGAGAGACAGTGGCAGGGCCGTTCAGTGGACACTCTGGTCCTGTTACATCTATGGCTTTCTCTCTAGATGGCCAGCACATCGTCTCAAGCTCAAAAGATGGAACAATCCGTGTGTGGAATGCCACGACGGGAAAGACAGGGGCGGGCCCACCTAGTAGACGCTCAAATCTGGTCACGTCTGTGGCATTCTCTCCAAATGGCCGGCACATCGTCTCAGGCTCAAAGGATCGAAAATTGCGTGTGTGGGACGCCATGACGGGAGAGATGGTGGCGGTCCTATTTAGTGGGCACTCGGATTCTATCACGTCTGTGGCATTCTCTCCAGATGGCCAGTACATTGCCTCAGGCTCAGAAGATGGGACAGTCCGTGTGTGGAACACCATGACGGGAGAGACAGTAGTGGGCCCATCCAGTGGACACTTGGGTTCCGTTATGTCTGTGGCATTCTTTCCAGATGGCCAGCACATCGTGTTAAGCTCGAACGACCAAACAATCCACATATGGAATGCTATAACAGGAGAGACAGTGGTGGGCCTATTTAGTGGACACTTAGGTTCTGTTACGTCGACGGCATTCTCTCAAGATGGCCAGAAAATCGTCTCGGGCTCGAATAATGGTAGGATTTATGTGCGGAACGTCATGACAAGAGAGATAGTGATGTGCCCATTTGGTGGGCACTCGGATTGGGTCATGTCTGTGGCCTTCTCTCCAGATGGCCGACACATCGCTTCAGGCTCGGATGATGGAACGATTTGTGTGTGGAATGCCATGACAGGAGAGACAGTGTCGGGTCCATTTAGTGGGCACTCGGGTTCCGTCACGTCTATGGCATTCTCTCCATATGGCCGACACATCGCTTCAGGCTCGGATGATGGAGCGATTTGTGTGTGGAATGCCATGACAGGAGAGACAGTGGCGGGCCCATTTAGTGGGCACTCGGATTCTGTCACGTCGGTGGCATTCTCTCCAGATGGCCAGCACATTGTTTCAGGGTCGGACGATCGAACTATTCGCTTATGGAACACTAGGACAGGGGAGACAGAAAATACTGGACGGGTTGATTTCACTGACCAATCCAAGATAAACGATGAGGGATGGATATGTGATAGTAACGATAAACTTCTAATGTGGATCCCGCCGTCACATAGGATAAGTCTTCACCGCCCAAGTAATATCTGGGTTTCAGGCGAACACGAAACTCGCCTAGATCTTTCTACTTTCGTGCATGGTGATAGTTGGGGTACTTGTATTGACACCTAGATAGAACTGCTGCGATGATGCACTTTTGGTTACAAGTCTGATAACGATAAGAGTTCATTGTGCCATTACGCATTACAGCGGGACGATTTGATGACGGCGTCAGCTAGTGTTGACATTAATGGCTGGGACTCGTCATGGGTGAGCACCGGTGAGCATTGGGAAACCGGCCTACAATAGAGGGCCAGGGTACGACCTCGAAGCCAGCGAGACTTAGGTGAACCAACAGGGCGCCAACTCCAACTTGATACCACATTTAGCCCCGTGCAGGGAGAACGCCATAAACGTACGCCTAAACCCCAGACGAGAGAATAAAATTGAAGTTATAACCTGAGAAATCTGTCACCTACCGAAACAGTCCAGGAAGGCGTGCGGTGATCACCTGGCCCGGAAGACAGCAACCATTGGCTTTCGGGTCCATCAATCGCCGTATTTTTGGTACCTACGGAAAATGTAATCGTTCAGATCCTATCTACGTCGAGTAGACTTAGCTGCTACTTGAACGAAAGCTTAGGTGGGCCTACTAGACGTGACAAAAAGTTGATTTGGTGATCTTGGACGCGCGCATGTGCAGCCGGAATAACCGAATTTGGATGCATGCGAAGAATGTTCCTGTGACATCGTGCGAATCGTCCTCGTCAACGTTACGACGTTCCCTCTGCCTGCGGAGCTTAAGAGCGTCATAGCATCACTCCGGGAGAGTTGAGAGTGTCTGGTGAGGGTGGCTCAATAAACCAGGGGGTTTCCGATAAGTGGTCCTGTAAGACGGCGAGGTGGTCTAGACTGTTCGTGAAAAAATTGGTCATATTCTTAAGGACAGCGTCCCACCCCTCGTAAGAGGGGGGAAATCGGACGAGAACAATGACTGTGTACTCTACTTGACCGCTCCGCCAGCTTTTGCTAGTATTACGATTTCTTTAGTTCGTCCTCAAACATTGCTCCGGCGGCGTCTTTCCGGGCTGCGTGCTCTGCAAAACACGCCGTGGCATTACGGGTTGCCTTGGATATCTCTGGAGACCGAGAAGGAGTTGGCGAAGAGAAGGTAGTGACTGAAGGTGGAAGAGGTGGTGAAAAAGAGAGTAAGAAGAGGTGAAAAGAACGGGACGAGGGTGAACTACTAATGGGAGGATGGCGCGGGTTCTGGTTGCAAATTCCGAAGACTGTCCACGAGGAAGGAAGTAAGAATGGTACCATACATACAAGTCGGCCTGTGGAAACGCGGGTAAATTGAATTCAAGTCTACGTTAAACGCGGGAAGACACACGCACAAATGTAGGGACCCCATCCATATCCGCTGACATGTTTCGAAACAGATCTTCGTCGTGGGTTTGAGCCTCTTTACCGTAAAGAGACTAGAGGGCGGGCTATTGACTGAGATAAGCCATCTGAATAAGAATTGTTTCCTTCGCGAATCGTCATTCTCTCTAATACCAAATACTTCCGCGGTACAGAAAACGTGATTGTGACATGGCTCCAGATATTGCGGTGAAATGTACCGATATGCCAGCTACCATCCAGAATGGTTATACAACCCATCACGCATGTCACGTGACGGAAACTCTCCTGGCTGGTGGATCTGCGCACGTTGTTTTATTTGTTTGTTTGTTTTTTCCAGAATCAAAGCAATCTGAGACACATGTCACCCTGTTTTGTGTGGCACTCCAGCACCCTCTGGTACTCACTGGATGGAAAATTACCTTTTATGATTGACAAAATTTAGGCAAATTCTATAATAAAAGGTATTTTTTATCCACTAATTTTCATTGTGTAAAATATTGATAAGGCCATTGAATATTGTTAACACAATTTTAACATACAATATATTGACAATACTGATTTCCTTTTTTTTTTGTAATATAGCCTCTATTAGGTTCTAAAAGGATAATAAGGAGATCTATATTAACTATATGTTGTGCTTTAAAAACATATTGACAATCAGTTGCCTTAACAACATTTTATATGATGAAAATGGGTGGATAAAAAATACCTTTTGTTATTGAATATGTCTAAATTATGTTAATGATAAAAGGAAGTTTTCCATCCAGTGACTTTTCCATGTGCAAGGCAACACCATGTCAGTGCACCCACCGAGCGCCCCATGCCTCCTGCCTGGCAGAGGTGTTCATCAACCGGCGCTGGATCGATTCAGGTGCTACCTGCTCATG
This sequence comes from Lactarius evosmus, assembly GCA_951394315.1. Lineage (NCBI taxonomy): Eukaryota > Fungi > Basidiomycota > Agaricomycetes > Russulales > Russulaceae > Lactarius > Lactarius evosmus. The sequence continues at coordinate 229,348 of OX596124.1, forward strand.
TTGCCGACTGGCTTCTATGCAAGACGGGAAGACTTCAACGCTCTGGAAACCTGGGTTTGGCCGCGTCCTGTTGGTAAATATCGAACGTCTCGAAGTGGGCTTGCAGGATTTTCTTACTGCGCAGTATGTGGTCGGGAAAGATGCTATAAATCGAGACGAGGTCATCTTAATCCATCTTTCTATTACCGAAAGCTATCAACGGCCTGGTGAGTACGTAATGACATGACCTAGACCTACATCAGTTCAAGGGATTATATTTGCTAGGGAGAGCATAGCAAGTAGATTTGAAGGTTCTCCCCCGCAGGGAACTCTACAATACACGACACCGAAACTTCTAGCATGCCGCGCGTCGATGGGTATGGCGCCGCGAGCCGTCAATATGGGTTTGGGTTCATCCCGTCTCGAGTTGATGCCAGACAAATCGAACAGAGATGAGTAGAATTAAACGCGAACCGTCAGTCAACAAACTCGTGACACTAATAAGTTACGGTCGTGCACTCCCAGAATGAAATTCGGACAGCAACTGCGCGATCTCGCCCTGTCCTATCTCCAATGCCACCTGCAATGGAGTCCTTCCGTCCCCGTCCTCCACATCCACGTCCGCGCCATGCTCCAACAGAATGCGTACGACGTCGGGTTTTGATCCCGCGCTTATCGCCATGTGTAACGGGGTCTGGTGTTGATTATTCCGTGCGTTCGTATTCGCGCCGTGCGCCAGTAATAGCCGCACTATTTGAAGATCCCTTCGGCCTTTAGGCCCCCGTATTGCGTCGTGCAAAGGAGTATGGCCGTCACCGACCTGAAATTAACTTCCGCATTGTGCTCAAGAAGCACCAGAATAATGTCGACGTGCCCATTAAATACTGCCCAAGCTAGCGGAGTATTTTGGTAATCATCTTGCGTATTCACATCTGCGCCATGGTCGATTAGGCATTGAACAACGTCACGGCAACCAGATTCTGATGCACATTCCAAGGGCGTGCAGTTCGCATGGTCTCGGACATCAACGCCCACACCATGCTGAAGCAGTAACCACACAATCCGGAGATGACCTGCAAGCGATGCCGAGTGTAGCGCAGTCCCACTGCGACCACCCTGAGCACTTGCGTATTGCGGATATTTGAGAGTAAGCTGTCCCACTAGCTCATGGAACCCACACAATGCAGCATAATACAATGATCTTGCTCCGGGTTCGGGATCTGGCGGGTTTGAGTAATAATTGCTTTTGTCGACATTGTACAACCGGACCCACGCCTCAAAGTATGGCTTGTCTGGATCAAAAAGATATTCCATCCCATCGCGGACCCGTGACGCGACATTCTCGACCCGCGCATGAGTCACCCAGTGCGTTGCAGCATATTCTGCGAGAGGAGCGCTATCGGCGTCGTCTGTGACGTCGGGATCCCGGAGTAGAACGCCGAGACAAGCCTGGGTGAGTATCGTGTGCGCATCATCGAAAGAAATATGGAACTGCGAGATGTCTCTCGTCGACCTTGCGAGCCGATCCGACATCAAAAATTCCTTCACCGAAAAATGCGAGAACTGAACTATCAGGGATTCGTCGTCGGGGATGATAGTAATTAAACTCGAGCAGGTTGAAAGTACTGCTTGCTCGTGGTCTTCCCACCGCCAGTCCGAGTTCAGCTTCGGCGTCCCACCGTTCGTCACGTCAAAGTCAAAGGCGAGTAGTTCCGCGAGCTCGGCGACGGAAAGCGGTCGAGTTGCTGCTGTCAGGCATTGCAGCATCCGATACGCGTGCACTTGGTTGGCCCTCTTGATTTCCGTTATGACCCGCTCGTATGTCTCGTCCAAGGTCTCTGGAAGTTCATTTAGTGTCCGTCGGACGCATTGCGGAAGACATTGTCGTAGTGCTTCTAGTTGACAGAACACCCATCGAAACCTGGTTAGGGAAATGAGCTCTCACCACGAGAATGAAATAATGGATCCACACATTCCATCGGCCTTTTCTGAGAGCGCCTCGACAACCATTTTCTTGTCATCTTCTCGCCATCTCTTCATCATCGTCTCCGAGTCAGAGAATACGACAGAATTGACGTAATCAATGATATCTCTCTTCTGTCCGCTTTCATCATGAAGGGACACACTGTGAAGTGCCAAAGGTCCAACAGTAGCCCGAATATCGAACTCGGGGCGACTGGTGATGCAGATGTGAAGATGAGGTAGACGAAGATCCGTGATCTCGTTGACAAGAGAAAGGACCTGTTCACGAGGCGACGGGATGCCATACGAGTTTGGACACTCGTCGACCGCGTCCAAGATAATGTAAATAGGGTGTTGATTGGGAATTGTGAGCATATCCTTAAGGCATTGCATCAACGCAGCTCCGCTGGGCGTTCGCGATCCGTTATCATGTTCCAAATAAAGGTGGTAGAGGATGTCACAACAAAGACTGGACTGAGCGGAAAGTTGGACGAGGAGAGAAGGGAGGAGGTTTCTACGACTTTGCTTATCAAGGTCCCTGAAGTCGAAATAAAAGTAGGCGATGGACGCTAATCCCTCCTTACATAAGTTCTCTATGTCTTGAACGATTGCGGAGCTGCGGGTCAACCTTAGTTGGTCGGATCGCAGAGTTCTAAGGGATGACTAACCAAAGGATGCTCTTCCCTGACCCCGCTAAGAACGCGGGCGGTCATCAGGAGTGATCGGAGACGAGGGGATGGACATACGTTTGCCATAGATCCACAAGAGTGAGCCAGTCGATTTCCAATCCCAAAAAATTCCGCCCCGAAAGAACCACCGAGTGGTTCCCCCATGTTGAATACCGCATGCTATGTTGTGATTTGTCGACGGATCTGGCGGATTAACCCATTTTCTGAGGCTCTCTCTCACTTGGCCCCCTACGAGCAGGTCAGAGATATCACGGTCAGGAGCGACAGCGTTGATCACAAACATTCCAGTTGTTGGACCGCTGCCTTCGTTTCTTTTCCGTCTAACCGATGTATGCGCGTTCAAGATTAGGTCCTGGGCAGAAAACGTGCTGGTCCTACCATTCATGACAGTAGTTAACTTTTTGTCGACGATGTGCGTGAGCTCCAGGATCTCTGCAGCCGCCATCCGGGCCTCCTCTTGTGTTAACTTGTCTAACCGCTTCAGAGCGTCTTCCATCTCCTTCTTTCCAACAAGCTTCTTCAGATATTTTTCTGAACATAGATTAGTCCACAATTATGTATCGCCGAGGGCAACGCACTCGCTCGACCCTGCCTCATCTCCTTCGTCGCAATCGCGAAGATGTTCAGCACCTCGATCATTATCTTCACGAGTATGTCAGTCATCGCATCTGTCGGCGACACCGCGGTATAAGACTCGAGGCGCTTGAAGAAGTTCTCAATACGCTCGAAGAGATCGATGAGGGCGTCTTGGCTCGCATCGACATCCTTGGCCACCTGCGACAGACACCGGTATAAGAATCGCCCCCACACACAAATCAAGAGGATACTCACCAAGAGGAGGACGCCAGCACCGGCGAAGATCACTTTTGCAGGCGAAAAAATCTTCGAAAATGGGTGGGAATAGACATGTTGATTAGATGACACTCACGAGTCCAACACCTTCCCCGAGCGTTGCGGAGAATGTGTAGAGGACGTTGATTGTTGGGTTCAACCAGCGTGATAGTCTCTCATCGGCACTCCTTGTTTGATCAAACTCCTTGACTTTGTCCTGAAGGACGGTGAGAATGTCACCGGGAGAGTTGCAGGCTTGTAGCTGTGGTGCGAGGGGATGCGCAAGAAGGTCGTTCTTTGTCTTTTTCTCATATGCCTTGAGGGCAGCGTTGAAGATGGACTGGAAATTGGAAGATGATGAAGACGTGGATGGAGCCTGATACATAGTAGGAGCAATTCGGGTGAGGTAGTCGACGACGAGAAGAACAGAAAGACTGTCGAGGCAGAGAGGAACGTCCCAAGTCAGAGTCGCCAGTTGGGAGGCAATGATGCGGGACTGCCTCGTAGTTACAGACCCCGAGCGTCTATAATGATAACGATTAATTGTTGTAACACCGAGTGCTTTGTGATGCGAACTGAGTTGCGTCCTTGTGCTCTTGCCGTGTACAAACACCCAACGAGATATGCCCAGCAAATCAAATAGCTGGAACTGACGCAGTTCTAGCCTGTGCTCACCACATCAAGTACTCATCAGGCTGTTGGTATTGTTTTTTTTTTTTGGAAAGTGCTTTTATTTATGGTATCTAGCTTCTTCTAACCTAATTTAATAGGTGTCTAGATGCCCATTAATAAGAGCCTTTGACTTTCCGCATGTTTTCCACGCTCCGGTCCGCTTTTGCCGTTTTTCTGCCACTCATATTCAAACTCCGCTTTTTAAAATCTTTTTGTCTTTGATATTTTATTTCTGCAGTTAAATACTATATTCCAAAATAAAAACAAATATGATGAAAATAGATGAAAATAATGCGTAAACAATGTGCGTGTATCATCAGATGCGTGGGAAGCCCTTTGGCACCCTTCCCGTTTGCACCCCCCTCTCCCTTTGCCTTGGTGCGCCACCTTTGTGCGCCCCCCTCTGTTGGTGCGCCCTGCACCCTTGTCCGCCCCCTGTTTACCCGCGCCCCCTACCCTCTACCTTCCTTCCCCCTTGCCCCGTTTACATGCAAACAAGGGAGCAGCATGGGAAGGCACCCAAATGCGGGTTCATGTGGGATGAGGCCCCCACCCCTTTGCACCCCGCCCCTGTTCACGCATGAACAGGGGGCCACACAAGAACAGCACGCCCCCCCTTTTGCACCCCAGCCCCCGTTTGCGTGCAAAGTGGGCACGGGAACACAGGGTGCCGGAAAGGTACGCCCCCTGCCCCCCCCCCTTTTTTGCACCCCCCTGTTCGCATGCGAATAGGACACCCAAGCGCGGGGCCGCATGAGGCAATGTACCCCCCTCTGCCCCTCCGCGCTTGTCAACGCGCAAACTGGAGGGCGGCACAGGAACATCAGCAAAAAACTAGAAAAATTATAAGTGCTTATAAGATATTATTTTCACCATAAGTACTTCAAACTTTTGCCAAGAATCACAAGGTCTTATTCAGTCACATAAATTGGTAATTCATTGCTAATCTACACAATTATTTCAGTGGTTTGTAATCACTTGTAATCGCTTTCAGTGATTTGTAATCACTCTTAAAAATTATAATTGTTTTGATGGATTTAGAGCACTTTCAATTGGTTTTACAAGTGTCATACACTTCTATACCTTATATTCACATTTCTGACACAATTCACTAAGTGTTGACTTTTGTTAACAAATTCCTTACTTAGACTTTGAATGCGTGGGTAATTCTTATTTTTTTTTCGAACTTAAGGGGCCCAACATATATATTCAGAAATATATGAACAATTAAGTAATACAGGAAAAGTTGCCAGATGGGGAGTTGAACCCACAACTACTAGATGTTGTAATATAACACCAGCAACAGCTTTACCACTAAACTACCTAGCCTAACAGTTATATTCCTCAAAGTATATATATAAGTCACAAAAGCTCATCTCAAAATGGCTTGTGGCATATGAAAATCAAACATTAGGGGTGCATTCAGGGGCCTAGTATGATGTAATGGTGTGTGACACTGCAGTAACACTGGAGTGAATGTGATAGTTGTTGACTTTTTGCAGGCTGTTATGCACCCAAAAAGGAAGGTCTGTAAATGTAAGCAATTGATGTGATGGGCTTTCCTACTTAGAATTGCAACTCAGAATGTAGTATTTTTAGTCAGCAATAAAAAATACATCTTTTTTGTTCAAGTAGTATTTCCTTAATCAGTGCTGACTAAGTTCCAAAAGCGGTCAATGTATTTCTCAATAATTAATAACACATTTGCTATGGGCTTACTAATTGTCTAAGACTCTAAGTATCAAACAATACTATGAATGCGTTATTTAAGTGATGATTAAAATAGACAAATAATAGTAATAAAGTACTTTTTTATGATTCTAGCCCTCTGGGGCAGCCAGAGAATGTGAGTGTGTGTTTGTGGGTGCAGAGAGGGCATCTGCCTTAGTCCACTTACCCAATTGCGAGTTAATGATAAATTAAGTAAATGCCATTGCACTATGTAGAAATAATCAAAATTTATTTTGGTACTGCAGGTGGTCTCCCTTCAACATTCCTGGATTAAAAAAATAATAAGCAGTTATTCAGCATAAGAAATCCATTATATATTTCAAAGGGATGCAGACTTAGGAGAGCCCACTTGTGAATTTCCCCTTTTGAATTTTCCTCTTATCATGATGACAACTATCTTGCACTTTCACTTGTCTATTACCTCAGCGGAGCCTGCCAGTGTCCATGTACCAAAATAAATTTTGATTATTTCTACATAGTGCAATGGCATTTACTTAATTTATCATTAACTTGCAATTGGGTAAGTGGACTAAAGCAGATGCCCTCTCTGCACCCACAAACACACACTCACATTCTCTGGCTGCCCCAGAGGGCCAGAATCATAAAAAAGTACTTAATTACTATTATTTGTCTATTTTAATCATTGCTTAAATAACGCATTTATAGTATTGTTTGATACTTAGAGTCTTAGACAATTAGTAAGCCCATAGCAAATGTGTTATTAATTATTGAGAAATACATTGACCGCTTTTGGAACTTAGTCAGCACTGATTAAGGAAATACTACTTGAACAAAAAAGATGTATTTTTTATTGCTGACTAAAAATACTACATTCTGAGTTGCAATTCTAAGTAGGAAAGCCCATCATGTCAATTGCTTACATTTACAGACCTTCCTTTTTGGGTGTGTAACAGCCTGCAAAAAGTCAACAACTGAATGTGATACAGTTGTGATGTGCAAGCCCAAGCAAAGTGGGGAAATAGAGTCGAGAAATGGAGCACCTGAGAGATTCTAAGCATTCAGACAGGTTTCAAGAACAAATGGATAAAATTTACTCAGGACTGAACTGTAAATGGTCACTCAGTTGTGCCATTCTCCAAATTCCCCATCCATGTACTCAATGTTACGGCGGAGATTTTGAGCTCCTGAGAAAGCACGCCACCGAGCTGCCCAAGCCGGCCCGCGTTGGACAACTACGAAGAAACCCTTGATTCAGAGGCATTAAGAGAGGCCCTGATGAGAAAGGGCAACATGAGCATGTGGACATTGCGTCCTGAACCAGCTAAGTCCCACACTCCTGCTGAGAGTAGTGACGAAGAAGCTGATGATCCCTATGAGCAAGATGAAGCTCACGCGCGCAAGATGTATGTGCACTTCTATGGGCATACAGGCCCAGAATCACGTGACTCATCACGTGAGACATCACCTGAGCGGGTCTGCCTCAGGTATGCCACAGCTGGTTATCCGGTCAATAACGGCATGGAATAGGCCTTCGTACCTATTTACTGATGGACCTTCTGATGGAAGCCTTGTGTACTATATGGGCGCTGCCTCGTGTCTGATGGATGTCGGTGCCTTTATAGGCTGGTCCAATTATGTTTCTTCCTTGTGTTTCAGCTTGTGGAGCCGGAGCCTTTATGGCTATTGGCTAGAGATAAGGACTTAAGGTTCGTGCTGAGTCCGAACCTTATCTACTAGTAGTATAAGTACTAGCTTGTCCTCACATGTATTCCCCATCTTGAGTTCTTCAGAATCCACATCATAGTTCCTTCCTGCTTTCCTAAGGGCCTTAGTTGGCCTTCTCTGCCAAACCCTTAGATATCGACTTGTTGTGCCGCTTCTTAAGCGAGCCGTTTCCCTTTGATTCCCCTTTGTCTCTCAGTTGCAACTACTATTGCAGTAGTTTTGCCTTGGTTGTCGTGTGCAATACAAGTGTTCTGAGAAACCCAGCTCAAGTTGAGCTAGATGGTCGGTGCGACCGTAACACTCAAACTCTTTCTCATTTTTGACTTGACTTCTTACATCTCACTTCAACTGGCCTGGATCACATACTTACTCTCATCATGTGTCACTTCATCACCATAACATCATGAAGTCACAAGTAAGTGCTTACAAACTGGTCATTATATTATTGGCAAATTGTAAGAGCTTATAAACTAGCTGTAAGAGTAATTACAAAATTATAAGCATTTGCAATAAGTCCACAATATTATCTAGGTGTTGTGACTGCCTATAAATGGTTATGAGAATTGTGCCCCAGCTGTAAGCCATTGTCATACATTATAATTCATGTAAATAAATTTTGCAGTCAGCAAGTGCCACAATTTTTATTTATTTTTGCTGATGAAGAGGCATGCCCACCCCCCCCCCTGTTCAAGCCGCAACGGGGCACACGCGGGACAAGCCCCCTCCCACCCTTCGCGCCCCACCCCCATTTACGTGCAGGCGGTGGGAGGGGGGAGGGTGCGGGAAAGGGCATGCGTGCCCCCCTTTGCGCTGCAACGGGGCATGCGCGGGGCTAGCTCCCCTCCCCTTTTGCATCCCCCACTCCCATTTACGTGCGAGCGGTGCCCTCTCCCCTAGCTAGATTGACTTAGAAAAAAAATGTGTAAATTTTATTAACTAATAAATATATTTTCTTTTGTTAAGTACAAACATAAAAATTGTGTGTTTGTGCATTTGTAATTTTTTATATTAGCTAATAGTCATGAAATTCTTTGCTTGAGTAAGCAGTAAAAATTATGTTTGGGGTGGAGACCGAACTTTAATGTCGGTCCAGAGCGGACCGGAGTGTGGAAAACATGCAGAAAGTACACTGTTGAAGCGTGATCTAAGTTAAGAGTCACATGCTTCGTGGGAGATGCTTGAGTCATCTCATGGACATATACGGTATCTGGCCCCTTATGGGCAATAGCTTGATATGGACTTATTCTGGACTTCATACGGACCGGATCACCTTTTGTTTATCTTTATTATTCTTCCTTCTATTGTTTAGATACCGTTCGGTGACTCACTTGAAAGTGGCACCATTTTATATTCGTCCAATCATATCCCTTCTTGGACCCATTGTCATGTCACACGTGTCCTAAACACAGTGTGCACACAGACCATCCCTTCTGGTTTATAAGGGTGGTTGTTTATGCCTTCACACTTCAGAGTTCCTTCACCTCTGAAGTGTAAGTGCGCCCTCTTCTCTTTCCACACCTATAGACTAACACTTCCGTAGTACTTGTCTTTATCTAGGTGTGTAGCTACGCGCTATAGAGTTCCTTCACCTCTGAAGTTACTTGTCTTTATCTAGCATTACCACGCTAACCTTTCTCGCTAAGTCAGTGCTGTGTTTCAACATACACACCTGTTAATAAGTGCTATATAGCAGGAGATTTACCATCAGCCCTATATAGTGCATGTGTAGCCGAACCTAAGTCCAGGTGTGAGGAAAGAAAATGCATTTACACATGCCCCCTGGTGTATGGGGGTAGTGTGGGACTCAGATGCGGGGTCTCCTACCCACTAAAACCTCACAGGTGTGGAGCCACCTCGGGGGTGGCTCCAGGTGAAACAACTTGATCCATGTTTGTGTTACTAGGTTTGCTGTTGCTGGGTCTTTCTTTACTCTCGTAGCTATTATTTTATCTATTATGATTCTGTTATTTATTTGCTTAAGCCATCGGCGTTCGATTTCCTGGGTGGTGTGATCTTTCAGTTGGATTGCCCTTTCGCACCACAGGACCCAGATGAGGTAAGCAGATTCTGATACTAGGATCTGTAGTAGTCTGTTTGGTCCTTTCTGTGTTTTTCGGTTTTCCTGCTGTTGGTATTGTTCGTTTCAAGCGATACTGTATTACTGTTGCATTTTCGGCACACTCGACCCGGCCAGCCCGAACCGGAGTGTTTCGAAAAGGGTAGTTGTAGGTCACGTGGAATGTAAGGGGGTGAAGGCCAGCTACACATTCATGCTGTCAGTGGGATGAGAGATCAAACTACCTTTCTCGTTTCAACGCATGCGGGAACCCGGATGCATCCTAATGCCGTAGATAGTCCCTTTTTCTTCACCCGGTGTCCTTTCGTGCCGATGGGGAGCCTCGTCTATCAATTTAATGCGTTGGACCACGAGGTAGTTGACCACAAGACCTTACCATAACCATTTTTGCCACCACTAGCCATTTCAAGGCCTCACTGATCTTGCGCCACTTAACTTACGCCCCTCGGGACCTTCATCGTAACCCGTATGACACCAACGACATCGACGGATAGTTACGTATCGGAATTTCGGCGTGCTTCTAACAAGTCAACTCTTCACAGAACGGACCGTATTCCCTATCACACACGTGGACAGCTGTATGTAGACACAGCATACTATATACATCTAAAGATAACTTCACAAGGCAACACACGAACTAGAACTGTGACGCCTGTTCAACGGGGTATTCGGAACACGCCGTGCGTATAGTTTCGAGTGCGCCGGGCGATCGTGCTGTTATGTGACACTTGAACGGTTTCGGGTGGCTGTCAGCGACCGCCGCCGGCGTCGGAACAAGGAAAGAGTTTTTCCATCGGATCAGCGCGACGACGACGACACAAAAGCCAGGAGAGGGACAGAAAACCGAAAATAAAAATAAAAATAAAAATAGCCGCTGCTGCTCACCTGACTGTGCCTGAGATGAATTCTGGACTCGGCGGCCCCTCTGGACCCGGCGCAAAGTTGAGCGTCGCGAGAGTCGCCGACATGAAGGCGTACACGGTAGCGCCTGCGAGCGCCATTCCGGGACAGCCGCGTCGCCCGAAGCCGAACACAAACGCGTGGGGATCGAGCGCGCTTTGGGCGCCCAAGAAACGTTCAGGGCGGAACGCAGCTGGATCCTCATAAATCTCCGGGTCGTTCGCGATCTGCCTTTGAACGTTTTTTTTTTGGCGTTGCGAGCGAGTCAGTTGGAATGGAACTGGACAATACGAGACGGAGAAACTCGCCAGAGATTGCTCATGACTAACGAGCCCTTGGGAATGAAATGGTCCCCGTACCAATCGTCTTGGGTCGTCGAATGAGGAATCCCTGAAGAGACATGCATGTAGGAACACGCCGCGCGTTTCGAGGAAGGAAGGAGGAAATACCCATGGGACCAATGACGTGCCATCGCAAGAGCTCCTTGTACAGAGCAGAAAGGTACGGCAAGTGCTCGCGGTCGGTGAAGTTTGGAAGACGGCCCGGGCCGACAACGCGATCGATCTCTTCCTGCGCCTTGGCCTGCACGTCTGGAAAGAGCACCATCGCAAGTATAAATGTGCTAACAGTGGCCACGACCTGTGGGACACTCGTGCATTAGCCTTCTGGCGTGCTATGTTATGGACTGAAATTCCACACGGTGTCTGTCCCACCCCCGAAGAGAGACGTAGCTGCGAAAGGGAGAGTCTCCGTGTCCATGGCACTGAGGTCACTCTGCAAGAGGGCGGACGCGAAGGATGGGACTGCAGTCTTATCGAGCTGTCCTGGGTTCAGCATTCCGCTTAACAGTAATTAGGGACACACCAAGCGACGCTTGACAAACTCCAGAGGTCGATAGGTTTGGTCGAGATTTGTACGTCGGTAGCGCTCGGCTACCTTCTTAAATCCCGCACCGGGCATCCACGCTGGGACATGGCGCACTTGGAGAGGTCTGTTCGAATGTAGTCGTCACAGAGAAAAGGAAAAAGGACTGACACATCGGGAAAGTATCGACCAGCCATGCACCTGGCGATGTGGCGATGTAGAACTCATCTGCAGCAGTGTCGATGATAGTCAGGAGAGGGTCTGACTTCTCTCTTTCGACGGTGTAGCCGTACGACATCTTCAAGAAAATGGCCGCAACCGATCTGTGTGTGTGTGGGGGGGGGGGGGGATGCGCATCAGCACAGGACTCGGACAGTCTCGCAATTATCTTTGCACGGCCTACAGGCGAATGTCTTTGAGGAAGTTGTCAGGATTCTGAGAAACACAGGCAAGGAAGTGCAGCGCCTCGCGTTCCTGTGCAGGGCGGAATTTTGCAATACCAGCATTGGTGCCAATGTGACGAGATACAAGCCTGCGCATAGAACGGAAGCGCTCGCCGTATGGACTGAGGATCATCTGCAAATTCCAACCGATCCTTTACGTAAAAAATGTCTGATGACCACCTGATGGGCGCCTGTCGTAGAGGGAGAACTTACATCTCGCCAGCAAAGTGGAGAACCGGACGACCAGAATAGATCGCAGAGCGCTTTTCAAGTAGATCCTCGCACGCTTTCAACGAATTAAGGATGATGATGGGTTGTCCCATGATGCACACGGAGCTGACTGGACCTATGATAGCGCTAAATGCATGAGTAGCGTGTGGGAAGGAGATAGATAACGTACCGTAGGTGTCTCTATGCTTCGCCCAGTGCCGCCACTCGTAGTCCTTGGGCATGTCGGCGATGTTTCCGAGAAAAGGAAGCCCAGGAGGCCCAGGAGGCAACCGCCGCCATTGGCTCTGAGCCCACAGGAATGCTAGACAAGAAAGTAATACAAGACCAATTATCTGATAGATGGAGAGCAGCATAAAGAGCAGAGCAATTAACCGCGTGCGCGTCTGCTCATGGCACCTATTTTTATGGTCTGGGTGCCAGTGGCGCTGTGACTACAATTATTGTAATGAATGACCGCCACATCGTGGCTGCGTGGCTTATCGGCGACAATCATACAGCTTGTGTTTTGCGTAGGACAAATTCGTCTTAATTCGGTTGAATGACAAATCAATATCTGGTCGAACAAGGAAAGTGATGCGTCTGGCAATGGCAAGCGAAGATCGCAACTTTACCTAATTAAGCGACGTACAGCCTTAAGGCCCTTACCACCGCGAGCATCCATAATGATGACATTATAGTGTGGTCTCCACCTTAGAAATCTCCAAACTATGAGGACAAGCCGATAGATGTGGATCGCGTTGAATAACAGAGGCAAACTACATAGACTTGTACAGCCGCCAGACGGGCTGTTATCCCATGGTGCCAATTAAACAGTGTACGGGCACCAGGAACTAGTACCAGGATGGGTGAAGCTCGTGCGTCAAAGATATGTACACGCCCCACCTTTCTCTAGAAATCCTCAGAGGCCCATTCCGAGATCATAACTCGAACGAGGTGGGGATACAACGCGGGGACGACAGAGAGATGACGGAGTCTCATTCGAGTACAAATGGAGCCACGTGACTGTATAGAGAACCTCCGTTCGATAACATCAGGTACCCTGGATCGCCTCCATCGCAGGGGTAAACAACGTCTCTCGCAAATCAGACTCGGAGGCCATGAGTTAGGTAGAAAATCCGGACGGAACGACCACCTTACTATGTAGTGCGCTATTTGCGTCATCGGGAGGGATGCGACTTCGGAGTACTAAGAGGCACCGATTTAGCCTAATAATACCGTTCGCAGTGGTTTAGGTTCGTGATAGGGTGACAGTGGATGGCCAAGACAGAAAATATCCGCTCAGGTCGCATACACCGCGATAAAGTGCACGGTTTCTGTGAGGAAGACGTGTCTCACCGATAGTCTTAGCACTGGCCCCCACGTAACGTCCGAGGCACTCCTATCTGTGTTAGAGCGAGGAATGGTTCTACTACACCACTTGTGACACTTGCGGCGTTTGAGGCCATTGATATGATGTTTCGGTCGCCCGTGATTTGAAATGCTGAGCCGTCTCTTCCGAGTCGTGCGTACATTGAAGCTACGTTGAAGTTAGCTCCTCAATTTTCAATCGTCAAAAGTGAAATGAAATCCTCGTGGCCAGAGGGAGCCACTAACCCTCGATTCGGATAGTGCGTGTAGGAGTTTTGCGAACACCACACGATTGTCCGAGGGCCACTGGAGCTCTGCCCACGCACGCAGGCCGGCGGTAGCAGGGTTTGCGACAAGCAAATCTAGAAGGCCTGCTGCGTATGTGTGCGTGTCAACGGAAGGAACAACATTAACGCACACTAAGAGTCCCTCCGGCATGAGTGGCCGTAACTGGACGCTAGAAGTCGGCCAGGCGAAACTGGGAGAGTGGAGACTGGTCCAGAATACATGAGGCAGCGCCAACTTGAAGTTCCAGAGGTGCTGAAACACGCGTGTCTAAACGACAAAGAGCGACAGTGGCCCCGTTTAACCTTACGGTACTGCGGCTATATCGTGATCATGATGGTGATGACGACGCAAGCATAATAATCAATCGGTCTCGGAGGTCCGAAACCGAACTGGGTGAGAACCGATATCAATTCTTTGCACTGACTTAGGCACTTGTGATAGGAACGACCAAGGGTCGGTGAACATCGTTAGGTGTTTGTAAGTGCCCATGTAACAGTGGACACCTGTTGGTATTGTGGGCACGAACATGGTAGCACCACGACCCATACTTCGAAGCATCGCAATAGAACTACGATAAGTATGCTATGCTATCTGATGGTAAAACAACAATAGTGCCACGGCGACGGATTGTAGGCGGCGAAGAAGTGGGGGCAAACCGAGGAAGGTTCTAGAGCTGACAAGAAGTGTCACCAAGCATCGGGGTGAGTCGGTCGGGTGCTAGTACACTGTGCCGGGCGGCTGTGCTCAGCTCAGTGATGTGGCTTACTGTATTCGGTCTGTTTCTTGTCCTTCCTCCGAGGGTCCTTGCTAGTGTCAACGTGGCACAGCGTTTCGTTTCTTACTCGTCTCTTGCTATAAGAGCCGACACTTTCTCCGCTACCATGTCCCCCCAGTTCAGCAGTCGTCCGCTCCCCCTCATCTTGCCTCATCCGTGATTTCGAACAATGGCCGCCGTCGCAGCTCCCCCCGCTTTCCACTCCTCGGGCCACGCCTTCGCTCCCCATCACAATGGCTTTGCAGCCTTCCATCACCATCAGTATCATCAGCTCCCTCACTACCGTGCTCCAACCGCGGTACATCACAACCCCTTTGAGGCATTCGCCCCCCGTCATCATAGTGGTGCCAAGTCGCTTTCCGCAGCTACATCCTGGCGCCACTCCGAGTCCGTAGACCGTACGCCCATTGCCACCCATAGTACGCCCAAGTACCGCCGCGGCGTGCCATCCCACTCTCGCACGCCGTCTACTTCTTCGGAGGCATCGAGTAGCAGCTGGCGGGAGCGCTCGCGATCGGCTGTGCCTACAGTTGAGCCCCAACCCGCAACACAAGAGCCAAAGGCGACGGGTAAGCCTATTTCGCTTTCGTAGCTCTTCTGGGCCAGCGACTTAAATCGACAGCTTCAGAACCCAAGGCCCCCGCGGTACTTGTTTACACTGCTGCGGATTTGCTTCGGCTTTCGGCTTCCCCCCTTGTCGGAATTAGTGCCAAGTCACAAGCTGTCGTTGACGATCTTGTCGCGCATCATGTGTGGCGCCGCGGTCCCCGATCGGGAACTCCCAAGGGAAGCAGACGTCGCAGGAACCGTGGGACATCGGAACAACGATCGTCGTCGAGCGCGCGCTCATCGACAGCGGATGAGTCAGAACGCTCTGATTAAGATCGTTCAACTATGTTCATAAGATATTATGGGAGCCGGAAATGCAGGAGGACACGAGATTTTTGTAATGAACGAACATTGATGACAGCCCTTAGAGTAGCATGTGACCATCTAATAATCAGCACCCACCCGCACCACGTATATATTGTTTGTAATCACATTCCCGGTTTGAGCGCCGACACGATTGCCAATTTTATATCTGAGCGCCGCTTGAATTAGTCAAACGTTTGGGTTTGCTAATCACCATTTGCTTTTCTTTTTCTCTCTTCAACAACTTGCAGCCAGCCACGTCCAGCAGCACATATCGTCTAGCTTTGTCATGGACGTCGACATGAAAATCAAGGATGAGCTTGACAAAGAAAAAGATCGCGACTACGACCGCGATCGTGATCGGGACCGCGACAGAGACAGGGAACCACGGCGCGAGAGAGACCGCGACCGTGATAGGGACCGTGAGCGGGACCGCGACAGACGGGATTCTGGTAAGCCTTTTCTTAACTTGCGCGCCCCTTGCCCATTCTGGTCGTTGCCAACAACATTCCCCACCTGTTTTATCATCACAGTTCGAAGCAGACGCGGTGGCGGTGGCGGTGGCGATCACTGGGAGCCTGAGGAACGCGAACGACGCAATGGCGACGTGTGTCTCACCCCTTTGATATTATATCGCTTCGTACTGACGACCGACTTCTCCCCGTCTCTTCTCCCTTTCTTGTCCTTTACCTCCGTAGCGTCGCAGGCGCTCACGATCGCCGCGTTCCCGTTCCCGCTCTCGTTCTCGCTCGCGACGCCGTTCTGCCTCGCCAGGCAGGCGCCGCTCAAGGCGGTCTCGGTCTCGCGGTGGTTCTTCCCGCAGCCGCTCGCGCGACCGCGATCGCAAGCAGTCCGAGGCAATCCCACGTTCCCTTGGCGGTCCTATCAATGCGCCGCACGAGGAGGCGGTCGAGTTTGCCAAGCACAGCAAGCGGGAGAACCGCGTGTACGTCGGCAACCTTAGCTACGACGTCAAATACCGCGACTTGATTGAGTTTATGCGGGGAGGTGGGTGGGGGCGTTTTAGTGGTCTCGTTGCTTTTTTTGTGGTGATAGAGGTGGTGGTTATGGTGCATTGGGTGGTCGTCCGGATTGGAATTGGCCCCCTGGAGGTAAGAGGGTTTGGAGCCGGAGACGGAGTGAAGGCCCGGGGGCAGATGGCGAGCTCGGTCACACCCCAGCGCACCCAGCATCCGGATGTCCCTGGAGGAGCAGGGTTTGGGCGTGGACGATCAAGTGGGGGGAGCTGCAGTTTCCTTTTTCCGGTTTTTGAGGGGCCATAGTGAGCTGTGAGGCTGATTGTCGGGGTAATTAGCTGGTGAGGTCCTGTTCGCCGAGGTGCTTGTCACACCGACCGGTATCTCTAAGGGATGCGGGTATGTCCCTGTTTCTCACTTGAGTTTTTTCTGCATCGCTCTGACATGCGCGTGTTATCAGGATTGTCGAATTTGGGTCTCAGGAGGACTCTCAGCGTGCCATTCGGGAACTATCGGAACAGCCGCTTCTTGGCCGTCCTGTATTTATTCGAGAGGTCTGTTCCCACTTAAGCATAATTCTTGGCATACTCATGAGGTACTCAGGACCGAGAAAATGAATCACGTTTCGGCGCAACACCCGTACCCGGAAAAATAGGCATGGCTATGGCCGGTCAAGGCCTCACTGTTGGTCCACCTCCACGTCCAGCATACCATAACTCCTTCGGCCAAAATCCGGGAAACCAACTTTACGTTGGGAATGTGAGTATCTCAGTCATCTTATCACCTATTCAAGCTCATTACCTCCGCAGCTGCCCTATCAGGCTGGCTGGCAGGACCTGAAGGACCTGTTCAGGTCCGCTGGCAATATTATTCGCGCTGATATCAATATCGGGGCAGATGGTCGACCCAAAGGCAGTGGCACGGTGATCTTTGAGACCTCAAAGGATGCTCAACAGGCTATCAGTGCGTGCTGGTCTCTTTTGTCTCACCACAG
The DNA here is from genome assembly GCA_951394315.1 of Lactarius evosmus. Taxonomy (NCBI): domain Eukaryota; kingdom Fungi; phylum Basidiomycota; class Agaricomycetes; order Russulales; family Russulaceae; genus Lactarius; species Lactarius evosmus. The sequence goes on from OX596124.1 coordinate 246,706, forward strand.
CTTATGATGTCGGCTTAGGCATGTACAATGGATTTGACTGGTATGGCCGCATCCTTGAAGTCCGCGAGGTATGGCTCGCCTTCACACTGCACCGTTACCTTGGCTCTCATCCTATGTTTAGGATCGTTATGCAGGCTTGTCCGGCCCTGGCGGTTACCGCGGTGGTTTCCGTGGTGGGTTGCGGGGCTTGCGAGGTGGCCCGCGTGGATCTGGCTTCGGTGGGCGCGGTGGCTTCGCACGTGGGGGATATGCTGCTGGTGGCCGCAACTTCTCCGACCAAGACCTATATAAGGATTATTCTGGCCCAGACCAGCAGGCGGGAGGGTACGCCGCCGGGTACGAAGGAGGATATGCAGGAGGATACGGTGGTGGTTATGGTGTTGGGGGTGGGGGTGGATACGAATCAGAGCCAAGTCAGCAGATCATGGTTCGCAACGTGAGTTGTCCCGTTCCTCCTTATATCTACACTGTCGGTCGTGGGTGGCTGACTGGCGCATGATGGGTAGCTGCCGTGGTCAACGGCGAACGAAGACCTTGTCGAGTTATTCGAGACGACCGGCCAAGTTGAACTGGCAGAGATCTTGTTTGATGGCACGCGTTCTAAAGGAGCTGGCGTTGTGCAATTTGCGCAGGTCGCCGAGGCTGAGACGGCCATTGGTACGTCCCTGCCTATTACTCCCCGTCTTTTTTTTTCCCTCACCGCTGACGTGATCTTGACCTGGGGATGTAGCTAAGTTCCAGCAGTATATGTATGGTGGGCGACCTCTTGACGTGCGGTTCAACGACCGTTGGCACACATTTACACCGACGGCGGCCAAGGGTGGGCAAGCGGTACCGATACAGGCGGACGGAATGTGAAGTATCTACATATCTTTTTTTTTCCCCTCTTCCCGTCGTTCTGTTTATCTCGGAGTCCATGTCCTCCGCCGTAATAGTTTTTTTATTGTGCCGTGGTTGCAGTCCTGTTGAACCTGGGTAAAAGTATCTTGCACATACACTTGTTACAGGGTGCGAACCTATCGGAACGTGGAGGTACGTTCGGAATCTGCTCTGTGCATTTCGGGGTGTAGGATCGTATGTAGTGCTTCACAAAAATCATTTGGACATCTCATTGATATTTGATCCGCGTTATAAAAAAAAAAAAAGCTGGTGTCCTCTCGTCCTGATATTTCTTTGTTCTCAAAGTGAGAGTGGCGCAGCGACGTGTCGAATGTTGGGGATTCCGGGGCATGTTGTAGTCTATCTGAGATGGCGACGGTGATGCTGGTTTACCGTGACTGGCCGACCCGAGGTCCGAAACTACTGCCTACCTGTGTTTTTCTAGTTCACTTCGTTGTTGGTGACCATGGAGCAGCCCAGTTACCCACCGACAGCGAGCTACTTCCGATCATCGGTCTGGAGCAACCACCATGCACGGTGGCAGAAAAGTGTCATTGACTTGCCCATTTCTCGTGTTGGCCGCCCCTCACCCCCCCCCCCCCCGGTCCCCCCGCTTCTCTTACCTTTCGGTATCACATGTCGTGCGGAGATCCTTGCTGTTGTCGGTGGCTGCCCACGTGCTACTCGCGCGGGACTCCGGGCCCAGATGCAGATACAAGAGGTCCGTCCGTTGTTAAAAATCCGTACAGGCGTAACGCGGGGTGGGGCACATTCACCTAAGAATGGACCGGGAGGAACCCACAACCCACACATTCTCGTCTTTCAATTCGACGGAAGCCAAAGCCGGAAACGGACCTGGCGTCGCCGTGGCCACCTTTCCTTTCCCCCAATAGCAGGTTTGTTACCGGAAGCTCGAGACTGCGCACACGATCAGGGTGCTCGAGTGTGCCTTCGTTTCGTCGTTAGGAGGAGAAAAGCACCTTGCTACTGTAGTTCAGTGGTGATAGGAAAGGCCGGTCAGCAACACAGCTCCTTCCTGTCAGACAGGTGCGTGCAGAGAAGATAGAGATCGAGACCGCGGGGCGGTGAAAAGATGATCGGTCGCCATCTTTGGTATACGTGTACCAGTCTGTGCCATTCCAATACGGGGTGAAAGGGCAACCCGAGAGGGTTGTGACGCAGAAGGGACGTCGCCTGCGGAGGATAACGATTGTCGATTTACGTTCGTGAAATCTGGGTCTATGGTAGTGATAGACTCTGCACGCGCCCACTGGCAAATGGGGACTTGGGGATTAAGTTCGGACCAAGATTTTCCCTAGTTTCTTGCACAGGTCTTTGACAGTCTTTTTAAGGGCCCTCTATTTGTTTGAAGTGGGGCCTGAGAACGAATGGAGAGAAATGGTATCCCTCAGCACCAGCGACAATGGGCGGTGAGAAGGCAGCTAATTGGATATATTTGCCAGCGAGCACACAACGGATCAGTCTAGCAACATAACAAACGACGGCCTAGAAGACATCTGCCAGAGTCCATGCACGGAAACATCTAGAATACTAGAGTCAAGCCGAAAGGGGGAAGCGGCGGGTTTTGTTTTCGAGAACCTCGGATCGTCGCTAGTAGATATGGGCCAACTTGGACAGGTTACACATAGATCTGATCAGTGATGTGCTACATAGGGTTCCGTACCCCAAGGCGCACGGAAATGGAATCGAAAAAAAAAAAGGGCCAACTTGAAGAACTTGAACTTGAACAAGTCTCTCCAGCCAAGGACCGAGGCGATATGCGGAACTGTGACCGTTTCGGTTTCCTGACAAATCACGATTGCTGTTGCTAATCGTGACGCGTTTGTTTATATCTCTACCTTTTCTGGCCGCGGCTGTGACCAGAATCCATGTGCGCCGAGGCCTCCTTGTATGTCATCGCCAGGTGGCATTTTTCTCGTACATGCTGGCATTGACACTTTTGTGAATTGTCATATACGGCGAGTGTAAAGTTGGAGCATCGAGGGAAACAATGGCCCTGTGATGGACTGATTTTTTATTTTCTATCTATAGATGTCTCGGGGAGTTTCGCATTCATATGATCAACATATAGTGTTATCGTACATTCGAGGAGACTGACTTCTGGGGGCCGCTTACAATATTTAACAAGAAACAAAAGAACATCGAAAGCACTCTACAGTTCCGCAAACTTGTCCCGACGGTGCAAGTCATCTTTTAGTTTATAACCTTCCTGCTCTTTCTGTAGCTTGCTCCTTCGCTCCTGCGTGTATTGGCGAGGCAAGAAGACTAGCCCGATGGCATACATACACCAGAAAACCTATACGAATGAATTTTTAGTAAGTGGGTTGGTTACAGACTGGAAAAAGGCTGAGTGGTCCAACGTACGATGATCAGTCCCAGCCAGGCGCGCTTTGCGAACTGTCTGACGTCGGCATCCAAGAACGCCGATTTCTGATATAAGCCCTCATGAACCTGGTCCGCCCGACATGAATGAGAACAAAACTCTCGCGAAGGGAGGGGGGTAGCGCGATAGAGAGACGGACCTGGAAATTTGCCATTGCAAGGATGGCCAGACCGAGCACTGCATGGATGAAGTTTTGCGGTGGCCTGTGCCAGTTGCCGATGAAGCGAGCTGGGATACGAACATAGTGGATGAGCAGTCCTAGCACCACCTGCGCAATGTACAGCCCTATGATAATAACGCCACGTTTCTGTTCGGTGAAGGCGGTCTCAGCACTCGGCAACAAAATCGAAATCGGCATTTTGGAAAATATACCCCGTGGGGAGTCGTCTCCGGTGCGTTAATAACGTTGTGGGCCTCCTTGCCCATAGCCCATGCCGCTAGGATGAGCGGGCAACCGATGAAGAGGTTGACGATCCAGTGTACGTGCCACCACCTGTGAAACGCATGGATGGGTTAGCTGCCGTCAATGTCACACTTACAGACAGTCATCGGGTGTAAGGTCAAACGTCGGGGCTCACCGGTTAGTGAAGGTGCGCAGATATCGAGCAGCGATAACGCCGGCCGGAAGAACGATGGTGAACGAAATGCCGGCGAGCAGGCCATGGGCAGTGGCATTCTTTTTGAACTCTGCAAAAACCACGCTTTGGGCAGACATAGTAGCTGCTTAGACGGACAAGTTCTGAATCTGGGGCTGAGGAGGGAGTGTCACTGTACGGGGAAAGGACAAAGAAGAGGGACATTTCGAGTTGTCGCGCAGTAGATATATGTCGCGGGGACAGGTTCTTTGCCAAGTTTCCACTACCAGGTACCGCGGCCGCGGCTCAGTTCGGAAAGAATGCGTTTTCATAGGTGGAGATTGTAATATGAGAGCTCTGAGTGGTTGATGGGCGGTCTTTGTGTGAGACCTCTCTGTACCAAAGGGGCCCAAATAGAAACTGAAATGACTAGTGGTTTCTAAGGCATTAGAGTGCACCGCAGACTGTAGATCCAAGTGCCGCGTCCCGGCTGAGTACTGAGTGACCACCCACTGGGGGGATTTCACAATATAAACCGATTGAGTTGTAAAATATCTGACATTTCAGAGTTTACAGTTACCGACTGAATTGGAGCGCATTAGGAAATGCCAAGTGAAATCCCCACGGTAACCGCGAATGATGCCATAGTAGGGTTTTTGATGCGGCGGCCCAATACAAAGTAGCCACCGCAGTCCGCAGCACATTAATAGTAGGGTGCAATTGCACACCCCCGTACGTAAGAATCTGTTCCATTCTGGACAGGAACAAATTTGCCGCGGCAGACAGACCCTCGAATCTCGAATTGCTCCCGGGCCGTCTGGGTTGACTCCATTTCCACACTCTCGTGGCTCACAGTCTTGTGGCTCACTTGGCATCTAGCAGGAAAGCTGGTGAAGGGGTCTACTCAATCCCTCTCTCGGTGACGACCGAGGTTTGCTTGGGCGTATGGCCTATCATGTACTAATTCCGCGGCAAATACGTAGGCTGAATGGGCGTACAGAAGTAACGTTTGCATTCCACAACTGCTGGCGATGGACTTGTTTGTCTAGTTACAATAACATGCGTCATGTGCCAGAACAGAGGGCTCCTCAGTTGGTTCAACTTTTCACAACAACATAGCTTCTACCCTCGGCCTTCCAAGGATCTGTCGATACTCGGCTCATTGGTAACCCGTCTACTCCTGATGCGGGGTTCTCTATATGTTACGCTGCTTCTGGCAAGCACCACCTACAGCGCCTCACTGGCCGGGGTTCGCTATCAATGGCTTGACCCATATAGTCTTCGTCCGAACCCGCTCCATCCTTTCGCTCGTTCGCCCCCCTCTAAACCTCCAGGAAACACGCCGATTTATGGTTCTCGCTTCTGGAAGGACACGGATATCTCTCCATCCCGGACACGACCTTTTAGGCTCAGGCGCCGCCAAGACCCCTCCGCGGCCCTATCGCAGGATCTAGACACGAGACCTACACCCCAGCCAACTGGCGAGCCCTCAGATCTGACGACAGTATTTATCAACAGCGAAAAAGACTTCGCCCTCTTGCTCCCGAGGCCCGGTGGTACGTCCGCTTCGCGCTTTGATATGAGCGCTCCACCTCAAACGGCTCCACTCTAGAACTCGTGTCCACCGCCGAGTCAGATGCGCAGTCGTTCTGCACTCCTGGGAGCGCCAGCGGCGGCTGCCAGAATACCATGCCTGATGGCTTCATCACGGCTTCCTCGTTCCAGAGAGCGGAAGATAATTCATGGATCCAGGTATGACTCCCCTACCGCCCACCACCAAGCAGACCAGACGATTCTGACTCGTCGTCTAGGTCACTGGCTGTCTCGACCCGAGTAAGTTAGACATGGATCCGAATGATACCGGCGGACAGCTAGATGTGCGGTTCCCTAACGGGGCGCAGTGCACGTTCGGCGGGTATGGTGCAAGCTTCATCGAACTGTGAGTCTCCCCAGCATCCTTTGTGGGCCCGACCCTAACGTCGGCGATGGCAGCGTCGAGCCCGCGTTGAAACGCTTCTGCTTACGCTGCTGCAGCACTGCAAACGACCAGGTCAACTGCAACTCCCACAGGGATCGCCTCGGCTGCGAGAATGCGGTACCAGGTACATATGACTTTCCGGAACTCGGCGTAAGCTGTGCGTGAATCGGGGCCTGGGCTTTCTCTTGTATTGTATTGTACAGTACAGAACTACTGCGTGTTGTATTTTTTTTTTACTTACATCTCTATTCTGCTGTTCATACAAATGCTCAGCGTCACGCTATTTCCGATTTTGTCTGGAGCGCTGCGTTTGCTGTGATCATTCTGCATCCGCTAACTCGCCCTGCTTGGTCGTGCATCACCTCACTCACATAACGAAAAGCAGGACGCGAGGATCGATCACGTGATTTTGGTGGCGCCGTCGTCGGGACTGGTCGTAGCGACAAATTTTTATTTTTATTTTTATCGTAACCTTTTATCGTAACTTAACCCCCGTTTCAGTGTATAGGCGGGCAGAAGTTCTTTGGCCCATGCATCAAAAAAAAAGTATAGGGTGGCAATTTTCTCTAATGTGGGTGTTGGGAAGTACGATAGCACGTCTTCTCAGTCCGCATTTTGTCCGGCTTCTGGTGTTGGCGATGCCATTTTGGTTGATTGGTTAGTACTGACAACCAGAAGTGATCTAGTAATCGATGACGCACACCCGTTGGCTGCGGTGGGAACAGCGGCCCAGAAAATTTCCGTGCCGCGTGGATTATGGCTTTATTTTTGGATGGAACGCTGGGGAAGACGTCATGCAGAGAACGAAAGAACACCCCTTGACGCATCCAAAGAAAGTTAGTTTGAACGATAGGATCCAGACTGATGCGCAGTGGGCGTCTGGGCCCCGCCCTCTACTTCGTTCTCTTCTTTTGCCTATCACGGCCGCGTCTACCAGTGGGAAGAACATCTGAGTTTCCCAGCTGAGTATAGATGTTCCAGTGAGTGCGACATCCCCTCGGTTAGAAAACCCTGGGAACACCTCACGCCGGCGTCCTGCGTCAATTCTTCAGTGAGCACAACTAACTTGACCAACGAATGCACACACAAGTGCATCTCGAAAGCAAAAATAGCCAGATATTGTTACGTAGCGGTTTACTATCGGCGGGTTGAATTGAGCATTACGGCGTTTGCGGTCGCCCGGTCGACCGACCAGCTTCATATTCTCAAGCCGAACACGGTGTGCTGTGCGGAGATAGGTCTCTTGAGCCATCCTGGGCTAGCTCAATTCTTGTGTGGGATTTCCTCAATGGTGTTTTCCACGCAAGTGTCGGCCTAGATCTTTCCTCTTGACTGTGGTAATGGCCCTGGGCTTATCATATCCGCCAGCCCTCTGGCGAGTGCGTGGGTGCTGGCAGTCGCCCTTCCCAATCCGCCTTGTAATTCGCTCGCCGCCACCAAACCCATTCCGGTACACACACGACCACTCATTCTTGCGAACGTCCATGGCGGCCTCCACTGGCGCCTCGAAGAGTTGGTATACCGAGCTATCGGGCATCCCCACTTACGCTTCTGCGCGGTTTCTTTCTGACAAAGGTGAGTCGCAAACACTCACTCCTATCTCCCTCCCCCCCACATTTCCCTCCCTACTCCTTATCTCACATGCAGCCGTTATCTAATTTGTGTGATGGTTCGCATCTACACTGCGTGTTGCGATAGTCCTCCAGGTCGTCTCGTCTGCGCAGGACCACACGCGCAATGCCAACCGCACGACGAGCAAGACGTTCTTCATCCAGCGGAACAGGTCGGACGGAACCTTCACTGTCATCGCATCCGCCGCGCAGGACGTGTCGCCCGAGGTCATCGCGACGGCCGTCTCGCCCTCCAGTAAGCTCACCGCCATCTTGCGCGAAACAAACTCGGTCGACAAGAAGCGTTTCGTGGAGATATGGGAAGGCGAGAGGCTAGAAGTGTCTGTCGACGTGACCAAAGCTCACGGGGCGTTCTACACCGACGGTTAGTCCCTCGATCCTCCCCTTTCTTATACTATCAGGGTACCGCGCCTGGAGCCGCCATGCCCAGCAGTCCCTGAACTTGCTCCCACCTGCAGATCAGCTTTCAACCCTCGCCTTCTCTCCGTCCGAAACATCCCTGGTCTACACCGCAGAGGCGAACGTGCCCGATAATAATGCCGACGATCTCTTCTCGAAGTTCCGATTTCTTCCCGATTACGGCGAGCGATACGTGGGACGGAAACGCCCGACGCTCTTCCTCGCACGATGGGGACACAACCCAGAGTCCCGTGGCGCGCTTGCAGAAGGTGTCCTACCCACCGTGCGCGGCATAACTGTGCCCGCGACCTCCGATGCCTCCATCTCCTTCGGCCAAGCGCAGTTCGTGGCAGACGATATCCTGCTTGCGACCGGCTACGAGTTCAGCGAAGACGGGCGACGGCTCGGCATCATGGCGTGCTACAACCGCCCCACCGCCATCTGGGAGCTCAAGCTCGACCTTGCGCCTAGCGATACGCTAGGCTCGCAGGGCACCATCGTCGCCCTCTCTGCCACGAAAGTATCCGACCCGAGCCGCGCCTCGCGCTCCCCGCGGCTCATCCCCGGCACCAGTGCGGCGCTCTGGCTCTCCCACGAGCTCGGCGGCCCACACGCGACCTGCTTTTCGCTGCACAAGTTCGCCCTGGACGTACGGGATCGCGGCGACGCTGCGACAGCAGGGGAAGAGGCGCCGACGGCGAGCATCCTCGTGCCGGTCGTCGATAAGATACGGGACGGCTTCATGGACGGTCTCGCGGGGCTATACGCGGACAGCCTGCTGGCGCGCCCGTTCATCCGCACGGGCGGCCGCACGTACCTGCTCACGCGGACGAGCCAGCGCTCCAGACTGGAAGTCATCCTTGTAGACCTCGAGCAGCCCGAGAGCGTCGTGCGCCTCACGCCCGCCGAGTCCGGCGACGACCTGTGGAGCTGGTCCCCGCTCGCGACGGATGGCCGCAAGTGGGTCCTCGCTTCGCGGAGCGCACCGACCGTGCCGAACGAGCTGGTCCTCGGAAGGCTCGAGGACCACGGCGGACGGCCCAGGGTCTCCTGGCAGGTCATCGAGATGCCGCCACTTACTCCGCGCGGTGAGCAGCCCGATGACTATTGTTGTGACACACAGTCATCTCTGATGTGATCGTCTAGTGGAGAATGCTCTCCGCGAGCTGAGGGCATCCGTGCTCGCGATACCCGAACGATACCCGGTTGAGACGATCTTGATCGAGCCAAAGCGGCGCAAATCGCAGCCGTTGTTGACTTTCATACACGGTGGTCCACATGTCCACTTGCCTACGGCCTTCTCTCCGGCGCTCGCTGCGTATGCATTGCAAGGATGTGCGTACCACCCCCGTCATCGAAACGAAGAAACCATGCGTTGACGTGTAATAATACAGTCACCCTGAACGTGCCTAATTATACAGGATCGACCGGATTTGGGGATTTCTATGTGCAAGCATTGGTCGGACGATGCGGTACTCTAGACGTGGAAGATGTGAAGGCGTCCGTGGACCACTTAGTGAAGGAGGGCAAGGGGGAGCACGGCCCGGGGAAGCAGTTCGTCACCGGGGGAAGCCACGGCGGTTTCCTCACCGCCCACCGTGAGTCCCGCTATTCTAACCCGCATTCACAAAAATAAATTTAACTTTCACCGGTGTACGATACAGTCATCGGGCAGTATCCGGACACGTTCACCGCGGCGGTGCTGCGCAACCCGGTCATCAGCTCTCAGCCAGCGAGTACGGACATCCCCGATTGGTATTTCTCAGAGTTCGGCGTGCGCCCGTCAGTGGAGGGCGAGCAGATGCCGCCCGCGCTCTATGCGCGACTCTACCCGTCCTCGCCGATCGCGCACGTACGCAACGTGCGCGCGCCGGTCCTGCTCCTCCTCGGTACGGAGGACCGCCGCGTCATCAACGTGCAGGGCAAGGCGTTCTTCCACGCGCTGCGCGCGCTTGGGAGGGAGGTGGAGCTGCTTGCGTTCGAGGGGGAGGGACACGCCCTCGACGGGGTCGAGGCATCCAGGGTCGGGTGGGGGGCCACCGTGGACTGGCTTAGCAGGAAGGCGTAGTTTGGACGGCGTGCTAGGCGTGTAGGTAGAAAGGCAGGAGCGGAAGGAGCGGAAGGAGTACCGGTGTACGCTACGCCGTCTCGACGAAGGCGCTAGGTATCTCCACCAGAGTTGCACCTTGGGCGGGTTTTGGCAAACAATAAGCGATCAGGGCGACTCAAATAAGTAAAGAACCAGGGCTTGCATGGCATGGAACGACAAGTCACACCCAGAAGCCATAGAGCCTGTCAGAAATGGAAGCACCCGAAAACAGATTCCGCACCTGAACTGAACGTGGGATCTTCGGCGATCGGTGAGTGTCGAACCAGAAAAGGGAAAGGGTGATGAGGTCGGGAGGATAACGGCGGGGACGTCAACACAAGACAAATGGCTGCGACGTGGCTTCTGCTACAGTAGTAAGTACACCAGACCTACAGCGAATTGGAACTTCTGTGATCAGTAATCATAGCTGCGACATCTGAGCTCACCGCGCATTGGGAACCTTGGGAATTCCTATGGGGAGAAAATAAAATAAAAACATTTACAGCGAGATCCAAAACGATAGGCCCTTTTTCCAAAAATTACACACACAGGCTGAGATTGAACATGACTTATCAGCTCATGCTGAGCTTTTTTCTCACACCGAAAAATATTGTAGTAATAAATAAAAAAAGATAAAAATATGTAATCTCCATGGAATTTTGATGCTAAGTCAAGTGCAAAGATGCACCACTGTTGCCCCTTATGATATTAAGTAAAGAAATTTGCTTATATTGTCCAATGAGAAAGGAAATAGTGATTGTATTGGAAAATGAGTGTTACAGCCTGGTGCTGTATGGGCTCAAGAGCCTGCATGATGTGAGTAAACTTGGGCAGAGGGAGAAGGTGATATCAGTGACAGCTAAGATATGCACTCATAGTATAATAAGTAAAAGTAAGTAAATTGAAGGAATCAATGGCACACCTGTGCCCAGGACAGAGAACACAGAACTAATCCTTCAAACAAGAGACATGGAGCACAATGTTGATATGCTGGCTTCGATGTTGACATTGCAGTGACTTGTCCAACAATGGTGGGAGGGATTTTAAATAAGAGGAGACAAAGAGTGGCCAGAGTGGATAGGGGTAAGGAACTGAGAGAAGGCATGAGATGACATAAAGCAACTGGTGAGGCTGGTGAGGGATAGTTGAGGTGGCAGCAATGTTCAAGATAGTTGAGTGGCTGATGTTGCTGGAAATAGCTGGTTTTAGGTGTTATGCCTTGCCATGGCGCACATTCAACTTGAACAAAATCTGAGGTGAGAGGACAGTAAACACAACTTTGAGTTAAATGTAGAGGCAACTTCCTCAATACGATGATGGGGCTAGCAATGGATCTTCCTAAGTCATGTTGGCCCAATACACTTCTACCTGCCTTTGAACATGAAGGATCAGGTGATGAGATAAGATTATGCTGAGCGAGATGAGAAGGGAAAGAAGCACATGATGTGATAGATCAATGGCAATTGAAGAAGACCAAGATGGCGTTTCTTGGTCTTCAGTGACTACTACTTATACAGATACAGTATGTGAGGGCTTTAAAGCACCTCTTCAATGGAACTATCCTATGGTATAAGTAGCTCGAACCCTACTACACTGATCCTAGGAATCACTCAGCAATCACATGTGACTGCTGAGTGCTGACTGATGAACTTGTCTATGACTAATTACTACTTACTACCATAGTCACAACTGGTAAGTAAGAGTCCACATGACACACAAACATGACATCACTACTATGTTATTGATAAGTCCGGCCTAACCGTAACATCACCCCCTTTTCAAGGGGCAATGCCCATGTTGCACCTAAGTGGAACGTAACCAGTTCCTGGTGCCCTGCCCTAGTCTGATCCAACCCCCCATGTGCTCCTCAACCTTATCCATAAGGTTAGCGTTCTCCATCTGAAATTTAATACCTAACTCCTCCATGCTCAACTGGCCCCACTCCTGCTTCAACTCGTTGATGCATTTTTCCACCCGCTTGATTGCAGCGCACATGGCATGGTACCACTGAGCCTCCACAACAAGGGAGATGTTGTTGCACTGTTGAAGAGTGTGGTTGACATGTGTGCGTTCATCGTACCCACTGTCGAGGATCATAAGATCCTCACATGAGTAGGAGGGGCGCTCCTTGCTCTGCATGAAGTGGTGGGGCTGAGTGTACAGGGGTTTGGGGAAAACCTGGTCCAACTTGTTGATGAGCCCCAAGATGATGGGGTTGGGGCCAAAGATGACTTGGATGTATTTTGCAGGGCACGTCATGCTGTTGGAGGTGGTGATGGGGAAGTGAATATAATCAGGTCCACGATTAACCTGGAACCTGTATGGGCAATGGGAGCCACAGACGGTGGAAGCGGCCCAGTCTTTAAGCTGAGGGCAGATGTCCCCATGGTACATGGGTTCTCCAGAGGTGGTGAGGGCATGGCAAGTGGTGTTGGATGGGGCATCAGCATCTCATCCGTAGGAAATATAGTCATGCGCATCTGAGTACCACTTGAAGAGGCTATTGTCCGTAGCCTCTCATGCCTCTCCATCATCTCCTGTCTCCTCATCTTTGCTTCCAACAGCTGTTGGTCCCTCCAGTTGGCCACCACCTCCTGCCACAGCCTTATCGGCCCCAAGTCGTGGAGGTATTGGGAGAGATGGGGACTTGGCCCATCTATCACTGTCACGAGCTGCATGAACCTCGGCTCCTCAGTCCAGGGCTTCCCCAAAAAGTTGGATTTTGTGGGTAGTGAAAGGGATTGGAGAGGTGGGAAGCCCATCCATGTTGAGGATGTCCCACATGGGGACTCCATCGTCATCTGACAGATGGGCAGCGTTGGCTGCAATGGCTTGAGTGGTGTTATGCCATGCTGCAGTGTTCGTTTGACTTGAACGATAACTCTAGGGTGAGAGGGTGTAAATGCAAACGTAAGTCAGATGTGGAGGTGACTTCCTCAACACGATGATGGGGGCTAGCAACAGATCTTCAAGTCACGTTGGCCCAGAATATACATCTATCTGCCTTCATACAAGAAGGGCCAGATGTCGTGCGGAGATCACACAGAGGGAGATGAGAAGGGAGACAAGGATGTGATAAGGGAAATCAATGGCACTTTGAAGAAGACCAAGATGGTGTTCTTGGTCTTTAGTGACTACTACTTTTTTTTTTTTTTTTTTGAGTCCATTTCCGTACGCCTATGAGTACAGAACTCTATGTAGCATGTTCCCTTCGAGAGTATATGCCCTTGGAGTGTCCTTCTCTATGTATATGTAAATCCACCTCTGAAAAAGCAGCTCCATCAGCCAGTAGGCTGACTTCATGCGGTGCCAAGCATTGTATTAGTGTGAACCGGAATTGATACCGGAAAGTGCCCACACATGTGAGATGCATGAGTGGAGGAATGGTGAATAGTGGGTGGGTGTGGTTGATCCTCAGTACTGCATTGAGCATTGAATGCTTGTTGGCCGGACCTCTTGTCATCTTCCCCGCCCCTTCTTCTCCCATCCCCCTCCAGCCCCTATATCTTGCTTCTTACTTTGTTGCCTTGGAGAGCATTTGAGATAGCTCCTTCACCATGGGGAGTGGCAAGAGCGTGAGCATATAGCTCTGCTATGGCATGTGTCTTCTGGACCCCACCGGCAGGAGGCCTGCCGCTGGGCTAATTTTGAATCTTCCTGATGCCTTGATGTAGTTTGCTAAGGGGAGCAGCAGCTTCCTGTGTGTGAGTAGCGTACATAGCTTCAGTGTGCTTCCTCCTATGGCTTGCTTTATGGGCCATCTTTCATGGTTGTATTTTGGGCAGTAGAGCAGGTAGTGCTTGGCTGTCTCCTTGGGGTGCCCACAGGCCAGGCAGTGTGGGCTGTCAACAAGCTTGAATCTGTGTAGGTATTGGTTCAATGGTGCATGGCTGACTCTTAGTTGGAAGATACAGCTTGTGTTATTCCTTGATATATCTTGGCTGCTAATATATTTGAGGTATTTCTGTGAAGAGGGTGTTAGTATGTCTGGGTATCGGTGACGACTGTACTGGGGGGATTTGGCCCATGACTCATTCCATTGTTTGTTCTGACTTGAGTTGACTACCTGTCTGACAGCTGAGAGACTGTACTTTACCGGTCTTCAAAGGTATGGCGGTAGGTCTGCTGTGCTTGAGCTTGCTCCATCTGCTGCTGCCTTGGCTTTGACATCTGCATCCTTGTTGCCCTGAATGCCAATGTGTCCTGCTGACCACCTAAATATCAGCCTGAAGTTTCTGTTGCTCCTATGACTGTTGAGCCTCTTTGCTGCTTTTAGCACCTCCGCCGCCAGGTGCTGGCCCGATTTGTTCATCTTGGTGCTTATAGCTGTTAAGGCCGCATGGTTATCCATGCTCAGCGAGCATTTGACCCTGTTCTTCCGCTCAGTCTTGATGAGGTATAGTCCCAGCAGCATGCCCACTAACTCCACCTTGTATACCATGTGGTGCTCCATTGTGCCTAAGTACATTCTCAGTGCCCTGTCTGGCTTACCTGCCCTTTTCAATACTGCCGCTGCTCCGACTTTACCGTCGTGTGCCAAGCCATCTGAGTACACTTTGATAGTTTCTGATGCGTTTGCATCAGCCCTTTTTGAGGCCTCCTTGCTCGGGGGAATATCTATAGTAACTGGGGGTGAGCCACGTTCCCTGGGGTGCATGTGTACCGGTGGGATCTTTTCCATTAGATTTGGGTCCATCCTGAAGATGCCTACGAGTGTGTGTAGGCTAGACTTGTGCCTTTTCACTCTACCTTTTGCACATTTCTTGGCTGGGTGGTGCAAGGGGTGCTCTGGGGGAAGTGTCGCAATCTGCAAGAAGGCATCATGGCATGCCTTTTCGATCCTGTATTCTATCGGCATCAGTGCCGCATGCACATCTAGGACATCTGTGGGGGTTGTCCTGAGCCCTCCAGTAACGGCTAGGGCTCCTGCCCTCTGTGTGGGTGTGTTACGATACGACTCAATTTCTTTCTTTCTTGTTTTCTCTTATCTCACGTGATCGTTCTCATAGGAGTCATAGTGACTCTAGCCCGTTGTCAAGGGGCTTTCCATCTTTTGTTTCAGATGTGTTTCATGCATACTGCGGACTGCGCCGCAGTTACTTATTGTTCGGATGACTCGATCCTAGTACGCTGTTATGACTCAGTACTAGGATCCCTCTTTACTATAAAGTCAGGCTTGCTAGGTAGCTTGTAGCCTTAGACTTGACTTTTTGTACTCTACGGTACTCGAGCAATCGAAGACCTTGAATACTCCATCTCTCACCGAACTCCCCTCTCACTGAAGAATCCTAAGTTCCACTATTGGCTTAGGCTGACTCTTCAACTCGTACATCTTCACTGAAGTTCCTCTTCGGAACTTCCCTTGACAACCAGAACCAGACCCCTTAGTGCAGCGTCCCAGTAGATCGACTTAACCCACGTCGGGTGAACGTCCCTACCGTGACGTAACATTAAGTCAAGTCTATCGAACCTACAACCACTCTGGCTAAGGGACGAAGAATTTCCGAATCCCGATCAGTCCTTGGATTCAAACCGTTTACCATCGAGAGGAGAACAGAAGACGAAGTTCCTGGCCACGTAAAAGGAGCAGCCCTTTGGCAGGAAATCGACGGCGAAGAAGGTTATTGGGTATACAACATACTCAGTGCAGCATACCTAGCCATCAAATACGAAGAAAGTACCGAGCAGTGGTACTTCATACAGCGAGACAGCAGGACTAGGCATTGGACAGCTACTCAACCAGTCCCCTCCCTGTATAACCTGGGAAGAAGATCGATCAGACCAACGACAGTATCAGCGATTCCACCAGACGATACACCGTTGAAGGCAGGCCAGCATACCGTGCCAACCGCTAAGAGACGTAATACAAAAAGTTCTCCAATGGCAACACAGACGACCACCACAGCTGCAACCGCAACAACGACGGCTGTCCCCCCATCCACAATACAAACATTCTTCACAAAAGGGACAGGGACAGGAAGCAGAAACCCCCCTGCTGGCACTACAGCAGCAGGAAGTGGTCCCTCCGGAGGTGGGCCCCCAGGACCACCAGGAGGAAGCAGACCGCCAGGAGGTGGCCCCCCAGGAGGTGGGGGCGCACCTGGAGGCGGAGGTGCCCCAGCAGGCGGAGGCGCACCCGGAGGCGGAGGACCCCCTCCCGGTGGCGCCCCTGTTGGAGGCGGGGCAGGTGCCGGCCCAGGCCTAGGAGCGGCAAATGGCAAACTTGGAGGAAACCCCCCAACCGACTTTGATGGTACCCGATCGCTTGCGGACCAATTTATGCAGGAATTCAACCTGTATCGAATCACAAATTTGGATGCTGAACAAATGGCGATACCTATGAAACGAGTGGCCCTGCTACTCGGTTTCATAAAAGGACCAAACGTAAAGGACTGGGTCAAGAGATGGACCAACTGGATCCTTGCGGAAATGAATAACGGAAGACTTCCGAATGACGAATTCTATTGGACAGCAGTGTCTCAAGGCTTCGAACAAGCATTCCAGGATACGGGAGCAAGGGAACGGGCAGAAGATAAGCTGCGCCACCTCTCATTTATACCAAATGAGGTGGATGCGTTTATCGCCCAGTTTGAATCCCTTGCCGCAGAAGCAACGTATCCATTGGATGCTCAGTCGACACTCTCCTTATTCGCATCAAAACTTCCTTACCGCATGATGGACCACGTCTATAAGGTGGTACGCCCTCTGGATTTCAGAGGATGGGCCGACGGAGTGCGCCAGTACCACTCAGACAACACCGCAGTCCAGAATATTCGGGGGATTAACGAAGAAACTCCAAGGAAGAAGGGAGCAGGAAAGATGAACCCCGCCCAATTGGCGAAGATGCTGGGCATTAAAATGCCAGCCCCTGCTCCAGATGCAATGGACACACGCGCTGACCGCTCCCGTTCCAACTACAACAAGGGAACCCGAGGAAGAACGGCAGCAACCACTGCAAAAGAGAAACCGGACATTGAAGTCCAGAAGAAAGAAGGCCGTTGCTACACATGCAACAAACAAGGACACCTCTCCCGCAACTGTCCAGATAAGCAGAAGGACAAGAAACCACCTCAGAAGGCTCGCAAGGCCAAGGCCGAAGAAAGTGAAGCAGAGGAAGAATCGGAAGAAGAGTCCGAAACTGGATCCACCCCTACTGACGTGCGATCTTCCCTCATCAAAAGCCTCTCAACCAAAGAGAAATACACAATGATCAAAGAGGCTTGGGTAGAAGAGCACGGGGAGGATTTTTAAAACGCACAAACCTAGCGGCCATGGCGCGTGCGTTACAGTTTAAAGATGTGTTTGTTTGTAAATATCGAAGTCTCCAAATCCCAACTCTGATACAAACTTTACACACAACGGCCGAAAGAAAAGTTCTCGTGGATTCAGGAGCCACGGACAACTTTATCAACTTCAAGCTCCTGAAAAGAATGAAGATTGGCAAACTAAAGCTGCCACGACCCCGCATTGTGTGGAACATTGACGGAACCCAGAATAAGTCAGGAATCATCAAGTACTACGTTGACCTGCACGTCCGGACTGGGGAGAAGAAACAGAACATGAGATTCCTCATCACAAATCTAGGAGATGACGAGATGGTGTTAGGGTACCCGTGGCTCGCTGCCTTCCAGCCATTGATCGATTGGAGAAGCGCAACCCTTGATGAAAGCATGCAACCACTTGTCATCAAGACCCTTTCATACACAACGGATGCAGAAGTGATCCGCATACGAGATGCGTGGATCAAGAAGGCTGCATCATTATGCACCCCTGGGGAAGAACTCTTTGTCCACCGAATGGATGAAGAAATCCTCAAAAGAAGCTCGACATCAACCGAAATGGCAGTAAAAGCGCTGCCAAAAGAAGAGAAAACCTGGGACCAGGTAGTCCCAAAACACTACCACAAATGGAAGAAGGTCTTTTCTGAAGAAGAGGTGAGACGATACCCGGAACACCAACCATGGGATATTACTATTGATTTTACAGAGGATGCCCCGAACACCCTAGACTGCAAAATATACCCGTTATCTAAAGGAGAGCAAGAAAAGCTTGACGAATATATCAAAGATAACTTGGACAAGGGCTATATACGTCCGTCAAAATCACAATACTCGTCACCATTCTTCTTTGTGGGAAAGAAAGATGGAAAACTTCGTCCAGTAGTGGACTACCGGAAATTGAACTCCTTCACAATCCCCGACCGATACCCATTGCCTTTAATACAGGAACTAGTGGATAAGGTGAAGGATGCCAGGTTGTTCACCAAGATGGACGTGCGAGCAGGATATAACAATATTCGCTTCAAAGAAGGCGATGAACCGAAAGCCGCCTTCAAAACGAACCTAGGACTGTTTGAAC
Source organism: Lactarius evosmus (assembly GCA_951394315.1). Lineage (NCBI taxonomy): Eukaryota > Fungi > Basidiomycota > Agaricomycetes > Russulales > Russulaceae > Lactarius > Lactarius evosmus. The sequence goes on from OX596124.1 coordinate 265,019, forward strand.
CAACAGTAATGCCATTTGGGCTGAAAAATGCCCCCGCAGTGTTCCAACGAATGATGAATACGCAGTTTAATGACCTAACAGCAACTGGTCAAGTAATCATCTACATGGACGACATCCTTATAGCAACAAGGCAGGATGAAGAAGAACACTGCAAGTTGGTTAGCAACGTCCTTGAACGCCTTCAAAAGCTGGACCTATATTTGAAGCCCAGCAAGTGCCTCTTTGAAGTAGAGCGCATCGAATTTCTAGGAGTAATCCTAGAAAAAGGAACCGTTACCATGGATCCCGTTAAAGTCGCTGGAGTTGCTGATTGGAAAATACCGAAAACCACAAAAGATATTCGGGCTTTCCTTGGATTCTGTAACTTCTACAGGCGATTTATCCGTGGATTTTCCTTTATTGCGAAGGCACTGAATGACCAACTGAAGAAAGGCGTTCAATGGAACTGGGGACCAAAGGAAGAAAGCGCGTTTGAAACGCTAAAGAAGCGAATATGTGAAGAACCGGTTTTGATACAACCAGACCAGAAGAAACCATTCAAAGTAGAGGTTGACGCGTCAAACTATGCAATGGGAGCCGTCCTAATGCAACGAAACGAACAAGGAGTGCTCCACCCGGTAGCATTCTTTTCAAAAACCATGAACGATGCCCAAAGAAATTACGACGTATACAACAAGGAGCTTCTAGCCCTTGTGGAAATGTTTCGGCATTGGAGACATTTCCTGCACCAACCAGCGTTCAAAGTAAAGGTGCATACAGATCACGCCAACCTATTGTATTGGAAGAACCCAGGAGACCACAATAGAAGGGTGGCAAGATGGCATGCAGAACTCATGGAATATGACTTCGAATTGGTCCATATAGCCGGGAAGAAAAATGGTCGGGCGGACACGTTGTCACGACGCCCGGACTACAACCACGGCGAAGAAGATAATAAGGCATTGGTGGTCCTACCCCCTGCCTTATTCAGCTTCGCAAGAATGATGGGGTCAGAATATTATAACCCCAGCAACCAGAAAGAAAGGGAGCACTATAGTGCAACGGTAAAACATAGCAAATACCAATCCCTTCAAGACCAGGTGGAAAAGGACCAGCAAACGAATAAAAGGAGCCAGGAAGTGCTCAAGAAATGGTCAAACACCTACGTTCTCACCAAACTAGTCGGAATTTGGTGGAAGATCGAAAACGATACAGACCGGATCGTCGTTGCCGGAGACAACGATCTGAAGAGGGGGGTAATTCACTTTTACCATGATACCCCATCAGCCGGACACCCAGGAATCACAAACACGTACGCCCTGGCAAAACGGGACTTCTGGTGGCCAAAGATGAAAGAAGATGTGGAGCAATATGTAAAGGGATGCGCAGCGTGCCAAGCGAATAAAATCAACACGCAGCCACTAAAACCAGCTATGATCCCTATTGCCCCAGAAAACTCTTTGCCATTCGAGACAGTTGCCATGGACTTCATCACGAAGTTGCCACTTTCAGGCAAATACGACACGATCCTCACGGTTACGGATCACGATTGCAGTAAAGCGGCGGTATTTATACCCTGCCAAGAGACAATTACTGCGGAAGGGGTAGCAGAACTCTACCTGAAACACGTGTACACCCGATTTGGTGCCCCGAAGAAGATTATCTCTGACCGAGATACCCGATTTACATCACACTTCGCCAAAGGCCTGTGCAAAGCACTGAAGATACACCAAAACATCAGCACAGCGTACCACCCCAGAACTGATGGCCAGTCAGAAAGGACAAACCAATGGCTCGAACAGTATCTTCGATTTTGGTGCGATGAAAGGCAAGACGATTGGCACAAGTACCTGCCAATGGCGGAATTTGCGCATAACCAATGGCCGAACTCCACCACCCGAAAGACCCCCTATGAAATGCTCATAGGGTACACACCGAGGCTTGAGTTTGGGACTAAGAGCAAAGTCCCCTCGGTGGAAGAAAGGCTTACAGCCATAGAAAAGGCGCGAACAGACGGCCATGAAAATATCATCAAAGCGCAGAAGATGATGGCCATTGCGCACCAAGGGAACAAGAAGTTCCAACCGTACAAAGAGGGAGATCAAGTGTGGATCGAGGGAACCAACTTGAAGACCCTGTACCCAACAGCTAAACTCGGGCCGAAGCGGCACGGACCCTTCAAAGTGATGAAACAGCTATCAAAAGCGGTGTACCGCGTGGAACTGCCAAGACAGTGGAAGATTCATAACGTGTTTCACGCGAACCTTCTAACACCTTATAAGGAAATGGAGTTCCATGGGCCAAACTATACTCGGCCGCCACCTGATATCATCAATGAAGAACCCGAGTACGAAGTCGAGAAGATTCTAGATGCGCAGCAACGTGGGAAAGGGCGCAAGCTCCACTACTTAATCAAGTGGAAAGGCTATCCCACGAGTGACAGTTCGTGGGAGAAAGCAGAAGATGTCCACGCGGACAAACTGATAGCGGAGTTTAAAGCCAGGAAGGGGACAAACAAGTCAAAAGCCCGTAAAACATATATAAGATGGGCCAAAACGACAGAAGAACCCTATCCCCTCCCTCACTCTGATTTCAATCTTCCTACGATGTCCGCTACTTCTGCTCCCGCCAGCCTTGTCCCAACGCTCCAGATCCCTGCCTCATCGCCTCCCGCATCGGTCGCTGACACCCGCTCTGAGGGCGCCGTCCCTCTTACTCCTCAGCTGGCTATCCGGAGTGTTCCAATTGTGGAACACAGTGATGACGGAGCCACCGAGCTCCCTGAACTTCCAGTCAAGGAAGCTGAATATACTCCACCCCTTGGCTATATCCATAACGACCCCCACTCCCGTTTGTTTTACCCCATCTACGTCGCCAACCCCCGCTTTGGGTTGGATCGCACCGAGCCAAGAATAGTCTTGGCTACATTCATCACCTACTCACCAGATGAAACAATGGTAACGGGGACCCTTGGGGAAGGACAGGAGAAGCGCACCATAGAGTTGCAGGTAGGGAGGAGAGCGAAGAACTACGGGCTCATGACAGAGGCCCTTTGGAGACAGTTGGCGCGGAACCATGAAACAGAGTTCGTGGTGAACCGCGCCCTCCAAGAAATCGACGACCCCCGTTTGACCGGGGAGATTAACCACTTTAGGGCAAAGCGGGAGCTGAAGAACACCTTAGACGGCCTGTTGCGTGACGCCCAGCACAAGGTCAGCGAGATTATGAGGGAGTTAGTCCTGGTGGAGCGCGAGTACGAAGCCTGCAAGACCAGGTTGGAGATGGCGGACGCCTGCCGCGTCATTCATGCCTCGTTCAACCATGAGTACCGCCTCCCAACCCGCTACTGGTACTCCCCCGAGCCACTCCCTGTCGACCCACGCACCTCCCGCCAGGCTGAGATGCCCATCCTCCATGACGAAGAGGGCAATTTGTTGCCCAAGTGTTACCACTGCAAGAAGCGCGGGCACAAAGTTCAGGAGTGTCCCAAGAAGCGCAAGCAGCAGAAGAAGAGGGAGGAGAGAGGGGCCCTTCGCATCCACATCACCACCTCCACAGTCCAGCAAGAGATGGACGAAAAGGAGCAAACTCCGGAACCTCGTGTAGAGGTTGGACCAAGCAGCCAGAAGAAGATGACGCTTTTGGAGCGTATCGGGTTGCTGGATAGAGAGGAGTGGACCCCGGAGTCATGCGGAAAGTGTGGGAAGGTCGGAACGCACCACGGTGAGCTCGAGTGCCCCCTTTACGAGCAATGCCCCTTTTGTCGCCACACGGGCAGTTGGGGGTTCGTCAAACGTCACAGGTGCACCAAGATGGGCGACGAGGAAGAGAAGGAAAATTGGGACAACAATGAGGTCGACTATGACCTCTACTGGAATGACGACCCTATGGGCTTGTAAGGCAAAGTCCGGAGTAACTTTGCGCCTAAACGGGGGGCTGTGTTACGATACGACTCAATTTCTTTCTTTCTTGTTTTCTCTTATCTCATGTGATCGTTCTCATAGGAGTCATAGTGACTCTAGCCCGTTGTCAAGGGGCTTTCCATCTTTTGTTTCAGATGTGTTTCATGCATACTGTGGACTGCGCCGCAGTTACTTATTGTTCGGATGACTCGATCCTAGTACGCTGTTATGACTCAGTACTAGGATCCCTCTTTACTATAAAGTCAGGCTTGCTAGGTAGCTTGTAGCCTTAGACTTGACTTTTTGTACTCTACGGTACTCGAGCAATCGAAGACCTTGAATACTCCATCTCTCACCGAACTCCCCTCTCACTGAAGAATCCTAAGTTCCACTATTGGCTTAGGCTGACTCTTCAACTTGTCCATCTTCACTGAAGTTCCTCTTCGGAACTTCCCTTGACAACCAGAACCAGACCCCTTAGTGCAGCGTCCCAGTAGATCGACTTAACCCACGTCGGGTGAACGTCCCTACCGTGACGTAACAGGGTGCTAGCTTCTTTATGAAGCCCACCGACCCTTTGTGGTGGCCGTTTGCATTACTACCGTGAATTGGGGTGCACCAAACATCGACACCGTATAGCGTTCTGGGGATCGCTACGCTTATGTATATCTTCTTGGCTCCTTTTGGTGTCAGGCCCCATGATGGTCTTGTTAACCTCCTTATTTGTGACATCCACTTAGTACCTTTGCCTCGCGCGTATGCGAGCTGCAGAGCCCAGCTGAGGTGCTGGTCAAGTATTATACCTAGGTACTTGGTGCATTCTGTAGGTTCTATCACCGTGCCCTGGATTTCGAAGGGGGGGTGCATCTTCTTGACACCTTGGTGTGCAAAGTCAATTAGTGCCAGTTTACTGTACTCGATGGGGGAATTATGAGACTTGGACCATTCTATCATACCGTTGGGCCTCTTCATCATGTCATCTAGGGTTTGATGTGCCTCCACAAATGTTTTTGCTGTAGCGATCAGGATTGCGTTGTCCACATATGCCTCTGCCATTTCTTGGGGCCCCTCAGGTATCTCTAAGATGTCCGCATTGTAGAACTGGTATAGCACCATCGAGAATGGGTCACCTTGCCTGATCCCATTGTCTAGTTTGATGGCTTCTGAGGTGTGGTTGTCGAATCTAAGGATGGTACTTCTGTCAGTTAGCATAACGCTGATGAAGTTGATCAACTTCTCTGGGATCCGCCTCTTCCTTAAACTATGCAGGAGTTTGCTTGTGACTGCATTGGGGAACGCGCCTTCGATATCTAAGAATAGTACTGCCATTACTTGGTGTTTGCGCCAGGCATCTTTGATTCTATGTGTTAGTAGGTGGACTGTGTCCATGGTGGTTCTACCTGGTCTCCCGCTGAAATGGTGGGTTGGTAGAAGGTTATGTGTTTCAGTATGGAATACTAGCAGGTCGGCGACTATCGCAGTAAGCACCTTTCCCATGGTGTTGAGTAGTGCGATTGGGCGGTAGGCCTTCGGGGTGTCGTATCTTGGCTTCCCTGGCTTGCATAGGACTACCGTGACTGAGACTTTCCAGGGACTAAAGTATAGCCTGCGTTCTATGATGGCCCTGTATATGAAGTAAAGGTGTTCTGTAATCATGTTAGCGCATTTCATGAGTACTATATTGGGGATACCGTCTGGGCCAGGGGCCTTCAGCGGTTTGAGCTTTGCTAGCTGCCTTCTGATCTGATCCCTGCTGATCACTTCTATTTCGCAGATTGGCTTGGGGTATACAAAGTGTAAGGGGTCTGCTTGTGGAGGTTTCTCAGGGAAGAAGGCCCTGGCTATCATGGCACTCTTGTCTGCATTTGTAGATGCTGCCTGTTCTGTGCCTCCTACTGTGCTCATTAGTATAGGGATTCTACTTTTACCTCCGTCGCCTGCTGGAGCCGTTGTGTATTTATGCGCTGTCCATATATCTGGGTCCTCAGCTTTCTCTAGCCAATCTCTCCAGTGTTGACGCTTGGTGCGCTCAAGTGTTCTGTGAAAGTGCTTGTTAGCGTCCCTATGGGCTTTGTGTGTGTGGTGCTCTGGCCAGTCCCTAAGTTTGCTTGCTTCTCGGCCAGCCTTGTTAGCGTCCCTTCTGAGAAGTTTGAGTTCCTTGGTCCACCATCTTTTTGCTCTGATGCCTATGTCCAAATTGGGCACCTTGGTTGTGATGACTTCCTGTAGCATGGTCATCAGCACATTGCGTGCCGCTTCTAGCTCACCTTGTGTTCGTATCCTCTGTGGGGAAGGTAGCTTGCTTATCTTTTCTTCCACTTCTTTCTCAAATTCCTCCCAGTTGACATTTCTGAAGTTTCTGGGGGGTTTCCCTGGGGCACGTGCCAGATCTAAGTTGAGAGTGGTGAGTATTGGTAGGTGATCTGTGTTAATACCTTGCTCATCCGGCAGTGTCTGGCAGACCAGGATTGTGTCTAGAGAGTCTTCTGTGATGAACACATTGTCGAGTCTGGTCCATTTCTTAGTGATGTTGTGGATGTGGGTTGGGGTTCTTAGCAGGAGAGCCATGTCTAGTCCTGCTTCAGCTATCGTGCTGATTAATATTTTGGCACTATCTAGAGCTTGCCTTGTGAAGAGTCTGGTGTCTGTTGGCTCGTCCCAGTGTGGGTGATGCCTGTTGAAGTCCCCTAGCCAGATTATGTGTCTCGCTGTTGTTGCACTTCTCCTGGGATCTCCTTCATGTTCTCGATTGAATTCTTCCAACTTGTGGGCCGTGTCGTTACTTACGCAGTCGTTGTATATGTTATAGATAGTTAATTCCCCCCAAGAACCACTGAGTTGTATCACTGTGACATCTCCTGACAGGAAGTCAATCTGTTTCCATTTTTCGGTCAGTATAGAACTTCTGATCAGGAAAAGAGAGCGTGTCTTGTCTGGTTCAGTTCTGTGTGTCGTGGGGTAGGCTGGGATCCAGTCTCTGGAGGCTACAGTATTTCTGAAATTGTTGATAGCTGGTTCTTGCAGGGCGACAATGTCTATGCCACGCTTGGCCAGGTTTGCGCTACTGATGAGCATGTGTTGTCCAGTAGGTGATTTGTTCACATTCTGCTGCCAAATAGTTAGCGTTTTGCTTACCATCTGTGCTTGATTGTTGTCTTCTAATTCCATCCAGAGGCGTCTGTGAAGTTTCCATCTTGGTAAAACCCAGGATCTTGGGGGTAGGCGTTGAATTCTGGATCTGCAAATCTAACATTAGCACGGTTGGAGTCTCCCCCTGTACTTAACTGCCTCCTGTCTATGTATTGGTCCAGAGTGCGCTGGTCTGCAAGGTTCTTAAGGATTGGGCGTCTAGGTTGTCTGTTGATGTTTCTAGAGGGTGGCGTATGGTTGTCTCTGCTAGGTTGTGGGTTGTTGTTTGCTATGAATCTTGGAGGGAATCTCTCTGCTTGCGGGATCCTGTTGGGGTGAGGGGTTAGTGTCCATGTTTTGTCTGTGGGGAAGTAAGGTAGGTTGTTTTCGGGGTAGTTCTCATCGAACTGCGCACATCTGCACAGGAATTCTGGGCAGCCTCTGTCCCAGCTGGCATGTGAGCTTGCATTACACGAAACACAATGAAGCTTCTCTTTATTGTTGCATTGGTTTGAACAGTGATCGCCACCGCATGTTCCGCATGTGTCTCCAGTTGCAAGGCAAGCTTGGGCAAAGTGACCCCAGCACCTGCACTTCATGCATTGCATTGGTTTGTGTTTCATCCTGTTTGGCCAAATCTTCATCCCACAGACTCTTATTCCGTCCCGTAGGCAGATGTTAGTAATGTTTACATCTTTAAGAGTGAATGCCGCATGTGCAGTGCGCTGATCTGGAGAGCGTCTGTTCACTGGCTTGATCCACCTGGCTTTAACCAAAGTGCCTGTAGGCATGTCGTTGTTCTCTTCGACCTCTCGGAGGTGGGCTTCATCAGTCAGGTCAAATGTGAGTGGCACCCTTGGAACTAGGACTGTGTAGAGTCTCTGTCTGATCAATGTTCCTGGCGCAAGTAGCAAGGTGAAAGCTAGCTCTATTGCTCCATCCCTGAGCCAGTCAACTACCTCTTTTTCTTTGAAGAGCACCATTAACCCGCCATTATGGAGCTTGTTGACTTCGAGTATTGTGACTTCCTTTGGGGCTACTGGGTCAGCGACAGCTTTAATTGCGGTGCTTACCTTGTCCCAGATTTCTGCTAGGCTTCCCTCAAGGAGGGCCTTATCTGTTGTATCTATCAAGATTTGGCAGGTCTTCCTGTCTATGTCTCTGATGATCCTGGGGTCTGTGTGTTGCACATGGCTTGGGGCTGCCGTGCTGGGGGGCTGCGTACTGCTTTTCAAGAGGGCATCGCGGTATGTTGTTGCTGTGTTTTCTAGCTGCAAGTTAGTGTCAGTTACCTTAGCTAGAGAGCTGCCTATCTCGGCGATTGAGGTTTTTATGGTCATTGCTGCTTGCTCAATCTCTTTGGCTACCGTGTTCAGCTGCTCCTGGATGGGAGGCAGGGTTGAGACTATCTTCTCAAGGTCTTCTAGTTTACTAGAGATGTCAGCCTTGATTTCAGTGCGGAAGTTACTTAACAGTTCATGGAGTCCTCCGTCGGAGTCGCTGCATTTGCAATGGGTCTCCATGTTCAGTGCAATTTCTGTGGTGTGTTCAAGGGTCTTGGCCACCATGTGAGGAACTTCGTACTTGGAAAGCTGATACAGAATTCCTGCAATGGTCTGTGGGGTGCATGGGGCACTGTCTGCCATAATACTATTCAAGTCCAGGAACTTTCTTGCTGCCTTGTATTTAACCGCATGCTTGGCCTGTGCCATTGCATCACTTGTACTTCTGGTCTTCGGCCTTTAGGTGTCTATCGCACTGGGATCTGGCACCAGGCTTAAAAGTTCGGGCTGTGACAGTCCGTGCATTGCGGACTTCCACGTGTTTGCCTCCAGTAGGGGCATGCACTGTGGATTTGGGTACTAGGAGTGGGTTATTACGGTTGGGTATGTGGTTTTGAGAGGTATCAGGTGTGGAGAGGGAGAAATTTGGATCGGTGTATTACTTCTCTACTTTCGAATAAGCCTTTGCCTTTGAGCCACTGTGACATGGCTGAGAAGGTGGTGGTTACCGGAAAAGGAAGTCCCCGTGACTACTACTTATACAGATATGCAAGGGCTTTAAAGTGCCTCTTAAACGAAACTATCCTATGGCATAAGTAGCTCGAACCCTACTACACTGATCCTAGGAATCACTCAGCAATCACATGCAATTGCTGAGTGCTGACTGATGCAACTGTCCGTGACTAATTACTACTTACTACTGTAGCCACAACTGGTAAGTAAGAGTCCAAAACCCTGAGACTTGTAATCATGCTTGTTTATACTCTGAGCAGTCCAACTGTGACAAGCGGGGAATCACTTGATGACAGCTTCAAACTCAGCTCAGGTGATGGGGGTCTCCCATCCCCCTTGGTCTTCTGTAGCCATGACATTTTGCTGGGTATCTTCTCTTTGGCTACATGTGCTCTCTTCTTCCAGCTCAATGGCAAAAACCCTTTCAGGTGTGCCATGGTAGTAGTTGGTTGCTTGTGAGAGGGCAGCATTGGGTGTGAAGGTCATGTATGAGGAGGCTGGTTGTGTGTGGGTAGAGGAGATATGAGAAGTGGGATGAGAGGACTTGCCGCAACAACTTGGCTTTTTATATGTGTGCTGCGTTCATTTGTACTCTGCCACAGTTTTGTCAGCAAAGACGTCTTCCTTGTTGACCTACTGGTTCTCCAAGTTGGGATACCCCTTCCAGGCCACAAGGTACTGCTTCTTACGCCCTCTGCCGTGAGGCTGGTGGTTCAGAATCTTCAAGACCTTGTACTCCTCTTCTCCCTCAACCAAATCTGGTGGAGGGTGCTTGTAATTAGGTCTGTGTATGGGTGTCTCGTGATAAGGCGTGAGAAGGTCCATTGTTATGATACAACTCATTTTCTCTTTCCTTCTTATGGTATTCTCATATGAGTCATAATGACTTTAGCCCATTGCTAAGGGGCTTATATCTTTTGTTTCAAGACTTGGCTTGTGATTACTGTGGACTGTGCTCCGCAGTTACTTACTGTCTCTGACTTGATCCTAGGATGCTATTGTGACTCAATCCTAGGATCCCTACTTACTATAAAGTCAGGCTTGCTAAGTAGCTTGTAGCCTTAGACTTGACTTCTTGTATCTTATGGTACTCAGAGCAATCTGAAGACCTTTTGATACACCATCTCTCACGAACCCTCTCCTCTCACTGAAAGATCCTAAGTTCCAATATTGGCTTAGGCTGACCTTTCAACTCATACATCTTCACTGAAGTTCCTCTTTGGAACTTCCCTTAACAACCAGAACCAGACCCTTAGTGCAGCATCTCAGTAGATTGACTTAACCCACATTGGGTGAATGTCCCTACCATGATGTAACATTAAGTCAAGTCTATTGAACCTATTGCCACTCTGGCTAAGGGACGAAGAATCTCCAAATCCAGATCAGTTGCCAGATTTAAACTGTTCCCCATCGAGAGGAGAACAGATGATGATGTTCCCGCCCATGTAAAAGGAGCAGCCCTTTGGCAGGAAATTGACAGTGAAGAAGGTTTCTGGGTATACGACATACTCAGCGCAGTTGTTACGATACGACTCAATTTCTCTTTTCCTTGTTGCCTCTTGTCTCACACGACCGTTCTCATAAGAGTCATAGTGACTCTTTACTTATTTCTCATACGAGTCATAGTGACTCTAGCCCGTTGTCAAGGGGCTTTATATCTTTTGTTTCAGATGTGTTTCATACATACTGCGGACTGCGCCGCAGTTACTTATTGTTCGGATGACTCGATCCTAGTACGCTGTTATGACTCAGTACTAGGATCCCTCTTTACTATAAAGTCAGGCTTGCTAGGTAGCTTGTAGCCTTAGACTTGACTTTTTGTATCCTACGGTACTCGAGCAATCGAAGACTGTGAAATACTCCATATCTCACCGAACTCTCCTCTCACTGAAGAATCCTAAGTTCCACTATTGGCTTAGGCTGACTCTTCAACTTGTCCATCTTCACTGAAGTTCCTCTTCGGAACTTCCCTTGACAACCAGAACCAGACCCCTTAGTGCAGCATCTCTGTAGATCGACTTAACCCACGTTGGGTGAACATCCCTACCATGACGTAACATTAAGTCAAGTCTACGAACCTACGGCCACTCTGGCTAAGGGACGAAGAATTTCTGAATCCCGATCAGTCCTCGGATTCAAACCGTTTCCCATCGAGAGGAGAACAGAAGACGAAGTTCCTGGCCACGTAAAAGGAGCAGCCCTTTGGCAGGAAATTGATGGCGAAGAAGGTTACTGGGTATACGACATACTCAGCGCAGCATACCTCGCCATCGAATACAAAGAAAGTACCGAGCAGTGGTACTTCATACAGCGAGACAGCAGGACTAGGCGTTGGACAGCTACTCAACCAGTCCCCTCCCTGTATAACCTGGGAAGAAGATCGATCAGACCAACGACAGTATCAGCGATTCCACTAGACGATACACCGTTGAAGGCAGGCCAGCATACCGTGCCAACCGCTAAGAGACGTGATACAAAAAGTTCTCCAATGGCAACACAGACGACCACCACAGCTGCAACCGCAACAACAACGGCTGTCCCCCCATCCACAGTACAAACATTCTTCACAAAGGGGACAGGAACAGGAAGCGGAAACCCCCCTGCTAGCACTACGGCAGCAGGAAGTGGTCCCTCCAGAGGTGGGCCCCCAGGACCACCAGGAGGAAGCAGACCGCCAGGAGGTGGCCCCCCAGGAGGTGGGGGCGCACTTGGAGGCGGAGGTGCCCCAGCAGGTGGAGGCACGCCCGGAGGCGGAGGACCCCCTCCCGGTGGCGTCCCTGTTGGAGGCGGGGCAGGTGCCGGCCCAGGCCCAGGAGTGGCAAACGGCAAACTTGGAGGAAACCCCCCAACCGACTTTGATGGTACCCGATCGCTTGTGGACCAATTCATGCAGGAATTCAACCTGTATCGAATCACAAATTTGGATGCTGAACAAATGGCGATACCTATGAAACGAGCGGCCCTGCTACTCGGTTTCATAAAAGGACCAAATGTAAAGGACTGGGTCAAGAGATGGACCAACTGGATCCTTGCGGAAATAAACAACGGAAGACTCCCAAATGACGAATTCTACTGGACAGCAGTGTCTCAAGGCTTTGAACAAGCATTCCAGGATACGGGAGCAAGGGAACAGGCAGAAGATAAACTGTGCCACCTCTCATTCATACCAAATGAGGTGGATGCGTTTATCGCCCAGTTTGAATCCCTTGCAGCAGAAGCAACGTACCCCCTGGATGCTCAGTCGACACTCTCCTTATTCGCATCTAAACTTCCTTACCGCATGATGGACCACGTCTATAAGGTGGTATGCCCTCTGGATTTCAGAGGATGGGCCGACGGAGTGCGCCAGTACCACTTAGACAACACTGCAGTCCAGAATATTAGGGGGATTAACGAAGAAACTCCAAGGAAGAAGGGAGCAGGAAAGATGAACCCTGCCCAATTGGCGAAGATGCTGGGCATTAAGATGCCAGCCCCTGCTCCAGATGCAATGGACACACGCGCCGACCGCTCTTGCTCCAACTATAACAAAGGAGCCTGAGGAAGAGCAGCGGCGACCACTGCAAAAGAGAAACCGGACATTGAAGTCCAGAAGAAAGAAGGCCGTTGCTACATGTGCAACAAACTAGGACACCTCTCCCGCAACTGTCCAGACAAGCAGACGGACAAGAAACCACCTCAGAAGGCTCGCAAGGCCAAGGCTGAAGAAAGCGAAGCAGAGGAAGAATCGGAAGAAGAGTCCGAAACTGGATCCACCCCTACTGACATGTGATCTTCCCTCATCAAAAGCCTCTCAACCAAAGAGAAATACGCAATGATCAAAGAGGCTTGGGCAGAAGAGCATGGGGAGGATTTTTAAAACGCACAAACCCGGCGGCCATGGCGTGTGCGTTACAGTTTAAAGATGTGTTTGTTTGTAAATATCGAAGTCTCCAAATCCCAACTCTGATACAAACTTCACACACAACGGCCGAAAGAAAAGTTCTCGTGGATTCAGGAGCCACGGACAACTTTATCAACTTCAAGCTCCTGAAAAGAATGAAGATTGGCAAACTAAAGCTGCCACGACCCTGCATTGTGTGGAACATTGACAGGACCCAGAATAAGTCAGGGATCATCAAGTACTATGTTGACCTGCACGTCCGGACTGGGGAGAAGAAACAGAACATGAGATTCCTCGTCACAAATCTAGGAGATGACGAGATGGTGTTAGGGTACCCGTGGCTTGCTGCCTTCCAGCCATTGATCGATTGGAGAAGCGCGACCCTTGATGAAAGCATGCAACCACTTGTCATCAAGACCCTTTCACACACAACGGATGCAGAAGTGATCCGCATACGAGATGCGTGGATCAAGAAGGCTGCATCATTATGCACCCCTGGGGAAGAACTCTTTGTCCACCGAATGGATGAAGAAATCCTCAAAAGAAGCTCGACATCAACCGAAATGGCAGTAAAAGCGCTGCCAAAAGAAGAGAAAACCTGGGACCAGGTAGTCCCAAAACACTACCATAAATGGAAGAAGGTCTTTTCTGAAGAAGAGGCGAAGCGGTATCCGGAACACCAACCATGGGATATTACTATTGATTTTACAGAGGATGCCCCGAAAACCCTAGACTGCAAAATATACCCGTTATCTAAAGGAGAGCAAGAAAAGCTCGACGAATACATCAAAGATAACTTGGACAAGGGCTATATACGTCCGTCAAAATCACAGTACTCGTCACCATTCTTCTTTGTTGGAAAGAAAGATGGAAAACTTCGTCCAGTAGTGGACTACCGGAAACTGAACTCCTTCACAATCCCCGACCGATACCCATTGCCTTTGATACAGGAACTAGTGGATAAGGTGAAGGATGCCAGGTTATTCACCAAAATGGACGTACGAGCAGGATACAACAATATTCGCTTCCGAGAAGGCGACGAGCCAAAAGCTGCCTTCAAAACGAACTTAGGACTGTTCGAACCAACAGTAATGCCATTTGGGCTGAAAAATGCCCCCACAGTGTTCCAACGAATGATGAATACGCAGTTTAATGACCTAACAGCAACTGGTCAAGTAATCATCTACATGGACGACATCCTTATAGCAACAAGGCAGGATGAAGAAGAACACTGCAAGTTGGTTAGCAACGTCCTTGAACGCCTTCAAAAGCTGGACCTATATTTGAAGCCCAGCAAGTGCCTCTTTGAAGTAGAGTGCATCGAATTTCTAGGAGTAATCCTAGAAAAAGGAACCGTCACCATGGATCCAGTTAAAGTCGCTGGAGTTGCTGATTGGAAAGTGCCGAAAACCACAAAAGATATTTGGGCTTTCCTTGGATTCTGCAACTTCTATAGGCGATTTATCCGTGGATTTTCCTTTATTGCGAAGGCACTGAACGACCAACTGAAGAAAGGCGTTCAATGGAACTGGGGACCAAAGGAAGGAAGCGCATTTGAAACGCTAAAGAAGCGAATATGCGAAGAACCGGTTCTGATACAACCAGACCAGAAGAAACCATTCGAAGTAGAAGTTGACGTGTCAAACTATGCAATGGGAGCCGTCCTAATGCAACAAAACGAACAAGGAGTGCTCCACCCGGTAGCATTCTTTTCAAAAACCATGAACGATGCCCAAAGAAATTACAACGTATACAACAAGGAGCTTCTAGCCCTTGTGGAAATGTTTTGGCATTGGAGACATTTCCTGCACCAACCAGCATTCAAAGTAAGGGTGCATACAGATCACGCCAACATATTGTATTGGAAGAACCCAGGAGACCACAATAGAAGGGTGGCAAGATGGCATGCAGAACTCATGGAATATGACTTCGAATTGGTTCATATAGCCGGGAAGAAGAATGGTTGGGCGGACACGTTGTCACGACACCCGGACTACGAACATGGCGAAGAAGATAATAAGGCATTGGTGGTCCTACCCCCTGCCTTATTCAGCTTCGCAAGAATGATGGGGTCAGAATATTATAACCCCAGCAACCAGAAAGAAAGGGAGCACTATAGTGCAATGGTAAACCATTGCAAATACCAATCCCTTCAAGACCAGGTGGAAAAGGACCAGCAAACGAACAAAAGGAGCCAGGAAGTGCTCAAGAAATGGTCAAACACCTACGTTCTCACCAAACTAGTCGGAATTTGGTGGAAGATCGAAAACGATACAGACCGGATCATCGTTGCCGGAGACAACGATCTGAAGAGGGGGGTAATTCGCTTTTACCACGATACCCCATCAGCCGGACACCCAGGAATCACAAACACGTACGCCCTGGCAAAACGGGACTTCTGGTGGCCAAAGATGAAAGAAGATGTGGAGCAATACGTAAAGGGATGCGCAGCGTGCCAAGCAAATAAAATCAACACGCAGCCACTAAAACCAGCTATGATCCCTATCGCTCCAGAAAACTCTTTGCCATTCGAGACAGTCGCCAATGACTTCATCACGAAGTTGCCACTTTCGGGCAAATATGACATGATCCTCACAGTTACGGATCATGATTGCAGTAAAGCAGCGGTATTTATACCCTGCCAAGAGACAATTACTGCGGAAGGGGTAGCAGAACTCTACCTGAAACACGTGTACACCCGATTTGGTGCCCCGAAGAAGATTATCTCTGACCGAGATACCCGATTTACATCACACTTCGCCAAAGGCCTGTGCGAAGCGTTGAAGATACACCAAAACATCAGCACAGGATACCACCCCAGAACTGATGGCCAGTCAGAAAGGACAAACCAATGGCTCGAACAGTATCTTCGATTTTGGTGCGATGAAAGGCAAGACGATTGGCACAAGTACCTGCCAATGGCCGAATTCACGCATAACCAATGGCCGAATTCCACCACCCAAAAGACCCCCTACGAAATGCTCATAGGGTACACACCGAGGCTTGAATTTGGGACTAAAAGCAAAGTCCCCTTGGTAGAAGAAAGGCTTACAGCCATAGAAAAGGCGCGAACAGACAGCCATGAAAATATCATCAAAGCGCAGAAGATGATGGCCATTGCGCACCAAGGGAACAAGAAGTTCCAACCATACAAAGAGGGAGATCAAGTGTGGATCGAGGGAACCAACTTGAAGACCCTGTACCCAGCAGCTAAACTTGGGCTGAAGCGGCATGGACCCTTCAAAGTAATGAAACAGCTATCAGAAGCGGTGTACCGCGTGGAACTGCCAAGACAGTGGAAGATTCATAACGTGTTTCATGCAAATCTTCTAACGCCTTATAAGGAAACGGAGTTCCACGGGCCGAACTACACCTGGCCGCCACCTGATATCATCAACGAAGAACCCGAGTACGATGTTACGATACTATTCATTTTCTTTTTCTTTATTTGTCTTTCTTTGTCTCACGTGATCGATCTCACAAGAGTCATAGTGACTCTTTGCTTATTTCTCATACAAGTCATAGTGACTCTAGCCCGTTGTCAAGGGGCTTGTATCTTTTGTTTCAGATGTGTTTCATACATACTGCGGACTGCACCGCAGTTACCTATTGTTCGGATGACTCGATCCTAGTACGCTGTTATGACTCAGTACTAGGATCCCTCTTTACTATAAAGTCAGGCTTGCTAGGTAGCTTGTAGCCTTAGACTTGACTTTTTGTACTCTATGGTACTCGAGCAATCGAAGACCATTGAATACTCCATCTCTCACGAACTCTCCTCTCACTGAAGAATCCTAAGTTCCACTATTGGCTTAGGCTGACTCTTCAACTCGTACATCTTCACTGAAGTTCCTCCTCGGAACTTCCCTTGACAACCAGAACCAGACCCCTTAGTGCAGCATCTCTGTAGAACGACTTAACCCACGTCAGGTGAACATCCCTACCGTGACGTAACATTAAGTCAAGTCTATCAAACCTATGGCCACTCTGGCTAAGGGACAAAGAATCTCTGAATCCCGATCAGTCCTCGGATTCAAACCGTTTCCCATCGAGAGGAGAACAGAAGACGAAGTTCCTGGCCAAGTAAAAGGAGCAGCCCTTTGGCAGGAAATTGATGGCGAAGAAGGTTATTGGGTATACGACATACTCAGCGCAGCATACCTTGCCATCGAATACAAAGAAAGTACCGAGCAGTGGTACTTCATACAGCGAGACAGCAGGACTAGGCGTTGGACAGCTACTCAACCAGTCCCCTCCCTGTATAACCTGGGAAGAAGATCGATCAGACCAACGACAGTATCAGCGATTCCACCAGACGATACACCGTTGAAGGCAGGCCAGCATACCGTGCCAACCGCTAAGAGACGTGATACAAAAAGTTCTCCAATGGCAACACAGACGACCACCACAGCTGCAACCGCAACAACAACGGCTGTCCCCCCATCCACAGTACAAACATTCTTCACAAAGGGGACAGGAACAGGAAGCGGAAACCCCCCTGCTAGCACTACGGCAGCAGGAAGTGGTCCCTCCGGAAGTGGGCCCCCAGGACCACCAGGAGGAAGCGGACTGCCAGGAGGTGGCCCCCCAGGAGGTGGGGGTACACCTGGAGGCAGAGGTGCCCCAGCAGGCGGAGGCGCGCCCAGAGGTGGAGGACCCCCTCCCGGTGGTGTCCCTGTTGGAGGCGGGGCAGGTGCCGGCCCAGGCCCAGGAGTGGCAAACGGCAAACTTGGAGGAAACCCCCCAACCGACTTTGATGGTACCCGATCGCTTGTGGACCAATTCATGCAGGAATTCAACCTGTATTGAATTACGAATTTGGACGCGGAACAAATGGTGATACCTATGAAACGAGCGGCTCTGCTACTCGGTTTCATAAAAGGACCAAACGTAAAGGACTGGGTCAAGAGATGGACTAACTGGATCCTAGCGGAAATGAACAACGGAAGACTCCCAAATGACGAATTCTATTGGATAGCAGTGTCTCAAGGCTTTGAACAAGCATTCCAGGATACGGGAGCAAGGGAACAGGCAGAAGATAAACTGTGCCACCTCTCATTCATACCAAATGAGGTGGATGCGTTTATTGCCCAGTTTGAATCCCTTGCTGCAGAAGCAACGTACCCATTGGATGCTCAGTCAACACTCTCCTTATTCGCATCCAAACTTCCCTACCACATGATGGACCACGTCTATAAGGTGGTACGCCCTCTGGATTTCAGAGGATGGGCCGACGGAGTGCGCCAGTACCACTCAGACAACACCACAGTCCAGAATATTCGGGGGATTAACGAAGAAACTCCAAGGAAGAAGGGAGCAGGAAAGATGAACCCTGCCCAATTGGCAAAGATGCTGGGCATTAAGATGCCAGCTCCTGCTTCAGATGCAATGGACACACGCGCCGACCGCTCTCGTTCCAACTATAACAAAGGAACATGAGGAAGAGCAGTGGCGACCACTGCAAAAGAGAAACCGGACATTGAAGTCCAGAAGAAAGAAGGCCGTTGCTACATGTGCAACAAACAAGGACACCTCTCCCGCAACTGTCTAGACAAGCAGAAGGACAAAAAACCACCTCAGAAGGCTCGCAAGGCTAAGGCCAAAGAAAGCGAAGCAGAGGAAGAATCGGAAGAAGAGTCCGAAACTGGATCCACCCCTACCTATGTGCGATCGTCCCTCATTAAAAGCCTCTCAACCAAGGAGAAATACGCAATGATCAAAGAGGCTTGGGCAGAAGAGCATGGGGAGGATTTTTAAAACACACAAACCCGGCGGCCATGGCGCGTGCGTTACAGTTTAAAGATGTGTTTGTTTGTAAATATCGAAGTCTCCAAATCCCAACTCTGATACAAACTTCACACACAACGGCCGAAAGAAAAGTTCTCGTGGATTCAGGAGCCACGGACAACTTTATCAACTTCAAGCTCCTGAAAAGAATGAAGATTGGCAAACTAAAGCTGCCACGACCCCGCATTGTGTGGAACATTGACGGGACCCAGAATAAGTCAGGAATCATCAAGTACTACGTTGACCTGCAAGTCCGGACTGGGGAAAAGAAACAGAACATGAAATTCCTTGTCACAAATCTAGGAGATGACGAGATGGTGTTAGGGTACCCGTGGCTCGCTGCCTTCCAGCCATTGATCGATTGGAGAAGCGCGACCCTTGATGAAAGCATGCAACCACTTGTCATCAAGACCCTTTCATATGCAATGGATGCAGAAGTGATCCGCATACGAGATGCATGGATCAAGAAGGCTGCATCATTATGCACCCCTGGGGAAGAACTCTTTGTCCATCGGATGGATGAAGAAATCCTCAAAAGAAGCTCAATGTCAACCGAAATGGCAGTAAAGGCCCTTCCAAAAGAAGAGAAAACCTGGGACCAGGTAGTCCCGAGACACTACCACAAATGGAAGAAGGTCTTTTCCGAAGAAGAAGCGAAGCGGTATCCGGAACATCAACCATGGGATATTGCTATTGATTTTACAGAGGACACCCCGAAAACCCTAGACTGCAAAATATACCTGTTATCTAAAGGAGAGCAAGAAAAGCTCGATGAATACATCAAAGATAACTTGGACAAGGGTTATATCCGTCCATCAAAATCACAATATTCGTCACTGTTCTTTTTCGTTGGAAAGAAAGACGGAAAACTTTGTCCAGTAGTGGACTACCGAAAACTGAACTCCTTCACAATCCCCGACCGATATCCGTTGCCTCTAATACAGGAACTAGTGGATAAGGTGAAGGATGCCAGGTTATTCACCAAAATGGACGTACGAGCAGGATACAACAATATTCGCTTCCGAGAAGGCGACGAGCCAAAAGCTGCCTTCAAAACGAACTTAGGACTGTTCGAACCAACAGTAATGCCATTTGGGCTGAAAAATGCCCCCGCAGTGTTCCAACGAATGATGAATACGCAGTTTAATGACCTTACAGCAAACGGTCAAGTAATCATCTACATGGACGACATCCTCATAGCAACAAAAAGAGATGAAGAAGAACACTGCAAGTTGGTTAGCAAAGTCCTTGAACGCCTTCAAAAGCTGGACCTTTACTTAAAGCCCAGTAAATGTTTATTCGAAGTGGAACGCATCGAATTTCTAGGAGTAATCCTAGAAAAAGGAACCGTTACCATGGATCCAGTTAAAGTCGCTGGAGTTGCTGATTGGAAAGTGCCGAAAACCACAAAAGATATTCGGGCTTTCCTTGGATTCTGCAACTTCTATAGGCGATTTATCCATGGATTTTCCTTTATTGCAAAGGCACTGAATGATCAACTGAAGAAAGGCGTTCAATGGAACTGGGGGCCAAAGGAAGAAAGTGCTTTCGAAACACTAAAGAAGCGAATATGCGAAGAACCGGTTCTGATACAACCGGACCAGAAGAAACCATTTGAAGTCGAAGTAGACGCATCAAATTATGCAATGGGAGCCGTCCTAATGCAACAAAACGAACAAGGAGTGCTCCACCCGGTAGCATTCTTTTCAAAAACCATGAACAATGCCCAAAGAAATTACGATGTATATAACAAGGAGCTCCTAGCCCTTGTGGAAATGTTTTGTCATTGGAGACATTTCCTGCACCAACCAACGTTCAAAGTGAAGGTGCATACAGATCACGCCAACCTATTGTACTGGAAGAATCCAGGAGACCACAATAGAAGGGTGGCAAGATGGCATGCGGAACTCATGGAATATGACTTCGAATTGGTTCATATAGCCAGGAAGAAGAATGGTCGGGTGGACACGTTGTCAAGACGCCCAGACTACGAACAAGGCGAGGAAGATAACAAGGCATTGGTGGTTCTACCACCTAGCTTGTTCAGCTTCGCACGAATGATGGGGTCAGAATATTATAACCCCAGCAACCAGAAAGAAAGGGAGCACTATAGTGCAACAGTAAACCATCGCAAATACCAATCCCTTCAAGACCAGGTGGAAGAGGACCAACAGACGAACAAAAGGAGCTAGGAAGTGCTCAAGAAATGGTCAAACACCTACGTTCTCACCAAACTAGTTGGAATTTGGTGGAAGATCGAAAATGACACAGACCGGATCGTCGTTGCCGGAGACAACGATCTGAAGAGGGGGGTAATTCGATTTTACCATGATACCCCATCAGCCGGACACCCAGGAATCACAAACACGTACGCCCTGGCAAAACAGGACTTCTGGTGGCCAAAGATGAAAGAAGATGTGGAACAATATGTAAAGGGATGCGCGGCGTGCCAAGCAAATAAAATCAACACGCAGCCACTAAAACCAGCTATGATCCCTATCGCTCCAGAAAACTCTTTGCCATTCGAGACAGTCGCCATGGACTTCATCACGAAGTTGCCACTTTCGGGCAAATACGACACGATCCTTACAGTTACGGATCATGATTGCAGTAAAGTGGTGGTATTTATACCCTGCCAAGAGACAATTACTGCGGAAGGGGTAGCAGAACTCTACCTGAAACACGTGTACACCCGATTTGGTGCCCCGAAGAAGATTATCTCTGACCGAGATACCCGATTTACATCACACTTCGCCAAAGGCCTGTGCGAAGCGTTGAAGATACACCAGAACATCAGCACGGCATACCACCCAAGAACTGATGGCCAGTCAGAAAGGACAAACCAATGGCTTGAACAGTATCTCCGATTCTGGTGCGATGAAAGGCAAGACGATTGGCACAAGTACCTGCCAATGGCCGAATTCGCGCATAACCAATGGCCGAACTCCACCACTCGAAAGACCCCCTACGAAATGCTCATAGGGTATACACCGAGACTTGAATTTGGAACCAAAAGCAAGGTTCCCTTGGTCGAACAACGGCTTACAGCCATAGAAAAGGCGCGAACAGACGGCCACGAAAACATCATCAAAGCGCAGAAGATGATGGCCATTGCGCACCAAGGGAACAAGAAGTTCCAACCGTACAAAGAGGGAGATCAAGTGTGGATCGAGGGAACCAACTTGAAGACCCTGTACCTAGCGGCTAAACTTGGGCCGAAGCGGCACAGGCCCTTCAAAGTGATGAAACAGTTATCAGAAGCGGTGTACCGCGTGGAACTGCCAAGACAGTGGAAGATTCATAACGTGTTTCACGCGAACCTTCTAACACCTTATAAGGAAACGGAGTTCCACGGGCCGAACTACACCCGGCCGCCACCTGATATCATCAATGAAGAACCCAAGTATGAAGTCGAGAAGATTCTAGATGTGCAGCAACGTGGGAAAGGGCGCAAGCTCCACTACCTAATCAAGTGGAAAGGCTATCCCACGAGTGACAGTTCGTGGGAGAAAGCAGAAGATGTCCATGCGGACCAACTGATAGTGGAGTTTAAAGCCAGGAAGGGGACAAACAAGTCAAAAGCCCGTAAAACATATATAAGATGGGCCAAAACGACAGAGGAACCCCATCCCCTTCCTCACTCTGCCCCCAATCTTTATACGATGTCCGCTACTTCTGCTCCCGCCAGCCTTGTCCCAACGCTCCAGCTCCCTGCCTCATCGCCTCCCGCATCGGTCGCGGACACCCACTCTGAGGGCGCCGGCCCTCTTACTCCTCAATTGGCTATCCAGAGTGTTCCAATCGTGGAGCACAGTGATGACGGAGCCACCGAGCTCCCTGAACTTCCAGTCAAGGAAGCGGAGTATACTCCACCCCTTGGCTACATCCATAACGACCCTCACTCCCATCTGTTTTACCCCATCTACGTCGCCAACCCCCACTTTGGGCTGGACCGCACTGAGCCAAGAATAGTCTTGGCTACATTCATCACGTACTCACCAGATGAAACGATGGTAACGGGGACCCTTGGGGAAGGACAGGAGAAGCGCACCATAGAGGTGCAGGTAGGGAGGAGAGCGAAGAACTACGGGCTCATGACAGAGGCCCTTTGGAGACAGTTGGCACGGAACCATGAGACGGAGTTCGTGGTGAACCGTGCCCTCCAAGAAATCGACGACCCCCGTTTGACCGGGGAGATTAACCGCTTTAGGGCAAAGCGGGAGCTGAAGAACACCTTAGATGGCCTGTTGCGCGACGCCCAGCACAAGGTCAGCGAGATTATGAGGGAGTTAGTCTTGGTGGAACGCGAGTACGAAGCCTGCAAGACCAGGTTGGAGATGGCGGACGCCTGCCGCATCATTCATGCCTCTTTCAATCGTGAATACCGCCTCCCAACCCACTACCGGTACTCCCCCAAGCCACTCCCTGTCGACCCACGTACCTCCCGCCGGGCTGAGATGCCCATCCTCCACGATGAAGAGGGCAAGTTGTTGCCCAAGTGTTACCACTGCAAGAAGCACGGGCACAAAGTTCAGGAATGCCCCAAGAAGCGCAAGCAGCAGAAGAAGAGGGAGGAGAGAGGAGCCCTTCGCATCTGCATCACCACCTCCACGGTCCAACAAGAAACGGGCGAAAGAGAGCAAACCCCGGAGCCTCGTGTAGAGGTTGGACCAAGCAGCCAGAAGAAGATGACGCTCTTGGAGCGTATCGGGTTGCTGGATAGAGAAGAGTGGACCCCGGAGTCATGCGGGAAGTGTGGGAAGGTCGGAACGCACCACGGTGAGCTCAAATGCCCCCTTTATGAACAATGCCCCTTTTGTTGCCATACAGGCAGTTGGGGGTTCGTCAAGCATCACAGGTGCACCAAGATGGGCGACGAAGAAGAGAAGGAGAATTGGGACAACAATGAGGTCGACTATGACCTCTACTGGAATGATGACCCGATGGGCTTGTAAGGCAAAGTCCGGAGTAACTTTGCGCCTAAACGGGGGGCTGTGTTACGATATGACTCAATTTCTCTTTTCCTTGTTGCCTCTTGTCTCACGTGACCATTCTCATAAGAGTCATAGTGACTCTTTACTTATTTCTCATACGAGTCATAGTGACTCTAGCCCGTTGTCAAGGGGCTTTATATCTTTTGTTTCAGATGTGTTTCATACATACTGCGGACTGCGCCGCAGTTACTTATTGTTCGGATGACTTGATCCTAGTACGCCGTTATGACTCAGTACTAGGATCCCTCTTTACTATAAAGTCAGGCTTGCTAGGTAGCTTGTAGCCTTAGACTTGACTTTTTGTATCCTATGGTACTCGAGCAATCGAAGACTGTGAAATACTCCATATCTCACCGAACTCTCCTCTCACTGAAGAATCCTAAGTTCCACTATTGGCTTAGGCTGACTCTTCAACTTGTCCATCTTCACTGAAGTTCCTCTTCGGAACTTCCCTTGACAACCAGAACCAGACCCCTTAGTGCAGCGTCTCTGTAGATCGACTTAACCCACATCGGGTGAACGTCCCTACCGTGACGTAACAGCAGTATACCTCGCCATCAAATACGAAGAAAGTACTGAGCAGTGGTACTTCATACAGCGAGACAGCAGGACTAGGCGTTGGACAGCTACTCAACCAGTCCCCTCCCTGTATAACCTGGGAAGAAGATTGATCAGACCAATGACAGTGCAAGCAATTCCACCAGATGACACTCTGTTGAAGGCAGGCCAGCATACCGTGCCAACCACTAAGAGACGTGATACAAAAAGTTCTCCAATGGCAACACAGACAACCACTACAACTGCAGCAACAGCAACCACGATGGCCATTCCACCGTCTACAGTCCAAACATTCTTCACAAAGACAGGAATGGGAACAGGAGGAAGCAGAAACCCCCCTGCTAGCACTACAGCAGCAGGAAGTGGTCCCTCTGGAGGTGGGCCCCCAGGACCACCAGGAGGAAGCGGACCACCAGGAGGTGGCCCCCCAGGAGGTGGGGGTGCACCTGGAGGCAGAGGTCCCACTGTGGGTGGGGGCACACCTGGAGGAGGTCCTCCAGGGGGTGGCGTTCCTGCAGGCGGGGGTGCAGGTGCCGGCACAGGCCCTGGAGGGGCAAATGGCAAACTTGGAGGAAATCCCCCAACAGACTTCAATGGTACCCGATCACTTGTGGACCAATTCATGCAGGAATTTAACCTGTATTGCATCACGAACTTGGATGTGGAACAAATGGCAATACCTATGAAATGAGCAGCTCTGCTGCTTGGATTCATCAAAGGACCAAATGTAAAGGTGTTACTGTTGCCAGCTCATACCCGTGCCAGCTCAACTGATAACAAGAGAAGCAGAAGAAGAGGAGTTATAAATAGACAAGAAGGTAACATCATTGGGTCTCCGTTATCTTCAGAAGTGGTGCCACATATTGTTTCACATGTATATAAGGAGCTTTCTCTATAGGGTATACTGTATTGAGAGTCTCTTGTCCACTCTATCTCAATTAACATCTGATTTCCCCTTCTTCTCCATCTGTGTGAGATAGTCTAAGTCACGTTGATGACATTAGACTCTCAATCTTTCCATTTTCATGACAGCAGACCGTTTTTACATTCACGATTTCAGGGTCAACGAAGACTGACCTCAAAACCCTCACATTTACTTAGCCACAGAGGGCCAGTACCGAAGCATCCCAGTAGAGCATCTGGTTTACAACCTGCAACCAAATGACATTAGCAGTCATCCGACACATCTGTTTAATGACAAGGGAGCTCTTTATGAAGTCTTTGTAGACCCCACAGATCCTGTTTGCCCAATGTACCAAGGCAGTCGCCGTACGGACATCAAAGCTTACGACGAAAGTAACATAGTAACAACTGACCCGAACAATCGCTTTTCGGTCTTGTCAACAAACAATTCTCCATGGTCGCTTATGCCCGACCAAGATACCTATCGACAAGAACCCATCCCCTCACAACTTCGCACCTCACCCATTCTTCCTGACATGATGACCATGGTGGCACACACGCGAACACTTGAAGAAGCGGATCAACCAGGCGAGAAACCGGCTAGTTTTCCCACTCATTCTGTTGCAGGATTTCTAAGTCAAGGACAATACCTTGGCCAACCTTTGAGCGGCTCTGGTGCTGACCCTGGTGGTGGAGGTCCTGGTGGTGAACGCCCTGGCAGTGGATGACCTGGAAGCCCAGGAAGCCTAGGAGGACATGGAGGAGGTCACGCTGGAGGAGGTGGAGGACCATTCGGGACCGAAAAGACCCTAGGCACATTACCTGCAATATTCAGTGGTGACTGAGATCAGGCAGAGGCTTTTATCGATGCCATTTAAATGTATTTCCGTTTGAATCATCAGAATTTATTCTTCCAGTCATACTTCACACGAATCGTGTTCATCCTTATGTTGATACAGGGCGAACAAGTGAACGGTTGGGTGAGAGATCAAGGAGCGTGGTTGGATATGTTGAACCCTTGTACGCAGGACGAATTACAAACCTGGTTACAGTTCTTGGCTCGGTTCCGTGACTGATTCCAAGACACTCAGAAGAAAGAAAAAGCACATATGAAACTAGAAGATCTACGCATGACTTGGCCCAACGCAGATGCGTACATCATGGACTTTGAACAACTTGCTTGAGAAGCTTCTTACGATTTACTTCACCCCACTACCATCCAACACTTTTTGAATGGTCTACCAAAGTTGGTCTTGGAAGATGCTCTGTGCCCCCCCTATGTCTATTCCCATGTGGAACTGAAGCAACGTGCCATCAATTCGACTCACTCTCATCAATTGATGAAGTCTATTATGGATAGACAAAGTGGCAAGAATTCCTTGCAACAACCCACTACACAGTGGCAACCCCCACGCGGACCACCACCTCAGCACCCCACCCGACTGGCATACAATTCAAGCAATGCTCCGCGATTGCACAACAATGTCCCCGTTCCTATGGACATTGGATGAGGACAGGTGGCACACAATGGAGGGTGGGCTCGCACCACTCAGAGCGAGCAGAACAAAACACCCTGACAAAAAGGCCTGTGTTTCGCTTGTGGTAAGACTGGCCATATCGCACGCAATTGCTACTCCCACAACAAACCACAAATGGCGCAGCAAACCATAGCCGAAGAAGTGGTTGAGGAAAACAACAGTTTCACGGCGGCCAATATCAAACAAGCAATCGCCAGTCTTCCCGAAGATGAAATGCGCGTGCTCGCCACAATGTATAAGAATGGAGAGGGTTTTACAATGGCCTAATCTGTACAGCCTGGATTAGGTTGCAGGAGTTGACACACATGTACCTAGCAAATAGAAGATCAATGACATTACAGGTATATCTTGCAGTTGACTCAAAGAGGGCTGAGCTATTAGCATTGCTTGATTCAGAAGCAACAGAAAATTTCATCAACACCAGAATGGTGAAAAGATTGCAGATCACCGCCAAAACGCTTGATTCTCCAAGGTGCATCTATAACGTTGATGGTACTCTCAACCGACACGGTTCTATCACTCACTTCATTGACTTATACACCAGAACCGGTGCAAAAATCATATGAATGCGTTACTTTGTCACTGATTTGGGACCCAATGAATTAATATTGGGGTACCCATGGTTTGTGGTGTTCCAACCCCAGATCAAATGGAATCATGGATGGATCTCGGCAGATCAATTACCAATCGTATTAACCAATCATAATCCAGTCACAAATGATCTCTTCATTTGAAGCAACACGATGCAGACACTTGCATCCAAGTTAGCAGAAGAAGCTGGTTTGCACAAGGGCAAAGGGGAACTTCCAGATCATTATCAGCGACACGCAAAAGTCTTCAGTGATGCAGAAGTGCAATGATTCCCAATGGCCAAGGAGTGGGATCACACTATAGACTTGAAGAAAGGGGCCCCTTCCACACTACCCAGAAAAATCTATGCATTATCCCAGGATGAACAGAAAGCATTGCATGAATTCCTGAAGGAGCAATTGCAAAAACAGTATATACAGCCATCAAAAAGCCCGTATGTGTCACCTTTCTTTTTCATCAAGAAAAAGGATGGCAAGTTGTGTCCAGTTCAAGATTATTGACAGTTAGATGAATGGACCGTCCAGAATCAATACCCCTTGCCGCTCATTCCAGAGTTGATCGCATGTGTTAAAGACACTGCCCTTTTCACTAAATTTGATGTCCGATGGGGCTACAATAATATTCGCATCAAAGCCGGTGACGAGTGGAAAGCGGCCTTCGTTACCAATGAAGGCCTGTTTGAGCCAAGGGTTATGTTTTTTGGGTTAACCAATTCACCATCTACCTTTCAGACAATGATGAACACCTTGTTCCATGAAGAGATCAACAAGGGCTGGATAATGATTTATATGGATGACATCTTGATTTATACTCCTGACAATCTGGAAAGCCATCGTATGCTCATACATTGCGTACTAGAAAAACTAGTGCAGAACAATCTCTTTCTCAAACCGGAAAAATGTCTGTTCGAGAAATGGGAGATTGAATTCTTGGGTGTCATCCTCAGTCATGGATCCATTCAAATGGACAATGCCAAAATCAAAGGCATTCAAGAGTGGCAGAATCCTTGTTGTGTACGAGACATCCAAGTGTTCTTGGGTTTCACTAGCTTCTATTGTTACTTTGTGCAGGGATACTCTACGATCACACAACCTCTGATAAAGCTCACACAAAAAGATACGCCGTTCCAATGGATGCAGGAACAACAGGACACCTTTGACACGTTGAAATCGAAGATCTGCTCCTGTCCTATACTTCGCCAACCTGATTATTCGAAGCCCTTTTTCATCGCTACCAACATGTTGGCCTACAGCATGGGCGCCGTACTCTCACAGGAGGGTGATTTGCCACACACCCATACCTCAAAACCCTTTTTACACCCAATTGTGTTCTATTCGGCTACCTTCATCCTGGCAGAATGCAATTACGATATCTACAAAAGAGAATTGTTGGCCGTATAAAAAGGCGCTTACACACTGGTGAATGCATCTGGGAGGAGCTCAGCATCCGATCACTATATTCACCGATCACACAAACTTACAATACTGGAAAACACCATGAAAGGTCAATTGACAGATTGCACAATGGTTCAACAAATTGCAGGATTATCATTTAAAAATCGTCCAAGTCCCTGGGAAGTGGAACATGGTCGCAGATTTATTATCTAGACCACCAGGGGCAGATATGGGAGAAGGAGATAACCAAGATCTTACTCTCCTTCCCGCAGACATATTCCTCAACATAGCTAATCCTGTTGATGACCTCTATCAATTCGTGTGTCAAGCACAATTCCAGTTGCAGGAAGAGATGAAGCAGTTGCATGTAAAGTATAACCTCAAGTATCTCATGGATGGCTTTGAACAATGGGTAACTACCACCGACCAATTGGTGGTCCCTGAGAATGAAGTAGTGAAATGAGCAATCCTGAAAGAGTATCATGAGGAAGCAACAGCTGATCACCTAGGACGCGACGAAACTAAAAGACAAATAATCAAGCATTACTGGTGGCCTGGTGTGGCGACTTATATTGAAGACTATATACGTGGCTGTCCTATCTGTCAACAGACAAAAGTACTGACACACAAGAAACGTGTACCGCTATACCAAATCCCTACCACCAAAGGCACCTTACCTTTTGAAACAATAGTGCTCAATCTTATTACCCAATTACCCAAGTGTGGACGATTCGACACCATTCTTATGATAGTCAACCACAGTTGCTCAAGAGTGGCCGTCTTTATTCCATGCAGTACTCAGATCACAGGAGAAGGAGTTGCACAGCTTTATTACGATCACGTCCTCAAATGGTTTGGATTCCCCCAAAAGGTTATATCAGATTGGGATCCAAGATTCACTTCAATTTTCATCAAAGCACTATGTCAAAGGCTTACCATCTCGCAAAACATATCTACGGCATTCCATCCTCATACTGATGGACTATCTGAGCATAAAAACCAATGGATTGAACAGTACTTATGCATGGTGGTAAACTTAACGCAAGACGATTGGGCACATTGGCTACCTCTGGCCACTAACATCCACAATGGACGCTTTAACGACACTATAGGCTTCGCCCCAGCTGAATTATTGTTTGGCTACATCCTGACAGTCTCTCTGATAAGAGTGTTCAAATCACATGTGCCACGAGTTGAAGAACGACTGCAAACAAATCCAACGTTTTAGAACACTGGCCATAGCTGCATTAAACGCCACTGCAAGAGTGCCCCCGCTGCAGCAGTTTTCCGTCGGAATGAAAGTCTGGCTGGACGCCACTAATATCAGCTTACCCTATCACAGCCGCAAATTAGCCCTGTGGAGATATGGACCTTTCCTCATCACGAAGGAAGTATCACCGGTGGCTTATCAACTTCAGCTTCCTACAGCCTGGACTGTTTATAACGTGTTTCACGCTTCGCTGTTATCACCACATCAAATTACCGCAACTTTTGGACCTCACACTGTGGGCATTTTACAATGTAATCCAATTCAGTTGCAAAAATCTGGCCAATCAGATTTCGCAAATTAGCTGACTGAATTGAATTACATTGTAAAATGCCCACAGTGTCATGCTGACGATGCGTGACCCCCTCCCAATATAGTGCAGGGTCTGGAAGAACTGGAAGTTGAAGAAGTCATTGGTCACCGATTCTATGGTCAGCACAACAAACTGCAATATTTGATTCGTTGGAAAGGGTATTCTCATGCCAACGATAGTTGGGAACCTGCAACACAAGTCTTTGCTCCACAACTGGTTTCTGCTTATCATCGCAAATTCCCCCTCGCTGCACCTCCAAAGTATAAAAAGACTCATACGCAATTGGCTAAGGTAGCCTCATCATGGATCCCGCCACACTCGATGCAATCCCCATTGAAGTCGTCCACGACCTTATTGAAATCTCTCCTACCTCATCTCCTGAATGACCTCCATATCTCGGCATGCCGCAGAGTGACGATGACTCAGACAAAGAAAATGTTCCCCCTGCAGCCCCACCAACACATCTTAGGACCCCCTTCCCAGCTAATCGCACGCCCTTTGCCCCACTGCTCACTAGGGTCTCGTCTCCAGTTGTCCTGCCTGACCAGTTCCTTGGCACTACAGAGTGTGCTAGGCTGGAAGACATCACCTTCGGTGACGACAGTTATCTCTCGCCCTCGAGCACTCTGGCTGTGCTTGACTCAGTGCATGGACCCATTGACGCTGCTCTCGCCATGCGGGTCACTAGAGGGTTGGCCGTTACAGCTAAATGATATCAACGCTGCTACAACAATCAGATCTGCATCGCATTGTTGGAATGATCCAAGTGTATGGAGTTGGAGCAGCAGCTTAGAGATGTTCCTGTCCCGGATGGATTCACTACTAACGTTGGACAGTGTGAGGGGTTCATCATCCCCGACAAGAATAATGAAGGCAAATCCATCAAACCCCCCTTCGTATGTCTCGAAGGGATCGATAGTAGCATGGTGCAAGGGATGATGGAAGGGCGGCTCGATCACATCTACGCCTTTGAACTGTTCACTCAGGCATATGGTGATTCCTCCAAAACCATGCAACCACTCAACACATGGTTTGTCAAGGCACTGGGTAGCACCGCAGACGTGGCCCATTTTGTCTGTTTGGCAATCCGACAGACTGGAGACTGGGGTCTTTGCATGGAAGTTGGTTGTTATCGACGCCTTGACACCCACGTTGTCAGCCTTCACGCATGCATCCGACAGATGTGTTGAACTCGACATCTACGAACAACAGCTGTTGTTCTCCCGGATCTGGCTGGAGAACGTGCGGGCATCCTGCCGTATCACACATGTCACCAATCTCATCAATTACACTCCCATATCCCCTCCATGACAAGTCTGCAGTAATACTCAATGAGGGAATGTGGATGTTGGACACCCAGGCTGGCAATCCAGCTAAGCGGAGGGTGATGTTACCATTGCCAGCTCATACCCATGCCAGCTCAACTGATAACAAGAGAAGCAGAAGAAGAGGAGTTATAAATAGACAAGAAGGTAACATCGTTGGGTCTCCATTATCTTCAGAAGTGGTGCCATGTATTGTTTCACATGTATATAAGGAGCTTTCTCTATAGGGTATACTGTATTGAGAGTCTCTTGTCCACTCTATCTCAATTAACATCTGATTTCCCCTTCTCCATCTGTGTGAGATAGTCTAAGTCATGTTGGTGACAAAAGGACTGGGTCAAGAGATGGACTAACTGGATCCTAGGCAAAATGAACAATGGAAGACTCCCAAACGATGAATATTACTGCACAGCAGTGTCTCATGGCTTTGAACAGGCATTCCAGGATACCAGAGCAAGAGAAAGGGCTGAAGATAAATTACGCCACTTGGCTTTCATACCAAATGAAGTGGACACATTTATTGCCCAATTTGAATCTCTTGCAGCCAAAGCAATGTATCCCTTAGATGCTCAGTTGACACTATCCTTATTCACATCGAAACTTCCCTATCGCATGATGGATCACATCTACAAAGTGGTACGCCCCCTCAATTTTAGAGGATGGGCCGATGGAGTATGCCAGTACCACTTGGACAACACCACAGTTCAAAACATCTGGGGGATTTACAAAGAAACTCCAAGGAAGAAAGGCACAGGCAAAATGAACCCCACGCAATTGGCAAAGATGTAAGGCATCAAAATGCCAACCCTGGCTTCAGACGCAATGGATACTCGTGCAGACTGCTCTCGTTCCAACTTCAATCATAAAGGAACAAAAGGGAGGGCGGCCACAACCACTGTGGACAAGCCAGATATTGAAGTTCAGAAGAAAGAAGGTCATTGTTTCAACTGTAACAAACAAGGACACCTCTTGCAAAATTGTCCAGACAAAGGAAAGGACAAGAAACCTCCTCAAAAGGCTCGCAAGGCTAAAGCTGAAGAAAGCGAACACGAGGAAGAATTGGAAGAGGAACAGTCTGAAACTGAATCCACCCCTACCGATATGCAATCTTCCCTCATTAAAAGCCTTTCAACAAAGGAAAAATATGAATTGTTAAAGCAGGCTTGGGATGCTGAGCATGGGAAGGATTTTTAAAACACACAACCCCTCTGGTCTGGGTGTGTGCGTTACAGTTTAAAGATGTGTTTGTTTGTAAATATTGAAGTCTCCAAATCCCAACTCTGATACAAACTGCACACACAACGGCTGAAAGAAAAGTTCTCATGGATTCAGGACCCACGGACAACTTTATAGACTTCAAGCTTCTGAAAAGAATGAAGATTGGCAAACTAAAGCTGCCATGACCCTATATAGTGTGGAACATTGACGGGACCCAGAACAAATCAGGAATCATCAAGTACTACGTTGACCTGCAAGTCTGAACTGGGGAAAAGAAACAGAACATGGGATTCCTCGTCACTAATTTAGGAGATGACAAGATGGTGTTAGGGTACCCATGGCTTGCTGCCTTCCAGCCATTGATCAATTGGAGAAGCGTGACCCTTGATGAAAGCATGCAACCACTTGTCATCAAGACCCTTTCATATACAATGGATGCAGAAGTGACCCGCATATGAGATGTGTGGATCAAGAAGGCTGCATCATTATGCACCCCTGGGGAAGATCTCTTCATTCACCGAATTGATGAGGAAACCCTCAAAAGAAGCTCTACATCCACAGAAATGGCAGTAAAAGTGTTGCTAAAAGAAGAGAAAACCTGGGACCAGGTAGTCCCAAAACACTACCACAAATGGAAGAAGGTCTTTTCCAAAGAAGAAGCAAAGCGATATCCGGAACACCAACCATGGGATATCGCTATTGATTTTACAGAGGATGCCCTGAAAACTCTAGACTGCAAAATATACCCATTATCCAAGGGTGAGCAAGAAAAGCTCAATGAATATATCAAGGATAATCTAGAGAAAGGCTATATCCGTCCATCAAAATCACAATATTCATCACCCTTCTTCTTCATTGGAAAGAAAGACAGAAAACTTCGATCAGTAGTGGACTACCGAAAACTGAATTCCTTCACAATCCTGGACTGATACCTGTTGCCCTTAATACAAGAACTGGTAGACAAGGTGAAGGATGCCAGGTTATTCACTAAGATGGATGTACGAGCAGGATACAACAATATTTGCTTCTGAGAAGGCGATGAGCCAAAAGCCACCTTCAAAACAAACTTGGGACTTTTTGAACCAACAGTCATGCCATTTGGGCTGAAAAATGCCCCTGCAGTATTCCAGCAAATGATGAACACACAATTTAATGACCTTACAGCAACAGGTCAAGTGATCATCTATATGGATGACATCCTTATTGCAACAAGGAAGAATGAAGAAGAACACCACAAGCTGGTCAATAAAGTCCTTGAATGTCTTCAAAAGCTAGACCTCTACTTGAAGCCCAGTAAATGCCTCTTTGAGGTAGAATGCATAGAATTTCTAGGAGTAATCCTGGAAAAAGGAACTGTTACCATGGACCTAGTCAAAGTTGCTGGAGTAGCAGAATGGAAAATGCCAAAAACCACCAAAGATATTTGGGCTTTCCTAGGATTCTGCAACTTCTATAGGTGATTTATTTGTGGATTTTCCTTCATTGCAAAAGCATTGAACAACCAACTGAAGAAAGGTGTTCAATGGAACTGGGGACCAAGAGAACAAAGCACTTTTGAAGTATTAAAGAAGTGAATATATGAAGAACCGGTTCTAATACAACCAAACCAAGAAAAACCATTTGAGGTCGAAGTTGATGCCTCAAATTATGCAATGGGAGCCATCCTAATGCAACAAAACAATGGAGGAGTGCTCCACCTGGTAGCATTCTTTTCAAAAACCATGAACGATGCCCAAAGAAACTACGATGTATATAACAAGGAGCTCCTAGCCCTTGTGGAAATGTTCCGGCACTGGAGACATTTCCTGCACCAACCAGCATTCAAAGTAAAGGTGCATACGGACCACGCTAATCTGTTATACTGGAAAAATCCAGGCGACCACAACAGAAGAGTAGCAAGATGGCATGCAGAACTCAAGGAGTACAACTTCAAATTAATCCACATAGCTGGGAAGAAGAACGGTTGAGCGGCCATGCTGTCACAACACCTGGACTATGAACAAGGCGAGGAAGATAACAAGGCACTGGTGGTTCTACCACCTATCCTGTTCAGCTTTGCATGAATGATGGGGTCAGAATATTATAACCCTAGCAACCAGAAGGAAAGGGAGCACTACAGCAGAACAATAAACCATCACAAGTACCAGTCCCTCCAGAACCAGGTGGAAGAAGACCAACAAACAAATAAAAAGAGCCAAGAAAGGCTCAGAAAATGGTCAAACACCTTCAATCTTACCAAACTAGTCAGCATTTGGTGGAAGATTGAAAACAATACAGACTGGATTGTCGTTGCTGGAGACAACGATCTGAAGAGGGGGGTAATTCACTTTTACCACAATACCCCGTCAGCCAGACACCTGGGAATTACGAACACCTATGCCCTGGCAAAGCAAGACTTCTGGTGGCCAAAAATGAAGGAAGATATTAAACAATACGTAAAGGGATGCAGAGTGTGTCAAGCCAACAAAATTAACATGCAACCACT
Source organism: Lactarius evosmus (assembly GCA_951394315.1). Taxonomy (NCBI): domain Eukaryota; kingdom Fungi; phylum Basidiomycota; class Agaricomycetes; order Russulales; family Russulaceae; genus Lactarius; species Lactarius evosmus. The sequence continues at coordinate 300,300 of OX596124.1, forward strand.
CAAACCTGCAATGATCCCTATCACTCCTGAAAATTCCTTGCCATTCGAGACAGTTGTTATGGACTTCATTATGAAATTACTGCTTTCAGGAAAATATGACACGATCCTTACAATTACAGATCACGACTGCAGTAAAGCGGCGGTATTTATACCTTGCCAAGAAACAATTACTGCGGAAGGGGTAGCAGAACTCTACCTGAAACATGTGTACACCTGGTTCAGTGTCCCGAAGAAAATTATCTCTGACCGAGATACCTGATTATGTAACACTTCACCAAAGGCCTGTGCAAAGTGCTGAAGATACACCAGAACATCAGTACAGCATACCACCCAAGAACTGATGGCCAATCAGAAAGGATGAACCAATGGCTTGAACAGTACCTTCAATTCTGGTGCAATGAAAGACAAGACGATTGGCACAAGTACCTGCCAATAGCGGAGTTTATGCATAATCAACGGCCAAACGCTACCACCCGAAAGACCCCCTATGAAATGCTCATAGGATACACACCAAAGATCGAAATTGAGACCAAAAGCAAGGTCCCTTTAGTAGAAGAAAGGCTGATTGCCTTAGAAAAAGTGCAAACAGATGGCCATGAAAATATCATCAAAGTGCAAAAGATGATGGCCATCGCTCACAAAGGGAACAAGAGGTTCCAACTGTATAAAGAAGGGGATCAAGTATGGATCAAGGGAACACACCTCAAGACCCTGTACCCAGCGGCTAAACTTGGGCCAAAACAACATGGACCTTTCAAAGTCCTAAAACAATTATCGGAAGTGGTGTACTGTGTGGAGCTGCCAAGACAATGGAAGATTCACAACGTGTTTCATGCAGATCTAATAACTCCATATAAGGAAACAGAACTCCACGGACCAAACTATACCTGACCACCACCGGAAATTATTAATGAAGAACCCAAGTATGAGGTCAAGAAGATTCTAGATGTGCAGCAACGTGGGAAAGGGCGCAAACTGCACTACCTTATCAAGTGGAAAGGCTATCCCACAAGTGACAGTTCATGGGAGAAAGCAGAAGATGTCCACGTGGACAAATTGATAGTGGAGTTTAAAGCAAGAAAGGAACCAAACAAGTCCAAAGGTCGCAAAATGTATATAAGATGGGCCAGGACAACAGATGCAACCCATTCCTTTCAACATACTCCCTCCACTACTATCATGTCCACTACATCTGCTCCTGCCAGCCTTGTCCCAACACTCTAGCTCCCTTCCTCACCGGCTCCCGCATTGATTGTCGAGACTCACAGTGAGCCCATTGGCACTATTGCTCCTCAGCTGGCTATCCGGAGTGTTCCAATTGTGGAGCACGGTGATGACGCAACCACTGAGCATCCTGGATCTGAGGCTGAGGAAGAGAACTATCTTCCACCTGCTGGCTATGTCCATAACGACCCCCACTCCCAACTCTTTTACCCCATCTATGTAGCCAACCCTAGGTTCAGACTGGATTGGAAAGAGCCAAGGATAGTCCTGGCCAAATTCATCACCTATGCCCCTGACTACACCACCGTCACTGGAACCTTGGGTATAGGGCAGGAGAAGTGCACCATTGAGGTGCATGTTGGGAGAAGGGCACATACGTATGCCCACATCACCGAAGAAATGTGGAGGCAGTTATCATGCCACCACCAAAGTGAGTTTGTAGTAAATCAGGTGCTGAATGAGATAGGTGACCCCCGCCTTCATGCCGAAGTCAACAGGTTCCGTGGGAAGAGGGAACTGAAGGGGACCCTGGAGAGCCTTCTTTGTGATGCACAGAAGAAGGTTGATGAAATCATGAAGGAGCTAGTGGTTACTGACCAGGAGTATGAGGTGTGCCACACTAGGCTGGAGATGGCCAATGTGTACGGAGAAATTCACCGTGCATTTAACAGGTTGTATGGCTTTACCTCCCTCCCTGTTCCTTCCCCTGACCCCCTTCCTGTTAACCCGTACCTATCCCACCACGTGGAGATGCCACTCCTCCACGACACCAAGAGTAAGCGGCCAGTCAAGTGTTACCATTGTCGCAAATACAGCCACAAGGTACAAGAATGTCCGAAGAAGAAGAAGAAGGGAGGCAAGAGGACAGCCACTCCTAGCCCACCAGCAGACACCAAAGAAGAAGTCGCCCCTAGGGTTGAAGTGGGGCCTAGCAGCAAAGTCAAGATGACACTATTGGAGCATATCGCGCTGTTGGACAGGGAAGAATGGACCCCTGAGGTGTGTAACAAGTGTGGGAAGGTGAACGCTAAGCACTTGGAACTGGAGTGCCCTCTTTATGAGCAGTGCCCATTCTGCTGCCACACAGGCAGTTGGGGTTTCATATGCTGCCACCACTGCACCAAGATGGGTGATGAAGAAGAAGAGAAGGAGAATTGGGATGTAAATGAGGCAGACTATGACTTGTACTGGTCTAATGCCAATGAGGGTAATCTTGACATGTAGGCAAACTCAAGGCAACTTTGCACCTGAAAGGGGGGCTGTGTTACGATACGACTCATTTTCTCTTTCCTTCTTATGGTATTCTCATACGAGTCATAATGACTTTAGCCTGTTGCTAAGGGGCTTATATCTTTTGTTTCAAGACTCAGCTTGTGATTACTGTGGACTGCACTCCGCAGTTACTTACTGTCTCTGACTCGATCCTAGGATGCTATTGTGACTCAATCCTAGGATCCCTACTTACTATAAAGTCAGGCTTGCTAAGTAGCTTGTAGCCTTAGACTTGACTTCTTGTATCTTACGGTACTCAGAGCAATCCAAAGACCTTTTGATACTCCATCTCTCATAAACTCTCTCCTCTCACTGAAAGATCCTAAGTTCCAATATTGGCTTAGGCTGACCTTTCAACTCATACATCTTCACTGAAGTTCCTCTTTGGAACTTCCCTTAACAACCAGAACCAGACCCTTAGTGCAGCATCTCAGTAGATTGACTTAACCCACGTCGGGTGAACGTCCCTACTGTGACATAACATCCATGGGAAACATGGAGTGTATCTGCCATTGTGTGGGAAGTTCGAGCTGGTAGTTCACTGATGACATCACCTTTATGATCCGAAAGGGGCCGTGGTGCCTTGTGGCTAATTTTGCAGTTGGTTGATGAGTGCACAGGTGACGTCCTTCCAGCCACACCTGATCTCCCACTTGATACTTGGGCGCTGTCTTGGCATGAACCCATGACTGCTGCACTTTGATGATGAGATCTCGTGCCTTCTGCCACATGGCCTTCAATTGATTAGTGTGTGACTCTACATGAGGGATAAGGGATGGCTTATCGGTCCAATCGGCTTGTGGGTGGTACCCCATAAGGAGCTCAAATGGTGTGGTCTTAGTGGGTTCATGGGGCCAATTGTTATGCATGAATTCTGCCAGTGGCAGATAGTGAAACCAATTATTTTGTTGTTCGTTGGCCCAGAAGCATAGATACTGTTCCAGCCATTGATTGGTTTGTTTGGACTGCCCATCTGTCTGCGGGTGATAGGTGGTAGAGATGTTCTGCGCAATCCCTAAGGTCTGGCATAGTTCCCTCGTGAACTTGCTAGTGAATTGAGGATCCCTATCGCTGATGATAGTGGATGGTAGTCCAAAGCGGGGGAATATGTATCTGGCGTAGAGGCCCATGGTCTCTTCTGATGTGATTTCTTCGACACAGGGTATAAAGATCGCAGCTTTACTGCAGTCGTGGTTGGTAATGGTCAGTATCGAATCATATCCCTGTGATAAGGGGAGTTTAGTAATGAAGTCCATTGCCATGGTCCCGAATGGAAGGGCATCAATTTTTGGGTATATAGGCTGGAGTGTTGCATTGGTGGGTCTGGTGTTGACTTTCATCCTCTAGCATTCTATGCATCCTTTCACATAGTCCATTACGTTCTTCTGGAGTCCTGGCCACCAATGTTGTCGCTCCATAAGCTGACCCGTTCGTCATATTCCTGGATGACCATGAACTGGAGGGTCGTGGTAAGCATGAATAATACTTCTCTTATTATCCAGTCTGCCTGTGATAACCCAGCCTTCTCCGTCTTTATACCAGGTTCCCTGGCTTTTCTTTAGGTTATGCCTGTCTATCCACAGTTGTAATGTTGCCTTGTCCTGGCCATTCACTGTGTTGGGGCCTTGAATCTGGAGTACAGCCATAGCGTGTATGAAGACCTCATTAGGTAGTACAGTGATACCTTTGTTGTTGAGTTCTCCTTGGTCATAGTCCGGCCTTCGTGACAGTGTGTCTGCCCTTCCATTTGCTTTTCCTTTGATGTGGTGAATTTCAAAGTCATACTCAGATAATTCTAATACTTCCCTGGCTACATGTTGGCTGATCTTTTGTGATGATCACCAGTATTGCAAGTTCAGATGGTCCGAGAAGACTTTGGTTCGGTGGGGGGATCCCACTAGTAGGGGTCTTCAGTGTTGGAAGGCTTTTACTATTGCAAGGAGCTCTAGTGTTATGACACCCTATTTAATTCCTTTCTTTACACCTTAGGACACGTGACAACCTTTCCTTTCTCTCATGTGATCATTCTTACAAGAGTCATGGTAACTCTTTACTTTATTTCTCATGTGAGTCATGACAACTCTTGCCCGTTGCTAAGGGGCTAGTATATCTTTTGTTTCACATCTTACATATGATTACTGTGGACTGTGCCGCAGTTCTTATTGTTTCAGACTTGATGGCTTGATCCTAGGATGCTATTGTGACTCAATCCTAGGATCCCTTATATTTACTATAAAGTCAGGCTTGCTAGGTAGCTTGTAGCCTCAGACTTGACTTTTTGTACTCTACAGTACTTGAGCAATCGAAGACTTTTGGATACTCCATATCTCACCAAACGAACCCTCTCCTCTCACTGAAAGATTCTAAGTTCCACTATTGGCTTAAGCTGACCTTTCAACTCATACATCTTCACTGAAGTTCCTCCTCGGAACTTCCCTTGACAACCAGAACCAGACCCTTAGTGCAGTGTCTCAGTAGATCGACTTAACCCATGTCAGGTGAATGTCCCTACCATGACATAACATGTGGGCCAGCTCAGACAGCTCATTGGCATGCTTTCTTGGGAGCTCAAAAGCTTAACTGTGACAGTAAAGGATTGGGTCAAAAGATGGACTAACTGGATCCTTGCGGAAATGAATAATGGAAGGCTCCCAAATGACAAATACTACTGGACAGCAGTGTCTCAAGGCTTTGAACAAGCATTCCAGGATACTGGAGCAAGAGAAAGGGCAGAAGACAAACTGCACCACCTTGCATTCATACCAAATGAGGTGGACGCATTCATTGCCCAGTTTGAATCCCTTGCTGCCAAAGCAACATATCCTTTGGACGCTCAGTCGACACACTCTCTATTTGCATCTAAACTTCCTTACTGCATGATGGATCATGTCTACAAGGTGGTACACCCTCTTGACTTTAGAGGATGGGCCAACAGAGTGCGCCAGTACCACTCAGACAACACCACAGTCCAGAACATCAGGGGGATTAACGAAGAAACTCCAAGAAAGAAGGGAGCAGGAAGAATGAACCCCAACCAATTGGCAAAAATGCTGGGCATTAAAATGCCAGCACCTGCTTCAGATGCAATGGACACTTGTGCAGACTGCTCCTGTTCCAACTTCAATAGGAACATGGGAACCCGAGGAAGAGTGGCTGCAACCACTGCAAAAGATACGCTGGATGTTGAAGTCCAGAAGAAAGAAGGCCGCTGTTTCAACTGTAACAAGCAAGGACACCTCTCACGCAATTGTCCCGACAAGCAGAAGGACAAAAACCCTCCTAAGAAGGCTTGCAAAGCCAAGGCTGAAGAAAGCAAACTGGAGGAAGAAGGAGAAGATGAATCTGACATGGAATCTAACCCTACTGACATACATTCATCCCTCCTCAAAAGCCTATCAACTGAAGAAAAATATGAGTTGATGAAGAAGGCTTAGGATGTAGAGTATGGGAAGGATTTTTAAAATGCACAACCCCTCTGGTCTGGGCATGTGCGTTACAGTTCAAAGACGTGTTTGTTTGTAAATATTGAAGTCTCCAAATCCCAACTCTGATACAAACTGCACACACAATGGCTGAAAGAAAAGTTCTTGTGGATTCAGGAGCCATGAACAACTTTATTGACTTCAAGCTCCTGAAAAGAATGAAGATTGGCAAACTAAAGCTGCCATGACCCTATATAGTGTGGAATATAGACGGGACCCAGAACAAGTCAGGAATCATCAAGTACTACGTTGACCTGCAAGTCCAAACTGGGGAGAAGAAACAGAATATGTGATTCCTTGTCACCAATCTAGGAGATGATAAGATGGTGTTAGGGTACCCTTAGCTTGCTGCCTTCCAGCCACTGATAAATTGGAGAAGTGCAACCCTTTATGAAAGCATGCAACCACTTGTCATCAAGACCCTTTCATATACAATGGATGCAGAGGTGATCCGCATATATGATGTGTGGATCAAGACGGCTGCATTAATATGCACCCCTGGGGAAGAACTCTTTGTCCACCAAGCTGACGAAGAAATCCTCAAAAGAAGCTCAACATCAACCAAAATGGCAGTGAAAGCACTGCTAAAAGAAGAGAAAACCTAGGACCAGGTAGTCCTGAAACATTACCACAAATGGAAGAAGGTCTTTTCTGAAGAAGAGGCAAAGTGATACCTGGAACATCAGCCTTGGGATATTGCTATTGATTTTACAGAGGACACCCCAAAAACTCTAGATTGGAAAATATACCCACTATTTAAGGGCAAGCAAGAAAAGCTAGATGAATACATCAAGGATAATCTAGAGAAGGGCTACATCCGTCTATCAAAATTGCAATACTCATCACCCTTCTTTTTTGTCGGAAAGAAAGACAGAAAACTCTAAGTGGTCACATAATGTTGCAACAAATTAACCATGTATATGTAAAAACCCATATGCAATAAGACCTAATACATCAGTGAAACCCATGTGGGCCCATCAAACAATAGTAGACATATATTACGAATGGGCCCATTTTATAAAATGCCAAATTTCTCAGGTGGGGCCAATGCCATCGGTGTGAGATGCAATACCTTGATAAAGGGATGGGCCCAACAAGCATTAGGTAGATGCTGCTGGTTACCTCAGATGGACCCAGTGGTACTCTCAGGAGGAGCTGCCAATTGCCTCAAATGGGTCCAATATTGTGTATGAGAAATACTACCTATGGTCTTAAATGGGCCCAGCATTGTCCCTGAGATACACTGCCTATGGTCTCAAATGGGCCTAGCACTCCCCCTTAGAGATACTGTCAACAGTCTTGAATGGGCCTAGGGCTGATCATGAGACAAGCTGCCGATGGTCTCAAATGGGCCCAGCATCGCTCTTCAGAGATCCTGCCAACAGTCTCAAATGGGCCCAGCATTGCTCCTCAGAGATACTACCAACAGTCTCAAATGGGCCCAGGGCTGCTCCTGAGATAAGCTACCGATAGTCTCAAATGGGCCTAGGGCTACTCCTGAGATAAGCTACTGATGGTCTTAATTGGGCCCAGGGCTGCTCCTGAGACAAGCTACCATTGGTCTCAAATGGGCCCAGGGCTGCTCCTGAGATAAGCTACTGATAGTCTCAAATGGGCCCAGGGCTACTCCTGAGATAAGCTACCAATGGTCTTAATTGGGCCTAGGGCTGCTCCTGAGACAAGCTACCATTGGTCTCAAATGGGCCCAGGGCTGCTCCTGAGATAAGTTACTGATGGTCTCAAATGGCCCCAGCATTGCTCCTCAGAGATACTGCCAACAGACTCAAATTGGCCCAGGGCTGATCCTAAGATAAGCTACCAATGGTCTCAAATGGGCCCAGCATCATTTTTGAGACAAGCTACCAATGGTCTCAAATGGGCCCAGCATCACTCCTTAGAGATACTGCCGACAGACTCAAATTGGCTCAGGGCTGCTCCTGAGAAAAGCTGCCAATGGTCTCAAATGGGCCCAGCATTGCTCCTCAGAGATCCTGCTAGCAGTCTCAAATGGGCTCAAGGCTGCTCCTAAGATAAGCTACTGATGGTCTCAAATGGGCTAGCATTGCTCCTCAGAGATCCTGCCAACAGTCTTAAATGGGCCCAGGGCCACTCCTGAGATAAGCTACCAATGGTCTCAAATGGGCCTAGCATTGCTCTTCAGAGATACTGCCGACATTCTCAAATGGGCCAAGCATTGCTTCTAAGACATTCTGCCAATGGTGTCAGATGGGCATGCTGCTACTCCTCAGTGATACTGCCAATTGCCTTGAATGGGCCAAGAATTGTTTTTGAGATAAGCTGCCAATGGTCTCAAATGGGCACAGTGCTCCTCCTCAGAGATACTGCCAATATTCTCAAATAGGCCGAGCATTGCTCCTGAGACATACTTGTGATAGTCTCAGATGGGCCTACTGCTGCTTCTCAGTGACACTGCCAATTGCCTCAAATGGGCCTAGCGTTGTTTCTTAGACAAGCCACCAATGGTCTCAAATGGACCCAGTGCAGCTGTAGTCGGAGACTCCACTTAGACATAGGAGAAGGTTGTTGCACGTGGTTCAGAAGTGAAGACTGTTTTGATTAGGTCACAAGAGAACCAGGATGCCATTATAGAGAGAAGGTCTTCACTACTTATACTAAGAAGGGGCTGCATACTGCAGACTGTGAGATGGTAAAAGTAAAAATAAAACGACTGGGGCGCAGTAAGCCCCCAACTCTGTAAAGGCCTAGCGGAGCCCTTCTGCGTGACGTGTGCTGATGGTACAAAGACAGGGGGACAAGTGCGGGGTGCAGAGGAGACAAGGGTCTGAGGATGATGAGGTACAAGGTAGTGAGGGTCTGAGAGGACAACGAGGTATAAGACAAAGGTCTTGTTGACAAGGCGACAAGGGGTCTGGTAGGGATGACAAGGTACAAGGGACTAAGTCAAAGACTTAGGGACGAAGTACGGTGGAGATTGACCTAGAGTCGATGTTCTGTATGTGCATGTTGTTATAGCATAAGGTGCAAAGCTTCAAAGTGGTTCCCAACCAAGGGAGGACCAACAGTGGTGGTGAGATGACAAGAAGGGAGCACACAGATAGATGAGGATGAAGGCTTGTATTCGCTAGTAGTAAAGATGAAGACAAGACTGAGGGATCATTGTAAAGTGGAGAGGCTTATATAGGTAGCTACTCCGTGTCCATCCCATGAGGGAGTACTGAAAGGGAACAAAAGGAACGCAAAAGGGGAAGGAATAGAAGGGGAATCGGAGTAGGAAGGCATACATGATAATGAGTCAACAAGTTAGTACTCTGAGGAAGTCCAAGAATAAGTCAAAGTGATGTAGTAATAAGAAAAAGAAAGTCCGAGGTAAGCCCGATCATGACATCACCCCTGCTTTTGGTAGATGCTTCCACGCATCAATCACCTTGATCTTCTACCTCCCAATCAACACCCTTATAGGCATCGTAGTCCCCATCATAAGTCTCATTTCCATAGGAGGACTGCCAGGCTCTGAAGTGCCACTCACATCTACCCTTGAAATGCTTGTGCTTGGGGGGAACGTGGCATTTTTCTCCATCAAAGCACCTGGAGTGCAGGTAGAAGCACTTCCAGGCCAGGTGGCCTACGTTGTCGCAGTAGAAGCATCACTGCCACATGGGGCAGTTTCTGGTGGAGTGGGTGGCATTGGGGATGTGGCACTTGGTGCATTTGAGGATGGAAGGGTGGATGGGCTGGGGATTGGGAAGGGGGGCCTTCTGTGAGGCATGGGACTTGCGACCCTGGGATAGGATCCAGTGGGACATGCCTGGCTTCTCTTCATCATGAAGCCAAGGCATGGGGAAGTGGGTGTAGCGCTCCCCTCCTGGGTGTTGGCTCTCCAGACACTCCCAGATGGGAGTACCAGAGGACGCCATTGCGTCATTGGTGTAGCGTGGGTGAGGAATGTAAGCATTCCCCATAAGATAAGGATGAAGCCACATGTGTGCCTGTGATGTGACCAGCCTCTGCTGGATAACCCCTAACCTCCTCCTCCAGTCATTCCAAGCATCTGCCAGGTCCCTCTCCCATTCTAGCAGGATGTGGTGCTCCTCTTCTAGGAAGTGGTACCTATCAATGTCAGCATTAATCCCCACTGTTACGGTTGCACCAGCCGTCTAGCTCAACTTGAGCTGGGGTTCTCAGAACGCTTGTATTGCACGTGACAACCAAGGCAAAACCACTGCAATAGTGGTTGCAACTGAGAGACGAAGGGAAAACCGAGGGGAAACGGCTCGCTGAGAAGCGGCACAACAAGACAACGTCTAAGGGTTTGGTGAAGAAGACCAACTAAGGCCCTTAGGAAAGCAGGAGGGAACTGTGATGCGGATTGTTGAAAAACTCAAGATGGGGAATACATGCGAAGACAAGCTAGTACTTATACTACTAGTAGATAAGGTTCGGACTCAGCACGAACCTTAAGTCCTTATCTCTAGCCAATAGCCTTAAGGGCTCCGGCTCCACAAGCTGAAACACGAAGGAGAAACATAATTGGACCGGCCTATAAAGGCACTGATGTCCATCAGACACGAGGTTGCGCCCGTACAGTACACGAGGCGTCCATCAGAAAGCCCATCAGAAACAAGGCACAAAGGCCTAGTCCATGTCGTCATCAACCGGGTAACTGGCTGCAGCATACCCGAGGCACACACGCTCAGGTGATGCCTCACGTGATGAGTCACGTGACTCTGGGCTATCACGCCCGTAGAAGTGCGCGTACATGGCACGCGCGCGAGCTTCATCTTGCTCGTAGGGGTCGTCAGCTTCTTCATCACTGCTCTCAATAGGAGTGCGGGACTTAGCTGGTTCGGGACGTAATGTCCACATGCTCAGGTCGCCCTTTCTCATCAAGGCCTCTCTCAATGCCTCAGAATCCAGGGTTCGCTCGTAGTTGTCCAACGTGGGCCAGCTCGGGTAGCTCGGCGGCGTGCTTTCTCGGGAGCTCGAAATCTCGGCCGTATCACCCACATCATTGAGGACCCTCAAGCTGGTTTCGACAGCCTCCTTGTCAGGGTGGTCAGTGTGGAAGGGGGAGAGGTTGGTGTTATTGGGGTAGGAAGGGGGGGGTCCATGGAAAGGGGCAGCAGTAAGTGGAGCTCTGTAGTCTTGGTAGTGGCCAGTGTCCCTGCGACGCTCCAGGACATAGTGGTTGTGGCCCTCATGGTCCCATTCATAGTGAATGTAATGGGGACGCTTGGGGGTGCCATCCAGCCCAGTGATGGGGAAAGAGTAATGAGCGTGGTTGACCCATCATGAGTCATAGATCTTGAAACCTGCAGGGGGGTCATCATCAGACCTATCATTGCCCAGGTCGATAGAGGAGGCAGGTGAACTGGGATGGGAGAACAGCATGAGGGGGCAACGAGGCTTAGGGGTATTGAGGCAGAGATAAGCAGGGGAATTAGTGCAAGGTGGGACAGGGAGAGGCTCTGGGGATGGAGCCGGGGACTGGATGCGATCGGCCAGTGGAAGGGGGTTGCCTAGAGGAGACCCAGGAGCCCCAAAAGTTCCTTCAGTGGGGACAGGGGAAGTGGCACGAGAGCCAATGCGGTCAGCAAGGGAGCGGTCATTGGTGGTAGCAGAGGAGGTAGACATAGCGGCAGTAGTGGTAGTAGACAGAGTGATGGAGCGGATAATGAAAGGAGTGGGGGAAAAGGCAGGGTTTAAATAAGAGGTTACTCCGTGAGCGTCCTCAAGGGAGTGGATGGAGCTAGGATTTTGCCAATGGTAGTTGGTAACAAGTTGGTCAGCATGAATGTGAGCTGAGGGTTCCCATGAGTCATGGGCCTTGGAGAAGCCCTTCCATCTAACCAAATACTGTAGTTGGTTGCGCCTGTGTCGTGACCCTAAAATTTGCTCCACTTCCCACTCTGGTTCCCCATCAATCAGGTCAGGGGAAGGTTCCATAAAGTTCAGGCCATGCTTGGGTGTTTCCTTGTAAGGGGTGAGAAGGGAAGCATGGAAGATGTTATATATCTTCTATTGCGGAGGGAGCTTGAGGTGGTAGGAGGTGTGTGAAATGGCAGCGGTGACTAGGAAGGGGCCATAATGACATGGAGATAGTTTGACAGATGGATGGGTGGTGTGAAGGTTCTTGGCCTTGAGCCAGACTCTATCTCCAACACAGTAAGGGGTAAAATGAGTGTGTGACCTAGTCATGAGGTCTTGTGAGTGCTTGATAGCATCTTGTGCCTGTTGGCGTGCTTCCTTGATCTGCTGCATGCACTGGTCAACAGAGGGGACAGTGGAGAAGTGGAAGGTTTGGTGGATGTGTGGGGTGTGTCCCATGAGGAGGTTGAAGGGGGTCTTCTTGGTAGTGGAGCTGGGCCAGGAGTTGTATGCGAATTGTGCAAGGGGGAGCCAAGATGCCCAGTTGTCCTGCTTGTAATTGGTGAATATGTGGAGATACTGTTCCAGCCATTGGTTAGTGCGTTCCGATTGGCCATCAGTTTGGGGGTGGTAAGCGGTACTAATGTTCTGATTGATGTGAAGTAATTTGCAAAGTTCTTTGGTAAATGTGGAGGTAAAATGAGGGTCTCTGTCCGAAATGATTCGTTTGGGAAGTCTGTAATGGGGGAGTACATAAGTAGCGTAAAGTAATGCAGTTTTCTCAGCGTCTATGGTCTCGTTGCAGGGGATGAAGATGGAGGCTTTAGAGTAGTCATGGTCCATAATTGTAAGTATGGTATCATAGTTGGAAGATAGGGGGAGCTTTGTAATGAAGTCCAAGGCAATGGTTTCAAAGGGGAGGGAATGGGGGTCTGTGGTAATGGGGTAGAGCAGTGGTTTCAGGTTGGTAGGATTATTTTTGCGCGATTGACAGGTGGCGCAACCCTTAATGTAATTGGCGATGGAGATTCTCATGTCAGGCCACCAGTAATCGCATGAGATAGCCCAAAGGGTCTTGGAAATTCTAGGGTGTCCAGCTGTGAGTGAGTCGTGATATAGGGAAATTACCCCCCTCCTTAGATCGTTATCTTCCACAATGACAAGCCATGGGCCATTCCAAAGGAAGCCCTCCTTTTGAGTGAGGTTATGGGAGAGCGTCCATTTAGTGAGTAGGTCTGGCTGTTTGAGCTGATGGGCACGTGCATGATCATCAAGGGAGGAGGAGAGGGCAGTGTTGACAAAGAGCGAAGGGGGGAGGACAGTGACCTGGTCATTGTCAGCTGAGCCATCGTAGAAGTCAGGGTGTCTGGAGAGAGCATCGGCCTTGTTAGAGGCCCCAGGCTGGTGGACAAGGGTGAAATGGTAGTCAGCCAGTTTGGGGAGGTATCTGGCGACACGATGATTAATGCATTGGGGGTTATGGTAGTATTGGAGGTTCTTGTGATCAGTAAGGACAGTGATCGGATGGGGGGAGCCTGCTAGGAGGTGGCGCCAGTTCTCCAGGCCACGAACAATGGCCAGGAGTTCTCTGTTATGGATATCATAATTCCATTCCACCTCAGTGAACATCTTGGAGTGGAAGCCAATGGTGCGGGATTTTCCCCTAGGATCCTTCTGAGAGAGGATTGCTCCAGTGGTGAAGGCGGAGGCATCTACTTCCAATTGGAAGGGCTTGGACATATCAGGCTGAGAAAGGGCAGGGTTGGAGAGGATGTGGGAGATGAGGGTATCGAGGGTGTGATGGCATTCAGGAGTCCACTGGAATGGGGTCTCCTTCTTCAGGAGTGTGGTAATGGGGCGAGCAATGTTAGCGAAGTTCAGGATGAAGGGGCGTTGGTATTCTAAGACACCTAATGTGCTTTGGACCTCCTTGAGGGTTTTGAGGTTGCATGGCCAGTCACGGAGGCCATCTGCTTTGACAGGGTCAATCTTGATTTGATTACCATCTATGATGATGCCGAGGTATTCAATGTGGGGTTTGTCAAAGGCACACTTGGAGGGTTTGAGGAAGTAGGATTCAACTTCTAGGAGATCAAGGACTTCATGGACAATGGTGCGGTGGCGTGATAGATCGTCATGGGTAGTGATGAGGATGTCATCCATGTAGATGAAGAGTTCCTTGGGGTATTTGTCCTTAAGGTGGCAGAACATACAATTCATGGTATGGGAGAATGTAGTGGGGGAATTGGTGAGACCAAAGAACATGATGCGAGGTTGAAAGAGGCCAAAGGGTGTTTTGAATGCTACCTTCCATTGGTCTTCTTCCTTGATGCAGATATTGCTATAGCCCCAGCAGATGTTGAACTTGGTGAAGATCTTCTTCCCCTGGAGCTGTTTGAGGATGGTGTTAATCAGTGGAAGGGGGTACATGTCGTGGATGGTCCATGAGTTAAGGGGTTTATAGTCCTGAGTGGGGCGTAGTTTGCCATCCTTCTTCTTCATGAAGAAGAAGGAGGAGGCATAGGGGGAGTTGGATTTGACGATGTAACCTTTCTCCAAGTGTTCCTTGATGAACTCCTTGGTGACTTCTTCTTTGGTTGGGGTAAGGGGATATACTTTGCAGTTAATGGTGGTGGGGGCGTCTGGTTTGAGGGTAATGGTGTGGTCATCTTCTCTGGCAGGGGGAAAGCATTGTGCTGCTTTCTCGGAGAAGACAGTGGCGTGGCATTGGTATTCGGAGGGGATGTCAGCTACTGGTGGAGTTTTGGAGGCAATGGCCTTCTCAGCCCATTTCTGGGTGATGTTGTTGATCTAGGGGTGGATGCGTTTGTGATAGGAGATGGAGTGAAGGGCGAGGTCCCCTCCTCCAAGGGTATTGGTGGTCCAATTGATTCTGGGGTTGAAGTGTTTGAACCATGGGTGGCCTAGAATGAGGCGGTCGTGCCTGAGGTTGGCAATGTATAAGGGCATTCTTACTGCTTGCCCCCCTTGGTTGATGATGAGGTAGGTGAGGTGGGTGATAGATCCCACCTGGTTAAGGGTTCCATCCACATTATGGACGAGGCGGAGGGAGTGTAGTTCTTGTGTTCCAAGGTGTAACTTGGAGATGGTGCAGGTGTCGATGAAGTTGTTGGTTGCCCCACTATCAAGGAGGACTTCTACTTCAGCCTTTCCATGCCACATGTAAATCTGAACAGGGATTGTCATTGAATCGTTCTTCGTACTGTACATGGCGCTAATGGTTGCTTGCTCTCAGCTGTTAGAGTTTGGCCTTGTGAAAATCCTGGTCATCCAGGTATTCTCCTCGCTCTTCTTCAGTCATGCTGGTGATAATGGCCGCAATCTGTTTAGCCTTGGTTTTCTTGGGGGCACTGGCGGTGGGAGTGGTGGAAGCAGTGGTGGAGGGTACAGTGGCAGATGAAGTGGAGGTGGTGTGAGCACTGGAAGTGTTCTGGTTCCAGGGGCATTCGTGGGACATGTGTCCTTGGCGATGGCAGTGGAAGCAGCATCCTTCTTTTACCAGCTTCTCGTGTTCTTCTGGGGTGAGCTTCTTAAGCTTTTGGGGGGTACTGGTGATGGCATCTATGTCCATGGGGACTACGCCATGGTTGTGGGACTGGGCGTGATGGGGCTGGGTGGTGTGTGAGGTGGACTGGAACTGGGTTTGTTGTTGAAGAGGAGGTTAGAATTGTGCAACTCACGCACTCGTTCTACTTCTCTACTATGTGCTGTGTTCTTCCACTCATCCATGGTGACAGGCCAGGTCTCTCTGAAGAGGACATGATGGTGGATGGACTCTTCAAGTCCTGCTTTGAACTGGGCGATGGTGCCCTTGGCAGTGGGTTCCCACTCAGCGGCTGTGGCGATGTAGTTGTCAATGTCAAGGTCCTTCATGTGAAGGTTCATGAGCTTTTGGTAGGCCGATTGGATGCGGGTGGTGTCAGCCCAGGCACTATTGAAGTCGGCCTCAAAGGTGGTCCAGAGGGCGTCCTTTGTGCGGGCAGTGGGGGTAGTGGGGTGGTTGACTTTAGCGATGAGGGCCTTTTCTTTGGCCTCTACCCAGTCAGCAACAAGAGGTCCCTGGATGTAAGACAGGGCAGTGAGGACGTGCAGGTATGGTTGCACCATGATGTCGATGTTGTCATTAAGGGCCCAGTAACGATGGAACTGGCTACAGAAGGTGCTGCTGAGAGTGCGGTCACCAGTAAAGACATTTGGGGCAACTCCTTGGAGTGCTCCCAATATGATGGTGCGGGTGGTCATGGTAGTAGGTGTGGTGGCTGGTGTGGTTGTGGTTGGGGTCTGTGTGCAAGTGGCAGGGGTGACAGTGATGGTGGGTGTTGCAATAGGAGTGGGAATGCGTGGGATGGAAGGAAGAGCAGGTGGTTCAATGGCAGGGAGGACATTGTCTGGGTTGCCTGGATCAGTGGGTAGGTACCAGCCGAGTCCTAGTCCGTGTTCTGCTAGGTCTGCTGGGGCATCATGTTGTGGAGAGGTGAAGAAGTGAGTGCCTTCTCTGGTGAGTTTGTGCCACTGATGGTTGATGAATTCAACTGGGGTTGCTCTTCCTTCAGTGTTAAGGTAGTAGCCTCCTTGTGGATCGGTAGGGAAAGTAGACCAGTAGGTGGTGCCAACGATATGTGCAGGGAGATCTGCTTTTAAGTGGCGGGGTACTAAGGTGGGGCAGTTGGGGTCTAAGGAGATGGATAAACTAGCCACAGTGTTTCAGAGTGCTGTGGGATCAGTGGGTACAGAGGGGCAGCAGACAGAGCTGCTGCAATGAGGTAGAAGAGTCTTGTCTTATGTTAAGGCCTAGCAGAGCCTTTCTGTGTGATGTGCGCCAATGGTACAAAGACAGGGGGACAAGTGTGGGGTGCAGAGGGGACAAGGGTCTGAGGATGATGAGGTACAAGGTAGTGAGGGTCCAAGAGGACAATGAGGTATAAGACAAAGGTCTTGTTGATAAGGTGATAAGGGGTCCAGTAGGGATGACAAGGTACGAGGGACTAAGTCAAAGACTTAGGGATGAAGTACGGTGGAGATTGACCTAGAGTCGATGTTCTGTGTGTGCATGTTGTCATAGCACAAGGTGCAAAGCTTCAAAGTGGTTCCCAACCAAGGGAGGACCAATAGTGGTGGTGAGATGACAAGAAGGGAGCACACAGATAGATGAGGATGAAGGCTTGTACAGTGCCCCCAAAAACTGTTCAAATGTTTTGAACATTTAGCTTATTTTGAATATATCTTCTGAACTAGAGGGGTTCATGATATGTACCTAGGCTTGTTTGAATGCCCTTAATAAGGGGTTTCTGGGGATATCTTATATATAGTTATAGCTTAACTATATAAGAAGATATGGGGAATTAATTCTAGAGTACCCACTTGAACAGTTTTTGTGCGTTACTATTTACATAGGGTATATGGTGAAAATTAGTAGTTTGTGTATCTGTTACGTCACGGTAGGGACGTTCACCTGACGTGGGTTAAGTCGATCTACTGAGACGCTGCACTAAGGGGGTCTGGTTCTGGTTGTCAAGGGAAGTTCCGATGAGGAACTTCAGTGAAGATGTACGAGTTGAAGAGTCAGCCTAAGCCAATAGTGGAACTTAGGATTCTTCAGTGAGAGGAGAGTTCGGTGAGAGATGGAGTATTCACAGTCTTCGATTGCTCAAGTACCGTAGGATACAAGAAGTCAAGTCTAAGGCTACAAGCTACCTAGCAAGCCTGACTTTATAGTAAATAGGGATCCTAGTACTGAGTCATAACGGCGTACTAGGATCGAGTCATCCGAACAATCAGTAACTGCAGCGCAGTCCGCAGTATGTATGAAACATGTCTGAAACAAAAGATGAAAGCCCCTTGACAACGGGCTAGAGTCACTATGACTCATATGAGTAAAGAGTCACTATGACTCTAATGAGAACGATCACGTGAGATAAAGAAAAGAAAAGAAAAGAAATTGAGT
This sequence comes from Lactarius evosmus, assembly GCA_951394315.1. NCBI lineage: Eukaryota > Fungi > Basidiomycota > Agaricomycetes > Russulales > Russulaceae > Lactarius > Lactarius evosmus. Next base: position 318,090 of record OX596124.1, read on the forward strand.
CGTATTGTAACAGTATCCTCCATTTGCTTTATATACCTCCATCACCCTCCTAGGCATGCTTTCTATCAAATTCTGAACCACAGATGGTTCAATAGCCTCCCACTCCCTTTGAGTGTGCTCCCATAGCTCATTAATCCCCTTTGAGGGGGTAGGGTATGCTGATAGCTGCTGCTTGAGATGAACCCAAAGGTGTTCAATGAATTAAGGTCTGGGGATTGAGCTGGCCACTCCATGACCTCAATCTTGTGGTCTTTGAACCAGGATGTGGCCTTCTTGCTCTTGTGTTTTGGGTCATTATCTTGCTGAAAGATAATATCTTTGCGCTTCTTCTTAAAATACTAGATGGATCCTAGCAGGTCCTCCTCCAGAATGCTGCAATAAAGATCAGTGTCCATCCTCCCATCAACCTTTGCTGCATTCCCAACTCCTTCCCAAGTTATACAGCCCCATAATATCAAGGAACCCCCTCCATGCTTGAGTGTAGGCTCCACTAGATGTTCAGTGAGGTGCTCCCCTTGTTTTTTCCAGACCCATTTCTTGCCATCTGAGCCCATGCAATTGATCTTGGTCTCATCTGACCAAATAACCTTCTTCCAGTCTTTCACAGTCCAGTAGAGGTACTTTTCTGCAAAGTCCTTTCTAGCTTTGCGATGACTTGGCTTGATGTCACGGAATGGACTTTCGTGCTTACTACTAGGTTCTGACTACAGTAGTAAGCTTGTGATTCTTTACATTAGTCAGGGACAGTACATTTCATGTGTTATCAGTCAGCAGTAGTATCATATGTTACTATACACTTACTGATTACTAGGATAGTGGTACTAGGGTTCGAGCTAGTATCACTATAGGTCAATAGCTATTCGGGAGGCGCTTTAAAGCCCTCCGTCACCATGTATAAATAGTAGTAGGGGAAGACCAAGGATCGCCATCTTGGTCTTCTTGAATCATCAGTTTCACAACTCCTCTTCTCTCTCTCTCGATCCTGAGGCTAGAGGAGTGCACTGCATAAGGCTTACCAAGAAGCCTTCCCAGTTGCGGATTGCCACTATGTTGAGTACAAGGAGCACTCCATGTTTGACTTAGCAGTATCAATATGGCCAAAGCTAAGTACTTGTGCCTTATCCTTGCCTAAAGCAAGGCCCATGCTTACCGAAGTGTAACACTTGAGATAGGGCCTCTTCTGCTTTTCAACTGCTTTAAGGCCTGCCTTCTTAAAGCAATTTCAAACTGTCTGATTGCAGAGAGTGATACCCTTGATGGCCTCCAGCCTTTTAGCAACCTAAGGAGCAGTTTCTGCTTCCCCAGAGCCAAGAAGATGTGCAGCATGGCAGATATCATGTTGGGAGAGCTTGACAGGACAGCCTTCAGAGGACTTTGGATGATCTGAGAGGTACTTTTGACAAATATTACTAATTGTCCTAATGCTTCTGTGGGCAGCTCTGGCTATACTTTGGACTGGGTGGCCAGCCTAAAGAAGGGAAATGATGTAGTTGACTTGATAAGAAGAGAGGGATTTCATGATGATGATGGTAAGGAAGAAGTGGTTGTTTTGGGTTGTTTGTACCTGTTTCAACTTTGTTATATGTCACATGATCTCCATACTCAATTTTAGGGTTCTGGAACAAGAATCAGTATTGCTATTTGAGAAATACTACTCTTGGATACCATCGCACAAAAACCATTCAAATGGGTACTCTTGAAAGAATATATATTATCTGAGTATCTAAGGATGTTGAGGACATATATAGTATACTTTTGGATAGCTATGATAAAGGGCTTTCAAACAAGCATAGGTACATGTCATAAACCCCTCTAGTTCAGAGGTTATATCCAAAATAAGCTAAATGTTCAAAACATTTGAACAGTTTTTGGGGGCACTGTATTCGCTAGTAGTAAAGACAAAGACAAGACTGAGGGATCATTGTAAAGTGGAGAGGCTTATATAGGTAGCTACTCCGTGTCCATCCCATGAGGGAGTACTGAAAGAAAACAAAAGGAACGCAAAAGGGGAAGGAATAGAAGGGGAATCGGAGTAGGAAGGCATACATGATAATGAGTCAACAAGTTAGTACTCTGAGGAAGTCTGAGAATAAGTCAAAGTGATGTAGTAATAAGAAAAAGAAAGTCCAAGGTGAGCCCGATCACAACAGACCCGGTTGTCTCCCTTATGCTTTGGCCCGGAGTTACCCGGCTTACCTAAGCTGCCGGTCACACCACCCTCCCCTAGTTCTGGCATCGTCCTCGATGCAATGGATTGACGCATGAGTCGGGGACACAGGCATTACCGAAGCGCATAGAGGAGCAACTGGTACCTATAGCATCCTCTAAATGCCCAATTCGCAATGCGAGCTGCACCATTTTGAGGCGATATTGGCAAGCGAGGCATTCATTTTTGAGAGCATCTCGCTCATTGTGAAGCTGGTGGAGTTGCTCGTTGACCTGCAAGATCTTTATGTCAGTGGCTCAGTATCGGCTGATGTTGGTGGTAAGTCCCCAATCACCAAGATCTTGCATGCTTGCTGTAAGAGTGCAATACCTAAGGGCTGGTCCATGGAGCGCTTGGATGAGCCAGGGGGGAAGTGGCTGGATGAACTCTCCTTCTTTGATCTGTGGCTCTGCAAATACTTCCTGAACGAAGATGGGGGCTCCATGTTGTCCAGTTGTACCATAGGCCAGCTGAGAGTTGTCCCCAAGCTTGATGTAGGGGGCTCACACGGGGCGTCCACTGACTCCGTCCGGGATGATGAACTCTTCAAGTTTATCATTGGTGATGTATCCGGCCAGGGTGCGTTCTGGATGCCCCTCGTGGATTTTCTGCTCGAGCCTGCGCTTCTCAAGGCGCAGCTTCTGGAGTTCTTCGTCTGCATCTTGGTATTGCTCTTGGTATTTGCACGCCGAGAATCCAAGCCCCATTGTGACCCGCTTGACTTGGTCGAAGGAGGCATTTGTGGATGTAGTCCTGTCGAGCACTGCCAGGGCAGTACAGGGGGATAGGTGGTTGTTGTCGCCAATGACGAGGTCATTAAATGTGGTGAGCCTGTGTGTTACGCTGTGCCGCAGCGTTCATTCGACTTGAACGATAACTCTAGGGTGAGAGGGTGTAAATGTGAATGTAGGTTAGATGTGGAGGCAACTTCCTCAACACAATGATGGGGGCTAGCAACGGATCTTCAAGTCATGTTGGCCCAGAATATACTTCTATCTGCCTTTGTACAAGAGGGGCCAGATGTCAAGTGGAGATCATGCAGAGGGAGATGAGAAGGGAGACGAGGATGCAATAAGGGAAATCAATAGCACTTTTGTCACGGTCGGCCACGCGGACTTATCAAATGTAATAGCAATGACATGATTTGGAGTTTCGGACTCTTACTTACCGGTTATGACTACGGTAGTAAGTAGTAATTAGTCATAGACTAGTTGTATCAGTCAGCACTCAGCGATTGCATGTGATTGCTGAGTGAGTCCTAGGATCGGTGTAGTAGGGTTTGAGCTACTTACACCATAGGATAGTTACCATTGGAGAGGCGCTTGAAAGCCCTCAAGTATCTGTATAAGTAGTAGTCGTTGAAGACCAAGAAATGCCATCTTGGTCTTCTTCAATTGCCATTGATCTTCCACATCAAACGCTCTATTCCCTTCTCATCTCTCTCAGCGTTGTGTGTTGTTGTCACCTGGTTCGGTATATACAGCGACAGGTCGAGATCTATTTTGGGCCAATGTGACTTAGGAGATCCGTTGCTTGCCCCGTCATCGTATTGAGGGAAGTAGCCTCTACGTTTGACTCGCATCACGCGTACTGTCCTCTCGCCCAGCAACTCATTCAAGTCGAACAAGCGCCACGGCAAGGCGTAACAACTTTGAAGAAGACTAAGATGGCGTTATTGGTCTTCAGCAACTACTACTTATACAGATATGCAAGGGCTTTAAAGCGCCTCTTAAACGAAACTATCCTATGGTGTAAGTAGCTTGAACCCTACTACACCAATCCTAGGAATCACTCAGCAATCACATGCGATTGCTGAGTACTGACTGATGCAACTGTCCGTGACTAATTACTACTTACTACCGTAGCCACAACTGATAAGTAAGAGTCCGAAACCCCGAGACTCATAATCGTGCTTATTTGTACTCTGAGCAGTCCAACTGTGACATCACCCCCTTTTCAAGGGGCAACGCCCATGTTGAACCTAAGTGGACCTTGACCAATTCTGTGTACCTTTGCCCAACCCGATCCAGCCTCCCATGCATTCCTCCACCTTTCCCAACAAGTTAGTGTTCTCCATCCTGAACTTGACCCCCAGCTCCTCAGTGCTTAATTGTCCCCACTCCTGCTCCAGCTCACTGATGCACTTCTCCACACGCTCGACTGTGGTGCATACAGTGCAGTATCATTGAACCTCAGCGACGAGGGACATGTCGTTGCACAGTTGAAGAGTGCGGTTAACGCGCATGCATTCGTCATAACCGCTGTCAAGGATCATGAGATCCTTGCAGGAGTAGGAGGGGCGTTCCTCACTCTGTGTGAAGTGGTGAGGCTGGGCGTAGAGGGGTTTGGGGAACACCCAGCCAGACTTGTTGATAAGCCCCAGGATGATGGGGTTAGGTCTGAAGATGACCTGGATGTATTTAGCAGGGTGTGTCATGCCATCGGAGGTGGTGATGGGGAAGTGAACATAATTGGGTCCCCAATTGACCCAGAACCTGTATGGGCAATGGGCGCCACGGACGGTGGAGGCAGCCCGGTTGTCGAGCTGGGGATGGATGTCCCCATGGTACATGGGTTCACCGGAGGTGGTGAGGGTGTGACGAGTGGTGTTGGATGGGGCGTCAGCATCTCGTCCATAGGAAATGTGGTCATGCACATCTGAATACCACTCGAAGAGGCTATCGTCCTCAGCCTCTCCCTCCTCTCCATCATCTCCTGTCTCCTTGTATTCGCTTCCAACAGCTGTTGGTCCCTCCAGTCGGCCACTACCTCCCTCCATAGCCCGTTGGCCCCAAGTCACAGAGGTATCGGGAGAGATGGGGACTCAGCCTGTCCATCACCATCGCGAGCTGCGTGAACCTCGGCTCCTCAGTCCAGGGCTTCCCCGAAAAGTTGGATTTTGTGGGTAGTGAAAGGGACCAGAGAGGTGGGAAGCCCATCCATGTCAAGGATGTCCCACATGGGGACTCTGTCGTTGTCAGACAGATGGGTGGCATTGGCTGTGGTGGCTTGAGTGGGGAATCACTCAACAACTGCTTCAAACTCAGCTCGGGTGATGGGGGTTTCACATCCCCCTTGGTCTTCTGGAGCCACAATGGCTTGCTGGGTATCTTCTCTGTGCTGACATGCATGCTCTTCTTCCAGCTCGATGGCAAAAACCCTTTCGGGTGTGCCATGGTAGTAGTTGGTTGCTTGCGAGAGGGTGGCATCGGGTGTAAAGGTCATATGAGGATGTGCAGACTTTGTGTGGGTAGTAGAAAGGTGAGAAGGGGAATGAGAGGACTCGCCGGGTCAACTCATTCTTTTATGTGTTTGTTGCACCTGTTTATACTCCGCAATGGCTTCATCGGCAAACATGTCTTTTTTGTTGACCCACTGGTTCTCCAAGTCTGGGTAACCCTTCCAGGCCATGAGGTACTGCTTTTAATGTCTTCTGCCATGAAGCTGGTGGTCCAGAATCTTTGAAATTTCATATTCTTCTTCTCTGCCTACCAGGTCTGGCAGCAGATGTTTGTAATTTGGTCCATGCATGGGTGTCTCGCAATAAGGTGTGAGAAGGTCCATGTGAAACACGGAGTATATCTGCCATTGCATGGGAAGTTTGAGCTAGTAGTTTACAGGTGACATCACCTTGATGATGCAGAAGGGGCTGTGGTGCCTTGCAGCTAATTTCGTGGTTGGCTGATGGGTGCACAGGTGATGTCCTTCTAGCCACACCTGATCTCTAACTTGATATTTGGGCACTGTCTTGGCACGGACCCATGACTGCTGTACTTTGATGATAAAATCACTGCCTTCTGCCACACGGCCTTTAGTTGATTAGCATGTGATTCCACATGAGGGATAAGGGATGGCTTATCAGTCCAATCAGCTTGTGGGTGATACCCCATAAGGAGTTCAAATGGCGTATTCTTGGTTGCCTCGTGAGGCCAGTTGTTATGCGCGAATTCTGCCAGTGGTAGATAGTGGAACCAGTTGTTTTGTTGCTTGTTGGCCCAGAAGTGCAGGTACTGTTCCAACCACTGGTTAGTCCTTTCAGACTGCCCATCTGTTTGAGGGTGGTAAGCAGTGGAGATGTTTTGTGTGATCCCCAAGGTCTTGCATAGTTCCCTTGTGAATTTACTGGTGAAGTGAGGGTCTCTGTCACTGATGATAGTAGTCAGCAGTCCAAAGCAGGGGAACATGTATCTGGCATAGAGCCCCACAGTTTCTTCTGGTGTAATCTCCTTGTTGCACAGTATGAAAATGGCTGCCTTGCTGCAGTCGTGATTGGTGACAGTGAGTATCAAATCATATCCCCACGATAAGGGGAGTTTAGTAATGAAGTCCATGGCTACAGTTTCAAATGGGAGGGCATCAACCTTTGGGTATATAGGCTGGAGTGCTGCATGGGTAGGTCTGTTGTTGACCTTCATCCTCTGGCACTCTGCTCACCCCTTCACGTAGTACATTACGTCCCTCTGTAATCCTGGCCACCAGTGCTGCCACTCTACCAGCTGGCTTGTCCATCATATTCCTGGGTGACTGTGAACGGGATATCGTGATAGGTGCAAATAATACTCCTCTTATCATCTAAGCCACCTGTGATGACCTTCCATTCTCTGTCCTTATATCAAATTCCATGGCTTTTCTTTAGGTTGTGCCTGTTCACCCATGGCTTTAGGGTTGCCTCATCTTGGCTGCTTGCCTAGTTGGGGTTATTGATATGGAGTGCCACTGCTGCGTGGGCAAAGACCTTATTGGGCAGTACGGTGATGCCCTCATTGTCAAGCTCTCCCTGGTTATAGTCCGGTTGTTGTGACAGTGTGTCTGCTCTTCCATTAGCTTGACCTTTAATATGGTGAATCTCGAAATCATATTCAGACAGCTCCAGTACTTCCCTTGCTATGTGTTGGCTGATCTTCTGCGGTGATTGCCAGTATTGGAGGTTTAGGTGGTCCAAGAAGACTTTTGTTTGATGGGGAGATCCTGCTAACAGGGGTCTCCAATGTTGGAATGCTTTGACAATGGCAAGGAGTTCTAGGTTGTAGATGTCATAGTTTTGTTCAGCCGCATTGAGTGTGGAGGGATAGTAGCCGATGGGGTGTCGTTTATTGTCTGGTTTGCATTGCAGGAGTACCGCTCCTGTTGCAAATCCTGAGGTGTTGACTTCAGGTTTGAAGGGTTTACTTAGCTTGGGGTGTGCCAGTACCGGCTCCGATGTTACCAGATTCTTCAGGTGCTGGAACACTTGTTCTTCCTCTGGCCCCCACTGCTATTCAGTGTCTTTCTTGGTGAGGTGGTTGAGGGGTCTGGCATAAGAGGCAAAATTGCAGATGAAAGTGTGGTAGAAATTACAGAAACCTAGGAATGAGCAGACATCTTTGACTTTGGTCAGTGTGGGCCAGTCTTTGATGCCCAAAATTTTGACAGGGTCCATGCATGTCACCCCCTTTTCAAGGATTACCCCCAGGTAATTCATACGAGGCGCATGGAATAGGCATTTCTTGAGTTTGTAGTAGAGGTCGTGTGTGGCCAAGAGGGCAAGAATATCACGAACAGCGGCAATATGTTCACTGAGATCATGGCCAATGTGAGTGGCTATTCCAATATCATCCATATAAACACGTATCATGGTTCCTAAGCACTTGTGCTTGGCGATGATGTCCCGACAGATGTGATTCATCATAGTTTGGAATGTTGTGTGCGAGTTGGTGAGACTGAAAAGCATGACTGTTGGTTCAAAAAGGCCATATTTTGTTTTAAACATGGCCTTTTCTTTGTCGCCTTCCTTGATACACACATTATTATACCCCCAGTAAACATTGAGTTTGGTATAGATGTGGGCATTGCTAATGTAGCCAGCAGCTTAAGTAAGCCAGGTAACTCCAGGCCAAAGCGTTAGGACGGGCAACCAGGCTGGGCATTTACTGTGCCACAGTCACTTTTAATTTTACTTTTATCATTCCCCAGTCTGCAGTATGCAGCTTCCATAGTATATATAGTGAAGACCTTCTATCTGTAACATCATCCTGGTTCTCTTGTGATCTAATCAAACAGTCTTCACTTCTGAACCTCATGCAAAGCAAACCTTCTCCTGAGTCTAAGTGGAGTCTCCAACTACACTAGAACCAGGATACTTCTGCCATCATGGCCGTATTATTGACAGGAGACGACCTAGGGGGTCAATTAACAGAGCCTGTCAACCAGAGACTTACGTTAGTAGGAAGCGAGGATTTCCCAGAAATCCCATTCCTACACTACATATACCACCCTGAGGCCCAAACCGGGACATACATTAACAACAACCAACTCATTCACATCCAAAATGAGAGTGGAACACTTTTCAAATTCCACTGCGACAAATTTGGAAGACTAGTGAGAGGAGCACGATGTTGAGATATTGAGGTATTCAACAAGCTAACACTTGAAGAAGTTAAGAGGCGACAAAGGGACGACAAAAGTGTGCAACAATCTACCCCATCCAATCAACCCGACACCTCTTTCTGAGACCTCCCCATCCCACCTAAACTACATGCGATGGCCACCACGACAACAACAAGAACAGCAACAAAAATGCATCAAAAGTCTAAAGGAAAGGCACACAAACATGAACGAGTTGGAAGGATGCTGCATCAAGGACCACCTGTTACGTCACGGTAGGGACGTTCACCCGACGTGGGTTAAGTCAATCTACAGAGACGCTGCACTAAGGGGTCTGGTTCTGGTTGTCAAGGGAAGTTCCGAGGAGGAACTTCAGTGAAGATGTATGAGTTGAAGAGTCAGCCTAAGCCAATAGTGGAACTTAGGATTCTTCAGTGAGAGGAGAGTTCGGTGAGAGATGGAGTATTCACAGTCTTCGATTGCTCAAGTACCGTAGGATACAAAAAGTCAAGTCTAAGGCTACAAGCTACCTAGCAAGCCTGACTTTATAGTAAAGAGGGATCCTAGTACTGAGTCATAACGGCGTACTAGGATCAAGTCATCTGAACAATAAGTAACTGTGGCGCAGTCCACAGTATGTATGAAACACATCTGAAACAAAAGATATAAAGCCCCTTGACAATGGGCTAAAGTCACTATGACTCGTATGAGAAATAAGTAAAGAGGCACTATGACTCTTATGAGAACAGTCATGTGAGACAAGAGAAAACAGAGGAAGGAAAAGAGAAATTGAGTCGTATCGTAACACAGCCCCCCGTTTAGGCGCAAAGTTACTCCGGACTTTGCCTTACAAGCCCATCGGGTCATCATTCCAGTAGAGGTCATAGTCGACCTCATTGTTGTCCCAATTCTCCTTCTCTTCCTCGTCGCCCATCTTGGTGCACCTGTGACGCTTGACGAACCCCCAACTGCCCGTGTGGCGACAAAAGGGGCATTGTTCATAAAGGGGGCACTCGAGCTCACCATGGTGCGTTCCGACCTTCCCACACTTCCCGCATGACTCCAGGGTCCACTCCTCTCTATCCAGCAACCCGATACGCTCCAAGAGCGTCATCTTCTTCTGGCTGCTTGGTCCAACCTCTACACGAGGCTCCGGGGTTTGCTCTCTTTCGCCCGTCTCTTGCTGGACTGTGGAGGTGGTGATGCGGATGCGAAGGGCTCCTCTCTCCTCCCTCTTCTTCTGCTGCTTGCGCTTCTTGGGGCATTCCTGAACTTTGTGCCCGCGCTTCTTGCAGTGGTAACACTTGGGCAACAACTTGCCCTCTTCGTCATGGAGGATGGGCATCTCAGCCCGGTGGGAGGTGCGTGGGTCGACAGGGAGTGGCTCGGGGGAGTACCGGTAGCGGGTTGGGAGGTGGTACTCATGATTGAAAGAGGCATGAATGATGCGGCAGGCGTCCGCCATCTCCAACCTGGTCTTGCAGGCTTCGTACTCACACTCCACCAAGACTAACTCCCTCATAATCTCGCTGACCTTGTGCTGGGCATCGCGCAACAGGCTGTCTAAGGTGTTCTTCAGCTCCCGCTTTGCCCTAAAGCGGTTAATCTCCCCGGTCAAACGGGGGTCGTTGATTTCTTGGAGGGTGTGGTTCACCACGAACTCCGTCTCATGGTTCCGCGCCAACTGTCTCCAAAGGGCCTCTGTCATGAGCCCGTAGTTCTTCGCTCTCCTCCCTACCTGCACCTCTATGGTGCGCTTCTCCTGTCCTTCCCCAAGGGTCCCCGTTACCATCGTTTCATCTGGTGAGTAAGTGATGAATGTAGCCAAGACTATTCTTGGCTCAGTGCGGTCCAGCCCAAAGCGGGGGTTGGCGACATAGATGGGGTAAAACAGACGGGAGTGAGGGTCGTTATGGATATAGCCAAGGGGTGGAGTATACTCTGCTTCCTTGACTGGAAGTTCAGGGAGCTCGGTGGCTCCGTCATCACTGTGCTCCACAATTGGAACACTCTGGATAGCCAACTGAGGAGTAAGAGGGACGGCGCCCTCAGAGCAGGTGTCCGTGACCGATGCGGGAGGCGATGAGGCAGGGAGCTGGAGCATTGGGACAAGGCTGGCGGGAGCAGAAGTAGCGGACATCGTATAAAGATTGGAGGCAGAGTGAGGAAGGGGATGGGGTTCCTCTGTCGTTTTGGCCCATCTTATATACGTTTTACGGGCTTTTGACTTGTTTGTCCCCTTCCTAGCTTCAAACTCCGCTATCAGTTGGTCCGCATGGACATCTTCTGCTTTCTCCCACGAACTGTCACTCGTGGGATAGCCTTTCCACTTGATTAGGTAGTGGAGCTTGCGCCCTTTCCCACGTTGCTATGCATCTAGAATCTTCTCGACTTCGTACTCGGGTTCTTCGTTGATGATATCAGGTGGCGGCCAGGTGTAGTTCGGCCCGTGGAACTCCGTTTCCTTATAAGGTGTTAGAAGGTTTGCATGAAACACGTTATGAATCTTCCACTGTCTTGGCAGTTCCACGCGGTACACCGCTTCTGATAGCTGTTTCATTACTTTGAAGGGTCCATGCCGCTTCAGCCCGAGTTTAGCTGCTGGGTACAGGGTCTTCAAGTTGGTTCCCTCGATCCACACTTGATCTCCCTCTTTGTACGGTTGGAACTTCTTGTTCCCTTGGTGCGCAATGGCCATCATCTTCTGCGCTTTGATGATATTTTCATGGCTGTCTGTTCGCACCTTTTCTATGGCTGTAAGCCTTTCTTCTACCAAGGGGACTTTGCTTTTAGTCCCAAATTCAAGCCTCGGTGTGTACCCTATGAGCATTTCGTAGGGGGTCTTTTGGGTGGTGGAATTCGGCCATTGGTTATGCGTGAATTCGGCCATTGGCAGGTACTTGTGCCAATCGTCTTGCCTTTCATCGCACCAAAATCGAAGATACTGTTCGAGCCATTGGTTTGTCCTTTCTGACTGGCCATCAGTTCTGGGGTGGTATCCTGTGCTGATGTTTTGGTGTATCTTCAACGCTTCGCACAGGCCTTTGGCGAAGTGTGATGTAAATCGGGTATCTCGGTCAGAGATAATCTTCTTCGGGGCACTGAATCGGGTGTACACGTGTTTCAGGTAGAGTTCTGCTACCCCTTCCGCAGTAATTGTCTCTTGGCAGGGTATAAATACTGCTGCTTTACTGCAATCATGATCCGTAACTGTGAGGATCGTGTCGTATTTGCCCGAAAGTGGCAACTTCATGATGAAGTCCATGGCGACTGTCTCGAATGGCAAAGAGTTTTCTGGAGCGATAGGGATCATAGCTGGTTTTAGTGGCTGCGTGTTGATTTTATTTGCTTGGCACGCTGCGCATCCCTTTACGTATTGCTCCACATCTTCTTTCATCTTTGGCCACCAGAAGTCCCGTTTTGCCAAGGCATATGTGTTTGTGATTCCTGGGTGTCCGGCTGATGGGGTATCGTGGTAAAAGCGAATTACCCCCCTCTTCAGATCATTGTCTCCGGCAACGACGATCCGGTCTGTATCGTTTTCGATCTTCCACCAAATTCCAACTAGTTTGGTGAGAACGTAGGTGTTTGACCATTTCTTGAGCACTTCCTGGCTCCTTTTGTTCGTTTGCTGGTCCTCTTCCACCTGGTCTTGAAGGGATTGGTATTTGCAATGGTTTACCATTGCACTATAGTGCTCCCTTTCTTTCTGGTTGCTGGGGTTATAATATTCTGACCCCATCATTCTTGCGAAGCTGAATAAGGCAGGGGGTAGGACCACCAATGCCTTATTATCTTCTTTGCCGTGTTCATAGTCCGGGCATCGTGACAACGTGTCCGCCCGACCATTCTTCTTCCCAGCTATATGAACCAATTCGAAGTCATATTCCATGAGTTCTGCATGCCATCTTGCCACCCTTCTATTGTGGTCTCCTGGGTTCTTCCAATACAATAGGTTGGCGTGATCTGTATGCACCTTTACTTTGAATGCTGGTTGGTGCAGGAAATGTCTCCAATGCCGAAACATTTCCACAAGGGCTAGAAGCTCCTTGTTGTATACGTTGTAATTTCTTTGGGCATCGTTCATGGTTTTTGAAAAGAATGCTACCGGGTGGAGCACTCCTTGTTCATTTCGTTGCATTAGGACGGCTCCCATTGCATAGTTTGATGCGTCAACTTCTACTTCGAATGGTTTCTTCTGGTCTGGTTGTATCAAAACCGGTTCTTCACATATTCACTTCTTCAGCGTTTCAAATGTGCTTTCTTCCTTTGGTCCCCAGTTCCATTGAACGCCTTTCTTCAGTTGGTCATTCAGTGCCTTCACAATAAAGGAAAAACCATGGATAAATCGCCTATAGAAGTTGCAGAATCCAAGGAAAGCCCAAATATCTTTTGTGGTTTTCGGCACTTTCCAATCAGCAACTCCAGCGACTTTAACTGGATCCATGGTGACGGTTCCTTTTTCTAGGATTACTCCTAGAAATTCGATGTGCTCTACTTCAAAGAGGCACTTGCTGGGCTTCAAATATAGGTCCAGCTTCTGAAGGCGTTCAAGGACTTTGCTAACCAACTTGCGGTGTTCTTCTTCATCCTTCTTTGTTGCTATAAGGATGTCGTCCATGTAGATGATTACTTGACCAGTTGCTGTTAGGTCATTAAACTGCGTATTCATCATTCGTTGGAACACTGCGGGGGCATTTTTCAGCCCAAATGGCATTACTGTTGGTTCGAACAGTCCTAGGTTCGTTTTGAAGGCGGCTTTCGGTTCATCGCCTTCTCGAAAGCGAATATTGTTATATCCTGCTCGTACGTCCATCTTGGTGAACAACCTGGCATCCTTCACCTTATCCACTAGTTCCTGTATTAAAGGCAATGGGTATCAGTTGGGGATTGTGAAGGAGTTCAGTTTCCGGTAGTCCACTACTGGACGAAGTTTTCCATCTTTCTTTCCAACAAAGAAGAATGGTGACGAGTACTGTGATTTTGATGGACGTATATAGCCCTTGTCCAAGTTATCTTTGATGTATTCATCGAGCTTTTCTTGCTCTCCTTTAGATAACGGGTATATTTTGCAGTCTAGGGTTTTCGGGGCATCCTCTGTAAAATCAATAGCGATATCCCATGGTTGGTGTTCTGGATACCGCTTCGCCTCTTCTTCAGAAAAGACCTTCTTCCATTTATGGTAGTGTTTTGGGACTACCTGGTCCCAGGTTTTCTCTTCTTTTTGCAGCGCTTTTACTGCCATTTCGGTTGACGTCGAGCTTCTTTTGAGGATTTCTTCATCCATTCGGTGGACAAAGAGTTCTTCCCCAGGGGTGCATAATGATGCAGCCTTCTTGATCCACGCATCTCGTATGCGGATCACTTCTGCATCCGTTGTGTGTGAAAGGGTCTTGATGACAAGTGGTTGCATGCTTTCATCAAGGGTCGCGCTTCTCCAATCAATCAATGGCTGGAAGGCAGCGAGCCACAGGTACCCTAACACCATCTCGTCATCTCCTAGATTTGTGACGAGGAATCTCATGTTCTGTTTCTTCTCCCCAGTCCGGACGTGCAGGTCAATGTAGTACTTGATGATCCCTGACTTATTCTGGGTCCCATCAATGTTCCACACAATGCGGGGTCATGGCAGCTTTAGTTTGCCAATCTTCATTCTTTTCAGGAGCTTGAAGTTGATAAAGTTGTCCGTGGCTCCTGAATCCACGAGAACTTTTCTTTCGGCCGTTGTGTGTGAAGTTTGTATCAGAGTTGGGATTTGGAGACTTCGATATTTACAAACAAACACATCTTTAAACTGTAACGCACGTGCCATGGCCGCTGGGTTTGTGTGTTTTAAAAATCCTCCCCATGCTCTTCTGCCCAAGCCTCTTTGATCATTGCATATTTCTCTTTGGTTGAGAGGCTTTTGATGAGGGAAGATCACACATCAGTAGGGGTGGATCCAGTTTCGGACTCTTCTTCCGATTCTTCCTCTGCTTCGCTTTCTTCAGCCTTGGCCTTGCGAGCCTTCTGAGGTGGTTTCTTGTCCGTCTGCTTGTCTGGACAGTTGCGGGAGAGGTGTCCTTGTTTGTTGCACGTGTAGCAACGGCCTTCTTTCTTCTGGACTTCAATGTCCGGTTTCTCTTTTGCAGTGGTCGCCGCTGCTCTTCCTCGGGTTCCTTTGTTATAGTTGGAGCGAGAGCGGTCGGCGTGTGTGTCCATTGCATCTGGAGCAGGGGCTGGCATCTTAATGCCCAGCATCTTCGCCAATTGGGCGGGGTTCATCTTTCCTGCTCCCTTCTTCCTTGGAGTTTCTTCATTAATCCCCCGAATATTCTGGACTGTGGTGTTGTCTGAGTGGTACTGGCGCACTCCGTCGGCCCATCCTCTGAAATCCAGAGGGCATACCACCTTATAGACGTGGTCCATCATGCGGTAAGGAAGTTTAGACGTGAATAAGGAGAGTGTCGACTGAGCATCCAGGGGGTACGTTGCTTCTGCTGCAAGGGATTCAAACTGGGCGATAAACGCATCCACCTCATTTGGTATGAATGAGAGGTGGCGCAGTTTATCTTCTGCCCGTTCTTTTGCTCCCGTATCCTGGAATGCTTGTTCAAAGCCTTGAGACACTGCTGTCCAATAGAATTCGTCATTTGGGAGTCTTCCGTTGTTCATTTCCGCAAGGATCCAGTTGGTCCATCTCTTGACCCAGTCCTTTACATTTGGTCCTTTTATGAAACCGAGTAGCAGGGCTGCTCGTTTCATAGGTATCGCCATTTGTTCAGCGTCCAAATTTGTGATTCAATACAGGTTGAATTCCTGCATGAATTGGTCCGCAAGCGATCAGGTACCATCAAAGTCAGTTGGGGGGATTCCTCCAAGTTTGCCATTTGCCACTCCTGGGCCTGGGCCGGCACCTGCCCCGCCTCCAACTGGGGCGCCACCGGGAGGGGGTCCTCCGCCTCCGGGCGCGCCTCTGCCTGCTGGGGCACCTCCGCCTCCAGGTGCGCCCCCACCTCCTGGGGGGCCACCTCCTGGCGGTCTGCTTCCTCCTGGTGGTCCTGGGGGCCCACCTCCGGAGGGACCACTTCCTGCTGCCATAGTGCTAGCAGGGGGGTTTCCACTTCCTGTTCCTGTCCCCTTTGTGAAGAATGTTTGTACTGTGGATGGGGGGACAGCCATTGTTGTTGCGGTTGCAGCTGTGGTGGTCGTCTGTGTTGCCATTGGAGAACTTTTTGTATCATGTCTCTTAGCGGTTGGCATGGTATGCTGGCCTGCCTTCAACGGTGTATCATCTAGTGGAATCGCTGATACTGTCGTTGGTCTGATCGATCTTCTTCCCAGGCTATACAGGGAGGGGACTGGTTGAGTAGCTGTCCAACGCCTAGTCCTGCTGTCTCGCTGTATGAAGTACCACTGCTCGGTACTTTCTTCGTATTCGATGGCAAGGTATGCTGCGCTGAGTATGTCGTATACCCAGTAACCTTCTTCACCGTCGATTTCCTGCCAAAGGGCTGCTCCTTTTACGTGGCCAGGAACTTCATCTTCTGTTCTCCTCTTGATGGGAAACGGTTTGAATCCGAGGACTGATCGGGATTCAGAAATTCTTCGTCCCTTAGCCAGAGTGGCCGTAGGTTCGTAGACTTGACTTAATGTTACGTCACGGTAGGGACGTTCACCCGACGTGGGTTAAGTCAATCTACAGAGACGCTGCACTAAGGGGTCTGGTTCTGGTTGTCAAGGGAAGTTCCGAGGAGGAACTTCAGTGAAGATGTACGAGTTGAAGAGTCAGCCTAAGCCAATAGTGGAACTTAGGATTCTTCAGTGAGAGGAGAGTTCGGTGAGAGATGGAGTATTCACAGTCTTCGATTGCTCGAGTACCGTAGGATACAAAAAGTCAAGTCTGAGGCTACAAGCTACCTAGCAAGCCTGACTTTATAGTAAAGAGGGATCCTAGTACTGAGTCATAATAGTGTACTAGGATCGAGTCATCTGAACAATAAGTAACTGCGGCGCAGTCCACAGTATGTATGAAACACATCTGAAACAAAAGATATAAAGCCCCTTGACAACGGGCTAAAGTCACTATGACTCATATGAGAAATAAGTAAAGAGTCACTATGACTCTTATGAGAACGGTCACGTGAGACAAGAGAAAACAGAGGAAGGAAAAGAGAAATTGAGTCGTATCGTAACACCACCCAACCCAGGTCCTCCAGAGGGAGGACCCTCAGGTGGCGGTGAAGGCCACAGTGCACCTCCCAGTCAGGGACCACCAGGAGGTCCACCAAGCAGTTCCAATGGGGGAAGATTAGCAGGACACCCCCATTTTGGGCCATTTGGGACAGAAAAAATGCTAGGAGTGCTCCCGAATATATTCGACAGAACGCACGAAAGCACAGATTCATTCATTAACGCAATCGAGCTATACTTCCATCTCAACAGTCAAAATCTGTTCTTCCGTTCATATCTCACAAGAATAGCTCTCACCCTTACCCTGGTGCAAGGCGACCAGGTAGCAGAATGGGTAAAGCAGCAGGCCTGGTGGCTGAGTGAACAAAATCCCCACCATGATGACGATGAAGAAACGTGGGATCAATTTTTAGCCCGCTTCCGAACCCGATTTCAAGATACTTAGAGAGCGGAAAGGGCTCAAATGAGACTCGAAGGCCTTCAAATCAAATGGCCCAACACAGATGAATACCTGGCCGAATTCAAACAGATGGCTGCGGAAGCAGGCTATTCACTTGATCACCCCGAGACAGTGCATCTCGTCCTCAAAGGGTTGCCAAAAGTTGTCTTGGACGACGTCCTCTGACCCCCCAGCACCACTACCTATGAGGAAACCTGCCAATGGATCATCGATTCCACATGTGTGCACCAACTCATCAAAGCAATACTTGATGGCTGAAAAGCAGGTGGCGTAGGACCACATCTCTGGCCTCCACGAATGTATCAACCACCAACCGGCCCACCCCCACACACCATGGTACCACGATATAACTCCTCCAACGCCCCACACTCCATGAATAATACACCGGTACCAATGGACATCAGGAAGGGGTGAGCCAAACAGAGCAAAAACTGGCACATGCAAAAAACCGAAACTGAAGAACCCATCACTTCGCCAGACGGAGAGTACCAGTGGGTAAGAGTGATGCACACTGAAGAAGATGCTTCTCCAAAATGAAAAATAGGCCCCTGCTTCACATGTGGAAAAGAAGGGCACATTGTGCGAAATTGCCAGAAGCAAGTAAAACCAAAGACACAGGGAGCCACGGCTAAGATAAACCACACTGAGGCCCTAAAAGAACACACAGCACAAATAGATGAAAAAGAGGTCGCCTCACTACAGGCACAGTATAACAACCTTGAGGATTTTCAATAGGGGGAGCTCTAACAGTTGGAACTCAGCCCACACCTAAGTCAACTATGTACCTCTTGAATTGCAAATCCCTTAATATGAGAGTGTTCGTTCATTACAACTCAAAAAAGACCAAAACCCTGGCATTGCTTGATAGCAGCACTATGGAAAACTTCTTACATGCGAAACTTGCCATCCAACTCAGACTTCCTATGAGGCAATTAGAAAAACCCCATGACATCATCAACATAGATGGAACCACAAATAGAAACAGGAAAATCACCCATTACACCAATTTTGAAGTGCATGCTGGCCCCAAAATGGTCCTCTTGCAGTTCTTCTTAACAGACATCGGAGACAGTCAAGTGATATTTGGATACCCCTGGTTTGCAGCACACCAGCCCATCATCAATTGGGCAAGAGGCTGGTTAGACTACAAACAACTACCCCTAGTGCTAACCATTCACACAAAACACCCTGAACACATACAACAGACCATTTTGGGACAGCTGGCTGAGAAAGAAGCAAAAGAAGTCAAGCAGCTGCTGGAAGAATACCAAAGGCATGTGCATGTGTTTAGTGACCAAGAGGCGCAAAGATTCCCAGCTAGGAGAGTATGGGACCATGCAATTGAACTCAAGCCAGAAGCCCCTTCTGCCCTGCCAGGAAAGATATACTCCCTTATGCCATCTGAGAAAAAGGTGCTCAAAGATTTCATCAAGGAACAAGTGGAAAAAGGATACATTTAAGAGTCAAAAAGCCTGTATGCAGCACCGTTTTTCTTCATCAATAAGAAAGATGGGAAGTTGTGACCTGTGCAAGATTACCGATGGCTCAATGCGTACACAATTCGTAATCAGTACCCATTGCTGCTTATCATGGATCTAATACCATGAATCCAAAATGCAAAGATCTTTGTTACGCCTTGCCGTGGCGCTTGTTCGACTTGAACAAGTTGCTGGGCAAGAGGACAGTACATGTGATGCGAGTCAAACGTAGAGGCTACTTCCCTCAATATGATGACGGGGCAAGCAACGGATCTCCTAAGTCACATTGGCCCAAAATAGATCTCGACCTGTCGCTGTATATACCGAACCAGGTGACAACAACACACAACGCTGAGAGAGATGAGAAGGGAATAGAGCGTTTGATGTGGAAGATCAATGGCAATTGAAGAAGACCAAGATGGCATTTCTTGGTCTTCAACGACTACTACTTATACAGATACTCGAGGGCTTTCAAGCGCCTCTCAAATGGTAACTATCCTATGGCGTAAGTAGCTCAAACCCTACTACACCGATCCTAGGACTCACTCAGCAATCACATGCAATCGCTGAGTGCTGACTGATACAACTAGTCCATGACTAATTACTACTTACTACCATAGTCATAACCGGTAAGTAAGAGTCCGAAACTCCAAATCATGTCATTGCTATTACATTTGATAAGTCCGCATGGCTGACCGTGACAATCTTCACCAAATTTGACATACACTAGGGGTACAACAACGTAAGAATATGAGAAGGAGACAAATGGAAGGCAGCATTCATCACTAACAAGGGACTGTTTGAACTGAAGGTAATGTTCTTTGGATTAATTAATTCCCCCGCAACCTTCCAACACATGATGAACACAATATTCACAACCGAGATCGCCGAAGAGTGGCTGACAATATACATGGATGATATCCTGATCCATACCGAAGATGACCTCACCAAGCATTGATAGAAAGTTCATCACGTCCTTGAGTGACTGAAAGAACACGACCTATACCTTAAACCAGAAAAATGTGCA
The DNA here is from genome assembly GCA_951394315.1 of Lactarius evosmus. Taxonomy (NCBI): domain Eukaryota; kingdom Fungi; phylum Basidiomycota; class Agaricomycetes; order Russulales; family Russulaceae; genus Lactarius; species Lactarius evosmus. Next base: position 337,796 of record OX596124.1, read on the forward strand.
TTTGAAAAATGCAGAATCGAGTTCTTAGGAATTGTGCTCGAAGGAGGGACCATCCACATGGATGTTATGTCATGGTAGGGACATTCACCTGACGTGGGTTAAGTTGATCTACTGAGACGCTGCACTAAGGGTCTGGTTCTGGTTGTCAAGGGAAGTTCCGAGGAGGAACTTCAGTGAAGATGTATGAGTTGAAAGGTCAGCCTAAGCCAATAGTGGAACTTAGGATCTTTCAGTAAGAGGAGAGGGTTCGTTTGGTGAGATATGGAGTATCCAACAGTCTTCGATTGCTCAAGTACTGTAGAGTACAAAAAGTCAAGTCTAAGGCTACTACTACCTGGTGAGCCTGTATTTATAGTAAAGAAAGAGGGATCCTAGGATAGAATGATAATGGCATCCTAGGATCAAGTCATTGAGCAATCACAATAAGAACAATTAGAACTGTGGAGCGCAACCCACAGTAATCACATGTAGGATGTGAAACAAAGATATAAGTGAAACAAATAGTCCCTTAGCAACAGGCATGAGTCGTCCTGACTTATATGAGAAGCAAAGTAAAAATAAAATGAAGAGTCACCATAACTCTTATAAGAACGATCACATGAGAGAAATAAAAGGTTGTCACATGTCCTAAGGCGTAAAAGTAAAAGGAGTTAAAATAGGCAGTGTCATAACAATGGACCCCACCAAGGTCGCAGGCGTAAAAGAATGGGCTGTGCCAAAGAACGTCAAAGATGTCTGATCCTTCTTAGGATTCATGGGGTATTACTGCTACTTTATCTTCAACTACTTGAAAATAGCTCACCTGCTTATCGAATTAACAAAAAAAGAAGCCATCTTTAAGTGGGAAAGCGTACATCAAAAAGCATTCAAGCAGCTTCATGATAAGATGTGTGCAAAACCCATCCTAAAGCAACCAGATTACACACACCCCTTCTTTCTCACAACAGATGCATCAGCCAACGGCATGGGAGCCATACTCTCACAGGGGGGAGAAGACACCCAAAAACCAGAAGATGGAGATAAAAATCTGTGACAACTGCATCCAGTCGCATTTTACTCCAACACATTCATACCAGCAGAAAGAAATCATGATATCTACGAAAGGGAGTTACTAGCAGTAATCAAAGCACTAAGATACTGGAGGAGCTACCTCACCAGCATGGCACATCCAGTCACAATATACATAGACCACACAAACCTAAAACACTGGAAAAGCCCGAGGAAAGTAAACCGCAGAGTCGCCAGGTGGATGCTCGAGATGCAGGATTACACGCTCAGGATCATACAGATCACCAGAAAAGCCAATACCGCCACCGATGCCCTATCACGAGCAAGCGATGATAGCCTGGGAGAATGAGATAATCAAGATCTCACAGTCTTACAACCCCGAATCTTCACAAATACCACCACAACTATAACAGAAGAAGAAGAACTCGCCAAGGTGCAAAACGAATATGCCAAAGAAATCAAGCGGTGGCAGAAACCATATAGATTGCAAAGATGGAATGACAGCCTATGGCTAACAAGCAATAAACAGATAGTAATCCCACTGGATCTCGCCATCCACCAAAAGATCCTCAAACAAAGACACAATAACCCTCTCGTGGGACGTCCCGGGCATGACGAAACTACGCGGATGGTCACATGTGACTACTGGTGGCCAGCAATGACCCAGTGGATCCGATACTACATCAGCAAAAAAGATAGAATATTATAAGCACTTTAATACCTTATAAGCACCATAAGTGCTGTAATATATGCAGGAATTATAAGCGCTTAGCCAGTCACATGGATTTGGCAATTCGTTACTAATCAACACAATTCTCATAATTGCTTATAATCTTTTCAGTGAATTGTAATCACTTATAATTGTCTCAGTAGTTTGTAATTGCTTTTGGTTATCATTAGAAAATATAATTGCTTGATAGGATTTAGACCACTTACAATTGGTTTTATGACCATTGCATGCTTCCATACTCTATAATTATATAATTTGCTAGGTGTTGACTTCATTGATGAATTACTTGCTCAAACTTTAAATATGTTGGTAAATTTAATTTTTGCACTAAACTTAAGTGTCTAAACATATAGATTCGGAAATGGGTAAATAGTTATGTAATGTAAGAAAAGTGGCCAGGTGGGGAGTCAAACCCACGACTACTAGATATATTGCACTAGCAAGGGCATTACCACTAAGCTACATGGCCTCAGGTATAAATGTCGAAATGTATCTTATAAGGTAGGCCCACTATAGTAAAAAATGTACTAAGTCAATTATCTATTGGGGGAATGGTACAATGCGCAATCTGGGATAAATTTGGACAAAAATATTAATATTTTGAATATACTAATACATTCTATGCTACTTGGTATATCTCCTTGAGTGTGTGCACATGAGACCGGCATGGTAAGCAGTGCATGATGCACCACCATGCTATGGAGCAACTTGGAGGCAGTGCGTGCAAATATCATGGCATGTAGGCCTGGGGGAGGCGGGGTGCGCAAGTCTGTTGCCACTGCAAACAGGGTGGCATGTGTAGGGGAGGTGGCGGGTGCGGGGTGGGGTGGGACGTGGTATGCATGGGGGAAGTGGGCAGAGGGGTGGCAGTGGTGAGCAGAGGGGTGGCGGTGGTGAGCAGAGGGGTGGCGGTGGCAGGCAGAGGGGTGATGGGCAGAGGGGTGGAGGTGGGAGGCAGAGGGGTGGGAGGCAGAGGGGTGGTGGTGGCGAGCAGAGGGGTGGTGGTGGGCAGAGGGGTGGTGGGCAGGGGTGGCAGTGGCAGGTGGAGGGGTGGAGGTGGTGGGCAGAGGGGTGGTGGTGGCTCACCCTGGAAAAGCACCCCGACACACTGTGCCATTTGGGACATGTGGGTAACCTGTTTCAATATGAGCTCAGTAGCAGCACCACAATAGGGGAGGGGGGATAGGTACAGTGGGGATGCCACTGGCATAAGTTGAGCGGTCAGGCGTCAGGATATTGTGCTGCTCACAGTGAGCAGGCTTGCAGTGGGGGACCCTTGAACGAGCGGGAGGGCCGAATTTGGTGGTCATGTGCCCACTGTGTCAGCATGGATGTGGCACGAAGGAATCAAATTTACATGTTTAGCAGATTTCTTATTTTTATTATTTAATTGATAGTACTTGCAATAAGATCACAATATTACCTATGTATTGTGATCACTTATAAACAATTATGAGAATTGTGGCCACTTATAAACAGTTATGAGAATTGTGGCCCGGCTGTAAGTGATTGTCATACATTATAATTCATGTAAGTGATTTTGCATTTGGCAAGTGCTAATAATTTTTTATTATTTTTGCTGATGTATGTGCAAGGATGTATTGACTGCCAACAGAATAAAACTGGTACTCACCCGAAAACTCTGCTGTACTGCATAGGCACGGAAGAAACAGTGCCATTTGCCTCCATTTCAGTGGACCTGATCACCCAGCTGCCTAACAGTGGAGGATATGACACAATACTAACAATTGTAGATCAGGGATGCTTGTGCACCGCCCTCTTCCTGCTGTGCAAAACTACCTCCATGGGAGAAGACCTGGCACAGCTCTACTACCAACATGTTTACTGCTGGTATGGTATTCCAAGGTGAATCATCTCCAACAGAGACATGCACTTTACTGTGCGCTTCATGAAAGTGCTATGTGAAAAGGCCCACATACAATAGAATCTCTCTAGCGCTTTCCACCTGCAGACCAATGGACTGTCAGAGCAAAAGAACCAGTGGGTCAAAGTATACTTACGCTTCATCATCAATTACGCACAGGACGATTGGAGCCAGTGGCTCCCTCTGGCAACTGCGGTCCATAACGCTCGCCTTAACGTCACTACCCAAATGGTCCCCATTGAAGCGATTCTAGGCTACCTCCCGACGTACAAAACACAAGGCAAGATCGTCCCAACCGTGGTCCCAACAGTGGAAGAGAGATGGGACTGAGCAAGAGAGCTATGAAAGAAAGTGGTCGATGCCCTTAACATAGTGGCAGCATTGCCTCCCCCACCAAAGTATCAAAAGGGAGAAGTGGTGTGGCTCGATGGGCACAATCTTCCCCTCCCCTTCGCTACTAAGAAACTCGCCCCAAAGAAGTTCGGACCTTTTATTGAAAAGGTCATCTCCCCCATGGCTTATTGATTGCACCTTCCACCCATGTGGACCATCCACCCTGTCTTTCACGCTTCCCTACTAACTAAAGTTCAAGAGACCACCAAGAACGGACCATCACAACCACACCCCACACCTGATATAGTCAATGGGTATGAAGAATACAAGGTGGTGGAGGTCCTGGGGCATCGAAAGCATGGAAGGGCAAAGCAACTGCAATACCTCATTAGATGGAAAGGAGAGACAGCTGCAGATATGTCATGGGAGCCTGTGGTGCAGGTCTTTGCACCGCAGCTGGTTGTGGCATACTACTGCAGACACCCCCTTGACAGGCATAAAAAGCAAGCAAGAGCACGACGAAGTGACATCCACTCCCTCCCCTCATGTCTAACACATCCTCTTGCTCCATCTTCTCTAACAACCACAGCACCTGTAGCTATGCCGAAGCAACCACAGCCCAGGTGTTCGACACCATCCTCCCTCCACAAACCTCTCACCAAGACAAGGAGGCTCAGACCGAGGCCGTATCCCTGACCGACGTCCCCCTCCCCAGGTCCGCCAACGCATCCACTGACAGTGGGCCTGTCGGTAGCACCAGCAGCTCCAGAAGTGGGAGTTTCAACCATGGCCTCACCACATTCAACAACCTTGTTGTCAGCGACAACAACCACCTATCCCCCTGTACCGCCCTGGCCGTGCTCGATGGGGCTACACCTGCAAATGCCTCCTTCAACCAAGTCAAGTGGGTCGCAATGGGGCTTGGGTTCTCAGCATGCAAATACCAAGAACAGTACCAAGACGCGGGTGAAGAGCTCTAGAGACTGCGCCTCGAAAAGTGCAGGCTTAAGCAGAAGATCTGTGAAGGGCATCCCGAATGCGCCCCCACCGGATACATTACAAATGATAAACTTGAAGAGTTCATCATTCTAGACGGCATCAGCAGATGCCCCATGCAAGCCCCCTACATCAAACTTGGGGACAACTCTCAGCTGGCCTATGGTACAACTGGATGACACAGAGCCCCCGTCTTTGTTCAAGAAGTATTTGCAGAGCCACGCATCGAAGAAGGAGAGTTTGTCCAACCACTCCCTCCCTGGCTCATCTGAGTGCTCCACAGACCAGCCCTCAGGTATCACACTCTTACAGCAAGCATGTGAGACCTCAGCGACTGGGGACTCACCGCTGACGTTAGCCAATACCGCACCACCGACACAAAGATCTCGCAAGTTGACGAGCAACTCCACCAAATTCACAACAAGCGAGATGCTCTCGAGAATGAACGACTCGCTTGCCAACATTGCCTCAAAATGGCGTGGCTCATGTTGCAAATCGGGCATTTAGAGGATGCTATAGGTACCAGTTGCTCCTCTATGCGCTTCAGTAATGCCCATGTCCCTGACTCACATGTCAATCCAGTGCATCAAGGACAATGCTAAAACTAGGAGGGGGTGGTGTAGCCGGCAGCTTAGGTAAGCTGGGTAACTCCGGGCCAAAGCGTTAGGACGGGCAACCGGGCTGGGCATTTACTGTGCCACAGTCACTTTTAATTTTACTTTCATCATTCCCCAGTCCGCAGTACACAGCTTCCATAGTATATATAGTGAAGACCTTCTATCTGTAACATCATCCTGGTTCTCTTGTGATCTAATCAAACAGTCTTCACTTCTGAACCTCATGCAAAGCAAACCTTCTCCTGAGTCTAAGTGGAGTCTCCAACTACAGCTAAGGTTGGTGATGAGATTAGTGATGAGGGGTAAGGGGTATTGGTTGCAAATGGTAAAGTCATTGATACATCTATAGTCCTGAACTGGACGGAGTTTCCCATCCTTCTTTTTGATGAAGAAGAAAGGGGATGCGTATGGTGATTTAGAGGGACGGATATACCCCTTGGCCAGTTGTTCTGTGAGGAACTCTTGTAGTGCCCTGTCTTCCTCCTGTGTTAATGGATAGACTTTGCAGTCTGGGGCATCTGGCACCATTGGTTTAAGGTCAATGGAGTGATCCCACGCTTGGGCGGGAGGAAATCGATGAGAGGCTTCCTCATTAAAGAGTTTGGTAAATGATGCGTACTCAGGTGGTAACACAGCTTTTTGCGTATACTGTTGTGCCTTTATTGCCAGTTCTGTCAACATGATTTGTAGTGATATAGGGCCCTCCTCTTCCAGTTGTTGGACAATTTTTTCTTTCTCAGTTGTCATAGCAGCAGTGATGGTGGTTTTCTTCGTTCCATGATATATGGAATGAAGAATGATAGGAAGGGCATCTTCTTTAATAGTAGCATACCGCCAGGACATTTGTGGTTCGTAGGTGGCCAACCAGGGATAACCTAGCATAATGTCTTCAGTCCCAATGTCAGTAAGAAGGAACTGAAGGTTGTGATGGACGCCCTTGGTCTGGATGTCCAGGTCTATAAAATGCATGATTAGCCTGGCCCTATTCTCGGTGTTGTTGATGTTCCATATCTTTTTGGGCTGTTTGAGGCATTGTATACCAAGACCCATTCTTCTGGTGAACGCAGGTCGCATGAAGTTGTCGGTGGCTCCGGAGTCCACTAGTGCTTTTATGTTGGCCATTGTGTAATTCGTGTGGATCAAAACTGGAACTTTCATAGATCAATAGCATGTGATGATAACTGAATTACAATTGACTGCCCTCACCCAGGCCGATGAATTTAGGTGTCCTGAAAACCCTCCTGTTTCCACAGATCTTTCAAGATCATATCTTTCACTTCATCGGGCTCTGCTGCTACTCCTGCCATCCAATTGGTAGCACGTTCTCGGGGTGTCTGGGCCTGTGAGGCTTGGATGGGTTGTTCTTCTGGCTTGTATTGGTTAGCTTTGGTGCGCCAATTGTAGGTATGCTGTGAACAGTATCTGCTGATGTGACCTTTCTTTCCGCAAGTATAACACGTAACTTCGGAAAGGTCTCTTCCCTGTCCCCTGCGCTTGAAGAACCCTCCTCTCATGGGTTGTTGAGAGTGATACTTCTCCAATACTTCTTCTGCTCCTGCAAGATGACCCCTGATACAGTTGGCTGAGGTGTCCATTGCATTGGGATCTCTTGATAGATTCCAACCAGGACCCCCGCCGCCCCCTCATTGTTGATTATTGTTCTGGTTTTGAGAGGGTCCTCCTCCTTGGCCTCAGTGTTGTTTGAGGCAAGCCTTCATGTGGATATATTGCTGCTGCTGCTTCATAACAGCTGTTTTCCAATCTTCAAATGTTTGCGGGTCATCCATTGTGAAGACCTTTTTGTAGAGGTCTTATGGTAACCCGTTCATGAAGATGTTGAGAGTTAAAGGGGAATCTAGGCAATAGCCAGCTTGCCATGCCAAAGTTTCAAAGTTGGTCACATACGCATCAATATCCCCCCCTATCATTCGTATCCCTTTCTTCAGGGCTGCTTGGGCTTGTTCTTTTTCAAGCGTGTTGGAGAATCATCTGGTGAAGGTGCTGATAACCTCATGCCAAAGTCATGGATCAGAGTCATTTATTCCTCCCATTACTTGTCTATTCAACCATCTGCTGGTATGAGTGATCCACTCATTGACATCCTTCCCCTGGATGTATGTGAGGAACAGCATTGAGCATCAGTAGGCATTTGCCATTATGGGATTGTTAATGTTAATCCCCCAGTAAAGTTCCCGTTGCGTGAGGAACTCTTCGGATTTTTGTCGATCTCCCTTGAATACTTCGGGGGCATTTCCTGTGAATTTGTCAGAGTGGTGGGCTTGTCCTGGAGAACTGACTGGTGGTACTCCCCCAGCATCACCCGGTGGTGGCCCTCCTTCTGGAAATCCCCCTCCTCCCAGGAATCCTCCTCCAGGAAGTCCTCCTCCTGGGAACCCCCTTTCAGGTGGTCCTCCTGTTAGAGGGTCTGGCTGGTCGGGCCTGATGGCCCTCATAATGGTGATGTCATCTGCGTTCATTGGTTCACCTGTAAGAGGGTGTGTAGGCATTTGTACCTGTGCTGGGACTTCTTCTGTGATAGTGGCCGTGGCTGCTGGTAGGATAGTGATGGACTCAGCTTGGTTTATCAGGGCCGTTTCTTGTTCATTTAGTGGTATGGGTGCAGGTTCCTCCTCTTTGGACAATGTTTCTTCTGATACTTCGTGAGTATTTTCTGAGTGGCTTGCTTCTTCTTCTCCATTGATAGGTCCCCAATCTGATCAAGGTACAACTTCGTCTCAATAGATGTCATAACGGTGGTGTGCATATAGTACGTTGATCACCTGCCACCGGTCAAGGATATGGTCGACTCTGCACCAACAGACACGGTTGAAGCTGAACTCAACTGGGCGTTCTCCGTGTTGTGTCTCGATAATGTATCCTTCTACTCCATTGATGTCCGTCCAATATGTGTCCTTCAAATAGTGGACAGGTATATTGCGAGTGCCTCTTCGGTTGATAAAATATGGGTAGAACCCATCTTCTGTCCACTCTTCTCAGGTGGTTACTCTCACAATGATGGAGGGATTTTGGTTTTAATGTTACGCTATGTTGTGGCATTCATTCAACTTGAACAATAACTTTAGGGCAAGAGGGTGTAAATGCAAACGTAAGTCAGATGTGGAGGCAACTTCCTCAACACAATGATGGGGGCTAGCAATGAATCTTCAAGTCACGTTGGCCCAGAATATACTTCTATCTGCCTTCGTACGAGAAGGGCCAGATGTCGAGCAGAGATCATGCAGAGGGAGATGAGAAGGGAGACAAGGATGTGATAAGGGAAATCAATGGCACTTTAAAGAAGACCAAGATGGCATTCTTGGTCTTCAGCGACTACTACTTATACAGATACGTAAGGGCTTTAAAGCGCCTCTTAAATGAAACTATCCTATGGTGTAAGTAGCTTGAACCCTACTACACCAATCCTAGGAATCACTCAGCAATCACATGCGATTGCTGAGTGCTGACTGATGCGACTGTCTGTGACTAATTACTACTTACTACTGTAGCTACAACTGGTAAGTAAGAGTCTGAAACCCTGAGACTCGTAATCGTGCTTATTTGTACTCTGAGCAGTCCAACTGTGACACTGTGGTTGAAACTTCCACTACCAGAGCTTCTGGTGCTACTGAAAGGCCCACTGTTAGTGGATGAGTCGGCGGACCTGGGGAGAGGGACGTCAGTTGGGGATACAGCCTCAGTCTGAGCCTCCTTGTCTTGGTGAGAGGTTCAAGGGGGGAGGATGGTGTTGAACGCCTGTGCCGCTGTTGCTTCAGCATAGCTATGGGTGCTGTGGTTGTTAGAGAAGATGGAGTAGGAGGAGGTGTTAGACATGAGGGGAGTGAGCAGATGTCACTTCATTGTGCTCTTGCTTGCTTTTTATGCCTGTTAAGGGGATGCCTGCGGTGGTACACCGCAACCAGCTGTGGTGTGAAGACCTGCGCCGCAGGCTCCCATGACACGTCTGCGGCCATTTCTCCTTTCCATCTAATGAGGTATTGCAATTGTTTCGCTCTTCCATGCCTTCAATGTCCTAAGACTTCTGCCACTTTGTATTCTTCATACCCGTCGTGTCACAGTTGGCCACACGGACTTATCGAAATGTAACAGCAATGACATGATTCAGAGTTTCAGACTCTTACTTACCAGTTATGACTACGGTAGTAAGTAGTAATTAGTCATGGACTAGTGGTATCAGTCAGCACTCAGCAGTCGCATGTGATTGCTGAGTGAGTCCTAGGAGCGGTGTAGTAGGGTTTGAGCTACTTACGCCATAGGATAGTTACCATTGGAGAGGCGCTTGAAAGCCCTCGAGTATCTGTATAAGTAGTAGTCGTTGAAGACCAAGAAATGCCATCTTGGTCTTCTTCAATTGCCATTGATCTTCCACATCGAACACTTTATTCCCTTCTCGTTTCTCTCAGTGTTGTGTGTTGTTGTCACCTGGTTCAGCATATACAGCGACAGGTCGAGATCTACTTTGGGCCAATGTGACTTAGGAGATCCGTTGCTTGCCCCGTCATCGTATTGAGGGAAGTAATCTCTACGTTTGACTCACATCACGTGTACTGTCCTCTTGCCCAGCAACTTGTTCAAGTCAAACAAGCGCCACGGCAAGGCGTAACATTAAGACCAAGATCCTCTACTCATTGTGGCAAGAGTAACAACCCGAGAACAGTGGGACATCGATGGATTCCATCCGTACAATCTACTACGATGAGGAAGCCGTAACGTCCCAGTCCGATACCTAAGAAACGCTTACTGGAGTAGCGTTAATGGAGCAGAAGGATACGTCATCGAGACACGACGCGGAGAATGCCCAGTTGAGTTCAGCTTCGACTGTTTGTGTTGGTGCGCAGTCGATTACATCCTCGACCGGTGGCAGGTTATCTCCCCATTACGACCCCATCACCATTGTGATATATATGCCGACGAAGTACTCCCACGATCAGATTGGGGACCCATTGACGGAGAAGACAACGCAAGTCACTCCGAGAATACTTACAAAGTATCAGAAGACGTTTCTGATAACGAATCACCTCGATCTCCATCACCATTGAATCAGGCAGAGGTCAACCTTATTGAACAAGCTGAGTCTATTACCATCCTACCACCCATGGCCACTATCACTGAAGCACCCCCGGTTCAAGTACAAATGCCCATAAACCCTATTACCGGGGAACCCCTAAACGACGATGATGCAGCCATTATGAGAGCTATTGGACCAGACCAACCAGACCCACCAGAAGATGGGCCACCAAACGCAGGAAGTCCGGGCCAAGGAGGACCTCCTGGAGGAGGAGGGTTCCCAGGTGGAGGAGGACCGCCATTTGGGGGAGTACCGCCAGTCGGATCCCCTCCAGGACGAGGTCACTCTGACAAATTCGCAGGAAATGCGCCCAAAATATTCAAGGGAGACCGACACAAGTCAGAAGAATTCCTCATGCAATGGGAATTGTACTGGGGGATCAACAACAACAATCCTATCATGGCCAACGCCTACCGACATTCAATGTTCTTCCTCACATACATCCAAGGAAAGGACGTCAACGAGTGGATCACTCATACAAGCCGGTGGTTAAATAGACAGGTCACAGGGGGGATAAGCGACTCCGACCCACGCCTTTGGCATGAAGTCATTAGTGCCTTCACCAGGCGTTTCTCCAACACCCTTGAAAAAGAACAAGCCCAGGCAGCACTGAAAAAGGGGATACGGATGACTGCGGGAGATATTGACACGTACGTGACCAACTTCGAGACATTGGCACGACAAGCTGGCTATCGCCTAGACTCCCCGTTAACACTCGACATCTTTACAAATGGATTGCCACGTGACCTTTACGAAAAGGTCTTCACCATGGATGACCCACAATCATTCGAAGACTGGAAGACTGCTGTCATGAAGAGGCAGCAGCAGTACATCCACATGAAAGCTCGCCTCGAACAGCATCGAGGATCGGTGGGGGGGTCAATCCCGAACCGCGGCAACCATCAACGACGAGGAGGAGGCGGGGGTCCTGGATGGAACCTTCCAAGAGACCCCAATGCCATGGATACTTCAGCAGACCGTATTCGAGGACGTCTCACCAATGCAGAAGAAATACTCAAACAATACCGCGCCAAACAGCAGCCTCGCGGAGGGTTTATAGAATGTCGGGGAGGATGGAGAGACTTTTCCCAAGTTACGTGTTACACTTGCAGAAAAAAGGGTCACATTAGCAGGCAATGCCCACAGCACACCTACAACCGACGTACCGAGGCAGATCGGTACGAGCCAGAAGAACAACCCATCCAGGCGTCACGAGCTCAAACCCTGTGTGAGCAAGCCACAAACTGGATGGCAGGGGTAGCAGCGGAGCCCGACGAAGTAAAGGACATGATCTTGAAGGATCTCTGGAAACAAGAGGGTTTTCAGGACGCCTGAACCCATCGGCCTGGGTGAGGGCAGTCAATTGTAATTCAGTTATCATCACGCGCTATCGTTCTATGAAAATTCCAGTTTCGATTTGCACGAATTATGCAATGGCCGACATAAGAGCACTGGTGGACTCAGGAGCCACCGACAACTTCATATGCCCGGCATTCACCAGAAGGATGCATTTGGGCATACAAGCACTCGAATGACCAAAAAAGATATGGAATATTGATAATACGGAGAACAAAGCCGGACTTATCACGCATTTCATAGATCTTGATGTCCAGACCAAAGGCATCCACCGAACCCTCTGGTTCCTCCTCACCAACATCGGAAACGAAGACATTGTACTAGGGTACCCTTGGCTCGCTACCTATAAACCTCAAATGTCATGGCGATTCACCACTATCAAAGAAGACGCACTCCCTATCATCCTACGATCTATCAAACCACCAACAAAACAACCCGTCACTGCGGCGATGATCACCACCGAAGAAAAGGAGGCAATCGTCCAACAACTAGAAGATGAGGGACCAACCACGCTACGTACCACGTCAACCGATTTGGCCATCAAAGCACGCCAATACACCAAGGAGGCCGTGTTACCACCAGAGTACGCATCATTCAGAAAACTCTTTAACGAAGAAGCCTCTCACCAATTCCCTCCCACGCAGGCATGGGACCACGCCATTGAGTTCAAACCAATGGCACCAGACACCCTTGATTGCAAAATCTACCCATTAACACGGGAAGAAGATGAGGCGTTACAAAGCTTCCTCACCGAACAATTGCAGAAAGGGTATATTCGGCCTTCTAAATCCCCGTACGCATCTCCTTTCTTCTTCGTCAAAAAGAAGGACGGGAAACTACACCCCATACAGGACTATCGACGTATCAATAACTTCACCATTCGCAACCAATACCCCCTCCTACTCATCACCGATCTCATCACGGACTTAAGCAACACCCACATCTACACCAAACTTGACATGCGGTGGGGGTATAACAATGTCAGAATCAAGGACGGTGACGAAGGAAAGGCAGCTTTCAAGACGAAATACAGCCTTTTTGAACCAACTATGATGTTTTTTGGCCTCACAAATTCACCCGCAACCTTCCAAACCATGATGAATCATATATGTCGCGACATCATCGTGAAACACGAGCGCCTGGGCACAACGATACATGTCTATATGGATGATATTGGCATCGCCACTCACATCGGTCATAGCCTTGCGGACCACATCGCTGCCATTACAGACGTCCTTGCGCTCTCCACCAAACATGACCTCTACTACAAACTGGAGAAATGCCTTTTCCATGCACCTCGTATGGATTACCTGGGGGTCATCCTTGAAAAGGGGGTGACACGCATGGACCCTGTCAAAATTTCAGGCATCAAGGAGTGGCCCACACCCACTAAGGTCAAAGATGTCCGCTCATTCCTTGGCTTTTGCAACTTTTACCGAACATTTATCCGCAATTTTGCCTCTCACGCCAAACCCCTTAACCACCTAACAAAGAAGGATACTGAATGGCAATGGGGGGAGGATGAAGAATGGGCCTTTCAAACACTTAAATCCCTCGTAACATCAGAACCGGTACTGGCACACCCCAAGCTGAGTAAACCCTTCGAACTAGAAGTCGATGCCTCAGGATTTGCAATAGGAGCCGTACTCTTGCAGCACAAATCCGACAACAAGAGACACCCCATTGGCTACTACTCATCCACACTATATACCGCCGAATGAAACTACAATATATACGACCTAGAACTACTTGCCATTGTCAAAGCGTTCCGACACTGGAGACCCCTACTAGCAGGGTCTCCCCACCACACCAAAGTCTTCTCGGACCATCTGAATCTACAATACTGGCGATCGCCACAAAAGATCAGTCGACGAGTAGCAAGGGAAGTACTAGAACTTTCCGAATATGACTTCGAGATTCACCACATTAAAGGAAAGGCAAACGGTAGGGCCAACGCCTTATCCCGATGGCCGGACTATGACCAAGGGGAGGCGAACAATGAGGGCATCATAGTCTTGCCTGACAGAGTCTTCGCGCGAGCTATGACGACACTGCACGTCACGAACCCAGGGCTCAGAAACCACCAGGATGAAGCCATACTACAACCATGGGTGAACGGACACAACCTCAAGAAGGCGGCGGGAATCTGGTACAAGGACGGACAACAACAGGTTGTCACGAACGGGTTGGAGGACAAGAGAAGTATCATTCGCACCTTCCACGACCCTCCCGTTCACGGACACCCAGGGATACGACGAACGAGCCACCTGGTGGAATGACAATATTGGTGGCCAGGACTGCGAAGGGATGTCATGGACTACGTCAAGGGATGTGCAGAATGCCAGCAAATAAAGGTCAACAACCGACCTACACGGGCACCCCTCCAGCCTATATACCCCAAAATTGACGCTCTTCCGTTCGAGACCGTAGCCATGGACTTTATTACCAAACTCCCCTTATCCCAGGGATATGATTTGATACTGACTATCACCGATCACGACTGCAGCAAGGCCGCAATATTCATACTCTGCGTGGAAGAAATCACATCTGAAGAAACTGCTGGGCTGTATGCCAGATACGTATTCCCACGCTTTGGACTTCCAACTACTATCATCAGTGACAGGGATCCCCATTTCGCAAGCAAATTCATGAGGGAGTTATGCAAAACCTTGGGGATCACTCAGAACATTTCAACCGCTTACCACCCACGAACGGACGGGCAGTCGGAACAAACCAATCAATGGCTGGAACAGTACCTGCGTTTCTGGGCCAACGAACAGCAAGACAATTGGTACCACTATTTACCACTGGCAGAATTCGCACATAACAACTGGCCTCATGAGGCCACCAAAACGACGCCCTTTGAACTTCTCATGGGATACCATCCACAAGCCGATTGGACCAATAAGCCGTCCTCCATTCCCCATGTAACGTCTCGTACTAATCAATTAAAAGAAGTGCGACAACGGACACAGGACCTTATCATGAAAGCGTAGCAGTCATGGGTCCATGCCAAGACGACGCCCAGATATCAAGTGGGGGATCAGGTGTGGTTGGAAGGATGTCATCTCCGAACCCATCAGCCAACCACAAAATTAGCTGCCAGGTGCCACGGACCCTTCCGAGTCATCAAGGTGATGTCACCTATGAATTATCAGTTGGAACTTCCCACACAATGGCAGATACATCCTGTGTTTCACACTGACCTTCTCACGCCTTATCACGAGACACCCACGCACAGACCAAACTACGTGCAGCCACCACTGGATTTGGTCAATGGAGAAGAAGAATACGAAGTCTCGAAGATTCTGGACCATCGGCTTCACGGCAGAAGACGCAAACTCCAGTACCTCGTGGCCTGGAAAGGGTATCCTGATTCGGACAATCAGTGGGTCGATAAGGAAGATGTATTTGCCGAGGAAGCCGTTGCGGAGTATGAACAAAGGCGACGGAAGGATAAAAGGCCCAGTCGACACAGCGAGTCCTCCCATCTCACTCCTTCTCGAATATCATCCACCCACACTTCCTTCCTCACTTTCATGCCATTCACACCTGATGCCGCCCTCTCGCAAGTCAACCAGTACTACCACGGCACCCCCGAAAGGATTTTTGCCATCGAGCTGGAAGAAGAGCGCGCACAAAAGCAACGAGAAGATACCGAGCAAGCCGTCGTGGCTGAAGGAGACTGAGGGGGATGTGAAACCCCCATCACCCAAGCTGAGTTCACAGCCGTCCTCGGGCGATTCCCCGCTCAAGCCACCGCAGCCAATGCCACCCGCCTGTCAGATGACGACGGAGGACCCATGTGGGACATCCTCGACGCCGACGGCCTTCCCACCTCTCCGATCCCTTTCACTACCCGCGAAATCCAGCTTCTTGGGGACGCACTGGACCAAGGAGCCAAGGTTCGTGCAGCTCGCGACAGTGATGGATGGGCCGAGTCCCCACCTCTCCCGATACCTCCGAGGACTGGGGCCGACGAGGCCTTGGCAGGAGGTCATAGCCGGCTGGAGGGATCAACAGCTGCTGGAAGCCAAGATGAGGAGGCAGGAGATGATGGAGAGGAGGGAGAGGCTGAGAGCGATGACGAGTTTGAGTGGTATTCAGATGCGCACAACTACATTTCCTATGGATGAGATGCTGACGCCCCATCCAACACCACACACCACGCCCTCACCTCCGCTGGAGAACCCATGTACCACGGAGACATCCGTCCCCAACCAGAAGACCAGGCAGTCTCCACCGTCCATAGCACGCACTGCCCACATGGGTTCAGGGTCAATCGAGGACCCGATTACGTTCACTTCCCCATCACCACCTCCAATGGCGTTGTTACGGTCGCACCGGCCGTCTAGTTCGACTTGAACTGGGGTTCTCAGAACGCTTGTATTGCACACGACAACCAAGGCAAAACCACTGCAATAGTGGTTGCAACTAAGAGACGAAGGGGAAACTGAAGGGAACGGCTCGCTAAGAAGCGGCACAACAATGACAACGTCTAAGGGTTTGGTAGAGAAGACCAACTAAGGCCCTTAGGAAAGCAGGAGGGAACTGTGATGCGGATTGTTGAAGGAATGGTACGAATTCTCCAAGAACTCAAGATGGGGAATACATGCGAAGACAAGCTAGTACTTATACTACTAGTAGATAAGGTTCGGACTCAGCACGAACCTTAAGTCCTTATCTCTAGCCAATAGCCATAAGGGCTCCGGCTCCACAGGCTGAAACACAAAGGAGAAACATAATTGGACCGGCCTATAAAGGCACCGACATCCATCAAACACGAGGCAGCGCCCATACAGTACATGAGGCGTCCGTCAGAAAGTCCATCAGAAAGCAGGCACAAAGGCCTAGTCCATGTCGTCATCAACCGGGTAGCCGGCTGCAGCATACCCGAGGCACACACGCTCAGGTGATGCCTCACGTGACTCATCACGTGACTCTGGGCCGTCCTGCCCGTAGAAGTGCGCGTACATGGCGCGCGCGCGAGCTTCGTCTTGCTCGTAAGGGTCGTCAGCTTCGTCGTCGCTGCTCTCAACGGGAGTGCGGGACTTAGCTGGTTCGGGACGTAATGTCCACATGCTTAGATCTCCCTTTCTCATCAAGGCCTCTCTTAATGCCTCGGAATCCAGGGTTCGCTCATAGTTGTCCAACGCGGGCCGGCTCGGGCAGCTCGGCGGCGTACTTTCGCGGGAACTCGGGATCTCGGCCGTAACAGGCGTGACGCGCCCTGCCAAATACGTCCAGGTCATCTACGGACCTAACCCCATCGTCCTCGGACTTATCGACAAGTCCGATTGCGTCTTCCCCAAGCCCTTGTACACACGACCCTACCGCTTCAGGCACCACGAAGAGCGGCCCTCCTACTCGCGCAAGGATCTCATGATCCTCAATGTTACGGATCGGACTTACCGAACGCTTACTATCAGGTTCTGACTACGGTAGTAGGCATGTGATTGTTTACATTAGTCAGGGACACTCATCTTTCACGTGTTATCAGTCAGCCGTAGTATCACATGTTACTTACAGCTTACTGATTACTAGGATAGCGATACTAGGGTTCGAGCTAGATACGCTATAGGTTAACATTGTTCGGGAGGCGCTTTAAAGCCCTCCATCATCGTGTATAAATAGTAGTCGCAGAAGACCAAGGATCGCCATCTTGGTCTTCTTGAATCATCGGTTTTCTCTTCATTCGTCTCTCTCCCCACTCTAGGGAATCGTCAAGAGGAAGCGCACTGCATAAGGTCTACCAAGAGTACCTTCCCAGTTGCAAGGACGTCGGCATGCTAGGACTTAGGATCCCACGTTCAACTTTGATAAGTCGTGAAGCTGAGTACTCGTACCACATCTCCGCTGTTACGCCTTGCCGTAGCGTTCGTTCGACGTGAACGGTTGTCTAGGCGAGAGAGAGTAAACGTGACACAAGTCGAATGTAGAGGCGACTTCCTCAATACGACGACGGGGCTAGCAACGGATCTTCTAAGTCACGTTGGCCCAAAGTAGACTTCAACCTGCCGGTGTATATGCCGGACGAGGGAATGGCTGCACACGATGATGAGAGAGAAGAGGAGGGAGTAGAAGATGCGATGTGCGAGATCAATGGCAATTTGAAGAAGACCAAGATGGCGTGTCTTGGTCTTCCGCAGCTACTACTTATACACATACGCGAGGGCTTTGAAGCGCCTCTTCAACGGGACTATCCTATGGCGTAAGTAGCTCGAACCCTACTACACCGATCCTAGGAATCACTCAGCAATCACATGCGATCACTGAGTGCTGACTGATACAATAAGTCCGTGACTAATTACTACTTACTACCGTAGTCACAACCGGTAAGTAAGAGTCCGAATCTCCGAATCGCGACATCACTATTACGTTTTACAAGTCCGAGAGGTCGACCGTAACATCACCCCCTTTTCAAGGGGCAACGCCCACGTTGCAGCTAAGTCGACCGCAGCCAATTCCTCGTACCTTGGCCCAACCCGATCCATCCGCCCATACGCTTCTCAACTTCGTCCATCAGGTTAGCATTTTCCATGCGATGTATGGCCCCCAACTCCTCGGTACTTAGCCGGCCCCACTCCTGCTCCAGCTCCCCCATGCGCTGCTCCACCCTCGCGATCGCGGACCGAATTGCGCGGTATCGTTGGACTTCCGCCCTGAGTGAGACGTTCTTGCACTCATGAAGGGCGCGGTTGACCCGCGTGGCCTCGTCGTATCCAGCGTCGAGGATCATGAGATCCTCACGCGAGTAGGAGGGGCGCTCTTCGTGGGGGCCGAAGCGGTAGGGGCGCGCGTACAGTGGCTTTGGAAAGACGCGGTCGGACTCGTCGATGAGCCCGAGGACGATGGGGTTAGGTCCGTAAATGACCTGGACGTATTTGGCGGGGCGCGTCACGCCGTCGGAGGTGGTGATGGGGAAGTGAACATAATCAGGTCCTCGATTGACCCTGAACCCGTGTGGGCAGTGAGTGGCGCGGACGGTGGAGACGGCCCGGTCGTCGAGCTGGGGGCGAATGTCCCCTCGATAGACGGGGTCGCCGGCGGTGGTGAGGGCGTGGCGTGTGGTGTTGGATGGGGCGTCAGCATCTCGTCCGTAGGAAATATGGTCGTGCGCATCTGAGTACCACTCGACCTCGTCGTCGCTCTCAATCTCTCCCTCCTCGCCACCATCTCCTGTCGTCGGGCCTTCGCTTCCACCAACTGTTGATCCCTCCAATCGGCTACCACTTCCTGCCAGGGCCGGGTTGGCCCCAGTCCTCGGAGGTATTGGGAGAGGTGGGGACTCGGCCCGTCCATCACCGTTGCGAGCTGCGCGAACCTCGGCTCCTCGGTCCAGTGCGTCCCCGAGAAGTCGGATCTCGCGGGTAGTGAAAGGGACCGGGGAGGTGGGAAGACCATCGGCGTCGAGGATATCCCAGAGGGGGCCCTTGTCGTCGTCGGACAGACGGGCAGCGTTGACTGCGGTAGCTTGAGCGGGGAATTGTTCGAGAGTGGCTGTGAACTCAGCTCAGGTGATGGGGGTTTCACGTCCCCCTCGGTCTTCTGCAACCACGATGGCTTGGTTACTATCTTCTCGGGCACTCTGTGCGCGCTCTTCTTCCAGCTCGACGGCAAAAATCCTTTCGGGGGTGCCGTGGTAGTATTGGTTGAGCTGCGAGAGGGAGGCATCGGGTGTGAAGGGCATATATGAGAGGGGTTGAGTGGAGGTAGATAGTATTGCAGCGGAAGAGAGATGGGATGACTCGCCGCGTTGGATGGGCCTTTTATCCTTTTGTCTCCCCTGTTCATACTCCGCCACGGCTTCTTCGGCGAATATGTCTTCCTTATCGACCCACTGATTGTCGGAGTCCAGATACCCTTTCCAGGCCACGAGGTACTGCAGTTTTCGTCTTCTGCCGTGCTGCCGGTGGTCTAGAATCTTCGAGACCTCGTATTCCTCTTGTCCCTCGACTAAGTCCGGCGGGGGCCGTGTGTAATTGGGTCCGTGCGTGGGTGTCTCGCGATAAGGCGTGAGAAGGTCGGTGTGAAATACGGGATGTATCTGCCATTGCGTGGGAAGTTCTAGTTGATAATTCACAGGTGACATCACCTTTATGACCCGAAATGGTCCGTGGCGCCTCGCGGCTAATTTCACTGTTGGCTGGTGGGTCCGAAGATGACGTCCTTCCAACCACACCTGATCTCCCGCCTGATACTTGGGCGCTGTCTTGGCACGTGCCCATGACTGCTGCGCTTTCACGATAAGGTCTCGTGTCCGTTGTCGCGCTTCTTTTAGTTGATTAGCGCGAGACATTACATGTGGAAGGGAAGATGGCTTATCGGTCCAATCAGCTCGTGGATGGTATCCCATAAGGAGTTCGAAAGGTGTCATCTTCGTGGCCTCGTGGGGCCAGTTATTGTGCGCGAATTCTGCCATTGGCAGATAATGGTACCAGTTGTCTTGCTGCTCATTCGCCCAGAAGCGTAGATACTGTTCCAGCCATTGATTGGTCCGTTCGGACTGCCCGTCCGTTCATGGGTGATAGGCCGTGGAGATGTTCTGGGTGATCCCCAGGGTCTTGCACAACTCCCTTGTGAATTTACTTGCGAACCGAGGGTCTCTGTCGCTGATGATGGTAGTGGGCAGTCCGAATCGAGGGAATACGTATCTGGCATATAATCCCGCGGTTTCTTCGGACGTGATTTCCTCTACGCAGGGTATGAATATTGTTGCCTTGCTACAGTCGTGGTCGGTGATCGTCAGTATCGAATCACATCCCTGCGATAAGGGAAGTTTAGTAATAAAGTCCATGGCAACGGTCTCGAACGGAAGGGCGTCAATTTTGGGGTATATAGGTTGAAGGGGGGCCCGCGTAGGTCGGGTGTTGACTTTAATCCGTTGGCATTCTGCACATCCCTTCACGTAGTCCATGACATCCCTTCGCAGTCCTGGCCACCAGTGTTGCCGTTCCACTAGGTGACTCGTTCGTCGTATCCCTGGGTGTCCGTGAACAGGGGAGTCGTGATAGGTGCGGATGATACTTCTCTTGTTTTCCAGCCCGCCAGTGACTACTTGCTGCCGTCCGTCTTTGTACCAGGTTCCCGAGATCCTCTTGAGGTTGTGCCCGTCTACCCAGGGTCGGAGCGTGGCTTCATCCTGGTGGTCCGGTTGCTCCGCCGTGGTGATTTGCAATGTCGTCAAGGCCCGTGTGAAGACCTCGTCGGGTAAAACCGTGACTCCTTCGTTGTCCGACTCTCCCTGGTCGTAGTCCGGTCGTCGTGACAGGGCATCAGCTCTCCCGTTTGCCTTTCCTTTAATGTGATGAATTTCGAAGTCATACTCGGAAAGTTCCAGCACTTCCCTCGCTACTCGCCGACTGATCTTTTGTGGCGATCGCCAATATTGCAGGTTTAGATGGTCTGAGAAAACTTTGGTACGGTGAGGGGATCCTGCAAGTAGGGGGCGCCAGTGTCGGAAGGCTTTGACGATGGCGAGTAGTTCCAAGTCGTATATGTCATAGTTTCGTTCAGCGGTGTTGAGCGTGGACGAGTAGTAGCCGATGGGGTGTTTTTTATTGTCCTCCTTCCGTTGCAGGAGTACCGCTCCTGTTGCAAACCCTGAAGCGTCGACCTCTAATTCAAAAGGTTTACTCAGCTCGGGGTGTGCTAGTACTGGTTCCGACGTTACGAGGTCTTTGAGCGTTTGGAAGGCCTTTTCTTCGTCCGTTCCCCATCGCCACTCGGTGTCTTTCTTTGTTAGGTGATTAAGTGGTTTGGCGTGAGAGGCAAAATTGCGAATGAAGGTCCGGTAAAAATTGCAGAAACCGAGGAAGGAGCGGACGTCCTTGACTTTGGTGGGCGTTGGCCAATCTTTGATGCCTGAAATTTTGACAGGGTCCATGCGTGTCACCCCCTTTTCAAGGATGACCCCCAGGTAATCCATACGAGGCGCATGGAAAAGGCATTTCTCCAGTTTGTAGTAAAGGTCGTGTTCCGCGGAAAGTGCGAGGATATCCGTGACAGCAGCAACGTGGTCGGCGAGACTGTGGCTAATGTGAGTGGCGATACCAATATCGTCCATGTAAACACGTATCGTGGTGCCCAACTGTTCATGTTTTGTGATGACGTCCCGGCAGATATGATTCATCATAGTTTAGAAGGTGGCCGGTGAATTGGTGAGGCCGAAGAACATGACCGTGGGTTCGAAGAGGCCATATTTCGTCTTAAAAGCTGCCTTTCCTTCGTCCCCCTCCTTGATCCGAACGTTATTGTACCCCCATCGTACGTCAAGTTTGGTATAGATATGTGCGTTGCTGAGGTCCGTGATGAGGTCGGTAATGAGTGGGAGAGGATATTGGTTTCGAATTGTGAAACTATTGATGTGTCGATAGTCCTGTACGGGGCGTAGCTTTCCGTCCTTCTTTTTGATGAAGAAGAAAGGAGATGCGTACTGCGATTTGGAGGGGCGAATGTACCCTTTCTGCAGCTGCTCGGTGAGGAAGGCTTGCAATGCCTTATCTTCGTCCTGTGTAAGTGGGTAGACCTTGCAATCGATAGTGTCTGGCGCCATAGGTTTGAGGTCGATGGCGTGATCCCAAGCCCGTGCGGGGGGGAATCGGTGGGAGGCTTCTTCGTTAAAAAGTTTTGTGAAGGTTGTGTATTCGGGTGGTAACACCGCCTTTGTAGTATATTGCTGTGCCTTGATGGCCAATTCAGTGGAAGTGGTGCGAAGCGCGACCGGCCCTTCTTCTTCGAGTTGCTGAACAACTGCTTCTTTTTCTGCCACTGTGAATGTTGTTCGTAACGTAGGGGTTTCTGATGGTGGTTTAATAGATCGTAGAATGATAGGGAGTGCGTCTTCTTTGATAGTGGCGAACCTCCACGACATTTGAGGTTCGTAGGTTGCGAGCCAGGGATACCCTAGTACAATATCTTCGTTGCCGATGTTGGTGAGAAGGAATCGAAGGGTTCGGTGTATGCCCCTTGTTTGGACGTCTAGATCTATAAAGTGGGTGATGAGTCCCGCTTTATTCTCCGTATTGTCAATGTTCCATATCTTTTTTGGTCGTTCAAGGGCTTGTATGCCCAGGCGCATTCGTTTGGCAAATGCGGGACGTATGAAGTTGTCGGTGGCTCCAGAGTCCACCAATGCTTTTATGTCGGCCATAGCGTAATTCGTGCGGATCGAAACTGGAATTCTCATAGAACGATAGCGCGTGATAATAACCGAATTACAATTGACTGCCCTCACCCAGGCCGATGGGTTCAGGCGTCCTGAAAACCCTCTTGTTTCCAGAGATCCTTCAGGATCATGTCTTTCACTTCGTCAGGTTCTGCCGCTACTCCTGTCATCCAGTTGGTAGCTCGCTCCCGCGGAGTCTGAGCTCGGGAAGCCTGAATGGGCTGTTCCTCCGGTTCGTATCGATCGGCTTCAGTGTGTCGGTTATAGGTGTGCTGTGGACATTGCCTGCTGATATGACCCTTTTTTCCGCAAGTATAACACGTAACTTGGGAAAAGTCCTTTCGTCCTCCCCGACGATCCATAAATCCTCCCCTCGGTCGTTGTTTAGTGCGATATTGCTCGAGTATTTCTTCCGCATCGGCGAGGCGTCCTCGGATGCGGTCTGCGGAGGTGTCCATGGCATTAGGGTCTCTTGGAAGATTCCACCCGGGCCCTCCTCCTCCACCTCCTCGTCGTGGTTGATTACCGCGGTTCGGGTTTGATCCCCCCGCCGTCCCTCGATGTTGTTCAAGGCGCGCCTTCATGTGGATATACTGCTGTTGTCTCTTCATAACCGCAGTCTTCCAGTCTTCAAATGTTTGAGGGTCGTCCATGGTGAAAACCTTCTCGTATAGGTCGCGTGGCAACCCGTTTGTGAAGATGTTGAGTGTTAACGGGGAATCTAGGCGATAGCCAGCTTGTCGTGCCAAGGTCTCGAAGTTGGTCACGTACGTGTCAATATCCCCCGCAGTCATGCGTATTCCCTTTTTTAACGCCGCTTGGGCCTGCTCTCGTTCAAGGGTGTTGGAAAAACGCCTTGTAAAGGCGCTGATGACCTCATGCCAAAGGCATGGGTCGGAGTCGCTGATTCCTCCAGTGACCTGTCTATTGAGCCATCGGCTCGTGTGGGTAATCCACTCGTTGACGTCCTTCCCCTGGATGTACGTGAGGAAGAACATGGAGCGTCTGTAAGCGTTAGCCATGATGGGGTTGTTATTGTTGATCCCCCAGTACAATTCCCACTGCGTGAGGAACTCTTCCGACTTGTGTCGGTTGCCTTTGAAGACTTCAGGTGCGTTTCCTGCGAATTTGTCAGAGTGGCCTCGTCCAGGAGGGGATCCGACTGGTGGTACTCCCCCGAACGGCGGCCCTCCGCCTGGTAACCCTCCTTCAGGTGGTCCTCCTCCGGGTGGTCCTCCTCCTCCCGGGCTTCCTCCTCCCGGTGGGTCCGGATGGTCTGGTCCTATAGCTCTCATGATAGCTGCGTCGTCGGCAGTTAGAGGTTCCCCAGTGACCAGGTTCGTAGGCATTTGTACGAGGCTCCGGGGTTCCTCAGTCATAGTGGTCATGGGTGGTAGGATGGTGATAGACTCAGCTTGTTCGATAAGGTTGACCTCTGCTTGATTCAACGGTGAGGGAGGTCGAGGTGATTCGTTGTCAGAGACGTTCTCTGATATCTCGTGCGTGTTCTCGGAGTGACTTGTGTCTTCTTCTCCGTCAATTGGTCCCCAGTCCGATCGTGGGATTACTTCGTCGGCGTATATATCACAGTGGTGATGGGGTCGTAGTGGGGCAATAACCTGCCACCGGTCTAGAATGTAGTCGACCGCGCACCAGCACAAGCGGTCAAAGCTAAACTCAACTGGGCGTTCTCCTCTTCGCGTCCCGACGACGTATCCTTCTTCGTTGCTGCTCCAGTAAGCGCTTCTTAAGTATCGGGTTGGAACGTTACGACTTCCTCATCGCAAGAGGTTGTACGGATGAAATCCGTCAGTTTCCCACTGTTCCCGGGTTGTTACTCTCGCCACAATGGGTGGATCTTGGTCTTAATGTTACGCCTTGCCGTAGCGTTCGTTCGACGTGAACGGTTGTCTAGGCGAGAGAGAGTAAACGTGACACAAGTCGAATGTAGAGGCAACTTCCTCAATACGATGACGGGGCTAGCAACGGATCTTCTAAGTCACGTTGGCCCAAAGTAGACTTCAACCTGCCGGTGTATATGCCGGACGAGGGAACGGCTGCACACGATGATGAGAGAGAAGAGGAGGGAGTAGAAGATGCGATGTGCGAGATCAATGGCAATTTGAAGAAGACCAAGATGGCGTGTCTTGGTCTTCCGCAGCTACTACTTATACACATACGCGAGGGCTTTGAAGCGCCTCTTCAACGGGACTATCCTATGGCGTAAGTAGCTCGAACCCTACTACACCGATCCTAGGAATCACTCAGCAATCACATGCGATCACTGAGTGCTGACTGATACAATAAGTCCGTGACTAATTACTACTTACTACCGTAGTCACAACCGGTAAGTAAGAGTCCGAATCTCCGAATCGCGACATCACTATTACGTTTTACAAGTCCGAGAGGTCGACCGTAACATCCGCCTAAAGCAAGGCCCACGCTTACCGAAGCGTAACATTAAGACCAAGATATTACCACCGTGGCGTGAGTATCCACAAGAGAACTTTGGATCCGAGAAGGGTTCCGCTCTTACGAAATCCCAAGAAGGGGGAATAGGAACGTACCAATCCGATACCTCAAGGAAGCTAGCTGGGGAAGCATCAACGGAGTCGAAGGGTATCTAATCAGAGGAGCACACGGACCACGACCAGTTGAGTTTAATTTCGAACGAACTTGCTGGTGCAGAGTCGACCGAGAAGACGAGGAGTGGAGAGTCATCGACACTCTACCCTACAGATATGGGTGCGACATTTATGAAGAAGAAGTAGTCGCAAGAAACGACTGGGGACCCATCGATGGAGAAGCACAAAGCGCATCCGCACCTTCAGAAGCACCCAGTGCATCAGACAGCGAATCGGACGGAGAACCCGCACAAGCGTTAGAACCACTAGAACCAGAACTCATCGAAAGAGCTGAGCAAATTACAATCTACCCCCCAATGACTACGATAACCGAAACTCAGGAAGTAACACTTCCCATACACCCCGAAACGGGACACGTTATGACGGCAGACGATGCCGCACTATTCCGAGCAATCGGACCTGACCAACCCGACCCACCAGCAGGAAATGGAGAACTCCTAGGAAGATTACCACGTGGAGGAGGATCCCCACATGGAGGACCTCCAGGAGGAGGAGGTCCTCCAGGAGGAGGAGGAGGTCCCCCGGGCAGAGGAATACCCGGGATAGGACCAGTCGGTATACACGGGGGGCACCACTCCGACAAGTTCGCCGGAAACGCCCCAGAAGTATTCAAAGGAGACAGACACAAGACGGAGGAATTCCTCACCCAATGGGAGCTGTACTGGGGCATCAATAATAACAATCCCATCATGGCCAACGCATACCGACGAGCTATGTTGTTTCTCACTTACATCCAGGGAAAGGATGTTAACAACTGGATCACGGAGACCAGTAGATGGCTTAACCAGCAAGTCACCGCCGGAATCAACGACACTGACCCACGACTATGGACCGAGGTCATCATCGCCTTCAACAGATGATTCTCGAACACGCTCGAGAAGGAACAAGCACAAGCCATGCTCAAAAGAGGAATCAGAATGATAGGGGGAGATATCGACACGTACGTCACGCAATTCGAGCAGTTAGCAAGACAGGCTAACTATCGGCTGGATTCACCGCTTACCATGGATCTATTCACGGATGGACTACCCCGTGACCTATACGAGAAGGCATACACATACGACAACCCGCAGACTTTCCAGGAATGGAAAGAAGCGGTTATCAGGAGGCAGCAACAGTATATTCATATGAAGGCCCGACTCGAGCAACACAGAGGCCTTGCAAATCAAACAAAACCCCAAGGAGGAAGCAACACAACCTGGAGGAACACGAGGAACACGGGATGGGGACCCCCTCGCAACATACTACGGGACCCAAATGCCATGGACATGTCGGCAGACCGAGTACGAGGAAGACTCATGGGGGCCGAAGAAATCCAAGGCAACTGGGATCGAGCTCATCCCCGAAATCCACCACCAAGAGGAGGATTCATAGGAAGGGGACGGGGCAGTAGACGCGACATAAGGGAAGTGACCTGTTATACCTGCGGGCAAAAGGGACACTTCAGTCGGAATTGCCCGCAGCACACCTATAATCAACCCAGCAGCAGTCGAAGAACAGACGCCTACCACGACGAAAGAGAAGAAGAGCCCATCAGGGCAGCCAAAGCAGAAACTCCACAGCAACGCGCCGACCAATGGATGAAAGGAGTAGCCACAGAAGAAGACGAGGTAAAAGACCTCATACTGCAGGACCTGTGGAAGAGAGAGGATTTTCGAAGCGCCTGAACCCATCGGCCTGGGTAAGGGCAGTAAAATGTAATTCTGTGATCATAACTCGCTACCGTTCTATGAGAATTCCAGTATCGATTCGCACGAATTACGCCATGGCCGACATCAGAGCATTAGTGGACTCAGGAGCCACTGACAACTTTCTATGACCCGCCTTTATCAAACGGATGAAAATCGGAATGAAGCCGCTGGACCAGCCCAAAAAGATATGGAATATCGATAATACCGAGAATAAAGCCGGACTAATCACTCACTACGTAGACCTGGACGTACAGACAAAGGGGATCCACAAAGAAATGAGGTTCCTCGTCACAGACATCGGCAATGAAGACATAGTACTCGGATATCCCTGGCTGGCCACATACGAACCAACCTTCAGCTGGAGGCACGCAGTAATCAAGGAGGACGCACTACCGGTTGTCCTTCGGACCGTCAACCCCAGAATTACACGACCAACGATTGCGGCATCAATCACCCAACATCAAAAGGAGCAAATCGTCACACAACTAGAAGAGGAAGAATTCGTGGAAGGGAGGACCACTTCCACGGAGTTGGCAATCCAAGCCAAGCAATACACCACGAAAGCTGAGTTACCATCCCACTACGCAGCATACCACCAACTTTTCAATGAAGAAGCATCACATCGATTCCCACCGTCACGGGTCTGGGATCACGAAATACAACTAAAGAAAGGAGCACCCGAAGCGATAGACTGCAAAGTTTACCCGCTCACACAAGAGGAGGACCAAGCCCTCCAAGCCTTTCTAACGGAACAACTCGGCAAAGGATACATACGACCGTCCAAATCCCCATATGCGTCACCGTTCTTCTTTGTCAAGAAGAAGGATGGTAAGTTACGACCAGTGCAAGACTACAGACGCCTCAATTCGTTCACGATACGCAATCAATATCCTCTACCTCTCATTACGGATCTTATCACAGACCTCAGTAACGCCCACATCTACACCAAACTTGACGTAAGATGGGGCTACAACAACATACGCATCCAAGAGGGAGACGAGGAAAAAGCGGCATTCAAAACCAAATATGGCCTGTTTGAACCTACGGTAATGTTCTTCGGACTGACAAACTCCCCCGCAACCTTCCAGACAATGATGAACCACATATGTCGGGATATCATCGCCAAACACGAACTTCGGGGAACAACCATCAGGGTATATATGGACGACATCGGCATCGCAACACACATCGGGAAAAGTATGGAAGACCACATAGCGGCAGTCAAGGATGTACTGGAAGTATCAGCTAAGCACGACCTCTATTATAAGCTAGAAAAATGCTTATTCCATGCGCCTCATATGGATTACCTGGGGGTAATCCTTGAAAAGGGGGTGACACGCATGGACCCCGTCAAAATTTCCGGCATCAAAGACTGGCCAACTCCTACAAAAGTCAAGGACGTTCGATCATTTCTAGGCTTCTGCAATTTCTACCGCGCATTTATCCGAAACTTTTCACACCATGCAAAGCCACTGAACCAACTGACAAAGAAAGGAGCTGATTGGAAATGGACAGGGACGGAACACGACGCATTTAATAAACTCAAAGGACTCGTCACCTCGGAACCAGTACTAGCGCACCCACAGCTGAGTAAACCGTTCGAACTAGAAGTTGATGCATCAGGATTTGCAATAGGGGCAGTACTATTACAACGGAAAGACGATGGGAAGTGACACCCCATCGGCTACTTCTCAACGACCCTCAACGAGGCAGAACGAAACTACGACATCTACGATCTAGAACTACTAGCAATCGTCAAAGCTTTCCGACATTGGCGACCGCTACTCGCAGGATCACCACATCGAACAAAGGTCTTCTCAGACCACATGAATCTACAGTACTGGAGAAGCCCACAAAAGATCAGTCAAAGGGTAGCAAGGGAAGTACTCAAATTATCAGAGTATGACTTCGAGATTCACCACATCAAGGGATCGGCCAACGGCAGAGCAGATGCACTATCACGAAGACCGGACTACGACCAAGGAGAGGAGGACAACAGCAATATCACGGTATTACCGGACAAGATCTTCGTACGAGGCGCCCATGTGGAAAGAATCCGGACCGCCAAGGATCACCTCAACCCCCAGGACATAACATTGGACAACCCCATGTATGAGCAAAACGAAACCATCCTGAAATCATGGATAGACGCCCATCATCTCAAAAAGATAGATGGGATCTGGTACAAGGACGCACGACGAGTGGTAACCAGGGGAATACACGATAAGCGACGTATACTACATGACCATCACGATCTTCCCGCTCATGGACACCCAGGAATCAAAAGAACCGCCCAATTGACAGGGCGTGCCTACTGGTGGCCGGGATTAGCAAAAGACGCCCTGGAATACGTTAAGGGGTGCGCCGAATGTCAACGCATTAAAGTTCAACACAGGCGAAACAAAGCGCCTCTCAACCCCATATACCCCAAACCAGAAGCAATGCCGTTTGAAACAATAGCCCTCGATTTCATAACTAAGTTGCCCATATCCCGAGGATACGACACCATACTAACGATCACGGATCACGATTGCAGTAAAGCAGCAATCTTCATACCATGCAACGAAGAGATAAGCGCGGAAGGAGTCGCCAACCTGTACCTGAAACATGTTTTCGTCTGTTTCGGACTTCCCACAAAAATCATAAGCGACAGAGACCCTCAATTCGCTAGTAGATTCACGAGGGAACTCTGTAAGGTACTGGACATCAAACAAAACATCTCTACAGCATACCATCCCCGAACCGACGGACAATCAGAACGAACAAACCAATGGGTAGAACAATACCTACGTTTCTGGGCAAACGAACGACAGGATAATTGGTGCGGATACCTACCCCTCGCAGAATTTGCTCATAATAACTGGCCGCACAAATACACACAGGAGTCACCCTTCAATCTCCTTATGGGGTACAACCCACGCGCTGATTGGACGGATAAGCCATCACCAATACCACAAGTGACGCTCAGGACCGAGCAGTTTCAAGAAGCGCGGAAACGCGCT
This sequence comes from Lactarius evosmus, assembly GCA_951394315.1. Taxonomy (NCBI): domain Eukaryota; kingdom Fungi; phylum Basidiomycota; class Agaricomycetes; order Russulales; family Russulaceae; genus Lactarius; species Lactarius evosmus. Next base: position 368,312 of record OX596124.1, read on the forward strand.
CAGGAACTGATTATCAAAGCACAACAGTCATGGGTCAAGGCCAAGGATGGGCCAAAATTCCGAGTCGGAGACCTTGTATGGTTGGAAGGACGTCATCTGCGTACACACCAACCAACGGCGAAACTCGCGCCCCGAAGGCACGGACCCTTCACAATTGAACAGGTGATGTCCCCTGTCAATTATCGGCTCAACCTACCCCCGCAATGGAAAATTCACACAGTGTTCCATGTGGACCTTCTCACCAAGTACCACGAGACCTCACTCCATGGGAAAAATTACCAGCGGCCGCCACCCGATTTGGTAGACGGAGAAGAAGAATACGAAGTCGAGAAGGTTCTAGATGAACGACATTTTGGCAGGAAACGGAAGAAGCAATACCTGATCAAATGGAAGGGTTACCCTGACTCGGAGAATCAGTGGGTCAACCGGGAGGACCTATTCGCCGATGAAGCGCTCGCGGAATACCAACATTCAAAGGCCGCATCAGTAACGCTTATAAGGAGTGGGAGAACCAACGACGAAACCTCATTCTCCCCACTCAACTCTACCATCACCACTTCCACCTCGTCAATGCCATTCACCCCAAATGCCGCCATCTCGACGACTTCGTACTACCTCGGAACCCCCGAGAGGATTTTTGCCTGCGAGCTGGAGGAAGAGCGGGCATCAACAGCCCCTGCCAACGACGAGGAGGTTGTCGTGGCTACGGGAGACAGAGCCGGGGCCGAGGGACCCATCACCGAAGCTGAGTTCAACAGCACCATCGAGCGATTCCCCACTCAAGGATGCGGAGCTACCAGCGCCCAACTGTCACCTGACGTCAATGGCCAGCCTACCCTCTGGCACATCCTCCACGCTGCCACCGGAGAACCCATCTCCGACCGCCCTTTCACCACTGCCGAAGTCGACGACTTTCGGCGAGCTCTCGACCGCAGTGCGGACGTCCGCGCACGCCAGGGAGCACTACGAAGCGGCATTGAAGCCGAAGAAGTCGTGGAAGGAGGTGACCGACGACTGGAGGGAAGAACAGTTACGAATAGCCCAGCGCCGCATGAGGGAGATGAGGGAGAAGAGGGAGAGGTCACGGACAGCGAGGATGAGCGGTACCCAGCTGAGCACCCGCACATTTACTATGGCCGAGAAGCTGATGCTCCACCTCATACGACCCAACACGCCCTCGCCACCGACGGGACCCCCCTCTACCGGGGTCATATCCGTCCCCAGCTCGCCGACCGCGCTGTCTCCAGCGTCGCCAACGCCCGTGCGCCTCACGGGTTCCGGGTCAATCGAGGACCCGATTTCATTCACTTCCCCATCACCACCCCCGATGGCGTGACGCGCCAGGCCAAATACGTCCAGGCCATCATGAGCAACGACCCCATCGTGCTCGGCCTGATCGACGAGTCCGACAGGGTCTTCCCGAAGCCCCTGTACGCCGCACCTCAGTACGTGGTGCACCCCGACACCCACATCCAGTACGCCCAAGAGGACTTGTTCCTCTTCGACAACGGGTACGACGCCGTCGGGGCCATCAACAGGGCCGTCGCAGAGTGCAAGGACGTAAGCCTCGCTGCGGAGGTCAGGCGGTACAGGGCGCTAGGGGCGGAGTTGGGACGGTTAGAGGCCAGGGTAAGGGAATTGCAAGAGACATGGGGGCGATTAGCAGCGGACAAGGCACTGTGCATCAGTAGGTTGGAGCAGGCACGGGCAATGCAGAGGATAGAGGACGTACAGGCGGGCTGGATGGGACCACCCGGGCTCCGTGGGCGTCGCTCCTGAAAAGGGGGTGATGTTACGGATCGGACTTACCGAACGCTTACTATCAGGTTCTGACTACAGTAGTAGGCATGTGATTGTTTACATTAGTCAGGGACACTCATCTTTCACGTGTTATCAGTCAGCCGTAGTATCACATGTTACTTACAGCTTACTGATTACTAGGATAGCGATACTAGGGTTTGAGCTAGATACGCTATAGGTTAACATTGTTCGGGAGGCGCTTTAAAGCCCTCCATCATCGTGTATAAATAGTAGTCGCAGAAGACCAAGGATCGCCATCTTGGTCTTCTTGAATCATCGGTTTTCTCTTCATTCATCTCTCTCCCCACTCTAGGGAATCGTCAAGAGGAAGCGCACTGCATAAGGTCTACCAAGAGTACCTTCCCAGTTGCAAGGACGTCGGCGTGCTAGGACTTAGGATCCCACGTTCGACTTTGATAAGTCGTGAAGCTGAGTACTCGTACCACATCTCCGCCTAAAGCAAGGCCCACGCTTACCGAAGCGTAACACTCAACAGTGGCTACGACGAAGCCCTATACGTCAACCGCGCCCTCTGCGAGTGCAAGGACGTGTCACTGGTCGCGGAGGTCCAATGATACCGCGCAGTCCGTTCCGCGATTACCCGGATCGAGCAATGTATGGGCGAGTTGGAGCAGGAGTGGGGATGGCTTAGCACCGAGGAGTTGGGGGTCATACATCGTATGGAGAACGCTAACTTGATGGACCAGATGGAAAGGCGTATGGGAGGATGGATCAGTATGGGCCAAGGTACGAGGAACTGGCCACGGTCGACTTAGCACAACGTGGGCATTGCCTCCTGAAAAGGGGGTGATGTCACAGTCAGCCATGCGGACTTATCGAAATGTAACAGCAATGACATGATTCGGAGTTTCAGACTCTTACTTACCAGTTATGACTACGGTAGTAAGTAGTAATTAGTCATGGACTAGTGGTATCAGTCAGCACTCAGCAGTCGCATGTGATTGCTGAGTGAGTCCTAGGAGCGGTGTAGTAGGGTTTGAGCTACTTACGCCATAGGATAGTTACCATTGGAGAGGCGCTTGAAAGCCCTCGAGTATCTGTATAAGTAGTAGTCGTTGAAGACCAAGAAATGCCATCTTGGTCTTCTTCAATTGCCATTGATCTTCCACATCGAACACTTTATTCCCTTCTCATTTCTCTCAGTGTTGTGTGTTGTTGTCACCTGGTTCAGCATATACAGCGACAGGTCGAGATCTACTTTGGGCCAATGTGACTTAGGAGATCCGTTGCTTGCCCTGTCATCGTATTGAGGGAAGTAATCTCTACGTTTGACTCACATCACATGTACTGTCCTCTTGCCCAGCAACTCGTTCAAGTCGAACAAGCGCCATGGCAAGGCATAACACGTCGACTATATCGGGTGTGAGGTGTGGTTGTGATGGTCCATTCTCAATGGTCTCTTGAACTTTGGTCAGCAGGGAGGCATGGAAGACAGGATGGATGGTCCATGTGGGTGGAAGGTGCAATCAATAAGCTATAGGGGAGACGGCCTTTTTGATGAACCCAGACACTAATAGCCACAGCAAAGAGAGGTGCTACCCATCAGCTGGCCTATTAGTGGAAGGAAGCCAACGTACCAGCTCCCTTCACCCCTTCACCAATAGGTCCTGGAGACCCCACCAGAAACTGGTACTGCAAATTGAAATTTGGGTCATCACAGAGGTCAAACAGGAAGAGGGAGGGGGACCACCCAGAAGAACCAAAATAGAGGCTGGGACAAGAGCAAGAAAGAAAGAAATGTTGAGACTGGGGAAGAGGTCTTCAACCCTCAATTGGATTAAGGGGGCTAAGACAACTAGACAAAGTTGGGACAACTTTGCACCTGAACAGGGGGCTGTGTTATGACACAACTCATTTTCACCTCTTATGACACATGATAGGTCTGACTAGAGTCATGGTGACTCTTTTCTTTTATTTGTTTGTTTTCTTATAAGAGTTGTGACGACTCTTTGTTTACATTCACATGTGAGTCAGGCTGACTCTGGCTGTTGCCAAGGGCCTATTGTTTCATGTATATCTTTTGTTTCATGACTTACTCATGATTACTGTGGACTGCACCACAGTTCTTATTGTTCAGTTGTCGTGGAGACTCAATGACTCAATCCTAGTACACTATTGTGACTCAGTACTAGGATCCTCTCATTTACTATAAAGTCAGGCTTGCTAGGTAGCTTGTAGCCTTAGACTTGACTTTTTGTACTCTATAGTACTCAAGCAATTGAAGACTGTTGAATACTCCATCTCTCATGAACCCTCTCCTCTCACTGAAAGATCCTAAGTTCCACTATTGGCTTAGGCTGACCTTTCAACTTGTACATTCTTACTGAAGTTCCTCCTTGGAACTTCCCTTAACAACCAGAACCAGACCCTTAGTGCAGCATCTCAGTAGATTGACTTAACCCATGTCAGGTGAACATCCCTACCATGACATAACACACTGTGTTACGATACGACTCATTTTCTTTTCTTTTGTGACTATTTGTCTTGGTTCTCACATGAGTCATAGTGACTCTAGCCTGTTGCTAAGGGGCTTGTATCTTTCATTTTAGGACTTGGCTTATGATTACTGTGGACTGTGCTCTGCAGTTACTTATTATCTTTGACTTGATCCTAGGATGCTTGTTACATTCGCACCGAACATCTAGCACAACTTGTGCTGGGATACTCTGAATGCTTGTATTGCACACACCAAGGCAAACTCACTGCAATAGCAAGTGCAACAGAGAATGAAGGGGAGAATAACTAAGGCAATGGCTTGCTAAGAAGCGGCACCACAAGATGACATTGAAGGGTTTGGTGAAGACATCCAACTAAGGCCCTTAGGAAGGTAGGGGGGAACTTGGATGAAATTCCAGAAGATCTCAAGATAGAGAATACATGCTAAGACAAGCTAGTACTTATACTACTAGTATATAAGGTTCGGACTCAGCACAAACCTTAAGTCCTTATCTCTAGCCAATAGCCATAAGGGCTCTGTGTTACAGTCAAGCTTTTGAGCTCCCAAGAAAGCATGCCGCCGAGCTGCCCAAGCTAGCCCACATTAGACAACTATGAGAGAAGCCTTGATTCTGACACCTTGAGAGAGGCTTTAAAGCGGAAAGGCGATGTTAGCATGTGGGCATTGTGACCCAAACCCCAACCAGCTAAGTCCTCCTCCCTAAATGAGAGCAATGACAGTGAAGCCGAGGACCCTTATGAGCAGGATGAAGCTCGTGCACAAAAGATGTATACCCACTTCTATGGGTAGGATGTGTCTGAGTCACATGACGTATCACATGCAGGATCACCTGAGCATGTGTGTCTCAGCTATGCAGCAGCTAGATACCCTATTGGTGATGTCATAGACTAGGCCATTGTGTGCCTGCTTTCTGATGGACACCTTATGTACTGTATGGGTGCTGCCTCATGTTGGATGGATGTTGATGCCTTGATAGGCCAGTTCAATTATGTTTAACCTTTGTGTTTCAGGTTGTGGAGCCAGAGCCCTTATGGCTATTGGCTAGAGATAAGGACTTAAGGTTCATGCTGAGTCTGAACCTTATCTACTAGTAGTATAAGTACTAGCTTGTCTTCACATGTATTCCCTATCTTGAGATTTCCAGAATCACACCCCAGTTCTCCCCTCTGCTTTCCTAAGGGCCTTAGTTGGTCTTCTATACCAAACCCTTAGATGTTGTCTTGTTGTGCCGCTTCTTAGCGAGCTGTTGCCTGGTCTTTTCCCCTTCATTCTCTGTTGCACTCACTATTGCTGCGAGTTTGCCTTGGTTGTACATGTGCAATACAAGCATTCAGAGTACCCCAGCACAAGTCATGCTAGACGTTCGGTGTGAACATAACACTCTAGCTCCATAACCTGAAACACAAAGGGAGAACATGATTGGACCAGCCCATCAAGGCACTGACATCTATACAACATAAGGCAGCACCCATATAGTATATGAGGTGTCCATCAGAAAGTCCATTAGAATACAGGCACGCTGTTACGCCTTGCCCTGGCGTTCGTTCGACTTGAACGGATTTCTGCGCGGGAGAGTACTAAGCACGGTAAGAGTCGAACGTAGAGGCAACTTCCTCAATACGACGACGGGGCTAGCAACGGATCTTCTTAGTCACGTTGGCCTAAGTAACCTTCGACTTGCCGGTGTATGTGCCGGACAAGGTGACGACTGCACACGATGAGAAGAGAGAAGAGAAGCGAATAGAGAAGTCGATGGATGAGATCAATGGCAATTGAAGAAGACCAAGATGGCGTTTCTTGGTCTTCACCGACTACTACTTATACAGATACGCGAGGGCTTTAAAGCGCCTCTTTGAATGGAACTATCCTATGGCGTAAGTAGCTCGAACCCTACTACACCGATCCTAGGAATCACTCAGCAATCACATGCAATCGCTAAGTGCTGACTGAGACTACAAGTCCGTGACTAATTACTACTTACTACCGCAGCCACAACTGGTAAGTAAGAGTCCGGAACTCCGAATCACGACATCACGATTACACTGCTAAGTCCGAAGGGTCGACCGTAACATCACCCCCTTTTCAAGGGGCAACGCCCACGTTGCAACTAAGTAGATCGTGGCCAATTCCTCGTACCTTGGCCCAGCCCGATCCACCCTCCCATGCGCTTCTCCACTTCGTCCATCAAGTTAGCGTTTTCCATACGGTGTATCACCCCCAATTCCTCGGTGTTAAGCCGTCCCCACTCCTGCTCCAACTCCCCCATACGCTGCTCGATCCGGGTGACCGCGGAACGGACCGCGCGGTAGCGTTGGACCTCCGCTACGAGCGAGACGTCCTTGCATTCGCGCAGGGCGCGGTTGATGCGGTGGACCTCGTCGTATCCGCCGTGAGGATCATAAGATCCTCACGCGAGTAGGAGGGTCGCTCCTCGTGAGGCCCGAAGCAATGGGGGCGCACGTACAGCGGCTTGGGGAAGACACGGTCGGACTCGTCGATGAGCCCGAGGACGATGGGGTTAGGTCCGAAGATGACCTGGACGTATTTGGCGGGGCGCGTCACGCCGTTGGAGGTGGTGATGGGGAAGTGAACGTAATCGGGTCCTCGATTGACCCTGAACCCGTGTGGGCAGTGAGTGGCTCGGATGGTGGAGACAGCCCGGTCGTCGAGCTGGGGGCGAATGTCTCCTCGGTAGACAGTGTCGCCGGCGGTGGTGAGGGCGTGTGGAGTGGTGTTGGATGGGGCGTCAGCATCTCGTCCGTAGGAAATATGGTCGTGCGCATCTGAGTACCACTCGTCATCGCTCTCAACCTCTCCCTCCTCGCCATCATCTCCTGCCTCCGGGCCTTCACTTCCAACAGCTGTTGGTCCCTCCATTCGGCTACCACCTCTTGCCACGGCCGGGTCAGTCCCAACCCTCGGAGGTATCGGGAGAGGTGGGGACTCGGCCCGTCCATGATCGTCGCGAGCTGCGCGAATCTCGGCTCCTCGGTCCAGTGCGTCCCCGAGAAGTCGGATCTCGCGGGTAGTGAAAGGGACCGGAGAGGTGGGAAGGCCGTCGGCATCGAGGATGTCCCAGAGGGGACCTCCGTCGTCTTTTGACAGGGTAGCGGCGTTGGCTGGAGTGGCTTGAGCGGGGAATCGCTCGAGGGTGGCTGTGAACTCAGCTCGGGTGATGGGGGTATCACGTCCCCCTCGGTCTTCTTCAGCCACAAGGGCTTGGTCGGTATTACTTCTGGCACCTTGTGCGCGCTCTTCTTCCAGCTCGACGGCAAAAATCCTTTCGGGGGTGCCGTGGTAGTATTGGTTGAGTGGCGAGAGGGAGGCATCGGGTGTGAATGGCATGTAAAGTGGTGGTGAAGTGTGGGTGGACAGTGTTTGAGAGGAAAGGAGATGGGAGGACTCGCCGCGTTGGGCGGGCCTTTTATCCTTTCGCCGCCCTTGTTCATACTCCGCCACGGCTTCTTCGGCAAACACGTCCTCCTTATCAATCCATTGATTGTCGGAGTCAGGGTATCCCTTCCAGGCCACAAGGTATTGCAATTTCCGTCTTCTGCCGTGGAGCCGATGGTCCAGAATCTTCGAGACCTCGTATTCCTCTTCTCCATCGATCAAGTCTGGCGGGGGTCGCGAGTAGTTAGGTCCGTGCGTGGGTGTTTCACGATAAGGCGTGAGAAGGTCGGTGTGAAACATGGGGTGTATCTGCCACTGCATGGGAAGCTCCAGTTGATAGTTTACGGGTGACATCACCTTGATGACACAAAATGGTCCGTGGCGCCTCGCAGCTAATTTCGCGGTTGGCTGATGAGTCCGGAGATGACGTCCTTCTAGCCACACCTGGTCCCCCTCTTGATACCTGGGCGCTGTCTTGGCGCGAACCCATGACTGCTGCGCCCTCACGATAAGGTCTCGTGTCCGTTGTCGTGCCTCCTTTATTTGATTAGCGCGAGTTATTACGTGGGGAATGGATGAGGGCTTATCGGTCCAATCAGCCCGTGGGTGGTACCCCATAAGGAGTTCGAAAGGCGTCATCTTTGTTGCTTCGTGAGGCCAATTGTTATGCGCGAATTCTGCCATTGGCAGATAGTGGTACCAGTTATCCTGTTGTTCGTTAGCCCAGAAACGCAGGTACTGTTCCAGCCATTGATTGGTTCGCTCGGACTGTCCGTCCGTTCGTGGGTGATAGGCTGTGGAGATGTTCTGGGTGATCCCTAGGGTCTTGCACAGTTCTCTCGTGAATTTGCTTGCGAATCGAGGATCCCTATCGCTGATGATAGTAGTGGGCAATCCAAAACGTGGGAATACGTATCTGGCATACAATCCGGCAGTCTCTTCGGACGTAATCTCTTCTACGCAGGGTATGAATATCGCGGCCTTGCTGCAATCGTGATCGGTGATAGTCAGTATCGAATCATATCCCTGTGATAAGGGAAGTTTAGTAATGAAGTCCATGGCTACGGTCTCGAATGGAAGGGTGTCAATTTTGGGGTATATAGGTTGGAGAGGGGCCCGTGTAGGTCGGGTGTTGACTTTAATCCGTTGACATTCCGCACAGCCCTTGACATAGTCCATAACATCCCTCCGTAATCCCGGCCACCAGTACTGTTGCTCCAACAAATGGCTGGTTCGTCGTATCCCTGGGTGTCCGTGAACGGGCGAGTCATGGAAGGTGTGGATGATACTTCTCTTGTCCTCCAACTCGCTAGTGACGACCTGTTGTCGTCCGTCCTTGTACCAGATCCCCGAGATTTTCTTAAGGTTGTGTCCATTTACCCATGGTTGAAGCGTCGCCTCATTCTGATAGTCCTTCTGTTTCCCGTTAGTGACTTGCAGCGTTGTTAGAGCCCGCGCGAAGACTTTGTCGGGTAGGACTATGATGCCTTCGTTGTCCGACTCCCCTTGGTCGTAGTCTGGTCGTCGTGAGAGGGCGTCGGCCCTTCCATTTGCCTTTCCCTTGATATGGTGAATCTCAAAGTCGTACTCGGAAAGTTCTAGTACTTCCCTTGCCACGCGTCGGCTAATTTTCTGTGGTGACCGCCAGTATTGCAGGTTCAGGTGGTCTGAGAAGACCTTGGTGCGGTGAGGGGACCCTGCGAGCAAGGGTCTCCAGTGTCGGAAGGCTTTGACGATAGCGAGTAGCTCCAAGTCGTATATGTCGTAGTTTCGTTCGGCAGCGTTGAGTGTAGATGAATGGTAACCGATGGGGTGTCTTTTGTTGTCCGCTTTTCGTTGCAGGAGTATGGCTCCTGTTGCGAATCCGGAGGCGTCAACTTCCAACTTGAAGGGTTTACTCAGCTCGGGGTGTGCTAGCACTGGTTCTGACGTTACAAGAGTTTTGAGTGTCTGAAACACCTTGTTTTCGTTCGGTCCCCATTGCCATTCGGAATCTTTCTTTGTAAGGTGGTTGAGAGGTTTGGCATGGGAGGCAAAATTGCGGATAAAGGTGCGGTAAAAATTGCAGAAGCCAAGGAAGGAGCGGACATCCTTGACTTTGGTAGGCGTTGGCCAGTCTTTGATGCCCGCGATTTTGACTGGGTCCATGCGTGTCACCCCCTTTTCAAGGATGACCCCCAGGTAATCCATACGGGGCGCATGGAAAAGGCACTTCTCGAGTTTGTAGTAAAGGTCGTGCTTGGCAGAAAGGGTGAGGATGTCGGTGACGGCGGCGATGTGGTCTGTTAGAGTATGTCCGATGTGAGTGGCGATGCCAATGTCATCCATATAAACACGTATCGTGGTGCCCAATCGTTCGTGTTTTGCAATGACGTCCCGACAAATGTGATTCATCATAGTTTGGAAGGTGGCAGGTGAGTTGGTGAGGCCGAAGAACATGACTGTGGGTTCGAAGAGCCCATACTTCGTCTTGAAAGCCGCCTTTCCTTCATCCCCTTCCTTGATTCGGACGTTGTTATAGCCCCATCAGACGTCGAGCTTGGTGTAAATATGGGCGTTGCTCAAGTCCGTAATGAGGTCGGTGATGAGTGGAAGGGGGTATTGGTTACGGATCGTGAAATTGTTGATACGTCGGTAGTCCTGGACAGGGCGTAGTTTTCCGTCCTTCTTTTTGACGAAGAAGAAGGGGGATGCGTACTGGGATTTAGAAGGACGAATGTATCCTTTCTGTAGTTGTTCCGTGAGGAAGGCCTGCAAGGCTTTGTCCTCCTCTTGCGTAAGCGGGTAGACTTTGCAGTCAAGGGCGTCTGGTGCTGTAGGTTTAAAATCGATTGCGTGATCCCAGGCTCGTGCCGGGGGGAATCGGTGAGAGGCTTCCTCGTTGAAGAGCTTCGTAAATGTTGTGTAGTCAGGTGGCAGGACTGCTTTTGTGGTGTATTGCTGTGCTTTGATAGCCAAGTCGGTGGACGTGGTTCGCAGCGCTGCTGGTCCCTCCTCTTCGAGTTGTTGGACGGCTTCCTCCTTTTCAGCCGTGGTGATTGCCATGTGTATGGCGGGGAGTTTTTGTGGTGGTTTGATGGATCGTAGGATGATAGGAAGTGCGTCTTCCTTGATCGTGGCGAACCTCCATGACATTTGAGGTTCGTAGGTAGCAAGCTAGGGATACCCCAGCACGATGTCTTCATTTCCGATGTTAGTGAGGAGGAATCGAAGGGTTCGATGCACCCCCCGTGTCTGGACGTCCAGATCTATGAAGTGGGTGATGAGTCCCGCTTTATTCTCTGTGTTGTCAATATTCCATATCTTTTTTGGTTGTTTGAGGGCTTGTATGCCCAGGCGCATGCGTTTGGCGAATGCGGGACGTATGAAGTTGTCGGTGGCTCCTGAGTCCACTAATGCTCTTATGTCGGCCATAGCGTAATTCGTGTGAATCGAAACTGGAATTTTCATAGAACGATAGCACGTGATGATAACCGAATTACAATTGACTGCCCTCACCCAGGCCGATGGGTTCAGGTGTCCTGAAAACCCTCTTGTTTCCAGAGATCCTTTAAGATCATGTCTTTCACCTCGTCAGGTTCCGCCGCTACTCCTGCCATCCAATTGGTGGCTCGCTCGCGCGGAGTTTGAGCTCGGGAAGCCTGAATGGGCTGTTCTTCCGGCTCGTATCGATCGGCTTCGGTGCGTCGATTGTAGGTGTGCTGTGGGCATTGCCTGCTGATATGACCTTTCTTTCCGCAAGTATAACACGTAACTTGGGAAAAATCTCTTCGTCCTCCCCGACGATCCATGAACCCTCCACGCGGCTGTTGTTTGGCGCGGTATTGCTCGAGGATCTCTTCCGCATCTGCAAGGCGTCCTCGGATTCGGTCTGCGGAGGTGTCCATGGCGTTGGGGTCCCTTGGAAGATTCCACCCGGGTCCTCCTCCTCCGCCTCTTCGTCGTGTTTGGTTGTTGTGGTTTTGGGTTGACCCCCCTGTAGTCCCCCGATGTTGTTCGAGGCGGGCCCTCATGTGGATGTATTGCTGTTGCCTCTTCATGACCGCGGTCTTCCAGTCGTCGAATGTTTGAGGGTCGTCCATAGTGAAGACTTTTTCATAGAGGTCGCGTGGCAACCCGTTTGTGAAGATGTCGAGTGTTAATGGGGAATCTAGGCGATAGCCAGCTTGCCGTGCCAAGGTCTCGAAGTTGGTCACGTACGTGTCAATATCCCCTCCGGTCATACGTATGCCTTTCTTTAGTGCCGCTTGGGCCTGTTCTCGTTCGAGGGTGTTGGAGAAACGCCGTGTGAAGGCGCTGATGACCTCATGCCATAGACGTGGGTCAGAGTCATTGATTCCTCCAGTGACTTGTCTATTGAGCCATCGGCTTGTGTGGGTGATCCACTCGTTGACATCCTTCCCCTGAATATAGGTGAGGAAGAGCATAGAATGTCTGTAGGCGTTAGCCATGATGGGGTTGTTGTTGTTGATTCCCCAGTATAGTTCCCATTGCGTGAGGAACTCTTCTGATTTATGTCTGTCACCCTTGAATACTTCAGGTGCGTTTCCTGCGAATTTATCAGAGTGGCCTCGTCCATGAGGGGAGCCAACTGGCGGTACTCCCCCGAACGGCGGTCCTCCGCCTGGCATTCCTCCTTCGGGTGGTCCTCCTCCTCCTGGTCCTCCTCCTCCTGGGCTTCCTCCTCCAGGTGGGTCCGGGTGGTCTGGTCCTATAGCCCTTATGATAGCCGCATCGTCGGCGGTCAAGGGTTCCCCCGTGACCGGATTGGTGGGCATTTGTACCAGGCTTCGGGGTTCCTCAATCATAGTGGTCATGGGTGGCAGGATGGCGATAGACTCAGCTTGTTCGATAAGATTGACCTCTGCCTGATTTAATGGTGACGGGGACCGGGGTGCTTCGTTATCAGAGGTGTCTTCTGATACTTCGTGAGTATTCTCGGAGTGACTTGTGTTTTCTTCTCCGTCAATGGGTCCCCAATCTGATCGTGGGATTACTTCGTCGGTGTATATATCACAGCGGTGATGGGGTCGTAATGGGGCAATAACCTGCCACCGGTCTAGAATGTAGTCGACCGCACACCAGCACAAACGGTCGAAGCTGAACTCAACTGGGCGTTCTCCCCTTCGTGTTTCGATGACGTATCCTTCTACGCCGCTGGGGTTGCTCCAGTAAGCGTTCTTCAAGTATCGGGTTGGAACGTTACGACTGCCTCGTCGCAATAGGTTGTACGGATGGAATCCGTCGATTTCCCACTGTTCTCGGGTTGTTACTCTCGCCACGATGGAAGGATCTTGGTCTTAATGTTACGCCTTGCCCTGGCGTTCGTTCGACTTGAACGGATTTCTGCGCGGGAGAGTACTAAGCACGGTAAGAGTCGAACGTAGAGGCAACTTCCTCAATACGACGACGGGGCTAGCAACGGATCTTCTTAGTCACGTTGGCCTAAGTAACCTTCGACTTGCCGGTGTATGTGCCGGACAAGGTGACGACTGCACACGATGAGAAGAGAGAAGAGAAGCGAATAGAGAAGTCGATGGATGAGATCAATGGCAATTGAAGAAGACCAAGATGGCGTTTCTTGGTCTTCACCGACTACTACTTATACAGATACGCGAGGGCTTTAAAGCGCCTCTTTGAATGGAACTATCCTATGGCGTAAGTAGCTCGAACCCTACTACACCGATCCTAGGAATCACTCAGCAATCACATGCAATCGCTAAGTGCTGACTGAGACTACAAGTCCGTGACTAATTACTACTTACTACCGCAGCCACAACTGGTAAGTAAGAGTCCGGAACTCCGAATCACGACATCACGATTACACTGCTAAGTCCGAAGGGTCGACCGTAACACACGCAATGGCCTAGTCCATACTATCACCAACCAAATGACCAGCAGCAGCATACCCGATATACACACACTCAGGTGATACCTCACATGACCTGTCCATGTCTTGCCCATAGAAGTGGGCATACATCTTCCATGCTTGAGCTTCATCCTGCTTGTAGGGGTTCTTAGCTTCATTGTCATCACCCTTATCAGGGGAGGACTTAGCTGGTACAGGATCAGGGTGTAGTGCCCATAGGCTTAGGTCACCTTGTGTTACTAGAGCTTCTCTCAAGGCATCCAAATTGAGGCCTCTTTTATAGTTATCTAACATGGGCCAGCTCAGACAGTTCAGTGGTGTGCTTTCTTGGGAGCTCAAATATTACGGCTGAGATTTCGAGCTCCCGAGAAAGCACGCCGCCAAGCTACCCAAGCCGGCCTGCGTTAGACAACTACGAGCGAACCCTGGATTCCAAGGCATTGAGAGAGGCCTTGATGAGAAAGGGCGACCTGAGCATGTGGACATTACGTCCCGAACCAGCTAAGTCCCACACTCCCGTTGAGAGCAGCGACGAAGAAGCTGATGACCCCTACGAGCAAGATGAAGCTCGCGCGCGCGCCATGTACGCGCACTTCTACGGGCGTGATAGCCCAGAGTCACGTGACTCATCACATGAGGCATCACCTGAGCGTGTGTGCCTCAGGTATGCCACAGCCGGTTACCCAGTTGATGATGACATGGACTAGGCCTTCATGCCTGTTTACTGATGGACTTTCTGATGGACGCCTCATGTACTGTATGGGTGCAGCCTCGTGTCTGATGGATGTCGGTGCCTTTATAGGCCGGTCCAATTATGTTTCTCCTTCGTGTTTCAGCTTGTGGAGCCAGAGCCCTTATGGCTATTGGCTAGAGATAAGGACTTAAGGTTCGTGCTGAGTCCGAACCTTACTTACTAGTAGTATAAGTACTAGCTTGTCTTCGCATGTATTCCCCATCTTGAGTTTTTCAACAATCCGCATCACAGTTCCCTCCTGCTTTCCTAAGGGCCTTAGTTGGTCTTCTTCACCAAACCCTTAGATGTTGTCTTGTTGTGCCGCTTCTCAGCGAGCCGTTTCCCCTCGGTTTTCCCTTCGTCTCTCAGTTGCAACCACTATTGCAGTGGTTTTGCCTTGGTTGTCGCATGCAATACAAGCGTTCTGAGAACCCCAGCTCAAGTCGAGCTAGACGGCCGGTGCGACCGTAACATCAAAAGCTCATTCATGACAATGCTACTGTAACTCAATCCTAGGATCCCTATATACTATAAAGTCAGGCTTGCTAGGTAGCTTGTAGCCTTAGACTTGACTTTTTGTACTCTACAGTACTCAAGCAATCAAAGACTGTTGAATACTCCATCTCACCAAATAAACCCTCTCCTCTCACTAAAGAACTCTAAGTGCCACTATTGGCTTAGACATTGCTTCAACTTGTACATCCTTTACTGAAGTTCCTCCTGGGAACTTCCCTTAGAACCAGACTCCAACCTAGACCCTTAGTGTAGTGTCCCAGTAGATCAACTTAACCCACATCAGGTGAACATCCCTACCATGACATAACAAGCAGCTTGCAACACTGATACATGGTCCAAGCCCACACCTCTCCCAGTACCTCCAAGAATCTGGGCTGATGAAGCCATGGAGGGAGGTGGTGGTGGAATGGAGGGATCAACAGTTGTTGGAGGCAAAGAGTCAGAGACAAGAGATGATGGCAAGGAGGGAGAGGCTTCAGATGATAGCAGGGACTGCTGGTACCTAGCTGAGCATGACTTCATTTCCTATAGACAAGATGCTGATGCCCCATTCAACGCCACACCACATGCCCTCACCACAGATGGAGTCCCCATGTATCAAAGTGATATCCATCCCCAGCTCACCAATCAAGCTATGTCCATGGTTGCCACCACCCATTGTCCATATAGGTTCTGGCTCAATTGAGGACCCAATTACATTCACTTCCCCATCACCACCTCTGATGGTGTGATGTGCCCAGCAAAATATGTCCAGGTCATCTACAGACCTAACTCCATCATTCTTGGCATTATTGATGAGTCAGACAAGGTGTACCCAAAGCTGCTATATGCTGAGCCCTACCACTTCACCCCTGGTAAAGAGTGCCCCACCTACATCTGCGAGGACCTCATTATCCTTGATGGAGGCTATAACAAGCATGTGCAAGTCAACCACACCCTTCATGAATGCAAGAACTGGTGATCTTGAAAGTCGAGTCGACGCCGGCTAGGTCGAGCCGGTCAGGTTGACCTGAGAGCGAACGAACGTGAAGTCAAAAATGAGAGAAGTCGAGCACGAATTGAATCAAGCAAAGCGATTGAGATTGCTCTTTGAGTGGACTGAAAGAGAGGAAGCACATGGGAATATAGAAGGGGTGAACTGGATAATATATTTCGTACAACGGGGCGACTCTTTATACATTGTAGCTACGTTTTTAATAGGAATAATGATAAAGAAAAACAAAGATAAGTAAATCATTTTCTTTTGCTCTTGGAATGAAGTTGGAAGTCGGTAGTTGGACACAGGAGTTGGAAGCGGTGTCGGGGAATGGAACGGGTACGTGCACGGGAACTTGAGACTGGTTGAAACGGGTTTGTTCGCGCTTGTAGAGGAATGGGGCTCCGGAACTAGAATAAAAGAGTTGTAAAGTAAGGTAGATAAAAGTCCGCCGGGAATGGAGAAGGCCGCGATCGTTCGCGGCTGAAAGATTCGAGTCCGGACGCTGACTCAGGTGACCCCTAAGTCGCGTCGATACGGTTCGGGTCGGCCAGGTCGAGTGTGCCGAAATGCAACAAGAACATCTCGCTGACAGGTGAGGTCCAACATTACTGTTTAGTTGGGGGCACTATTGAGTGCCTGGAGCTGCAGTTAAGGGAGGCAGAGCAGGAGTGGGGCCAGCTGCATATGGAGTGGTTGAGTTGTGTCTGTCACCTCAAGAATACTAATGCCCTTTATTGCATTGAGGAATGCATGGGTGGATGGATTGGGGTCAGACAGGGTAGAAGGAATTGGGCAAGGTATCCCTACAGTGATGTGGGCATTGACCCCTAAAAAGGGGGTGATGTTACAGTTGGGCCTACAGGCCATCAGTTTATTGGACTAATCATGTAGTAGTGTTGTGTCACAGTCATATGAACTCTTACTTACTGGTTATAACTACAGTAGTAAGTAGTAATTAGTCATGGACTTGTAGCATCAGTCAGCACTTAGCAATTGCATATGATTTCTGAGTGATTCCTAGGATAGCAGTACTAGGGTTTAAGGTAGTATTGCCATAGGATAGTCAGGATTCGGGAGGAGCTTCAAAGCATCCTCATTAATGTATAAGTAGTAGTTATTGAAGACCAAGATTCACCGTCCTGGTCTTCTTCAATTGCCATAACTTTCTCTACTCAAATCCTTCTCTCCCTTCTTATCTCATTAGGAGTACTATTGAGTCAACATCTTGTACTTCTTGTATGGAAACAAGTCAAGAACCTCAGGCCAGCATAACTTAGAAGATCTGCCACTAGCCTTGTTGTTATGTTAAGGAAGTCACCTCTGTATTCAACTTAGTGATATTACATGTTCACCCCTCTTACAGAATTGTGCTTAAGTCAAGCACATGCTAGGGCAAGGTGTAACACCTTTGAATGCCTGGCTGCATACTTCAAATTGACAATCTCTTACTCTCTTTGTACTTTTATAAACTTATACTATGTGTTTGAGTTAAAACCAGCTCTGAAAAGTCTTATTCTTGATTGATGTGCTTATTGGTCACTTAGTATTGGCTGACAGCTTAGTGGCATAATGTTCAAATTTAAGTGATGAATAAGTTGGGTTGAGTTTTTGTAGTTTTGCTAATGTAGGCTCAGAGCTGTTAGAGAACATCTTGAGACCACACTCCACTGTATCATGACACAATGCCAATATAAATCCACCCATCAAAAACAACAAATTTAACCTTTCAAATTTGACAAATTATGTGAAAATGATCAAAAATGTATCTTTCCTGACAAATGACTCAAATTAGCACAATTTACAAATGCAGTTTTTTCAGATGTAGAAGTCAGGTTCCCTGTGCAATCCAGCACAGTAGTGGGGTGTAAATCCCTAATGGACTTATCATTGTGTGCACATTGTGTGCCCAAACAGGACATACACGAGAGATGCAACCAAAAGAACAAGGGGGGAGAAAACATTATACCTACTACACAGAATGGTACGTACAAGAAGTACGAGAGACCAAGCCGACGATCGGGGATACTGGGGCCCGGGACCAATGCAAACATGGAACGGGGTGGCCCGTGATAACCCCGAGGTCGTGTAGCCGAATGGGCGCGGCGGAGACAAAGCCCAACCCCTCCAGAACAACGGCGTGGTGGGATATCAGAAGTACTCCAAGCGGCGCAGGGCCAGATCCGAGAGACCCGCGTGGTGCGATAAGGAAGGTGTCCGTCATCGGGAGCTCGTCGTAGTGTACTGGGGGTTCTGTAGGAAATAAAAATGCGTTCCGCTCACCAGTGAGCAGAACGGTGGTATTCCAGTCAGTCAATCACTCTCCGCGTGATGATAATGTGATTCATTGGTTCAGGGTAAGCGACAGTAACAGAACGCGTGAGAGGATTCGCACCATCAAGGATACAGTATAGCAAAAGATATGATGGCAGTGCTGTTGTAGCGTGGCTCAAAGTAGCCAACCGAGTGTCCTTTGCAGGCGGTGGTGTTGATATCCGATCGGCAGTCATGTAATTCAGAAAAAATGAAACTTATTACGGACGCTCTGAGCCGACGCCGAGGCATGGAAGCAGATAAATTTTATCACTTGCGGGCTCGCGGATCGAGTCGTGAACCTGCGCTATGAAACAAGTCTGATGGGGTTTCCGTGGCGGGGTCTAGAGAACCAACTGTTGGTGAGTCTGCCAGACGCTCTTGGTCACGCAGGTAACTTACTGGGGCCGAAGGCTTCATGTATATGAAGCTATGAAGCCTCAAGTCAAGTCACCGTTAGCGTGCTGAGTCGGACCAATTCAAGTTTTTGCTCGCAAAAACAGTGAAATAAACCTTAACGAAAATAAAATAATTTCCGGTTTTTACTGTAAAACCTCTAATTAATTCGCTTTGTTCCTAACGTGGGTCAGCTTTATGATAAGGCTTTTGCTGGAAAATCTGTTCAGGCTAACGCATAGGCCATATTACAGCATAACAGTAAGTATGACTTGGGGACACTCCCACGACTCTCGCACCAGCAGAGAAGGAAAAGATCATGGGGTACCCTTGGTCAGCACCCCGACACAAAGGAGTCAAGAGTGGTTCCAAGATGGTGTCCATGGATACTCTGCATCATATCCGTGAGGAGTCCCGGAAGTAACGTACGGCTGCCGCCCGGGTGATACAGTATGCTGTAGGAGAAAGGAAAGCGCCATCTGTAGAACGATTTTGTGCACTGATCGGGCCAATTAAGCGATAGAATTCTAGTGGAATTTACCAGCTGGGGTTCTGCATACGTTATGACGCTGTGCTGTGACTGGTATTGTGGCACGGACGTTTCCATACGGTATGAAGGCGACGGATTCTCAGCTTCGTGCCTGTCATTGAGTGAACTATTGCGTGTTGAAACGCGAGTCGAGACTCCCGGGACTTTGGTACAGGCTTGGTGCAGGTAGAGGTTGTTCATTAGTGACAGATCTGGAAACAAGAGTTTGTGCAGCAATTAGAGTATTAGACTCTTGAAGGACATCCGGTGATCGAAGAGAAGGTTATTACCGTAATTTGACCCTACTGAAACCATTCGGGCTTCGTTCTCCGTGCGGGCAAAATGCGGAGATGCATCCGAGGAGGCACCCTTAGCACCAGGCCATCTGTATCACTTCAGCTAGGGGGCTCCCACATTCCAGACTCCCATCTTGATTAGGAGTCGAAGTTGAACGTTGAACATCGAGTTTCACTAGTATGTGTCATCAAAAATTAGAGAAGTGGGCGAGATACATACCCTCGAACTCGAAGAATACTGCCAGTGCGAGGCAAATTGATAACATAAAGTTGAATTGCAACAAGGAATCGTCTGTCTAAGCAGTCGCTTTCGACATAATTATTATTTGCTCTAAATTTATTTTGATCCTCATCATCGCCGAGCATTGTGATGTCGAGCTGCGTCTATCTTCTGTTGTTGGCGGCTCGACCTCAGAATTCGAACTCTTAATTCTGCTCTTCATATGAACGGTGCTGCCTCTCTGCCAAATGAG
Organism: Lactarius evosmus; assembly: GCA_951394315.1. Taxonomy (NCBI): domain Eukaryota; kingdom Fungi; phylum Basidiomycota; class Agaricomycetes; order Russulales; family Russulaceae; genus Lactarius; species Lactarius evosmus. The sequence continues at coordinate 388,085 of OX596124.1, forward strand.
ACACGGAATTGGGACCAGGCAGCGCAACCTTCGTCGAAGCTTTCGGGTCCACCATTGGCCGCTGTCGTCGGGGTGTTCCGCAGTCCAATTCCTAGCGCTCGTTGCGATACCACCGCAAGTGGATCTCTCGACGCGATTGGTAGAGTCTCTTGCCGTGAGACTATGTGGTTCGACTCGAGCCGCCGATCATACATCATGCTGCGGCATTTTTCCCTTGCACACTCTGTAGTTATGGAAATCCATTTACGACATCTTGGGGTGCTAGTATGCTGGTATTCTGCCCGCGGCGTTGAATACTCGTCCCACTGTTGCCGCAAATACAGTGAGTCCTGTACGTCCCGCTCGTCAGCAGTCAACCGCCCGTCACACATATAAATGCCTCATGCCGCGCGTTTCTGGCCTCACCGTCCTCCATTCTACTACTGGGCCTTTTTTTTTTTTTTTTGGAACGATACTACTGGGCCTTTCGTCTCCGCTCTTTGCAATGAACCATCTTTTGTCATTCCTTTTGCTCGTTTCAGCTGCCTCTCAGCGCGTCTCCGCCGCCATTGGCCCCACGGCCGACCTTGAGATCTCGAACGTCAATCTTGCTCCTGATGGATTTAGCCGCTCGTCCGTTCTTCGTACAATCATTGCGAGATAAGCTATTGACCGATAGCCACAGCACTGTGGTTGCTGGTGGTACTTTCCCTGGACCCTTGATCACAGGGTGCAAGGTTTGAGTAATCGTAGAACTCACTCCGTGAAATCTGAACACGATAATTTCAGGACGACAACTTCGCCATCAACGTCGCTGACAAGTTAACGGACACGTCTATGAACGTGGGGACTTCGATTGTGCGTCTTATTTCCCTACTCGGTCAACCGTACCAACGCCTTTCCAAAGCACTGGCACGGCCTTTTCCAGAAAACTACAAACTACGTCGATGGCCCCTCATTTATTACCCAGTGCCCGATCGTGCCTGAAAATAGCTTCGAGTACAGTTTCCAGGCGCTAAACCAGGCGGTAATACATTGATTGCCTCGTGTAGTCTCAGTCTATTGATTCGCCGCAATCTGCAGGGGACATTCTGGTACCATAGCCATTTCCTGAACCAATATTGCGATGGCCTACGTGGTGCCTTGGTTGTTTATGACCCAGATGATCCCCATGCCAGCCTGTACGATGTCGATGACGGTGAGTGAGATGCGAGGTGGTAAGATAGAGTGTGCGACTTATTCACTTACAACAGAGTCCACCGTCATCACCCTCGCGGACTGGTTAGCCTGCTAATACCAACATCTGTACTCTTATCATCGAAGCTGACTGTATCCAGGTACCACTATCTCTCTACGAATGCGCCGGCTATCCCGTAAGCTCTTTCATTTTCTTCATAACGTCGTAACCGAGATTATTACAGTGCACCCAATTCCACGTTGATTAATGGCAAAGGTCGCTATTCTGACGGTCCAGAATCCGATCTTGCCGTGATCAGCGTCACTCAAGGCAAGCGGTCAGCCTCTTATAACTTGTAACCTCGCAAACACGAATATTAAAATTTACGTTTTAATAGATATCGATTCCGCTTGGTTTCCATCTCTTGCGATCCCAATTTCACGTTCTCCATCGACAACCACACCATGACTGTCATTGAGGCCGACGGCCAAAACACTGAGCCTCTGGTAGTTGACTCGATTCAGATTTTCGCTGGTACGTTGTCACCGAATCATTCTTCTCCGGGCAGCTTGCTAATGCCAACTCAAAAAGGTCAACGCTACTCCTTTGTCGTGAGTTGATTAGCTAATTACAACACGAAGATGACTTCATTGCTTTGTATAGCTCACCGCCAACCAGTCTGTCGACAACTATTGTGAGACCTTCAATTTCGGTAGAAATCGTGGTTGTCTGACCCGGTGTCAATAGGGACGCGCGCTCTGCCTGCGGGTAAGGACTACACTAATTTCACGAACTTGGCCATCCTCCGCTATGATGGCGCGGCCGACGCAAATCCCACGGCGGACCCCACAACTGACATCCCAACAAGCTCGGCGCCACTCGCAGAATACAATCTCCACGTGCGTCCGCATAGGTGCTACATCATATGTATTATACTGAACTTGTTTCACCTAGGCGCTCGAGCCGACTGGTGTTGTAAGTCACTTCGGGATGCTTCACCTCGTCTTGATGATTGCTGAACCCCGAATTACAGCCTGGAGATGCTACTGCTGGAGGCGCTGACATCAATATCTTCTTGAACATTACATTGGTGAGTGAACGCCCCTCTTTCGGGAGCTGGCATATGATGATCCTCTCCCCAATGTCCAGAGCTCGGGCCTGTTTGCTGTGAACGGTGTTCCCTTCGAATCCCCCTCCGTCCCGGTGTTGCTCCAAATTTTGAGCGGAACGCAGAATGCTTCGGATCTCCTTCCCTCTGGTAGCATCTATGGCCTCGAAGCCAACAAGAGTGTCGAGCTCACAATTCCTGCGTTTGCTATCGGTGGGCCGGTGAGCGCGAGGGCTGCTGCTTCTTTATTGACTCGCTTACCTCTCTTTCGTTCTCAGCATCCCATCCACCTGCACGGTGTAAGTTTCTGCATGCATAGTAGTTTTCTTTTCGCATGTTCACACTGCACCTACTAGCATTCGTTCCACGTCGTCCGTAGCGCCGGCAATACGTCCTACAACTTCGTCAATCCCGTTGTGCGCGACGTCGTAAGCATTGGTACGGGCACTGATGATTTGGTCACCATCCGATTCACCACCGACAACCCTGGCCCGTGGTTCCTCCACTGCCACATCGACTGGCATTTGAATAAGTACGACTTCTTAGGCATTATTTTGTTCTTTTGCTAATGCCGTCCGTTTCTGCGCCTTAGGGGTCTTGCTGTGGTTTTTGCTGAAGATGTTCCTGATGTGTCAACCCAGGACATCCACACCAGTGCGTACACGCTTTTTATGACCGCGCAACGACTAAACGACATCGCTACAGCCGAATGGGATAACCTCTGCCCCCTCTATAATACGTATGTCAACACGACTGGGAACACGTAATACTTATCCCCCACTTTATAACTTTCGATGAGGACATTTGTTTAAGGGTTTCGCGCGGACTTTTGGACAATGAATTCACTTTCTTTTAGCTTGATTACACAGTTGTATACATCTCGTGTACCGCTCGTGCATGGACTTGTGCTATCTGATACCAAAAAAAATACAGAGAATCCTGAATTCGCGATCGACTTTTCTCGACTCCTGGTGGACCGGTACCCGCGACTCCGATCCGTGAGACGGTCACCACAAATGCCCAATGCGGCGCAGTAATAGCGCTGGCAGCCTGAGATGGCTCTTACTTTTCTCGATATTCCACCAGAGCTCATCGTCTCTATAATCTTATTCCTTTCGCCTCATGACATTATTTCGTGCCAGAGGTCGTGTCGCACGCTGTGCGATGTATGCAAAGACACCGCTTTGCGCTATCTCGTCCAGATGGAGCGCTTCGGCGTAAGCGACGATCTACGACCTGGCCTTTCTTATCCAGAGCGCCTCCAACTTCTGCAAAGGCGGGAAGAGGCGTGGGCGAACCTCGAATTTCGTAAATCTGTGCAAGTAACCGTCCCATTCGAGTCGACGGGCATCTACGACTTCACCGGCGGGGCATTCTTGCTCGGTACGAGGCTCTACAGCGCCAGCCGTCGGCCGACCATCGGGTACTCCTATGTCGCCCTTCCATCTCTCACAAGCTCAGAGGATCACAATCTGAAGTGGCAGGGGATCAGTCTCGGGATACAGATCCTGGACGTTGGCTTGGCGGTGCACGAACATGACCTTATCGCAGCTCTGACAGCGTGCGTATTACCTGCTTTCTCTTCGCCCAACAGACTGACGTCTGGAGAAGGAAACCAGACAAGAATAGCCCAATCAACCGACATCATACCCTGGAAATACGGTTGCTCAGCTTCTCCACTGGCCAGCCCCATCCCCTTGCCGAGCAGCCAATCATCTTCATAGCGTCAATAAGTCTGATCCTCGGTCACTGCAACATTTTGATAGAGATTGTAGGAGATTTCCTCGCTCTTCTTATCACATTTCCGTTGGCGCGGGATGCGAACGAGGATATGTTCTTCCGGGTGCGCTGGAAAAAAGGCGAGGCACATTGCATGAGTCTCTCATACCCACTTCCCTTTCTCGCCATTAAAACCTGTTTGTCCAGTTGCGTTCCTCCGAGTGGAGTGCCTACGCTTATTTCAGCTTCCTCACCGAGGACACGCTCGTCATTCCCAACTCATCCTCATCCAAAATACTCTCGAAATTGCCAGGATTGTCGTCGACGGAAGAGACGACGACGTTCCGCGGCTCGTTCCCGTATGCACACTAGGCCTCCCACCGCTCGCCGAACACGCCGCGATCGTGGCTCCGCTACCGGCCCGCCCCGCATCCCGGCACCCTCCAGCCGGCCGTTCCGCGACAAGGCAGAAGACGCGATCGTCTTGTTCATCCTGCTGATCGAGGACGCAAACCCACACGCGGTACGGTTCTTCCCCGAGACGCTCCCCTACACGTTCATCGTGCACCGCCGCGCGCTCTTCGCGCACGTCCCGTCCGCGCAGCGCGCCTGCGCACCCTTCCGCTCCGCGCCCCGCGCCGCGCCGACACTGGTGCCGTGGCCCGCATGGGGCGTCCCCGCGACGCGCTGATTCGAATCCGATCTCGCTCCGATGCGCTGGATCACGGCGACTGCCGGCCAGCGCGCGGTCACCGTGGAAGACGGCGCGCCGAAGCCCATCATAGTGCACGACTTTAACCCGTACACCGTGCGCGTCGCGTTGGCGCGCGAAGCCGCGCAAGGATGGTCGCAAGAGTGCGATCATGGCGCGGCGAGGCAACTCCCGAATGGGACTTTGCAGGCCCTCAAGGTGGCGGAGTCTGTGATTCTGGCGGGCATGTTCAGGGACGACGTGCGGTCGGCGCTACTGTACATCGAGACGGTGACGCGAAACGAATATAGGTACGATGGGGTTCTTATTGACGAAGAGAGGATTTTGGGGCTGGAGGTGCGTCATCTTTCATGGCCTTGGTGCCGATCTGCACCCGCTTTTGGAGATTATGACAACTTTTTTTGTTTCGCAGACCAGCAAAGACGACGAGATCGAGATTTCGTCTTTTGATGTTCACGTCCTTGGGTGATTTAGTGGGTTGTAAGATGAGCAGGCATTTATGGGGAAAGTGAGGTTTTCGGAACTTTTTCAAATGTGGTTCGTCTAGCCCGTGTAAATAAATACCGATAGACACAGCGGTCGTATAAGCGCCAGGTTACCATAAAAGACAACTGATTTCACAATAATGTACAGTAAAAGACGCGTAGTATAGTGGATGTCGCGGAAGACGAACAGTAGTAGACTGGTCGCAAGTGGCTGGAGTCCTCGATTCTCCAACTGGTATAGCTGTGCATAGTAGGACGTCCCAATAGGGTATCTGGGTCTCGATTGAAGATTACCTGTATCTGAGATTATTCAATCGTCATCAAACGTGCTGCTTCGGAGTACTGAAGCTGGCCAATCGGTTTTGATTTTGTATATACAGTTTTTGCCCCCTCGACATCCATTTTGACCGATTTTAAAACTACCAGCATTCATTTCAGACTTTTCCGACCAGCAGCGACACATGCACTGCGCAGCGGGACTTCTCAGACCATCGCCAATGCCAAGCCTACGTCCCAGACCGTTCTCTCTATGGGATGTTGGCTTCTCAAAGATCCTCCAGTCTCCACACGACCCCTCGTCCCTCATTCAAATGGCTGGTTACGAGCCTAGCTACCCTCCTGCTTTAAAATTAGTTGTACCGGTCCCTTTATCTAGATAGGTTCTGCGATGCCAACAGCCCATGGAGGGAACAATGACCAGCCTAGTTTCTAGGGTGATGTAAGGGTCAGCATCGGCCTGCGCTCGCTCGACACCAACAAGCCTGCGACTGACAAACACCGTCGCAGCGTCTATATGCCACCAATACTAGAAAACTAACATCCATCGACTACTAGCACGAGACGTCGTATCCCATAGACCCTGTACAATGTAGATACAATGCATATAAATCCCAAGGCCTCAATTTGTCAAGATATCAGCCCGCTACTGGTCACTTTCTCACTCTCACTTTCTCTGTGTGCCTCCGACGTTCTGAATCCGTTCCGCCCGCGTACCGCCACTTTTCTGCTTACCTATCTTATCTCTCAGTTCTCGCCTACGTCTTCCCCTTGGGTTGACCCCCTTCATACTCGCATAGCATTTACAATGAATACGTTCGACCCATAACTCTTTTTAAACGATTTCAGATCAAATGTCACCACAAATAGCCTCTTCCCATATGCTTCCGACCATCATTCAAGTAGCTATCTATGAAAGCTATATCAGCGATCATCTTCATAGACGCAAGATCAAACAAACAAACTTTTGTATCCATAAGAAAGGCTATAATCTGCTTTGTAGTATACCCTCGATAAGATGCGGTGAAAGTGAATTGCTCCCTAATTTTCAACATGATATTTCCTTTCCAGAATCCCGAATCGGCTTGAGTGAGAGCAGATTTAGCTGAAATGCCAGAAAGGCACAAAGTCGCAGCATGCTTGAAAATAAGAATAATTGCTATTTCAAATGATAAGTGTGCTAAAAGAAGTAATAAAGGCAAATACCTAGTCTCAGATGATAGGCGCTGTTGCGGGCAAGGTTGTGCTAAGACATGTATGATAATGAGTGGGAGCAGATGGAAATAATAAGTGAACAACAGCACCTTTGCAACGATTGAAAGAGACATAACATGTGATACCTAATAACGGAGTGAGAATAATAACTGAATGAGTAATAAATTACTTACAATCTAGATATACAAATACGGATACCATTGATAGATGTGAAAGAGAGGAAGACGAGAAACTCACGTGCTAAGGGATAGGGACGAACTTCATCCGTAAATGTGAAAGAGTTGTAGGAACAGCTGGCACTCACGCTCTGTAATACAGAGGGCAGATGTTGTTAGTAGGCTTAAAACAGTGCCAGGGATTGCGTCAACTCGCCTGCTACAAAGCCGAGGGCGGATATAGTCAACGAGCTTGAAATGGTGGCAGGGACGACAGCAACTGACCAACTAAATGTCCAATGGCGGGCTTCATCAGCGGGCTAAAAAGGGTACCAGGGGTATCAGCAGCTCACAGACTGCAGAGCGGACGGTAGGCTTGATCAAAACGCTTGGAAAAATACCACGGACAACATCAACTCACTTCCTGTAAAGCCAAGACCCGCTTCATCAGTGGCCCTGAAAGATTACCAGAGACAGTAGCGACACACTCTCTGCGGAACCGAAAACAGGCTTGGTAAGGGGGCTCGAAATGGTGCAAGGGGCAGCACCAACTCACCGACTGTAAAGCCAAGGACATGCCTGGTAAGCGAGCTGGGACCAAAACAAGGGACAGCAGCGTCTCACCAACTGCAGGGCCAAGAGCAGGATTAGTAAGCAGGCTTGAAAGGGCGCCAGGAACAAGACCGCCTTACCAACTACAAAACGGACGGTGGGCTTTATCAGCGAGCGCGAAACAGCGCCAGAGAAAGCAGCTACTGACCAACTACGGAGCCAAGAGCGGGGTTGATGAGCAGGCTGGCAACGGTGGGAAGAGCAGCTGCGGCTCACCAACTGCAAATTCGAGGCGGGCTTGTTGAGCATGTTTGAAAGGGTGCCAGGGACAATATTGACTCACTCTCTGCAGAGCCGAGGGTATGCTTTGTCAGCGGACTTGAAGCGTCGCTTGGGACAGCAGCTACTCACTCTCTGCAGAGCAAAGGACGGGCATGGTTAGCAGCCTGAAACTATGCGAGGGCGAACAGCAGCTCACTCTCTGAAAAGGTGGGGGTGGACATGATTAGAGGACCTGAAACAATGCAATGAACAGCGGCGACTCACAGACTGGAGAGATAAGGTCAGGCATAGTGAAAGGCATTAAACTGTGCCAGAGACGACAACAACAACTCACAGACTACATAGCAGAAGGTGGACTTGGTCAGCGGGATAGGAACGGTGCCAGGTGCAGTAGAGACGCACTCTCTATGGAGCGGAGGGAAAGCTTGGTCAGTGGGCTTGAAACAATGGCAGGAACAGCAGCCACTCACTCTCTGAAAACGGAGGGAAAAGCTTGGTCAGCAAACCGAAAATGGTGCCAGGTACAACGGTGACTCACCGTCTGCAGAGCCGAGGACGGACTTCGTCAGTAGGCTTGAAGCAGTGACCAGGACAGTAGCAAGTCACCTGCTATAAAGGGCATGATGGGTCAAGTCAGTGGGGTTAAAAGGGCACAAATTACTGCGGGTTCTCACCAACTACAGAGCCAAGGGCGAGCTTCGTCAGCAGCCTCAAAATGGTGCTAAGGCCTAAAGCGACTTACATCCTGTGCAGCCGAGTGAGGGCCTGATGAATAGGATAAAAACAGTGCCAGGAACAGCAGCCGCTCACCTCCTAAATGGCCGGGAGGGGGCTTGATCAGCATGTGTGAAACCATGCTAGAGATAGTAGGGACTCACTTCCTGCAGAACCGTATGTGGGCCTGGTAAGCGGGCATGAAAGAGTGCAAGGAACAACATTGGCCCACCTCCTATAGAGTTGAAGCGAGACTTAGTCAGCACACATAGATCTGTGCCAGGAACAGCAGTAGCTCACTTCCTGCAGTGCCTAGAGCGGGGTTAGTCAGCGAACATGAAACAAGGCTGGAGGTAGCAGCAGCTCACCAACTGCAACATAATAGGTAGACGTGGTCAGTGGGCATGAAATAGTGCAAAAGACACCACCGACTCACGAACTGTAGAACCGAAGGTGGGCATGGTCAGAGAGTTTGAAACGGTGTCATAGACAGCAGCGACTCACAGACTAGAGGGACAAAATGAGCTGGGTCAGCAAGCTTGAAACGGTGCCAGGGAAAGTTGCGACTCACTTCCTGCAGTTCCAAGGGCGGGTGAACTAAGCGGGATTGAAACAGTGTCAGGGACAGCAGCGACCCACCTCCTGTACAGCGGCAGATGCGGTTGGTGGGTGAGTTTGGAACATTGACAGGGAGAGCAGCAACTTACCTCCTACAGAGATGCAAATGGGCGTGGTCAGCAGGTTTAGAAAGGGGCCAGGGGTAGCAAGGACTCACGAACTGCAGAGCCATGGGTGGGCTTGGTCAATGAGCTTGAAGCAGCGCCAGGGACAGTAACTCACCACCTGCAGAACCAAGAGTGTGCCTAGTAAGTGGGCCTGAAACCGTGCCAGGGACATCACCAACTCACTCTCTGGAGAATGAAGGGGGGATTGTGAGTGGACTTAAAACATTGCCAATAGCAGTAGCGACACACCAACTGCGCAGTGAAGAGAAAGTTTAACCAGCGGGCTTAAAGGAGTCCCAGGAAGAGCAGCAACTCACCAACTAAAGCAAAGGGCGGGCTTAGTCAGCGACCTTGACCCGTGCCAGGGACAGGAACGACTCACAGACTACAAAGCCAAAGGGTGGCTCGGTCAGCAGACTCGAAACCTTGTCAGACACAGTAGCAACACACCAACTGCAGAGCCAAGGTCGAGTTTGGTCAGTGGGCATGAAACGGTCCCAAGGGGAGGGGGGGCAGCAACTCACTCTCTGTAGAGCCGAGGGGGCCTGGTAAGCTGGCTGAAGATGGCGCCAATGAAAGTAGCGACTCACCAACTGCGAATCCAAACATTTAAGTAATTGTTCTCGAAAAGGCGCTGGGGATAGCCACGACTCACCAACTGCAGATCCGATTGCGGGCTTGGTCAACAGGTTTGAAACCGTGGCAAGGACAATGGGGACTCACCAACTGCATATCCGAAGGCAGGCCAGATTAGTGGGCATGGAGTGGTGTCAGGGACGGCATGACTTACCGCCTGTAAAGCGGAGGGCAGGCTGGGTCACAGGGCTTGAAACCATGCCAGGGAAACCTAGAAACTCACCTCCTTCAAGGGAAAGAACGGGCTTAGTGAGTAGGCCAGAAATAGTGCCAGGTTCAGTAGCGACTTACCAACTGCAGAGCCGAGGGCAGGCTTGGTGAGTGGGGTTCAGACAGTACCAGGGACAACAATGACAAACCTCCTGCAGGGTCAAGAGCGAATGTGGTCGTTGAGTTTGATACGGTGCCAAGGACATCCGTGACTCACTTCCTGCAGGCCAAGGGTGTGGTTGATCAGCGGGATAGAAACAGCGGGAAGGACAGAAGTGACTCACTCTCTGCAAAGCCAAGGGTCGGCTTGGTCACTGGCAAGAAACGGTGCTAGCGGTAAAATTAACTCACCAACTGAAGAGGAAAGGGCGAGTTTCATCAGCAGGCTTGAAACATTACCGGGAACAGCAGAAACTGACCAACTGCAGCGCCAAGGGTAAGTTTTGTCAGCAAACTTGAGACGGGGGCAAGGGAAATAAGTGACTCACTCTCTATAAAGCACGGGGGGGGGGGGGGCTGAGTGAGCAGGCTTTAAGCGGCGCTGGAGAGGCCAGCTACTAACCAACTGCAGAGCCAATGGCGGGTTTGGTCAGCGGGTTTGGAACATTGCCAGGAGTGGCAGTGAATCACCTTCTACAGAGTGGATGGGCTTGGTCAGCACGGTCAAAATGGTGCCTGGGATAGCAAACACTCACTTCCTGCACGGAAGACAGTGAGCGTAGTCAGTGGTCTTGAAGCGGTGTCATGGACAGCAACAACTCACTCTCTACAAATAAGAGAACGGAGTTGGTGAGCCGGCATTAAAGGGTGCCAGGGATAGTGGTGACTCACGGACTACATATCCAAGGGCAGGATCGGTAAGCGAGCTGGAAAGAGTGCCAGCGAAGGCACCAACTCACCTTCTGGAAAGGCGAGGGCATGGTTTGTCAACAAGCTGGGCATGGCATCAGGGACACAAACGACTGACCTCCTCCAAAGCCGAGGGCGGGTCTGTCAGCTATTTCCAAATGGTACAAAGAAAAGCAACGACTCACCCACTAGAGAACAGAGACCAGGCTCGATGAGCAGTCTTAAATTGTAGCAGGGACAGCAATATTCACCAACTTCAAAACCAAGGGCGGGCTTGGTAAGCGGGCTTCAGCAATTTCCAAGAATAGCACCAACTTACTCTCTGCAGAGCCGAAGATGAAGTTGTTGAGGAAGCCAGCAACGGCACTAATGAGAGTAAGGACTCACTCTCTGAAAAGAGGGGGGTGGGCGTGGTTAGCGGGCTTGAAGCGGTGCTAGGGACGACAATCACTCACACTCTGCAAAAATCAGGGTGGGCTCAGTCAGCAAGCATATGCGGCATAGGGGACCTCAGTCGCTCACTTCCTGCACAGACGAGGGTGGGGTAGGTCAGCGAGGTGGGGAGAGTGCTAGAGAAAGTAATGGCTCACCCACTGCAGAGGCAATGGTGGGTCTGATGAGGGGGGTCGAAATGGTAACAGGGACAGGAGTGGCTCACTCGCTGCAGGGTTGGGGCCAGGCTTGGTCAGGGGTTGTGTAAGAGTGGCGGGGACAGTAATGACTCACCTCCTGCAAAGCCCAGTGCATACTTTGTTAGTGGACGTGAAATGATGCCCGGGACAGTAATAACTGACCTCCTGCAGAGATAAAGCTGGGCTTAATCTGCGGGCATAAAAAAGTGCCAGGGAAAGAAACGACTCACAAGCTAGAGGGGCAAGAGCCAACCCATCAGAGAAGTTGAAACAGTGCCAGGAAAAGGAGCAAATTACCTCCTGCAGAGCCAAGGGGGTGTCGGTCAGCAAGCTGGAAATGGTGCCGGGGACAACAGTGGCTCACAAACTAGAGAGCAGAATATGGGATTTGTCAGTGGGATCAAAACGGTGCCAGTAATAACGGCGACTCACACTCTACAGAGCCAATAGTGAGATTGATCAGCTCACGTGAAACTGGCAAGGGCAGTAGCGACACACCCTCTGCAGAGCGGAGAGAAGGCTTGATTAGAGGACTTGAAAAGGCGCCAGAGACAACAGTGGCTCACCTCCTGCAAAGCCATGAGCGGCTTGGTTAAAGGACTTGAAAGAGTGTCGGGGATAGAAATGGCTCACCTCCTGAAAATCCGCGAGCGCACTTGGTCAGGCAGCTCAGAATGGCGCAAGAGACATCAGCGACTCACCAACTACAGTGCCAAGGGCAGGCTTGGTCAGCGCGCATGGGAAAGTGCCAGGGAGAAGAGTGTCTGACCTTCTATTATGGTGAGGGCGAGCTTGGTCAGTGAACTTGAAATGGTTAAGGGGACAGCATTCTCACTATCTGCAGGTTGAGGGCAGGTTTGGTCGGTGTACTTAAAATACTGTCAGTAACAGCAGCAACTCACTTTCTGCAGAACCGAGAGTGGGCTTTGTTAGCGGGCTTAGACGATACAAAGGACAGCAGCAACTAACCAGCTGCAGGGTTAACAGCAGTCTCGGTTAGGGGGCTTCAAACGATGCCAGAGAGAGCGGTGACTCACTAACTGAAGAACAGGGCGTAGTTTCATAAGCCTGCTTGATACAATTTCGGGAATACCATCGACTCACTTCCTGCAAAGCAGAGGCCAAACTTGGTCGGCGAGCTTTAAACGAAGTTAAGGAAAGCAATGACTCACTCTCTATATGACCGAGAGGGGGATTGGTCAGTGGGATTAAAAAGGTGCCAGTGACAGCAGTGACTCACGTCCTACAGATTCAAGGAGAGGAATTGTCAGTGGGATTAATATGGTTCCATGGAGAGTAGAGACTCACATCCTACACAGCAGATGGGGAGGTTCAGCAGCAGGCTCCTACAGGCCCAAGGAAGGCAGCGACTCACCAACTGCGAAGCCAAATTTTTTTGGCTTGGTCAAATGGAATTGCAACAGTACCAGGCATAACAGTGACTCACTCTCTGCATGGCGAAGGGCGTGATTGATAAGCGCGATTTAAATGGTGGCAGGGACAGCAGCGACCCACCAACTACAAAGCCGAGAGCGGGCATAATCAGGAGTCCTGAGATGGTGACAGGGAATAAGCAACTTACTCCCTGCAAAGCCAAGAGCAGATGTGGTCAGCAAGGTTGAAAGGTGCCGGGGATGACAGCAACTCACCTCCTACAGAACCGATGGAGGGTATCATCAGCGAACTTGAAATGTGCATGGGATAGCAGCAACTAACCAACTGCAGGGTCGAATGCGGACTTTGTCAGTCGGCATGAAACGGATCCAGAAACAGCCGCAAATTACCTCCTGCAGAGTAGACGGTGAGCTAGGTCAGCGGGCTTGAAAACACTGACACGGAAAGAGTAACTTACCAATTGCAGAGCAGAGGACTGGGTTGGTTAGTGGACGTTAAATTTTGCCAGGAACAGCAGCAACTTACCCCATGCTGAGACGAGGGAAGGCATGGAAAACGGACCCAAAGCCATGCCAGGTGCAGAAGCGACTCACCTCCTAGAGAACCAGGGGAGGGCTTAGTCAGCAGGGTCGAAACAGTGCCAGAGGCAGCAGCGACCCACTCTCTGAAAAGGAGGGGGCGCGCTTGGTCAGTGAATTTCAGAGGCACAAAGGGCAGAAGCAAAGCACCATCTTAAGAGTTGAGGGCACCCTTCGTCAGCAGACTTGAAATGATGGCAGGATGAGCGGTGACTCACTTTCTACAAAGAAAAGGGTTGGCTTAGTAAGCGAGATGATGCCAGGTAGTGTAGTGGCTAACCCTCTACACAATCGAGGGCAGGATTGGTCAGGGGTATTGAAACGGTGCCAAGACTAGGAGCAGCTCACCAACTGGGAAGGCGAGGGTGGGCTTGTTCAACAGGGGTGAAACGGCGTAAGAGATAGGAGCGACTCACTCTCTGCAAGGCCAAGGGTGGGCTTTGTGATCAGGTTCGAAGCGGTGCTAGGGACAACAACAACATACACTCTGCAGAGACAAGGGAGGGTTTAGTCAGTAGGCCTCAAAAATTGCCGGGGAGAACTGAGACTTACCAACTGCAGGACCATGAACGGGCTTGGTCAACAACCTTGAAACAGTCCAAGGGACAGCAGCGACTCACCAACTTTACAGCCAATGACATACTTGATGAGCAGGTTTGGAACAGAGAGAGGTACAGCAGCGACTCACATCCTATAAAGGGAAAAGCGGCCTTGGTTAGTGAGTTTGAAACGGTGCCAGTAATAGCAGAGACTTACGCTCTACAAAGCCAAGGGGAGGATTGGTGAGCGGGCTTGAAAGTGCCAGGAACAGTAGCGGCTCACCTCCTGTGGATGAGCACAGGTTTGCTCAGCGGGCATGAAAAGGTGCCAGCCACAGCAGCGACTCACTCTCTGATAAGCCGAAGAGGGCCTTGGTCAGCAGGTTTGAAACAGTTGTATTGACACCAGTGTCTCACTTTCTGGGTAGCCGTGGGCAGACTTGGTCAGTAGGCCTAAAAACAAAGCCAGGGACAGCAATAACTCACTCCCTGAAGAGGCAAGGGTAAGCTTGATCAGGAAGCTTGTAAAGGTGCTAGGAAATGTAGCGACTCACCTCCTATAGAGTAGAGGGTGGGCTTGTCCAGCTAGCTTCAAACTGCAACAGGGACTGCAGTGACTCACCTCCTGCAGAGCCGACGGTAGGTTTGATTAGCACACCAGAAATGACACTGGAGTCAACAGTGACTTACAATCTGTAAAGCCGAAGGCGGGCCGGGTCAGCACGCTTGAAACAGCTACAAGGACAGCAGCGACTTGCCAACTGCAGAGGTGAAGGTGCACTCGGTCAGCGTGCCTGAAATAGAGCCTGGGGCAGCACCAGCACACCTCCTGCAGGGCAGCGGGTGGACCCGGTCAGTGAGCTCAAAGTGGTGCCAGGGATAGCTGCAACCCACTTTCTGTAAAGCCAAGCGTGGGCTTGGTCAGCAGGCTTGAAGCGGTGCTATGCTCATCAGCGATTCACCTTCTGGAGCAGAGGTAGGCTTAATCAGTCGACTTTAAACAATCCCAGAGATGATAGTAACTCACTCTCTGCAGAGCCGACGGTGGGCTTGGTCAGCGGGATGGAAGAGGTGTTAGGTAAAGTAGGCACTCACATCCTGCAAAGTGGAGGGTGAGCTTTGTCAGCGCGCACGAAATCGAGCTGAGCGCATTAGAGACTCACCTCCTGCAGGGCAGCGAGTGGGCCTGGTCAGCGAGCTTGGATAGGTGCCAGGGATAACAGCCAACTCACTCTCTGTTGAGCCAGGGTGGGCCTGTTCAGTGTGCTTGAAATGGTGCCAGCGATGGCAGCGACTTACCAAATTTAGACCCTAGGGTGTGTTAGGTAAGCGTACCTAAAATTGCGTCAGGGATAGCAGCGACTCACTCTCTGCAGAGTCAAAAATGTGCTTTCTCAGCGGGCTTTAGACGGTTCCATGAGCACCAGCAACTCACCTCCTGCGAAGACAAGGGCGAGCTCTGTCAGTGAGCTTGATATGATGGCAGGAACAGCAACAACTCACTCTCTGCAGAGCCGGCGGCAGGCTTGGTCAGTGGACCTGAAAGGGCGTAAGGGAAGGGAGTGACTCACCTCCTACGAGCAGAAGGTGGGCCTGGCCTGCGGGCTTTGAACTGTGACAGACACTATGGTGACTCACCTTCTGCAGAATCGGCGGCGGGCTTGGTCAGCGTGCTCAAAATATTGCCACGACAAGCAGAGGCTCACCCTCTGTAGTACCGAAGGCACACCTGGTCAGTGGGTTTGAAACAGTTACCGGGAAAGTAGAGACTCACCAACTGCAGAGCCAAAGGTGCCCTCGGTCAGTGTGCTTCGAACAGAACTTGTGGTAGCAGCAACTCGCCTCCTGTAAAGCAGCGAGTGGTCTGGGTCAGCGAGCTTGGAGTAGTACCAGGGCTAGCAGCAACCCACTCTCTGTAGAGTCAAGGGCGGGCTTGGTCAGCGGTGGCAATACTATGCTAGGGAAAGTGGTGACTCACCTCCTGCAGAACAAATGGCGGGCTTGGTCAGCGGGCTCGAAACATTCCAAGAGACAGGAGGAACTCACTCTCTGCAGAGTTAATGGTGGGTTTGGTCAACGGCATCATGGAAAAAGTGCCAGGGGAAGTAGAGACACACCTTCTGCAAAGCAGAGGGTAAGCCTGGCCAGCGACCCTCAAACTGAGACAGGGACTGCAGGACTCACCTCCTGTGGAGTCGATGGTGGGCTTGGTCAGCGGGCTTTAAATGGTGCCAGGGACAACAGCAACGAACCAACTGTAGAGCCGAAGGTGGGCTTGGTCAGTGGGCTTGAAACTGAGCTTGCACCACAACGACTTACCCCCTACAGAGCAGTGAGTGGGCTCAGTCAGCGAACTTGAAGCGGTACAGGGATCGCGGTGACTAACTCTCTGTTGAGCCAAGGGCAAAAATTGTAAGGGGGCGTTAAACGGTTCCAGGGACAGCAGCGACTCACCCGCTGCAGAGACCAGTCCATGCTTGTTCAGAGGGCTTGAAACGGTTCCAGGGACAGGAGACACTCACCTCCTGCAAAGCCGAGGGCATGGTGAGTCAGTGTGCTTAGAACAGTGCCAGAGACAGCAGCGACTCACCTCCTGTATGGCCTGGGGTGAGCTTGGTGAGCTTGTTTGAAACGGTTGCAGGGATAGCAGCAACTCACTCTCTGCAAAGGCGAGGGCAGGCTTTTTAAACGTGCTTGAAACATGTTATTTACAGTAGTGGCTCACCTCCTATGTAGCGGTGTCGGTCAGTGAGTGGGCTTCAAACTGTGTCAGGCACAGCACCGACTTACCTCCTACATAGCCAAGGGCAGGTTTTGTCAGCGCATTTGAAGCGGTGGTAGAATAACAGCGGCTGACAGTCTGTAGAGCACATGTTGGCCTTGGTCAGGGTTTTTGACGCTGTGCCAGGGATAGCAACAACACACCTCCTGCAAAGCCAAGAGCGGGCTTGTTTATGTAGCTTTAAATGGTGCAAGGGACAGCAGCGACACACATCCTGAAAAGTGGAGGCCAAGTCTGGTCAGCTGGCTAGAAACGGTGCCAGGGTCGACAACAACTCACTGTCTGCAGAGCCAAAGGCGGGCTTGGTGAAAAGACTTGAAAGCGTGTCAGGGACAGCAATGACTTACCTCCTGAAAAGCCGAGAGCGGACTCGGTCAGGCGGCTTAGAACAGCACAAGAGACATCAGCGACTCACCAACTGCAGTGCAAAGGGCAGGCCTGGTCAGTGCGCTTGGGTAAATACCAGGGATAAGAGTGTCTGACCATCTGTTGAAGCGAGGGTAGGCTCTGTTAGCACACTTGAAACAGTTACAGGGACAACAGCCTCACTATCTGTATGGTAGAGGGCGGGCTTAATCGACATACTTAGAACGCTGCCAGGAAGACTCACTCTCTGTGAAAACGGATGTAGGCTTTGTCAGCGGGTTTAGACGGTACGAAGGACAGTAGCAACTAACCAACTGCAGGATCAAGGGGGGCCTTGGTCAGTAGGGTTCAGTGGCGCCAGGGACTACGACGACTCACAAACTGAAGCACAGGGAGCGAGCTGGGTGAGCAGGGTTGAAACAGTGCCAGGAATAGCAGTAACTCACCTCCTGCGAAGAAAGGCCATGCGTTGTCAATGAGACTTAAATGAGTCGAGGAAAGCAACGACTCACTCTCTGTAGGGCCAAGAGGGGTATTGGTCAGCGAGCTTGAAACAGTGCCCGAAATAGCAGCGACTCACGTCCTGCAAACCCGAGGAAATACTTTGTGGGTGGGCTTGAGACGGTGCCAGTGACAGCATGGACTCACCTCCTGCACAACCGAAGGGAGGCTTAATCAGCGAGATGCAACAGATGCCGGGTATAGTAGCGTCTCACCAACTGAAAAGCGGAGTGTGGGCTTTGTCAACGGTCTTGTAACGATACCAGGGATATCAACGACTCACTCTCTGCATAGCGGCGGGCACGGTTAATCAGCAGGATTCATACAGTGCCAGAGTCAGCAGTGACCTACCAACTGCAGAGCCAAGAGTGGGCTCAGCCAACTGCCTTGAGACGGTGGCAGGAAAATATGTAACTTACTCTCTGCAGAGCCGACAGCAGGCGTGATCAGTGCGCTTGAAAGGGGACTGAGACGACAGCAACTTACCTCCTGCAGACGCGAGGACAGGCTTAGTCAGCGAACCTGAAACAGTGCTGGGACAGGAGCGACTCACCATCTACAGACCCGCATACGAACTTGGTGAGTGGGCCTGAAAGGGACTCAAAGACGGCAGATAATTACCTCCTGCAGAGTAAGTAGACGGCGGGCTAGGTCAGCGTATCCGAAACGGTGCCACGGAATACAGCGACTCACCAACTGTAGATCCAAGGGTGGGCCTGGTCACTGGCTTGAAATGGTGCCAGGGAGAGTAGCAACTCACCATCTGTAAATAACAGGTTGGACTTGGTCAGGGGTTTTAAAGAGTGCCAGGGATAGCAGCCACTCACTCTCTGCAGAGCAGCTGGCTAAGCAGGCATTGAAAGGTGCGAGGGATGGCTGGGACTCACCTCCTTCACAGCCGACGTTGAGCCGGTCAGCAGGTTTTAA
This sequence comes from Lactarius evosmus, assembly GCA_951394315.1. Taxonomy (NCBI): domain Eukaryota; kingdom Fungi; phylum Basidiomycota; class Agaricomycetes; order Russulales; family Russulaceae; genus Lactarius; species Lactarius evosmus. The sequence goes on from OX596124.1 coordinate 406,599, forward strand.
AAGGTAGGGTACAAGACAGTCAAGTGACGGCAACGACTCACCTCCTGCAGAGCCAGGGCCAGGCTGGGTCAGCAGGCTTAAACAGTCCCATGGATAGCAACGGCTCACTCTCTGCAGAGCCGGGAGCAGGCCCGGTCAGTGGACTTGAAGGGGCGCCAAGGACAGCATTAGCAACTCACCTCCTGCAGAGCCGAAGGTGGGCTTGGTCAGAGGGCATGAAATAATGCCTAGGACAGCGGCAACTCACTCTCTTCCGAGCCTAGAGTGAGCTCTGTCAGCAGGCTGGAAAAAATGTTAGGGAACGTAGCGACTCACCTCCTGCAGAGCAGCGGGCGGGTTTGGCTGGCGGTTTTCAAACTGTGACAGAGACCTCCGTGACTCACCTCCTGCAGAGGCGACGGCAGACTTAATTAGGGGGCTTAAAATGGTGCCAAGGCCAGCAGGGACATACTATCTGTAGAGCCGGTGGCAGGCTTAGTCAGTGCGCTTGAAATGGCTACAGGAACATAGCAGCAACTCACCAACTACACAGCCGTATGTGCGCTAGGTAAGTGTGTTTCAAACGGAACTTGGGGCAGCACCGACTCACCTCCTGCAAAGCAGCGGGTGGGCTTGGTCAGCGAAATTGAACGAACCAGGGAGAGCAATGACACACTCTCTGCAGAGCCAAGGGCGGGGCGTTCGGTCAGCTTTTAATCTGTGGAATGGACACGAGCAACTCACCTCCTGCAAATCCAACGGCAGGCCTGGTCAGTGGGCTTGAAGCAATCTCAGAGTCGAAAGCAACTCACTTTCTGCAAAGCCGATGGTGGGCCTTGTCAGCCGGCTCGAAAATTTGTAGGGGAACGTAGTGACTCACTCTCTGTAGTGCCAAGAGTGGGCTTGGTTAACAGCCCTGAAGCAGTGCCATGGACATAAGCGACTCACCTCCTGAAGAGCCGAGGATGGGCTTGGTCAGTGGACAGAAAAAAAAAACAATCCCATAGATAGGAACAACTCACTCTCTGCAGAGCCAACGGCAGGATCGGTCAGCGGGATGAAGAAGGTGAGGGAAAGTAACGACTCACATCCTGAAAATCGGAGGGTGAGCTTTACCAACGGGCTTGAAACTGTGGCAGGACTTACCTCCTGCAGAGCCGATAGCGGGCCTGATCAGTGCACCTCAAATGGTGGCAGTGGCAGCAGCACTCACTCTCTGTAGAGCCAAATGTAGGCTTGGTCAGTGGGCTTTAAACGTTATCAGGGATGGCAGCAACTAACCAACTGCAGAGCCGAAGATGTGCTTGGTCAGCTGGCTTGAAACTGAGCTCGCTACGAAGCGACTCACCTCCTGCAGAGCAGCGAATGATCTTCGTCAACGAGCTCGAAGGGGTATCAGGAAACACTGTGACTAACTCTCTGTACAATCAAGGGTGGGCTTCGTCAGTGGGCGTTAAACGGTGCCAAGGACAGCAACGACTAACCAACTATAGAGCCCAAGTGAGAGATTTCTCAGCAGGTTTGAAATGGTCCCCAGGACAGTAGCAACTTACCTCCTGCAGAACCGAAGGTGGGCTTGTTCAGCGTGTGTGAACAGTTCCAGGGACAGTAGCGACCCACCAATCGTAGACCCTAGGGTGCGTTGGGTAAGCGCGCTTGAAACGGTGCTGGGGATAACAGCTACTCACTCTCTGCAGAAACGAGGGCGGGCCAAGTCAGGACGCTTGAAACGGTATGTCGACAAAAGCGACTTACCTCCTGCACAGCCGATGTCGTTCGTTCAGTAGACTTGAAACGGTGCTGGGGAATGCAGCAACTCACCTCCTGCGCAGCCGAGGGCAGGGTGGGTCAGCGCGTTTGAAATGGTGCCAGAGATAGTAGCAACTTACGGTCTGTAGAACACAGGGCGGGCTCGGTCAGGGAGCCTGAAACTGCGCCAGGGAGGGTAGTGACTCACCAACTGCAAAGCCAAGAGCGGGCTGGGTCACACCACTTGAAATGGTCTCAGGGACAGTAGCGACTCACCAGCTGCAGAGCCGAACGTGGTCTGGTAAGTGGGTTCAAAACGTTGCTGGGGACAACTGGGACTCACATCCTGCAAAGCGAAGGGTGGGCTTAGTCAGCGGGCTTGAAACGGTGTGAAGGGCAGTAGTTACTTACCTCCTGCACAGCCGAGGGAAGGCGTGGTTAGTGTGCGGGCCAGGGAAAGTAATAACTTACCACCTACAGGGCAGATAGCGGACCTGGTCAGTGGGTTCGAAACAGCTCTATAGACAGCAGCGACTCACTTTCTGCAGGGCCAGGGGCGGGCTTTGTTAGCGAGCTCGCACTTGTGCTAGTAATTACACCATCTCACCTTCTGCAGAGCCGTGGGCAGGATTAATCAGCGCACTTGAAATGATTACAGAGAAAGCAGCTACTCGCCAACTTCACGGCCAAAATTGAGTTTCGTCAACGGGCATGAAACGGCTGCTGGGGCAGAAGCAACGTACCTCCTGGAAATGCGAGAACAAGCCCTGTCAGCCCACTTTAAAAGGCTCCGGGGACAGTCTCCACTCACCGACCGCAGATTAGAGGGCTGGCCGAGTCAGCATGCTAGAAGTGGTTCCTTGAGATAGCAGTGACTCACTCTCTGCACATCAGAGGGCGGGCTTGGTCAGCTCGCTTGAAATTATGCCAGGGATAGCAGCCATTTACCAACTGCGATGGCTAGGGAGGTCTCTGTCAGTTAGTTATAAGGGCGCAGGGGCAGCAGCGAATCACCTCCTTTAGAGCCTTGGGTGGAACTGGTTAGTGGGTTTTAGACAGTGCCAGGGACAGCAGCAACTCACGAACTGCAAAAGTGAGAGCGTGATTGTCCAGTGGGATTGGAAGGCGCAAGAGGCAGCAGTGACTCACCAACTGGAGAGGTAAGGACGGGTTGGCTAACAGACTCGAAACAGTGCAAGTGACGAGAGCGACTCACCGACTACAGAGCAGAGAGCGTGCATCGTCAGCGGTCGTGACCAGGTGTGATGAACAGGAGTTACTGACCTCCTGCAATGTCAAGGGTGGGATTGGTTAGTGAGCTTGAAACACCGCCTGGCACCGTAGTGACTCACCAACTGCAGGGCCGAGGGCGGGCTTTGTCAGCAGCCTTCAAATGGTGTCGGGGACAGCAGCAACTTACTCTCTGCAGAGCCGAGGGCATGCCTAGTCAGTAGGATTTAAACAGTACCAGGGACACTAGCACGTCACCTCCTGCAGAGTTGTGACCAAGGCAAATCAGTGGGCTTGAAACGGTACCAGGGGCCGCAGAGACCCACCAACTCCAGGGCCAAGGGCAGGTTTGATCAGCGGGCTTAGAACGGTGCTATGGGCAGCAGCGACTCACCATCGACAGGGCCGAGGGCTGGCTTGGTTAGCGAGCTTGAAACGGTACCAGAGACACCAGCGACTCACCTCCTGTAAAGTGGTGGGAAGGCTTGGTCAGCACGCTTAAAATGGTGCCAAGGACAACAGCGACCTACCAACTGTAGAGCCAAGGATGTGCTTGCTTACCAGAGTGAAAAGGTGTTAGTGCTAGTAGCGACTTACTTCCTGTAGAGTGGGGGACCAGCTTTGTCAGCGCTCTTGAAATGGTTTCAGAGACTGCAGCGACTGACTCTCTGCAGAGGTGAGGGTAGACTTGTTCAGCAGGCGTCAATAGGCGGCAGGGACAGCAGAAACTAACCAACTGAGGGCCAAGGGCGGGCTTTCTAAGCGGGCTTGAAACGATACCGGGGATAGCAGCGACTCACTTTCTACAGTGCCAAATGTGGGCTTGGTAAGAGTGCTTGAAACGTTGGCGGGGCCAGCATCGACTCACCCTCTGCAGAGCCCAGGGTAGCCTCGATCAGCGGGTTTTAAATGGCACCAGGGACGGCAGGGACTCACTTCCTGTAGAGGCGACGGCGGGCTTTCTCAGCACACTTGAAACGGTGTCAGGGATAGGAACGGCTCACCAACTGCAAGGTTGAGGGCGGGCTGAGTCAGGGCTCTTGAACCAGTCCTACAGTCAGCGGCGACTCACCGACTGCACGGGCGAGAGAGCTTGGTCAGCAGCCCTGAAACTGCGCCAAGCATAGCACCAACTCACCTCCTGCAGAAAATAGGGTCGGCTTGATCAACAGGCTTGAACTGCTGCCACCGAAAGCAGCAACTCACCAACTGCAGAACCGGGGGTGGGCTTATTCAGCGTGCTTGAACTTGTGCCAGGGACTGCAGCGACTCACAGGCTGCGGAGCCAAGGATATACCTGGTTAGAAAACTTAAAGTGAGGCCTGAGACAACAGCAACTTACCAACTGCACAGCCGGGCGCGGGACGCGGGCTTGGTTAGCGGGCTCGATATGGTTACAGGGACAATATTAACTTGCCCTCTGTAGAGCCGGGGATGAACCTGGTCAGCGAGCTTGGAACGGTGTCAGCGATAACAATGACTCACTCTCTGCAGAGACAAGGGTAGGCATGGTCAGTGACCTTGGATAGGTACCAGTGACTCACGGACTGTAGAGCAGAGGGAGGGTTCAAGCCTGACAACGTGCCAGGGACAGTAGCAACTCACTTTCTGTTGAACCGAGGGTGGACTTGGTATGCGGGCTTGAACAAGTGCCAAGGACAGTAGCGACTCACCTCCTACACAGCAGGGGGTATGCGTGGTTAGCGAGTTCGAAATGGAACAGCAGCGACTTACCTCCTTCAGAGCCGAAGGCAGATCTGGTCAGGTGTCTTGAAATGGCACCAGGGGCAACAACTACTCACCTCCTACGGAAGTGAGGGCGTGCTTCAGCGGGATTGAAACCGTGCTAGCGACAGCAGCGACTCACTCTCTACAGAGCCGATGGAGGGCCTGCTCAACGGGTTCGAAATGGTACATGGGACAGTGGCGACTTACAAACTGTAGAAGGCGCGGGTGGGTTTTGTCAGCGTGTTCGAAACGATGCAAGGGACAACAAAGACTTACTCTCTTTAGTGTCGAAGGTGGGCTTGGTCAGCGTGCTTGAAACCATGCCAGTGACAACAACAACCCACTTCCTGTAGAGTCGACGACGGGTTCGGTCAGCAGTCTACATAACGTACCAGGGAAGGCAGCCACTCACCAACTGTAGGGCCAGGAGGGGGCTTGGTCAACCGGCTTGAATTGGCGGCGGGGATGGCAGCCACTCACCTCCTGCAGGGTAGAGGGTGGGTTTGTTAAGTGGACCTGATTCGGTTTCAGGGAAGATAGTGACTCACCGACTGTAGAGTCGCGGGCGAGCTCGATTAGCGGGCTGGTAATGGTCCTAGCGACGACAGCAACTTACTCTCTACAGAACCGAGGGCGCACTTGATTGGCAGGCTTGAAACGGTATCAGAGACAGCAGCGACTCACCACCTGCAGCAACATGGTTGGGCTTGGTCAGCGTTCTTCGAACAGCACCAGGCAGAACTGTGACTCACCTCCTGCGCGGACGATGGGGTGCTTGGTTAGTTGACTTGAAAAGGTACCACGGAGAGCAGTAACTCACTATCTGCAGAGCCGACGCCGTGTTTCGTCAGTGGGTTCAAAGGTCGCCAGTGACAGTGACAAATCACCTCCTGCAGAGCCCAAGAGGCCCTTTGTCAGAGATCTGGAAAATATTTCAGTGATGGCAACAACTTACTCTCTGCAGGGCCAACGGTGGTCTTGGTAAGCCGGCCTGAAGTGGAACTAGGGACAGTACGACCCACCGACTGCAAAACCGAGTACGGGTTAGGTCATCGCCCTTGAAACGGTTCTGGGTACAGCAGCAACTCACCAACTGCGAAGCCGAGGACAGTCTCGTTCAGCGGGCCTGAAAAGGTGCCAGGGACAGTAGCAACTCACATCCTCCAATGCCGATCGCGGACTTGCTTAATGGGCTATAAACGACTCCAGGGATAAAAGCGACTCACCCTCTGTGAGGTAAAGGGAGGCCTCAGTCAGCGCGCTTGAAAAAGTGCCCGGAAATGCAGTGACTCACACTCTGCGGAGTCATGGGTGGGCTTTCTCAGCGGCCTTGAAACGGTGCCAGGGATAACAACTCACTCTCTGTGGAGAAGACAATGGGCTTGGTCAGTGGGATTTAAACGGAGCTAGGGAAAGTAGCAACTGACTTCCTGCAGATCCCGCAGCGGGTTTTGTCGGCTGGTTTAAAACGGTCGGAGTTACTCACCTCCTGTAGAGCCGAGGGCGAGCTTTGTCAGTGGGCTTGAAACAGTGGCAGTGTCAGTAGCGACCAACCATCTACAAAACCGATTACGGGCTTGGTCATTGTGCTCGAAACGATATTAGCGACTCCAGTGACTTACCAACTTCAAAGCCGAGGGCGGACCTAGTCAGCGCGCTTGACACGGTTCCAGGGAGAGTAAGGACTCACTTTCTGCGCACCCAAGTACCGGCTCTGTCAGTGGAGCTGGACGGCTAGGGACGACGACCACTCACTCCCTAGTGACCAAAATCCGGCGCAGTCAGGCCAGTAGGCACGAAATGCGGTGAACCAGAATGTTCACTCACGACCTGCAGAGTGGGTGACATCGAGCATGAGGGGGGGAAGGGTCGCAATTGTTGAAACAAAGAGACTTGCCCAGATTTGAGGAAATGCAAAAAGACATGCACTAACGACATCTCTAGTGTTTTCTTTGTTGAGCCCAATGCGATTGACGCTTCATTGTCTCGTGAGAAAATAACTTTTCGCGACGCTTCACATGGAAAACTCACCGCTTGACTGCTACACTGACGCTGAGCTCCAAATTACTCTTCTGCACAGCCAGAAGCATCAAGGTGACCACGTCCTCATTCAATGCGTCGACTGTCTCTTCAAGAAGAGTATGGCAGCGTGTTTCCTCTTTTTGCATTTCTTTCGTAAGGGTGTTAGCACACGACCTGTATATTTGACTCTAAACGCACTTTCCAACCGTACGAACCTCGCACCCTCACCAATGTGATGCAGGTAGTACTGTTTAAACTGGCTTTCCGCCACATCATATACATTGTCACCCGGATTTCCGTAGTCCTCGACATGCATTTGGACGTTTCGTAGGAACTGGTCGTACTTGGTAAACACCACGATGACAGGAACTTGAAACCATTGCGTTAACCCAGTGACGAGTGTTCGCGAGTGTTCACAACGACCCACCATTCTCATCAGAGCAAATCCCCTTGAAAAATTTAAGATCAAGTTCCGGTCGTTGGTTGTCCATTGGGACGCAGTACCTCAAAACATGGCCATCAGTCGTCGCAATCGTGAATATTTAAGGGTCCAAACCATATGGCGTGCAATCTATTTCGCAGTTGCGCTTGTCTAGACTTTTCTCGAATGAATTTCTGCACGATCGCCAGTTCCTCGACGCTACCAGCCTCGAATCCGCGAGAGTCGTGAAAAATATAACCATCGTGATTGGAGTACACTATTTCGTCGTTGATGTTGTGCTCGCCACGCTAGATCGAGGATCAGCAACGGACTAAGCGAAGTAAGAGTGTCACCAACATCCATGGTCGGTTCAAGTCGAACCTGGGGGGAAGTGAGGTGAGACTGCCAGGGTTACAAAAAGGTTAGACCGCGTACCCGCTGTTTGTCTTTTTCCGTTTTCCGGTAAACAATCGGGCTGTCCGTAGTGTCACACAATCTCTGCAAGATAGATGTCTTTCCAGCATTTGCACGCCCTATAACGAGGACCCGGAAGTCGACCTTTGGGGGTTGACTATGGGGATTAGCAGTGCGAGAAGATTGATTGTTTCCCATGTTTGTTAGGTTTGGGAGGCAAGAGTCGCTCAGGCTGCTGATCGATATGATAAGTGACCGGCGCGACACAGTTCCTTTTTTGGCTCAATAATCTTATTCCTTTCTGCGACGCTGTGTCTCACGCTGTGCGATGTATGCGAAGACACCGCCTTGCGTTATCACGTTCAGATGGAGCGCTTCGGCGTAAGCGACGACCTACGTCCTGGTACTTCTTATCCAGGTCACCTTCTTCTGCGGGGGCGGGAGGTGTGGACGAACCTCGACTTTCGTAAATGTAAATTATTGCAACTGACCGCCCCATTCAGGTCTACGACTTCACCAGCGGAGCATTCTTGCCTGGTACAAGGCTCCAACCCTAGTGATCGACCGACAATTGGGTACTCCTACGTAACCCTTCCGTCTCTCACGAACTCAGAGGACCACAAACTGAAGTGGCAAGGACTCGGACTCGGGATACAAATCTTGGACGCCGGTATAGCGGTGCACGAACATGATCCCATCGCAGCTCTGACGGCGTGCGTATTTCCTGCTTTCCCTTCACTCGACAAATTGACGTCTGGAGAAGGAACCGGACAAAGAATAGTCCAATCAACCCCTGGAATTACGATTGCTCAGCTTCTCCACCGGCCAACCCCATCCCCTTGCCGAGCGGCCCATCATCTTCATTGCGTCAATAAGTCTGATCCTCGGTCACTGCAACGTTTTGATCGAGATTGTAGGAGATTTCCTCGCTCCTCTTATCACGTTTCCGTTGGCGCGGGATGCGAATGAGGATATATTCTTCCTGGTGCGCTGGAAGACGGGCGAGGCCCATTGCGTGAGTCTCCCGTAGCTACTCCCCTTTCTCGCCATTAAATCTGCCTGTCCGGTTGCGCTCCTCCGAATGGAGTGCCTACGCTTACTCCAGCTTTTCACTGAGGAGACGCTCGTCATTCCCAACCCCATCCAAAATACCCTCGAAATTGTCAGGATCGTCGTCGACAGAAGAGACGACGACGTTCCGCGGCTCGTTCTCCTATGCACATCAGGCCTCCCACCGCTCGCCGAACACGCCGCGGTTGTCCGCCTCAGCTGTCGCGCCGAGCCCAACCCCACCGGCTCCACCACCGGCCCGGCCCGCATCCCGCCACCCTCCAACCGACCGTTCCGCGACAAGGCGGAAGACGCGATCGTCCTGTTCAACCTGCTGATCGAGGACGCGAACCCGCACGCGGTACGGTTCTTCCTCGAGACGCTCCCCTATTCGTTCATCGTGCACCGCCGCGCGCCTGCGCACCCTTCCGCTCCGCGCCCGCCGTGGCGCCGACACTGGTGCCGTGGCCGCGTGGGGCGTCCCCGTGACGCGCTGGTTCGAATCCGATCTCGCTCCGATGCGCTGGATCACGACGACCGCGGGCCAGCGCGCGGTCACGGTGGAGGATGGCGTGCCGAAGCCCATCATAGTGCATGATTTCAACCCGTACACCGTGCGCGCCGCGTTGGCGCGCGAAGCCGTGCAAGGACGGTCGCAGGAGTGCGATCGGGGCGCAGCAACAGCACCGGCAACTCCCGAACGGGACTCTGCAGGCCCTCAAGGTGGCGGAGTCTGTGATTCTGGCGGGCACCGGGTTCAGGGAGGACGTGCGGTCGGCGCTACCGTACATCGAGACGGTGACGCAAAGCAGATATAGATACGAGTAGGTCCTTATCGACGAGGAGAGGATTTTGGGACTGGAGGTGCGTTTCCTCTTTTCTGCGCCCTGGCCTTGGTGTCGATCCGCACGCCGGTGTAGAGATCATGACACGCTTTTTTCTTGTTTCGCAGACCAGCAAAGACGATGAGATCGAGATTTCGTCTTTTGATGTTCACGTCCTAGGGTGACTCAGTGGGTTGTAAAATGGCAGGCATGTATGGGGAAAGCGAGCTTTTCTAAGTGTGATTGATGTGATCCGTCTAACACCTGTAAATGAATACTGATGGGCGCGGCGGTTGTCTCAGTCAGGTTACCAAACAACAAAGTATAAATCGTGGAATAACAGAGAGACTGTCACGCGCGATAAGTATTAGACCCGTCCACCTCAGCGTCGGGACAAAACGAGCTTCATTTGAATACTAACCTAGCGTCTACGAAAGATATAGTTAAGTATCTCGACGCATATAGTAGGTAATAAACGACTTATTCTCCTCAGCGTCAGGACAAAACGAGCTGAGGAGGGACTATAGTACAGTGAGTTATATAGAATATTGTGTTTATGAGCTTACCTCGGCTTCGGCCGGGAAAGGTGACTCGAGCCTCAGACTCGTTCCGTATAGCTGACTGCGCTCTACGGCGCAGTAACTGTGACGTAGCACTTCTTGTACTATAAAAGTTCCTCTCAAGCACCCCTGTAACACTAGGTAGAGTCGCCTCGTCCTAAGGACTCTAACTTTTCCCAATACATCGCTCTTCGCACCACTATCGCGCGCTCCCGCGACCCAACCCCCTCGTATCCCATTGCATTAAGAGTCCAAGTTTCACACCAGTGACGCTTGATTCTCCTCTGCTATCACAAGACACTGACGAGCTCACCAGTGAGCATTTTCTGGGCGCTCGTAGACCTGACATCGAGCAATATAACGAGTTGACTGAAGGCAAACGGGATCGACGCCGTCGTGACCCTACCATGGCCTTGCCTATACCAGCCAACTCCCCGGTTTCCACTGTCGTCGAAGTACCCTCCGAAGTAACTGCTCGAACTCCATCTCTCATAAGCGACACGTCGAACCATGGAGGTCCCACCCCTGGGTTTTCTCGTAGAAGTGAAGAAACCCCCCCAACCGGAGATGAGGACGCTGAATTGATGGGAGCGCCCCCCGCCATCTTCGATGGGGATCGCGGTCGATCTGACCAATTCATCGACGCAATAGAGTCCTACTTTCGGTTGAATCAAGGATTCGATCTTTTCCGATCGTATCTTACGAAATCGCCTTTGTCCTCAACCTAATTCGAGGCGCAAATGTAGACGGTTGGGCACGTGACAGGGGTGAATGGTGGGATGGTCTGACGAAAGACGAAGATACGCAAGAAACATGGGATCAGTTTCTCGTTGACTTTCGCGACCGATTCCAGGACGCTCATAAGGCCCTACGCGCAGGAATGAAATTGAAAGACTTGCGTATGAAGTGGCCCAACATAGACGACTATATTGCCGAATTCGAACGTACAGCACGCGAGGCCGATTACGACTTAGATCATCCGGTTACTACACGACTTTTCCTTACTGGGCTATCCCGTTCAGTGCCGCTCAAAGACGTGTTGGGACCACCGCATCCGCAAACGTACGAAGAAATTAAAAAGCGTGCAATCGAATCTACGAGATCCCAGCAATCCCTGCAGGCAATACTAGCGAAGCGAGACAAAGGACGAGGAACCCGCCCGACATCCAATACTACTCAATTCCCATTCAGCGAAGGTCAGCGTCAACTGCGGAATCAATTTAATCGACCGGTACCCGTAGGAGGGGACAGTTCCTTCACGCGTCCGCAAAACTCCTCAAGTACAGCACCACGATCTATGATCAATACTCCTATTCTGATGGCTCTTAACCGAGGGCCAGCCAGCCGAGGCCAAGGTCCTCCCTGCACATGGAGTGGCACGTCGGCTGTCGATGACGTTCGTCAGCAAAGAGCCGCATCAGGCGCCTGTTTTTATTGTGGGCAAAATGGACACCTCATACGCAACTGCCCAGAGCGATTGAGCCGATTGGCCACCAGACGAAGCGAAGGTTTCGAAGAGGTGGAAGCCCCTCAAACGTCCCTCGCGGAGTTGAACCGATCCGCGCCCAGATCGTGCAACTACAGGAGGAGGAAATGATTAACTTAGTAGCACAGTTTGGAATATGAAGAACCCAAAAAGTAGACCACGGGGTGTCAGCCTCGCAGAACCTCGAGGGGGGTAGGGGATTCTCCAGTCGCTGGTAACCTCTCACCCTCATTCAAACGACTGGTCACGAATCTACCGAGTCCTGTCCAATTTATTTATTTTTGATCCGTTTTAATTCCGGGTTCGAGTCAGAGACTTAGACCGGTCGTAGCATGTACCTTTGAAAAAATCCATTGCCCATGAGGTACCCCTTGTGCGCACGATAAGCGGTAGAGAGGTATCCTAAGTGGTCGGCACCCAACCCGGGGGAAGCCTTGGTGTAACTAAAATGTCTCGTGCCATGTTAGGCCAAGAAGTTTGATCGTATGTTTGTTAGAGCGCAAAGGAGTGTAGAGAAGGGGTTTGATTACCTAGTCGTGTTTGGGTGGCACTTCTGGTGGAGGTGGACCGGTTTCCAGAGTGAATCCAGCGTGGCAGTCCTTGAGGACGTTAGGTCGTTCGGCGCTTTTGTTTGTGGAGAATAGGCGATCAAAGGGGATGGTTTGGAAGGGACTGACTAGGCTTGAGTCGATGCGGGCCTGACAAAACCGCGGGCAGCGGGGGGTAAGATGGATCGGGTTTCGGAGGTTGGCTCCGCACGGGCATCCATGTGATGAGGGCAGGTCAGAGGGCCGCGAATGCGTGATCTACCACCAAAAAGCTTTGTTTTTCTTTTGATATTTTTTCACTGATTACACTACTTACCGTTTTCGTTACCTCACTTTTGTCAACTTGGTCATATCTGTCACAAACACAGACACCTCCCGTTTTCTCATCGCGGCTTCTCGGCGGAAAAGTCCGTAACAGTCTAGCCAGTATATTCGCTGGTTCAGATTGGGTGCCAGTGACACGTTGATTGAAAATGAGTATGTTTTCACCACCCCCACTGGCCGCTTGAAACACATTATTTCACACCGCATTTCTGGGGGACAGAAAACGAAGGTATTGTGAGTTGGGTTTACGCAAAGCAGGTAAATAACTCGGAAACAACGCTGACGGCGAACTTTGTAAAAGGCGCTTAGGAACCTTGTCTTTGTGCCATCTCATGGTGCCGCTCTTCTATCGATCATTTTATCTCAGGTAAATGTGAAGTTCTTGAGGCCACGACATTGGGAGAGTTTGCTACCATCCCGCAACTTGTACCCGAATTTGCTCAAGTGGATGTTGTCCAAGTGTTGGTCACCCAACACCTGACATTGGCGGCTCGAGAGAGATGGTGAGACTGATGGCAGCTCTGGCATGGCATTCGCTCTCATGACCTGTTCTTGCTATACATCCAGGTCCTTGGCCAGTGAGGATAATGTTGTTATGGGGTTACTCATCGACGCGCTCTCATGGCTGCCATGTACGAGGAGAAACAGGAGGACGCACTCTCGTACTTCGGCATCGGCGGAATCCACGGCCTTCCTTATGAACCATGGGGTGGGGACAGTGGCGATAGCAACGGAACCCTCCCCGACCAATGGTACGGTATTGCACTCATGGGTCGGCCTGGAACAGAGCAGGAACCAAGTTGATATTGAGTGAGGATGAGGCCTAATGTGACCTTGAGTATGATAACGGATTTAATAGATCAAAAGAGAGGATAAGAAGGCGACCGGGCGACCGAAAACACGCAGTTTCCCTTACATACAGTGTCACTGAAACTGGAAAACGTTTGGCGTTAATTCCAGTGTTGAAAACGTTGAGAGGAAAGAAGGGTATCTACCAGGCTTACATAAGGGGGGAAGCCGCTACCTTATCTCGCTCAGATCATCAAGTGGTTGATCGTGCTCAAAACCATGGTGGGGAGTAGGGGGGTCACTCTGGTTCAGGGATAAAGCACTTCTTTCCTATTGGTATGCAATCGATGAACAGATAGTACAACAAATGTAGAGCAAGTTGATACGGAACACTGGTATAAGGAACATACCATAACATATCGACGTCTTTTCGAGACATGTTCACCACTGTGTATTGGGACAGCAGTGTTGCTATCACTTTCCGAGTCGTCGCCACTGGGAGAGTCGCTATGGTGCAGTTGCTTGTTGTGCTCAGACCAGGCAGAAAACGAGACAACCGAACTTGAAGCAGAATTTGAAAAGCGGGATGCATGTCGTCTTGCGGTACGAGTTGAGATAACAGCACCATTGCACACCGGACAGGGACAGGGCTTGCGTGACATTGGCATATGACTGTGCTACGAGCGTCCAGACATCCATCCAAATGGAGAACTAACGGGATTGTATGATCACACACTCAGATTTGAACCGTGTATTGTCAACTGATCTCGGTCTCACCGGGTACGCTCATATTCACTCAGATATTCTCGGTATGGGTTTTCACTGAGCCTGAGCCGTAGGCTGCTCTGGGCCACTCCTCGGCTCAGGCTTGGCCGGTCTCTGACGACAGGCTTAGGCCGGCTTCCGACCCAAAAGCCGTGGCCGAGAAATCCCTACATTCGACGAATTTTTCACTGGGCCGAAAAATAAAACTTTATTATACTGGATCTCACTTGAACCAACTGGAATGCATGCCTGAAGTATCCTGGATCTTACTTGACAAAAATGTTCCTGGTTTCTACAGGATCAGCGCTATCAGCAATCAAGTAAAGTCAAGTAAAATCCAGGAATGTGATCAAATGCTCATGCCAGCTAGTTGAAACACATTATTTCATATTACCAGATAGCGAGGATGCACACCATGAGTTGGCCTCACGAAAAGCAGGGACTGACTCGGAAACTACGCGGATCAACATTATAACTTGAAAGCGCTTGAAAGCCTTGTCTTTCCCCATTGTACTATCTCATGGTCTCACCCTTCTATCGATCAACGTAACGTTCTTGTGACAGGAGGATTGGAACCATATCATTTGAAGGCCTTGACGTGGGGAGCGTTTGCTACCCTCTCGCAACTTGTGCCCAAATTTGTTCAACTCAATGTTGTCGGTCACCCAACGTCTCGAGGAAGCCTGTGGGACTGACGGTTGCTTTGGCCACACTTTCGCCCTCGTGACATTTACCAAGCTTCATTTGTGCCAGGGTGTCACTGTAGTAGGTTCCTTCCAAACGAACTTTGTATGCTAGCAAGCGTATCTGATCTGGATCACCTGTCGGGTTACATTCGCCCTGACAAGAGGGCTAGACTGATACCGTACATAAATGCACGCTCCAAGTCTTCGATTTCTAGGGATATAAAGCCAGCTCCACGGGTATGCTGATACCAGCAGACCATTCGAGTCCATCCCAGCTCTCTCCACCTCATCAATTCTCAATATGCCCCCCATTATCATTACGGGTGCAAGTGGTGGTGTTTCGGTCCGGGAGCGCCTCGAGATACACGATTTTGTAAAGATCGAGGACCAGTTCTCGCTATACATCCAGGCCCTTGGTCAGTGAAGACGATGTCGTTAAGCAGTTACTCACCGACGCGCTCATAGATGCCATGTACAAGGAGAAACAGGATTACAAACTCTCGCACTTCGGCATCAGTGGAATCCATGGCCTTCCTTATGAACCATGGGGCGAGTCCAATGACGGTGACAACGGACCTTCCTCCAAACCCGAACAATGGGAGGGATACTGCACCCATGGATCTGTGCTCTTCCCGACTTGGCACAGACTCTACGTGGCTCTCTATGAAGTTCGTATCATCGCTTTGGAGGAAGTTGCGTACACTCACAATCGGTTGTAATATTCAGCAAGTCCTTCAACAGCATGCTATCGAGATCGCTAAAAAATATGTGGTGGACTCTGCACGCTGGATGCGTGCCGCTCAGGACCTTCGGGCTCCTTACTGGGATTGGGCAAGGAACATCGTTCCGCCTCCCGAGGTTAGCTCTAAGGCTACCCTTGACATTCTAATGTGGCCGAATGGAGAGTTAGCCACTGTAGAAAATCCTCTTCTGCAGTACACCTTTAACCCCATCCACAAATCCTTTTATGAGCCTTGGGCGTCCTGGAAGAACACACTCAGACGCCCTACCAGTGAGGGCCCAGACGCAAAGACCGATGTCGAAGCTCTGGAAAGGTATTTATTCTGTCTCTATTCAATTGCTGCTTCTCGACCTAACTTATTCTGAAGAGTATTGCAAGCCCGCCAAAAGGAAATCCAGGATGACGCCTTCAACCTTATTTTCGCTCGTACATGGCAAGAGCTCAGCAACAATACCTTGTCCGATACCTTGTCCGGACCCAGAAAGAGTAACATTAACCCTTTGGAAGCTATACACGACAAGATTCATTTCTATATTGGAGGTCATATGCGTGATAGCGCCGTCGCTGGTGAGACCCCCCCTCCCCCCTTAGCGGTTGACATAGCTTTCTTTAGGATTCGATCCTATTTTCTACCTGCTTCACGCTGGCGTTGACCAATTACTCGATATTTGGTCTTCTTTCAACCCAAATATCTGGGTTACAGAAGGTTCTGCTGAAAGTGGAACCTGGACGATCCCTGTAGGTTCTGTTGTAGACGAAAATACGGGTACGTCCCTGCGTCACAGCCATTGAGAATGGTGCTTTTGCGACGGTGCTTATGACCTCCAGATCTTACGCCTTTCTTGGCTACGGAATCAAAATACTGGACCTCTGCCGATGTTATGGAGACAAGCAAACTCGGGTACACGTATCCGGAGCGTGACACCACCAAGCCGAGAAATCAGGACTCCACTTCGAATGAGGTCCCCCGCCACATCAACGGTCTGTATGGCCGGTCTCTCTTAGGCCATTTCGGCGCCTCTGGACCTGCGACGGGCCCCGCTCAGTTGGCCGAGCCGGTGACCGCGGCCCCCGTGTTTCCGCACGGGTTCAGAAACTGGATGGCCCGCATTCGCATCAAGAAGTATCAGCTCGGACAAAGCTTTGCCGTCCTCATCTTCCTGGGCGACGTACCGACAGACCCGGGCGAGTGGCTCACCAGCCCCAACCTCGTTGGCACGCACGTGGCGTTCGTGAATAGCGCGGCGGACAAGTGCGCGAACTGCCGCGCTCAGGTAGATACCAAGACCGAGGGTTTTGTGGACCTCAACTCGGCCATTGCGAGTCAGTTGAGTCAGACCGGCTTCGTGGATTCGGTAGAACCCGACGTCGTTCTCGACTATTTGCGAAAAAATTTACATCGTCGCGTGCAATCGGTGCGCTCGTTTCATCGTTTGTGACTTCTGCGTCCCTCACCCTCATGCCCCCTCCCTTTTTTTTTCTTTCAGGCCGACGGGTCTCCAATCGAGATCAGTACACTCACATTTTTGGAAGTTGCCGTTTCGGCGTTCGGCTTCGATCCGGAGCCGGGCGCGGCTGATGAAGACCCGATTTTCCAACTCTAAGGTCGCCCAGGAAGTGCACGCCCTGCCTCGGCCTAAATTTGGTGATGTCTAGTACCTCCGATGAAAGGCGGAAATATGATGTACCGTTATACTCAAATGGAGGATTGATATATAAGTTGTTACACTGACTCGATTCTGGACTCGTCATGGCTCCATTTACATCTACGATGACTCGTTATCATACGATGACTCGAACGCTTACCGTATTGCGACTCGACGCTTGTTTAGATAAACTGTCTGTACAACCCCTCTCGAGCCCTGAGCTCGACCTACTGTATTCAACTGCAGTAGTTTCTCGTTCATCTTCTTAGCTTCACGAATCCGATTCCTTTTGCATGTGAATTATCGCTCTGGTTGGCTTGACTGCCGATCCTCGCTTTTGAAGTTCGAATGATTTCCAAACGAACCCTGAACAGAACAACGAACGACACGCCTTACTGCATGTGACATAAGTTGTTGTTTGTTTACGATGATGGCCTTGAGAATGGCACTTGCGTTTGAGCTACTTGGCAAACTCGACTTTTGACTCTGAATGCACTCGAATCAGAGAGCATTCTGATCACACAAATAGAAATACAACGCGAGAATATTCAGCGTAGCACGCGCATTGTGCGCAGACCCATGCCGGACTCATGTAGTACTCCTGTCCGCATAAGTCTCCACATTATCGATACGCGCGTTTATCATCTTGCTCTCTTCATATAATCTCCTTTCGCATATCTCCGTGTCTTGCTGATACACCCAAAAGGTTCGCTGACCTAATATCTGTCTTTGCTCTTGGCATTATCACATCATCACGAGAAAATGAAGATGTACACTGGAGTTGGCCTTATGCAAAGCAGGTACTGACTCAGAAGCCACACAGATCAACTTTATAAAATGCCTAGCATCAGCAAAATGGAACATGTCTGGCAACACTAGAGTAAGTATCATCTAGTACATACCAGTAACACTAGCACATCTAGTAAGCTAGTTTTCAACCTGGTGGCAGGAGACTTGTCATGCCACAATATGTAAAAAGTAGTGCTAGTAACACCAGAATTTAATCTGGTGCAGGGTGTAATATGCTAGTGCATGAATACAATCTTGCACTACATCAGAACCTTGTGCTAAAATTGTACCTGGTGCCAAAGCTGACTGGTGCTAGGTTTGAATGTGGTTCCAGGTTTGAATGTTGTGCTAGAATTAAACAGGCTCAACTAGCTGCAAGTGACAACTATGCCAAATAGTGCCCTAAGTGCCACCTAGTAACTCATACAGTTTCCAATGAAAATAAGATGACTGTTATTTTGGAGTGCAGATGAATAGAGATGATGGGAAACTATATACAGTGGGTAGTGGCCCATGTACACTGGAAGCTACACCTGGGTTTATGCACACACAGCCCTTGGCACAGACTTGCACATTGGCATGTGCTGCATATGTGAGGGGACATAGCATGATATTAAATTCTATGTTTTAAGACATCAGGTTAACTGCTGTGCCACTGGAGTGATGTATGCACCAATCTAAGTCAATGATGGCCCATGGATTTGGTGCCTCTTCCTTGGCATTGGAATTGTTATTGGCATTCTTATTGTCTGAGTCAAGAATGTTAGTAGTCATGAAATTGGCCACATGCTCAAGGATCCTCCCAGTGCTGGCCTGTAAGTTGCATCATTGTCTTGATGAATTCATGTGCTTTTCTGCCCCACAAATTCTCTGTAAATTCTAAGCTGTGAATATATGTTACGTCACAGTAGGGACATTCACCCGATGTGGGTTAAGTTGATCTACTGAGACACTGCACTAAGGGCCTGGATCTGGTTGTTAAGGGAAGTTCCGAGGAGGAACTTCAGTAGTGATGTACAAGTTGAAAGGTCAGCCTAAGCCAATAGTGGAACTTAGGATCTTTTAGTGAGAGGAGAGGGTTTGTTCAGTGAGAGATGGAGTATCAAAGGTCTTTGGATTGCTCTGAGTACTGTAAGATACAAGAAGTCAAGTCTAAGGTTACAAGCTACCTAGCAAGCCTGACTTTATAGTAAATAGAGATCCTAGTACTGAGTTATAATAGCGTACTAGGATTGAGTCAACATGACAATAAGTAGCTGTGGCACAGTCTGCAGTAATCACGAGTTGAGACATGAAACAAAAGATGCAAGCCCCTTGACAATGGGCTAGAGTCACTATGACTCCTATGAGAACCACAACAAACAGTCACAAAGAAAGAAAATGAGTCATATTGTAACATAACCCCCCTTTCAGGCATAAAGTTGCCTCAACTTTGCCTACATGTCCATAGGACCATTGTCAGCATTAGACCAGTAAAGGTCATAGTCCACCTTGTTTACGTCCCAATTCTCTTTCTTGCTGTCTTTATCACCCATCTTGGTGCAACGGTGGTGGTGCACAAAGCCCCAACTGCTGGTATGACGGCAAAATGGGCACTGCTTGTAAAGGGGGCATTCCAATTCCCTGTGTTTAGTGCCAACCTTCCCACACTTGTTACACACCTCTGGGGTCCATTCTTCCCTGTCTAGCAGGGCAATTGTTATGACACTGCTTATTTTAATCCCCTCCCTCACTTCGCCTATAGGACACGTGACCCTTTTACTTTCTTATCACGTGGTCTTTCTCATATGAGTCAAGAGGACTCATTACCTTATTTAGATCCATAAGAGTCATGGAGACTCTTTACTGATATTCCCTTATGAGTCACGACGACTCTTGCCCATTGCTAAGGGGCTACTGTTTCAGAGATATCAGTTTCACTTATATCTAGTGTTTCACATCTTACATGTGATTACTGCGAGCTGCGCTCCGCAGTTCCTATTGTTTCTTTAGTGATTGCTCGATGACTCGATCCTAGGATGCCATTATCATTCTATCCTAGGATACCTCTTTACTTACTATAAATACAGGCTCACCAGGTAGTAGTAGCCTTAGACTTGACTTTTTGTACTCTACGGTACTCGAGCAATCGAAGACCTCTGAATACTCCATCTCTCACGAACCCTCTCCTCTCACTGAAGAATCCTAAGTTCCACTATTGGCTTAGGCTGACTCTTCAACTCGTACATCTTCACTGAAGTTCCTCCTCGGAACTTCCCTTGACAACCAGAACCAGACCCCTAGTGCAGCGTCCTTGTAGATCGACTTAACCCACGTCGGGTGAACGTCCCTACCGTGACGTAACATTAAGTCAAGTCTATCGAACCTACAACCACTCTGGCTAAGGGACGAAGAATTTCCGAATCCCGATCAGTCCTCGGATTCAAACCGTTTTCCATCGAGAGGAGAACAGAAGACGAAGTTCCTGGCCACGTAAAAGGAGCAGCCCTTTGGCAGGAAATCGACGGCGAAGAAGGTTATTGGGTATACGACATACTCAGTGCAGCATACCTAGCCATCGAATACGAAGAAAGTACCGAGCAGTGGTACTTCATACAGCGAGACAGCAGGACTAGGCGTTGGACAGCTACTCAACCAGTCCCCTCCCTGTATAACCTGGGAAGAAGATCGATCAGACCAACGACAGTATCAGCGATTCCACCAGACGATACACCGTTGAAGGCAGGCCAGCATACCGTGCCAACCGCCAAGAGACGTAATACAAAAAGTTCTCCAATGGCAACACAGACGACCACCACAGCTGCAACCGCAACAACGACGGCTGTCCCCCCATCCACAATACAAACATTCTTCACGAAGGGGACAGGAACAGGAAGCGGAAACCCCCCTGCTAGCACTATGGCAGCAGGAAGTGGTCCCTCCGGAGGTGGGCCCCCAGGACCACCAGGAGGAAGCGGACCGCCAGGAGGTGGCCCCCCAGCAGGTGGGGGCGCACCTGGAGGCGGAGGTGCCCCAGTAGGCGGAGGCGCGCCCGGAGGCGGAGGACCCCCTCCCGGTGGCACCCCTATTGGAGGCGGGGCAGGTGCCGGCCCAGGCCCAGGAGCGGCAAACGGCAAACTTGGAGGAAACCCCCCAACCGACTTTGATGGTACCCGATCGCTTGCGGACCAATTCATGCAGGAATTCAACCTGTATCGAATCACGAATTTGGGCGCTGAACAAATGGCGACACCTATGAAACGAGCGGCCCTGCTACTCGGTTTCATAAAAGGACCAAACGTAAAAGACTGGGTCAAGAGATGGACCAACTGGATCCTTGCGGAAATGAACAACGGAAGACTCCCAAATGACGAATTCTATTGGACAGCAGTGTCTCAAGGCTTTGAACAAGCATTCCAGGATACGGGAGCAAGGGAACGGGCAGAAGATAAACTGCGCCACCTCTCATTCATACCAAATGAGGTGGATGCATTTATTGCCCAGTTCGAATCCCTTGCAGCAGAAGCAACGTACCCCCTAGATGCTCAGTCGACACTCTCCTTATTCGCATCAAAACTTCCGTACCGCATGATGGACCACGTCTATAAGGTGGTACGCCCTCTGGATTTCAGAGGATGGGCCGACGGAGTGCGCCAGTACCACTCAGACAACACCGCAGTCCAGAACATTCGGGGGATTAACGAAGAAACTCCAAGGAAGAAGGGAGCAGGAAAGATGAACGCCGCCCAATTGGCGAAAATGCTGGGCATTAAAATGCCAGCCCCTGCTCCAGATGCAATGGACACACGCGCTGACCGTTCCCGTTCCAACTATAACAAGGGAACCCGAGGAAGAACGGCAGCGACCACTGCAAAAGAGAAACCGGACATTGAAGTCCAGAAGAAAGAAGGCCGTTGCTACACATGCAACAAACAAGGACACCTCTCCCGCAACTGTCCAGATAAGCAAAAGGACAAGAAACCACCTCAGAAGGCTCGCAAGGCCAAGGCCGAAGAAAGCGAAGCAGAGGAAGAATCGGAAGAAGAGTCCGAAACTGGATCCACCCCTACTGATGTGCGATCTTCCCTCATCAAAAGCCTCTCAACCAAAGAGAAATACGCAATGATCAAAGAGGCTTGGGTAGAAGAGCACGGGGAGGATTTTTAAAACGCACAAACCTAGCGGCCATGGCGCGTGCGTTACAGTTCAAGGATGTGTTTGTTTGTAAATATCGAAGTCTCCAAATCCCAACTCTGATACAAACTTCACATACAACGGCCGAAAGAAAAGTTCTCGTGGATTCAGGAGCCACGGACAACTTTATCGACTTCAAGCTCCTGAAAAGAATGAAGATTGGCAAACTAAAGCTGCCACGACCCCGCATTGTGTGGAACATTGACGGGACCCAGAATAAGTCAGGGATCATCAAGTACTACGTTGACCTGCACGTCCGGACTGGGGAGAAGAAACAGAACATGAGATTCCTCGTCACAAATCTAGGAGATGACGAGATGGTGTTGGGGTACCCGTGGCTCGCTGCCTTCCAGCCATTGATCGATTGGAGAAGCGCGACCCTTGATGAAAGCATGCAACCACTTGTCATCAAGACCCTTTCATACACAACGGATGCAGAAGTGATCCGCATACGAGATGCATGGATCAAGAAGGCTGCATCATTATGCACCCCTGGGGAAGAACTCTTTGTCCACCGAATGGATGAAGAAATCCTCAAAAGAAGCTCGACGTCAACCGAAATGGCAGTAAAAGCGCTGCCAAAAGAAGAGAAAACCTGGGACCAGGTAGTCCCGAAACACTACCATAAATGGAAGAAGGTCTTTTCTGAAGAAGAGGCGAAGCGATACCCGGAACACCAACCATGGGATATTGCTATTGATTTTACAGAGGACGCCCCGAAAACCCTAGATTGCAAAATATACCCGTTATCTAAAGGAGAGCAAGAAAAGCTCGACGAATACATCAAAGATAACTTGGACAAGGGTTATATACGTCCATCAAAATCACAATACTCGTCACCATTCTTCTTTGTTGGAAAGAAAGATGGAAAACTTCGTCCAGTAGTGGACTACCGAAAACTGAACTCCTTCACAATCCCCGACCGATACCCATTGCCTTTAATACAGGAACTAGTGGATAAGGTGAAGGATGCCAGGTTGTTCACCAAGATGGACGTGCGAGCAGGATATAACAATATTCGCTTCCGAGAAGGCGACGAACCAAAAGCCGCTTTCAAAACGAACCTAGGACTGTTTGAACCAACAGTAATGCCATTTGGGCTGAAAAATGCCCCCGCAGTGTTCCAACGAATGATGAATACGCAGTTTAATGACCTAACAGCAACTGGTCAAGTAATCATCTACATGGACGACATCCTTATAGCAACAAAGAAGGATGAAGAAGAACACCGCAAGTTGGTTAACAAAGTTCTTGAACGCCTTCAAAAGCTGGACCTATATTTGAAGCCCAGCAAGTGCCTCTTTGAAGTAGAGCGCATCGAATTTCTAGGAGTAATCCTAGAAAAAGGAACCGTTACTATGGATCCAGTTAAAGTCGCTGGAGTCGCTGATTGGAAAGTACCGAAAACCACGAAAGACATTCGGGCTTTCCTTGGATTCTGCAACTTCTATAGGCGATTTATCCGTGGTTTTTCCTTTATTGCGAAGGCACTGAACGACCAACTGAAGAAAGGCGTTCAATGGAACTGGGGACCAAAGGAAGAAAGCGCGTTTGAAACGCTAAAGAAGCGAATATGTGAAGAACCGGTTTTGATACAACCGGACCAGAAGAAACCATTCGAAGTAGAAGTTGACGCGTCAAACTATGCAATGGGAGCCGTCCTAATGCAACGAAACGAACAAGGAGTGCTCCACCCGGTAGCATTCTTTTCAAAAACCATGAACGATGCCCAAAGAAACTACGATGTATATAACAAGGAGCTTCTAGCCCTTGTGGAAATGTTTCGGCATTGGAGACATTTCCTGCACCAGCCGATGTTCAAAGTAAAGGTGCATACAGATCACGCCAACCTATTGTACTGGAAGAACCCAGGAGACCACAATAGAAGGGTGGCAAGATGGCACGCGGAACTCATGGAATACGACTTCGAATTGGTCCATATAGCCGGGAAGAAGAATGGTCGGGCGGACACGTTGTCAAGACGCCCGGACTACGAACACGGCGAAGAAGATAATAAGGCATTGGTGGTCCTACCCCCTGCCTTATTCAGCTTCGCAAGAATGATGGGGTCAGAATATTATAACCCCAGCAACCAGAAAGAAAGGGAACACTATAGTGCAACGGTAAAACATAGCAAATACCAATCCCTTCAAGACCGGGTGGAAAAGGACCAACAAACGAACAAAAGGAGCCAGGAAGTGCTCAAGAAATGGTCAAACACCTATGTTCTCACCAAACTAGTCGGAATTTGGTGGAAGATCGAAAACGATACAGACCGGATCGTCGTTGCCGGAGACAACGATCTGAAGAGGGGGGTAATTCACTTTTACCACGATACCCCATCAGCCGGACACCCAGGAATCACAAACACGTACGCCCTGGCAAAACGGGACTTCTGGTGGCCAAAGATGAAAGAAGATGTGGAGCAATACGTAAAGGGATGCGCAGCGTGCCAAGCAAATAAAATCAACACGCAGCCACTAAAACCAGCTATGATCCCTATTGCTCCAGAAAACTCTTTGCCATTCGAGACAGTCGCCATGGACTTCATCACGAAGTTGCCACTGTCGGGCAAATACGACACGATCCTCACAGTTACGGATCATGATTGCAGTAAAGCGGCGGTATTCATACCCTGCCAAGAGACAATTACTGCGGAAGGGGTAGCAGAACTCTACCTGAAACACGTGTACACCCGATTCGGTGCCCCGAAGAAGATTATCTCTGACCGAGATACCCGATTTACGTCACACTTCGCCAAAGGCCTGTGCGAAGCATTAAAGATACACCAAAACATCAGCACAGCGTACCACCCCAGAACTGATGGCCAGTCAGAAAGGACAAACCAATGGCTCGAACAGTATCTTCGATTTTGGTGCGATGAAAGGCAAGACGATTGGCACAAGTACCTGCCAATGGCGGAATTCGCGCATAACCAATGGCCGAACTCCACCACCCGAAAGACCCCCTATGAAATGCTCATAGGGTACACACCGAGGCTTGAATTTGGAACGAAAAGCAAAATCCCCTCGGTGGAAGAAAGGCTTACAGCCATAGAAAAGGCGCGAACAGACGGCCGTGAAAATATCATCAAAGCACAGAAGATGATGGCCATTGCGCACCAAGGGAACAAGAAGTTCCAACCGTACAAGGAGGGAGATCAAGTGTGGATCGAGGGAACCAACTTGAAAACCCTGTACCCAGCGGCTAAACTCGGGCCGAAGCGGCACGGACCCTTCAAAGTAATGAAACAGCTATCAGAAGCGGTGTACCGCGTGGAACTGCCAAGACAGTGGAAGATTCATAACGTGTTTCACGCGAACCTTCTTACACCTTATAAGGAAACGGAGTTCCATGGGCCGAACTACACCCGGCCGCCACCTGATATCATCAACGAAGAACCCGAGTATGAAGTCGAGAAGATTCTAGATGCGCAGCAACGTGGGAAAGGGCGCAAGCTCCACTACCTAATCAAGTGGAAAGGCTATCCCACGAGTGACAGTTCGTGGGAGAAAGCAGAAGATGTCCATGCGGACCAACTGATTGCGGAGTTTAAAGCCAGGAAGGGGACAAACAAGTCAAAAGCCCGTAAAACGTATATAAGATGGGCCAAAACGACAGAGGAACACAATCCCCTTCCTCACTCTGATTTCACTCCTCATACGATGTCCGCTACTTCTGCTCCCGCCAGCCTTGTCCCAACGCTCCAGCTCCCTGCCTCATCGCCTCCCGCATCGGTCAATGACACCCACTCTGAGGGCGCCGTCCCTCTTACTCCTCAGCTGGCTATACGGAGTGTCCCAATCGTGGAACACAGTGATGACGGAGCTACCGAGCTCCCTGAGCTTCCAGTCAAGGAAGCTGAGTATACTCCGCCCCTTGGATATATCCATAACGACCCCCACTCCCGTTTGTTTTACCCCATCTACGTCGCCAACCCCCGCTTTGGGCTGGACCGCACCGAGCCAAGAATAGTCTTGGCTACATTCATCACCTATTCGCCAGATGAAACAATGGTAACGGGGACCCTTGGGGAAGGACAGGAGAAGCGCACCATAGAGGTGCAGGTAGGGAGGAGAGCGAAGAACTACGGGCTTATGACAGAGGCCCTTTGGAGACAGTTGGCGCGGAACCATGAGACGGAGTTTGTGGTGAACCGCGCCCTCCAAGAAATCGACGACCCCCGTTTGACCGGGGAGATCAACCGCTTTAGGGCAAAGAGGGAGCTGAAGAACACCCTAGACGGCCTGTTGCGCGACGCCCAGCACAAGGTCAGCGAGATTATGAGGGAGCTAGTCTTGGTGGAGCGGGAGTACGAAGCCTGCAAGACCAGGTTGGAGATGGCGGATGCATGCCGCATTATTCATGCCTCTTTCAATCGTGAGTACCGCCTCCCAACCCGCTACCGGTACTCCCCCGAGCCACTCCCTGTCGACCCACGTACCTCCCGCCGGGCTGAGATGCCCATCCTCCATGACGAAGAGGGCAAGTTGTTGCCCAAGTGTTACCACTGCAAGAAGCGCGGGCACAAAGTTCAAGAGTGCCCCAAGAAGCGCAAGCAGCAGAAGAAGAGAGAGGAGAGAGGAGCCCTTCGTATCCGCATTACCACCTCCACCGTCCAGCAAGAGATGGACGAAAGAGAACCCACCCCAGAGCCTCGTGTAGAGGTTGGACCAAGCAGCCAGACGAAGATGACACTCCTGGAGCGTATAGGGTTGCTGGAGAGAGAGGAGTGGACCCCGGAGTCATGCGGAAAATGTGGGAAGGTCGGAACACACCACGGTGAGCTCGAGTGCCCCCTTTACGAGCAATGCCCTTTCTGTCGCCACACGGGCAGCTGGGGGTTCGTCAAGCGTCACAGGTGCACCAAGATGGGCGACGAGGAAGAAAAGGAGAATTGGGACAACAATGAGGTCGACTATGACCTCTACTGGAATGACGACCCGATGGGCTTGTAAGGCAAAGTCCGGAGTAACTTTGCGCCTGAACGGGGGGCTGTGTTACGATACGACTCAATTTCTTTCTTTCTTGTTTTCTATTATCTCACGTGACCGTTCTCATAAGAGTCATAGTGACTCTTTACTTATTTCTCATACGAGTCATAGTGACTTTAGCCCGTTGTCAAGGGGCTTTATATCTTTTGTTTCAGATGTGTTTCATACATACTGCGGACTGCGCCGCAGTTACTTATTGTTCGGATGATTCGATCCTAGTACGCTGTTATGACTCAGTACTAGGATCCCTCTCTACTATAAAGTCAGGCTTGCTAGGTAGCTTGTAGCCTTAGACTTGACTTCTTGTATCCTACGGTACTCAGAGCAATCCGAAGACCTTTGATACTCCATCTCTCACGAACCCTCTCCTCTCACTGAAGAATCCTAAGTTCCACTATTGGCTTAGGCTGACTCTTCAACTCGAACATCTTCACTGAAGTTCCTCTTCGGAACTTCCCTTGACAACCAGAACCAGACCCCTAGTGCAGCGTCCTTGTAGATCGACTTAACCCACGTCGGGTGAACGTCCCTACCGTGACGTAACATGACTTGATCCTAGGATGCCATTCTCATTCTATCCTAGGATCCCTATTTACTTTACTATAAATATAGGCTCACCAGGTAGTAGTAGCCTTAGACTTGACTTTTTGTACTCTACAGTACTCGAGCAATCGAAGACTGTTGAATACTCCATCTCTCATCAAACGAACCCTCTCCTCTCACTGAAGAATCCTAAGTTCCAATATTGGCTCAGGTGAACTCTTCAACTCGTACATCTTCACTGGAGTTCCTCCTCAGAACTTCCCTTATCAACTAGAACCAGACCCTTAGTGCAGCGTCTCAGTAGATCGACTTAGCCCATGTCAGGTGAACATCCCTACCATGACGTAACACATTTTGGTTGATGTTGAGCTTCTTTTGAGGATTTCTTCATCAAATCGGTGAACAAAGAGTTCTTCCCCAGGGGTGCATAATGATGCAGCCTTCTTGGTCCACACATCTCATATGTGGATTGCTTCTGCATCTGTTGTGTAGGAAAGGGTCTTGATGACAAGTGGTTGCATACTTTCATCAAGGGTTGCGCTTCTCCAATCGATCAGTGGCTAGAAGGCAGCAAGCCAAGGGTACCCTAACACCATCTCGTCATCTCCTAAATTGGTGATGAGGAATCGCATATTCTGTTTCTTTTCCCCAGTTTGGACTTGTAGGTCAACGTAGTACTTGATGATTCCTGACTTGTTCTGGGTCCTGTCAATGTTCCACACAATGTGGGGTTGTGGCAGCTTTAGTTTGCTAATCTTCATTCTTTTCAGGAGCTTGAAATCGATAAAGTTGTCCGTGGCTCCTGAATCCACGAGAACTTTTCTTTTGGCCATTGTATGTGCAATTTGTATCAGAGTTGGGATTTGGAGGCTCCGATATTTACAAACAAACACATCTTTAAACTGTAATGCACACACCCAGACCAGAGGGGTTGTGTGTTTTAAAAATCCTTCCCATGTTCAACATCCCAAGCCTGCTTCAATAATTTGTATTTTTCCTTTGTTGACAGGCTTTTGATTAAGGATGATTGCATATCAGTAGGGGTGGATTCAGTTTCAGACTGTTCCTCTTCAGATTCTTCCTCATGTTTGCTTTCTTTGGCCTTGGCCTTGTGAGCTTTCTGAGGGGGTTTCTTGTCCTTTATTTTATTAGGACAGTTCTGAGAGAGGTGTCCTTGCTTGTTACAGTTGAAACAACGGCCTTCTTTCTTCTGGATTTCAACGTCTAGCTTGTCCACGGTGGTTGCAGCCACCCTCCCTTTTGTTCCTTTATGATTGAAGTTGGAATGAGAGCAATCTGCACAAGTATCCATTGTGTCTGAAGCCAGGGCTGGCATTTTGATGCCTAGCATCTTTGCCAATTCCATGGGGTTCATCTTGCCCATGCCTTTCTTTCTTGGAGTTTCTTCATAAATCCCCTGAATATTCTGGACTGCGATGTTGTCTGAGTGGTACTGGCATACTCCATTGGCCCATCCTCTAAAATCATGGGGGCGTACCACTTTATAGACATGATCCATCATGCAATAGGGAAGTTTGGACACGAATAAGGAGAGTGTTGACTGAGCATCCAGAGGATACATTGCCTCAGCAGCAAGAGATTCAAATTGAGCAATAAATGCATCCACTTCATTTGGTATGAAGTCCAAGTGGCGCAATTTATCTTCAGCCCTTTCTCTTGCTTCAATATCTTGAAATGCTTGTTCAAAGCCATGAGACACTGCTGTCCAGTAATATTCGTTGTTTGGGAGCCTCCCATTGTTCATTTTGCCAAGGATCCAGTTGGTCCATCTCTTGACCCAGTCCTTCATGTTTGGCCCTTTAATGAATCCGAGCAGTAGGGCCGCTTGTTTCATAGGTATCACCATTTGTTCAGCATCCAGGTTCGTGATACAATACAGGTTGAATTCCTGCATGAACTGGTCTACAAGCGATCGGGTGCCATCAAAGTTGGTTGGGGGATTTCCTCCAAGTTTGCCGTTTGCCCCTCCAGGGCCTGCGCCGGCACCTGCACCCCCACCTGCAGGAGCACCACCCCCTGGAGGACCTCCTCTGGGTGCGCCCCCGCCTGTGGTGGGACCTCCGCCTCCAGGTGCACCCCCACCTCCTGGGGGGCCACCTTCTGGCGGTCCACTTCCTCCTGGTGGTCCTGGGGGCCCATCTCTGGAGGGACCACTTCCTGCTGCCATAGTGCTAGCAGGGGGGTTTCCACTTCCTGTTCCTGTCCCCTTTGTAAAGAATGTTTGTACTGTAGCAGGGGGGACAGCCATTGTTGTTGTGGTTGCAGCTGTGGTGGTCATCTGTGTTGCCATTGGAGAACTTTTTGTATCACATCTCTTAGTGGTTGGCATGGTATGCTGGCCTGCCTTCAACGCAGTGTCATCTGGTGGAATTGCTGTTACTGTCATTGGTCTGATTGATCTTCTTCCCAGGTTATACAGGGAGGGGACTGGTTGAGTAGCTGTCCAACGTCTAGTCCTGCTGTCTTGCTATATGAAGTACCACTACTCAGTACTTTCTTCATATTCGATGGCAAGGTAAACTGTGCTGAGTATGTTGTATACCCAATAACCTTCTTCGCCATTGATTTCCTGCCAAAGGGCTGCTCCTTTTACATGGCCAGGAACGTCGTTGTCTGTTCTCCTCTCGATGCTAAATGGTTTGAATCCAAGGGTGGAATGGGATTCTGAAATTCTTCATCCCTTAGCCAGAGTGGCAATAGGTTCAATAGACTTGACTTAATGTTACATCATGGTAGGGACGTTCACCAGACATAGGTTAAGTTGTTCTACTGAGACACTGCACTAAGGGT
The DNA here is from genome assembly GCA_951394315.1 of Lactarius evosmus. Classification (NCBI taxonomy): domain Eukaryota; kingdom Fungi; phylum Basidiomycota; class Agaricomycetes; order Russulales; family Russulaceae; genus Lactarius; species Lactarius evosmus. Next base: position 436,872 of record OX596124.1, read on the forward strand.
CTGGTTCTGGTTCTGGTTGTTAAGGGAAGTTCCGAAGAGGAACTTCAGTGAAGATGTACAAGTTGAAAGGTCAGCCTAAGCCAATAGTGGAACTTAGGATCTTTCAGTGAGAGGAGAGGGTTCGTTTGGTGAGAGATGGAGTATCAAAGGTCTTTGGATTGCTCTGAGTACTGTAAGATACAAGAAGTCAAGTCTAAGGCTACAAGCTACCTAACAAGCCTGACTTTATAGTATCTACAAGGGATCCTAGGATTGAGTCACAAAGGTATCCTAGGATCAAGTCATCATGTCACTAAGACAATGAAACAATAAGTAACTGTGGCACAGTCTGCAGTAATCACAAGCTAAGGTATGAAATGAAAGATATAAGCCCCTTAGCAATGGGCTAGAGTCACCATGACTCATATGAGGACGTAAGTAAAGAGTCATCATGACTCTTATGAGAACAACTGAGGAAAGGGAGTAATTTTAAAGTGGTGTCATAACATCTAAACACCCACACAGTGTTCTACGATACAGCACAAGTGAGATCATGATACAGCACAAGTGAGATCGCGATATAGTGGACACCTTTAGTCATCACTTTACATGTAACGGACATAGGTGCCCTGTAGAGACTATAAATACTCCTATAGGGAGAGTGCAATAGACACACTTGTGTACCCACTTAGCTCATACATTCTCTTGTGTGAACTACTCTCCCAACCACCTTTCTAAGGTGAGTTCCATTCCTATATGCTGCGCACTATTGCTGTGCAATAGGTAGGGTATGCTGATAGCTGCTGCATGAGATGAACCCAAAGGTGTTCAATGGGGTTAAGGTCTGGGGATTGAGCTGGCCACTCCATGACCTCAATCTTATGGTCTTTGAACCAGGATGTGGCCTTCTTGCTCTTGTGTTTTGGGTCATTATCTTGCTGAAAGATAATATCTTTGCACTTCTTCTTAAAATACTTGATAGATTCTAGCAGGTCCTCCTCTAGAATGCTGCAATAAAGATCAGTGTCCATCCTCCCATCAATCTTTGCTGCATTCCCAACTCCTTCCCAAGTCATACAGCCCCATAACATTAAGGAACCCCCTCCATGCTTGAGTGTAGGCTCCACTAGACATTCAGTGAGGTGCTCCCCTTGTTTTTTCCAGACCCATTTCTTGCCATCTGAGCCTATGCGATTGATCTTGGTCTCATCTGACCAAATAACCTTCTTCCAGTCTTCCACAGTCCAGTAGAGGTACTTTTCTGCAAAGACCTTTCTAGCTTTGCGATGACTTGGCTTGAGATAGGGCCTCTTCTGCTCTCCAACTGCTTTAAGGCCTGCCTTCTTAAAGCAATTTTGAACTGTCTGATTGCAGAGAGTGATACCCTTGATGGCCTCCAGCCTTCTAGCAACCTGAGGAGCAGTTTCTGCTTCCCCAGAGCCAAGAAGACATGCAGCATGGTGGATATCATGTTGGGAGAGCTTGATAGGATGGTGTTACATCACGGTAGGGACGTTCACCTGATGTGGGTTAAGTCGATCTACTGAGACGCTGCACTAAGGGGTCTGGTTCTGGTCGTCAAGGGAAGTTCTGAAGAGGAACTTCAGTGAAGATGTACAAGTTGAAGAGTCAGCCTAAGCCAATAGTGGCACTTAGGATTCTTCAGTGAGAGTAGAGGGTTTGTTCGGTGAGAGATGGAGTATTTAAGGTCTTCGATTGCTCGAGTACCATAGAGTACAAAAAGTCAAGTCTACGGCTACAAGCTACCTAGTACGCCTAACTTTATAGTATCTACAAGGGATCCTAGGATTGAGTCATAAGGTATCCTAGGATCAAGTCATCATGTCACCTAGACAATGAAACAAATAAGTAACTGCGGCGCAGTCCGCAGTAATCACAAGCTAAGGTATGAAACAAAAGATATAGGTTCCTTAGCAACAGGTTAGAGTCACCATGACTCTTATGAGAATGACCACATGATGAGAAAGTAAAAGGTGTCACGTGTCCTAAGGTGAATAAAGAAAAGGAATTAAAATAGGCAGTGTCATAACAGATGGCCTCCAGAGGACTTTAGATGATCTGAGAGGTACTTTTGACAAATATTACTGATTGTCCCAATGCTTCTGTGGGCAGCTCTAGCTATACTTCGGACTGGGTGGCCAGCCTGAAGAAGGGAAATGATGTAGTTGACTTGATAAGAAGAGAGGGATTTCATGATGATAATGGTAGGGAAGAAGTGGTTGTTTTGGGTTGTTTGTACCTGTTTCAACTTTGTTATATGTCACATGATCTCCATACTCAATTTTAGGGTTCTGGAACAAGAATCAGTATTGCTATTTGAGAAATACTACTCTTGGATACTATCACACAAAAACCGTTCAAATGGGTACTCTTGAAAGAATATATATTATCTGGGTATCTAAGGATGTTGAGGACACATATAGTATACTCTTGGATAGCTATGATAAAGGGCTTTCAAACAAGCATAGGTACATGTCATGAACCCCTCTAGTTTAGAAGTTATATCCAAAATAAGCTAAATGTTCAAAACATTTGAACAGTTTTTGGGGGCACTGTATTAACTTCAACAAGGAAGTCATTCTGAAGGTTGACTACACTGCATAGGAGTACAAAGGCCTCCTTCCAGTTGTATCATCATTGAGTTGAGCATCAAAGGACTCCACATTTAACTCCGAAAGCTAAGTCTTATGCCCTCACGTGCCTAAAGTAAGGCCCACACTTACTGAAGTGTGACAGTGGCTGGTTAGATGGAAGGTCATCCAACTGGGTTGTCCCTCTGGTTTTCCCTTTAGAGTCTCCTGTAGAGCATCTAGGGAATAGCATTTTGTCAAAAAGGGCCTTGTTTGAATAGAACACAGAATTTGAGGGGTGCATAAAGGCATCAGCCTTTATACCCACTTGTCTACCAAGGTAGACCATTAGCTCACTTTTAGGTGAAAGCCTATTCTGGCAGCAAGCTTCAGGGATATGGACATAAGCACCACAACCAAAGACCTGTAGGTATGAAATGTCTAGCACTTCATTATTCAATAGAGCATAAGGGGTCTGCCATTTAAGGCGACTCATTGGGGTTCTATTATAGCAATGTAGTGCATGTAATACTGCAAACTCCCACCATGATTGAGGGAGGCAAGCTTCAAGGTGCATTGCCTGAGCTTTGTCCATTATAGTGTGCATAAAACATTCAGCATGACCATTCTGCTAAGGGGTATGAGGCGCACTTTGTAGAATAGTAATGCTCTAGCATCCTTCAGTGTCTTAATAAAGGCATCTGATTTGTACTCTCCTCCAGTGTCAGACATCCACTCTTTAATGGTAGCATTGAATTGATTTTTTTATTAGAGCTAACCATTGTTTTAAAGCAGTAATTGCTGATGCTTTGTCATATAAGAGTGTAATCTAGGTGTAGGAGGTGTAGTCATCAATAAAGATGACAAAGTACTTGTATTTGTGATAGGAGGGAATCGGAAAGCTCTTTAAATCAGAGTGTATACACTTGAAAGGTGTAGTAGCCCTTGTAGCAGAAGGGGGATGTGAGGCAGCAGGCATTTTGCCTTGCACACATCCAGGACATATATGCATATCATTAGGGAACTTAATCCCTTCAGGGAAACCCTTAGTATGATCCTTAGCATGATGTAGAACATCCTTAGATGGGTGACCAAGTCATCTATGCATAAGGTTATAATCTACTTGGTATATTATTGGAGTTTCAGCAAACTGAGCCTCTACCACAGCAGATTTTGCATCTAGCCAATATAGAGTTTGTCCTTTAAATAGGGGTTTACACTGGACAAATGTATGAGCCTTATAGTTTAAGGAAATTTGCTGCAAATTCCCCATAATGTGCATTCCTTGTTGTAAGAATTTGCCCATTGAGAGCAAGTGCGTACTCATGAAAGGAATATAAAGCACTGGATGGATTCTAGTTGTCATAACTGAACCATTAATAGAGTGTTTTAATAATATAGTGCCATATCCTTCAACATATATAGTATGCACAGCAGTTTGGACAGGTGTCCTATTATTTTCACTAGCTGGTGTATACTCAATGAAGTCACCCAAATTGTTTGTAAAATGAGCTGATGCACCAGAGTCAAGAAGCCATATTGATGTAATGCAGAGGCAACATTTAGAGCACTTATGTTACGTCATGGTAGGGATGTTCACCCAACATGGGTTAAGTCGTTCTACTGAGACGCTGCACTAAGGGTCTGGTTCTGGTTGTCAAGGGAAGTTCCGAAGAGGAACTTCAGTGAAGATGTACAAGTTGAAGAGTCAGCCTAAGCCAATAGTGGAACTTAGGATTCTTCAGTGAGAGGAGAGTTCGGTGAGAGATGGAGTATTCACAGTCTTCGATTGCTCGAGTACCATAGGATACAAAAAGTCAAGTCTAAGGCTACTACTACCTGGTGAGCCTGTATTTATAGTAAAAGTAATAGGGCATCCTAGGATAGAATGATAATGTCATCCTAGGATCAAGTCATTGAGCAATCACAATACGAACTGCAGCGCAGCCGGCAGTAATCACATGTAGGATGTGAAACAATAGATATAAGTGAAACTGATATATCTGAAACAGCAGCCCCTTATCAACGGGCAAGAGTCATCATGACTTGCAAAGGAAAATCAGTAAAGAGTCATCATGACTCTTATGAGAACCAAAGATAAAAGTAAAGAGTCGTCATGACTCATATGAGAATGACCACGTGATGAGAAAGTAAAAGGGTTATCACGTGTCCTAAGGCGAGTGAGGAAGGGGATTAAATTAGGCAGTGTCATAACAACTTATTAAAGGGTATGTCATGTTCACACCTCATAATGTCCAGAACACCAACAGATATATTGTGTATCTTTACATTTGATCCATATTTACTAGTTCCCTCTGTATTTCTTGTTGGAGGGACCTATACTTTTAGGTCATTAGCATTTGTCTGCAACAATAAATGCAAGACATACTCTTCAATATCACTGCCCCAATCAAGGGATACAGTATCAGCATTCTCTAAGTTCCCAAAGGAACCTTGAGTAGGCATTATCAATGTGCTGTTCCCAAAGGATTCAGGCATAGGTGCTCTCAAAGCATTAGGTAAACAACACATCCTATATTGCTGCCATTGCAGAAACTGCTGATGCTCCCTGTGTATTTGCTCTATCAGCTCATTAGAGGTTTTACATCTAATGGCCCTAGTGGTCCAAGTGACCCATTGGGAGGCAAATGCAGTGTACTCAGCTAATTCCTTATCCTCTTATGTGAGCGCTGCTGAGCTGCTCACTTCAGAAGTGGGTGCATGACTCTCTGAGACTTCATCCTCTATTGTAAGGTCATCAAAGGCAGAATCTATAATAGACTTACTGTACAACTCCTTTATATTAGACACCATCTGTAGATATTTGTAACTGGGTGCTGGGACAGACATGTCCACATCTATATTAGAGTCATACTCCTCATTGTAGTTCCAGTTTGAATGATTTATAACTTTATTATTGAAGTTAGTGAAGTGCTGCTCAAGTGTTTTAGTGGTCTGGATAGTTGTGACAACTTCCAGACACTCCATGAGCATAAGTGCCTTGTTAAGGGAGTTGTAGGGTCCTGGAGTCCTAGGCTTGGGCTCTGGGACCTGTACTATCCTTTTGGATGTGGATAAGGACCCAATATGCATAACAGTGTAAGTGGTTGGCACTGGAAGAGCAGCCATGTCTGTGATATGAGAGTGCCCTTGAGCACCATCATAACCTTTGCCTTTGTTGGGCTTTCCTCCTCATCCTTTTCCCCTAGAACCACACTGCCTATGCTGCTGCTGGTTTGAGGAATCAGAAGGAGAGTGCTGCTGCAGTTTATAACTGTGCTGCTGAGAGGATTGGGGCTGCTGCTGCTGGTTAAAGCCAGGGTCATTGCGCTTTCACTTTATAGCAGAAAGTTTGTAGATTGACTGCTTCCTACCCCTTTCCAACTCCCATAGGTTGACAATAGGCTCCTAGATCTTCTCTATGTTAAATCTAGAGACCTTGCCAGTGGTGATGGTAATGTTAGTAATGGAGTCATATTTAGGTGGAAGGGAGTTTAATAGGAGCATGCCTTTAATAAAGGCAGGGACCTCCTGTTGGTTAGTGGCCAAGCGCCTATAGGCAATATAGAGTTGCTGAAGCTGGGGAGTAGGATGCATGTTAGGGTCAAGATGAAAGTTGACAGCCTCTTTAAAGTCCTTGTAGATGGTTGCTGGTGAGGGCTTGCCATAGGTGTCTTTGAGGTGGTCCCATGCCCCAGCAGCAGTCATGCCATCGATAATAGGCTGAATGGAGGGTGAAAGATGATGGACAATAGAGCCTAAAGCCTTATCATTATCAATGTCCCAGCTGTCTTTGTCTGCTTTCTCTTCATCAGTGGGCTTGTCCACATCAGTGGGAACAGGCATAGGCCATGTAGCAACAACCTGCCAAAGGTCAATGGTCTTCAAATAAGCCTCCATGAGGTGAGCACATTCAATGTAGTTGTTGCCTTTAAGGACAGGAACAATTGTAGTCAATTAAGACAACATGGTATTCTCTAAAAGCTTCCATCAGCATTGTGTTTCAAACATATGTACTGAGTGAGGAGAGATAAACCAGCATAGCCCCTCTTTACAAAGGAACTGCTCTGACATATGTGTGCCAAGTCTGAGCAACCCATTAAGGGTGCTATAATGCTAGGTTGCCAAGGGTGTCACCTAGAATGCCTGCCTAGAGAAGTCATAGGTGTCTGTCCTAGTGTGCTCACTATAGAGCACAGTGAACAGCCCTTGTAGCAGGGCCCATAACTTATTGCACAGCATAAAGTGCAGCTAATAGTATGTACAACTCACCTTTAGAGGTGAGTGGAAGAGCAATGCATGCAAATCTGAGTGGGAACTCAAGTCAGTTCTATATGCTCTTCCTATAGGAGTATTTATGGTCTCTACAGCCTACCCATATCCGTTTCATGTAAAGTGATAAGTAAAGGGGTCCACAATATTGCATTTTCAGTGACACCTGATCACAGAACACCATGTGAGGCCTTAGAAGTCCCTAAGGGGATATCTGATGTGTACAGTATTACTATCTACTTCATATCATATCTGTACTATCATAACTAGCTATAGATAAGGTCCTATTATGTATTTATCCTTATCTAGTTTCAACAGAGAGTCATTAAGCTGGCCCTCCCTTAGACATAGTTCAGCCTTCACCAAGTCCTTGGCAGCATTTGCTTCAAACCAGTGGTGTCCCAGATGTGAGGGAAGATGGAGTGAGATATGCTTGGCATTGGCACTGCTGCTGGCAATGATATCTTCTGGTATCCATGTCTATCCATGTCCCAAGGTGGATGGAGTACACTCATTGGCACCTTCTTCATCAATGTCATCAAATTTGGCACCAGTGTAGACTTCTCTTGCAGAGGTATCTTCCCAGGAGTCATCTCCACCATCAGAGACAGCATGAATAAAGTTAGCTGCTTGCTTCTGGAATATGTCAACTCTTTCTTAGAGTTGTGCATGCCTTAGAGTAATATCCCTTTGTTGGTCTGGTGTTGGATGGGACCCAATCTTCTTCACCAGTGCTTAGAGGGATAGCCTTTGTTTTTTAGTATAACTACAATTAGAAACATCAGCTGAGAAGGTGCCAAAACACATACTGGGTCTCTTGAATCTTCAGTCCACTGGCAAGCTATGCAACATGTCCCTTTTTACCAGAGCTTTCGATTTCCTTCTCTGTCAGCTCTAGAAGTATCTCTGCATGGGATGGGACTGGAGCCTGATATTAGGCAGAACTATCATAGAATGATGAGACTTACATCGCTTTACCTTGATATCATATATGTCCATTACAGTAATGTTATGTACTCGCTCCTCCCATGCATGTATCTCTTCTGCACTCCAAGCCTCAACGGACTCTGGTCTTGCTGATGAGTTGATAGACTCAAATGCTGCCATACTTAGTATTGCTTCTGAAAGTGCCTTTCGGTAAGGCCTTAGGCTGCTGCTGCTGATGCCCATGCTTCCACATGGGTTGCTTGCCCTTCTGACCCCCTTCCTGGAGTTTGGCCTGATGCTAATCAAATCTAAACTTGTATATCTCACTTGCAGAGAAGACCTGGTGACTAGTCTTACCAGTTTTGGGGTTTTGAGGTATTAGGCTGCACCCTAGTTTGCCATCCCTGCACTGCTTGCAAGGCCCAGTTGGATCTAGCTTATAGGTGACACCCTTGGCCACACACCTCTCACACTGGAACTGGTTGTTTCAGCTGTCCATTGGTAAAAATAAAATAAATAGTACTGACCTGAAAAATGATGCCAGGGGTAGGGAGGGGAGAAGTGGAGCTATTGGCATCAGATCCCTTAGTGCCAAGACCCTGCTTCTGTGAGGAGGAAGCTGGATGGTTAGATAACTTGCCAGGACCAGCAGCTTTGGCAGCCCTATGCTTGCAGTGGCACTAAGGGGTCTTTTAGTACATTTAGAAAATGAAAGGAAAAATAAAGCATACTTACCTTGGCTGGCTCATCTGCCACCCATCTCCACATCCTCATCCTCTATGGGCTGCCTTGGTGGTTTTAGAGGAAGGATCCTGATCCTTGCTAGCTGATGGTGCACTGGCAGTTGCATAGGCACTGCCAGTGCTGGCACCTCAGTTGCTGCCAGCTCATTAGTTGCTGCTAACACCTTAAGTGTTAACAGATCCACTTGTGCTAGCTTTTCCTCCTGAGCTGTTGGCTCTTCAGGAGCTAGCAGCTCCCCAGAACCCTTCTCTTAAAGAGACTTCAAAACTGTGGGTGCATAGTAAGAAGGTGAAAGAGATAGAGAATGTGTGACATACTAAGGTCCTCCTACCAGTGATCCTCTCCCTTAGGAAGGAAAGGAGAAAGCTCAGGGAATACTGCAGAGGGGCTATAGTACTTGTGCCTCTACAGATCCCAATAGCTTGCTGTGATAAGGGACAGATCTTCATTGCTGTCAAGGACAATAGAAAGTGCCACCAGCAATGGGTGCAAGATCAGCACCTCCTTCATAGGGTGCCTGTTCCTGACTTGCTGAAATGCCAAAATTGCTTTATACTAATTAAAAAATAGAGATGAGACTGATGGAGTGCCTAAATAAGGAGCATACCTTCTCATCCATAAAGTGCCTTTTCCACAGCTTTTGGTCTGTATGCTCTTTAATAGAGACATAAGCCTTCACTGCAGCTTCAACATAGCTTACAACTTGGAGGAGTGAGAACATAGTAAGAGTGGGGGCTATGATATAATTGGAAATGATAGTAGACTTGTGGAAATTGTGGTTTTTTAGGCAATGTTGAAGTTGCCATAACTGGTGCTAGAGCTGCCAGAGTGTTACGTCATGGTAGGGATGTTCACCCAACGTGGGTTAAGTCGATCTACTGAGATGCTGCACTAAGGGGTCTGGTTCTGGTCGTCAAGGGAAGTTCTGAAGAGGAACTTCAGTGAAGATGTACAAGTTGAAGAGTCCACCTAAGCCAATAGTGGAACTTTGGATTCTTCAGTGAGAGGAGGGTTCGTTCAGTAAGAGATGGAGTATTCAATGGTCTTCGATTGCTCGAGTACTGTAGAGTACAAAAAGTCAAGTCTAAGGCTACAAGCTACCTAGCAAGCCTGACTTTATAGTAATTGGGGATCCTAGTACTGAGTCATAACGGTGTACTAGGATCGAGTCATCACGACAATAAGTAACTGCGGCACAGTCCGCAGTATGTATGAAATGAGTCTGAAACAAAAGATATAAGCCCCTTGATGATGGGCTAGAGTCACTATGACTCTTATGAGAAATAAATAAAGAGTCACTATGACTCTTGTGAGAATGGTCATGTGAGAACAAAGAGACGTAAATAAAGAAAAAGAAATTGAGTCGTATCGTAACATAGAGCTGCCAAAATTACCATTTTAGGAGATGGCTTGGCAAAAAAATGTGCTAGTGCAAGCCACATTGTGCATTATACACCCATCCTAGCCAAAGTTTCCCTACCCCAATCCATTATCCATTCTATGGCCCAGTCCCATACTTCACTCCCTCATAAGATCAGGTCTAGCCATGATTAGAGAGCCTCTCTAGCAGGAGGTGATAGCTTTGGGTTTGATGCCCCACTGCTGCCCATCACTTCAGATGTGGAGGCCAATCCTGGTCCTCTACTTGAAGGTGAGGACTTTGGGTTTGATAGCCCTCTTCCACTTCAATTCCAGGAGCCTGGGGTGGATGATAAGCTGCCAAGTGGGAGTGAGGACTTTGGAATGGGTGCTAAACTGCTGGCTGAGGCTCAAGGGAATTTAGGTGGAGCTCATGGTAAGTTTTAAATTTATTGGTAGCAATATGTCTCTAACTCTATTAACACAGCTTGGATGTGGGGTAAGCATGCCCCACTACCTAAAGATGGGGAGTAGCCAGAGGTTTCTAGGAGCTCCAACTCTGGGGCAAATATATGGGCAGTAGGCACTCCTGAGCTGGCTGAGGCTTAAGGGAATTCAGGTGGAGCTAATAAGTCTCAAATTTATAGGGTGATATGCCTTTAACTCTATTAATACAGCTTGGATATAGGGTCAGCATGCCCTACTGCCAAGAGTGTGGAGATGCCAGAGGCTTCTGGGAGCTCCAACTCTGGGGCAGATATAAGGGTAGTAGATGCTCCTGATTTGGTGAGTTATATTGACTACCTGCTAACATAGTGGACACTGATAATCTATTGAAACTAGCAGTGTGAGCAGGAATATAGAACTAGGGTGGCCATCTTATATGCTAAAGCTAATAGAATTAGATGGATCTACTTGGAACTTGTTACGATACGACTCAATTTCTTCTTTCTTTGTCTCTATTTGTCTCATGTGACCGATCTCACAAGAGTCATAGTGACTCTTTACTTACTTCTCATATGAGTCATAATGACTTTAGCCCATTGTCAAGGGGCTTATATCTTTTATTTCAGACTTGTTTCATACATACTGCGGACTGCACCGCAGTTACTTATTGTTCAGATGACTCGATCCTAGTACGCCGTTATGACTCAGTACTAGGATCCCCATTTACTATAAAGTCAGGCTTGCTAGGTAGCTTGTAGCCTTAGACTTGACTTTTTGTACTCTACGGTACTCGAGCAATCGAAGACCTCTGAATACTCCATCTCTCACCGAACTCTCCTCTCACTGAAGAATCCTAAGTTCCACTATTGGCTTAGGCTGACTCTTCAACTTGTACATCTTCACTGAAGTTCCTCTTCAGAACTTCCCTTGACAACCAGAACCAGACCCTTAGTGCAGTGTCTCAGTAGAAGTGACTTAACCCACGTCGGGTGAACGTCCCTACCATGACGTAACATTAAGTCAAGTCTATCGAACCTATTGCCACTCTGGCTAAGGGACGAAGAATTTCTGAATCCAGATCAATCCTTGGATTCAAACCGTTTCCTATCGAGAGGAGAACAGAAGACGAAGTTCCTGGCCACGTAAAAGGAGCAGCCCTTTGGCAGGAAATTGACGGTGAAGAAGGTTATTGGGTATACAACATACTCAGTGCAGCATACCTTGCCATCGAATACAAAGAAAGTACTGAGCAGTGGTACTTCATACAGCGAGACAGCAGGACTAGGCATTGGACAGCTACTCAACCAGTCCCCTCCCTGTATAACCTGGGAAGAAGATCAATCAGACCAACGACAGTATCAGCGATTCCACCAGACGATACACCGTTGAAGGCAGGCCAGCATACAGTGCCAACCGCTAAGAGACGTGATACAAAAAGTTCTCCAATGGCAACACAGACGACCACCACAGCTGCAACCGCAACAACAACAGCTGTCCCCCCATCCACAATACAAACATTCTTCACAAAGGGGACAGGAACAGGAAGCGGAAACCCCCCTGCTAGCACTACAGCAGCAGGAAGTGGTCCCTCCGGAGGTGGGCCCCCAGGACCACCAGGAGGAAGCGGACCGCCAGGAGGTGGCCCCCCAGGAGGTGGGGGGTGCACCTGGAGGCGGAGGTGCCCCAGCAGGCGGAGGTGCACCTGGAGGTGGAGGACCCCCTCCCGGTGGCGCCCCTGTTGGAGGCGGGGCAGGTGCCGGCCCAGGCCCAGGAGTGGCAAATGGCAAACTTGGAGGAAACCCCCCAACCGACTTTGATAGTACCCGATCACTTGCGGACCAATTCATGCAGGAATTCAACCTGTATCGAATCACAAACTTGGACGCTGAACAAATGGCGATACCTATGAAACGAGCGGCCCTGCTACTCAGTTTCATAAAAGGACCAAACGTAAAGGACTGGGTCAAAAGATGGACTAACTGGATCCTTGCGGAGATGAACAACGGAAGACTCCCGAATGACGAATTCTACTGGACAGCAGTGTCTCAAGGCTTTGAACAAGCATTCCAGGATACGGGAGCAAGGGAACGGGCAGAAGATAAACTGCACCACCTCTCATTCATACCAAATGAGGTGGATGCATTTATTGCCCAGTTTGAATCCCTTGCTGCAGAAGCAACGTACCCCCTAGATGCTCAGTCGACACTTTCCCTATTCGCATCCAAACTTCCTTACCACATGATGGACCATGTCTATAAGGTGGTACGCCCTCTGGATTTCAGAGGATGGGCCGACGGAGTGCGCCAATACCACTCAGACAACACCGCAGTCCAGAACATAAGGGGGATTAACGAAGAAACTCCAAGGAAGAAGGGAGCAGGAAAAATGAACCCCGCCCAATTGGCGAAGATGCTGGACATTAAAATGCCAGCCCCTGCTCCAGATGCAATGGACACACGCGCCAACCGCTCTCGTTCCAACTACAACAAAGGAACCCAAGGAAGAGCAGCGGCGACCACTGCAAAAGAGAAACCAGACATTGAAGTCCAGAAGAAAGAAGGCCGTTGCTACACGTGCAACAAACTAGGACACCTCTCCCGCAACTGTCCAGACAAGCAGAAGGACAAGAAACCACCTCAGAAGGCTCGCAAGGCCAAGGCCGAAGAAAGCAAAGCAGAGGAAGAATCAGAAGAAGAGTCCGAAACTGGATCCACCCCTAGTGATGTGCGATCTTCCCTCCTTAAAAGCCTCTCAACCAAGGAAAAATACGAAATAATCAAAGAGGCTTGGAAAGAAGAGCATGGGGAGGATTTTTAAAACGCACAAACCCAGCGGCCATGGCACGTGCGTTACAGTTTAAAGATGTGTTTGTTTGTAAATATCGAAGTCTCCAAATCCCAACTCTGATACAAACTTCACACACAACAGCCGAAAGAAAAGTTCTCATGGATTCAGGAGCCACGGACAACTTTATCGACTTCAAGCTCCTGAAAAGAATGAAGATTGGCAAACTAAAGCTGCCATGACCCCGCATTGTGTGGAACATTGACGGGACCCAGAATAAGTCAGGAATCATCAAGTACTATGTTGACCTGCACGTCCGGACTGGGGAGAAGAAACAGAACATGAGATTCCTCGTCACAAATCTAGGAGATGACGAGATGGTGTTAGGGTATCCGTGGCTCGCTGCCTTCCAGCCATTGATCGATTGGAGAAGCGCGACCCTTGATGAAAGCATGCAACCACTTGTCATCAAGACCCTTTCATATACAACGGACGCAGAAGTGATCCGCATATGAGATGCGTGGATCAAGAAGGCTGCATCATTATGCACCCCTGGGGAAGAACTCTTTGTCCACCGAATGGATGAAGAAATCCTCAAAAGAAGCTCGACGTCGACCGAAATGGCAGTAAAGGCTCTGCCAAAAGAAGAGAAAACCTGAGATCAGGTAGTCCCGGAACACTACCACAAATGGAAGAAAGTCTTTTCCGAAGAAGAGGCGAAGCGATATCCGGAACATCAACCATGGGATATTGCTATTGATTTTACAGAGGACGCGCCGAAAACCCTAGACTGCAAAATATACCCGTTATCCAAAGGAGAGCAAGAAAAGCTCGACGAATACATCAAAGATAACTTAGACAAGGGTTATATTCGTCCATCAAAATCGCAATACTCATCACCATTCTTCTTTGTCGGAAAGAAAGACGGAAAACTTCGCCCTGTAGTGGACTACTGGAAACTGAACTCCTTCACAATCCCCGACCGATATCCGTTGCCTCTAATACAGGAACTAGTGGATAAGGTGAAGGATGCCAGGTTATTCACCAAAATGGACGTGCGAGCAGGATACAACAATATTCACTTCCGAGAAGGCAACGAACCAAAAGCCGCCTTCAAAACGAACCTAGGGCTGTTTGAACCAACAGTAATGCCGTTCGGGCTGAAAAATGCCCCCGCAGTGTTCCAACGAATGATGAATACACAGTTTAATGACCTAACAGCAACTGGTCAAGTAATCATCTACATGGACGACATCCTTATAGCAACAAAAAAGGATGAAGAAGAACACCGCAAGTTGGTTAGCAAAGTCCTTGAACACCTTCAAAAGCCGGACCTATACTTGAAGCCCAGCAAGTGCCTCTTTGAAGTAGAGCGCATCAAATTTCTAGGAGTAATCCTAGAAAAAGGAACCGTTACCATGGATCCAGTTAAAGTTGCTGGAGTTGCTGTTTGGAAAGTGCTGAAAACCACAAAAGATATTTGGGCTTTCCTTGGATTCTGCAACTTCTATAGGCGATTTATCCGTGGTTTTTCCTTTATTGCGAAGGCACTGAACGACCAACTGAAGAAAGGCGTTCAATGGAACTGGGGACCAAAGGAAGAAAGCGCGTTTGAAATGCTAAAGAAGCGAATATGTGAAGAACTGGTTTTGATACAACCGGACCAGAAGAAACCATTCGAAGTAGAAGTTGACGCGTCAAACTATGCAATGGGAGCCGTCCTAATGCAACGAAACGAACAGGGAGTGCTCCACCTGGTAGCATTCTTTTCAAAAACCATGAATGATGCCCAAAGAAATTACGACGTATACAACAAGGAGCTTCTAGCCCTTGTGGAAATGTTTTGACATTGGAGACATTTCCTGCACCAACCAGCGTTCAAAGTAAAGGTGCATACAGATCACGCCAACCTATTGTATTGGAAGAACCCAGGAGATCACAATAGAAGGGTGGCAAGATGGCATGCGGAACTCATGGAATATGACTTCGAATTGGTTCACATAGCTGGGAAGAAGAATGGTCGGGCGGACACGTTGTCACGACGCCTGGACTACGAACACGGCGAAGAAGATAACAAGGCATTGGTGGTCCTACCCCCTGTCTTATTCAGCTTCGCAAGAATGATGGGGTCAGAATATTATAACCCCAGCAACCAGAAAGAAAGGGAGCACTATAGTGCAACGGTAAACCATCGCAAATACCAATCCCTTCAAGACCAGCTGGAAGAGGACCAGCAGACGAACAAAAGGAGCCAGGAAGTGCTCAAGAAATGGTCAAACACCTACGTTCTCACCAAACTAGTCGGAATTTGGTGGAAGATCGAAAATGACACAGACCGGATCGTCGTTGCCGGAGACAACGATCTGAAGAGGGGGGTAATTCAATTTTACCATGATACCCCATCAGCCGGACACCCAGGAATCACAAACACATACGCCCTGGCAAAACGGGACTTCTGGTGGCCAAAGATGAAAGAAGATGTGGAGCAATATGTAAAGGGATGCGCAGCGTGCCAAGCAAACAAAATCAACACGCAGCCACTAAAACCAGCAATGATCCCTATCACTCCAGAAAACTCTTTGCCATTTGAAACAGTCGCCATGGACTTCATCACGAAGTTGCCACTTTCGGGCAAATATGACACGATCCTCACAATTACGGATCACGATTGCAGTAAAGCGGCGGTATTTATACCCTGCCAAGAGACAATTACTGCGGAAGGGGTAGCAGAACTCTACCTGAAACATGTGTACACCCGATTCGGTGCCCTGAAGAAGATTATCTCTGACCGAGATACCCGATTTACATCACACTTCGCCAAAGGCCTGTGCAAAGCGTTGAAGATACACTAGAACATCAGCACGGCATACCACCCAAGAACTGATGGCCAGTCAGAAAGGACAAACCAATGGCTCGAACAGTATCTTCGATTCTGGTGCGATGAAAGGCAAGACAATTGGCACAAGTACCTGCCAATGGCGGAATTCGCGCATAACCAATGGCCGAACTCCACCACCCGAAAGACCCCCTACGAAATGCTCATAGGGTATACACCGAGGCTTGAATTCGGGACTAAAAGCAAGGTCCCCTCGGTAGAAGAAAGGCTCACAGCCATAGAAAAGGTGCGAACAGATGGCTACGAAAATATCATCAAAGCACAGAAGATGATGGCCATCGCGCACCAAGGGAACAAGAAGTTCCAACCATACAAAGAGGGAGATCAAGTGTGGATCAAGGGAACCAACTTGAAGACCCTGTACCCAGCGGCTAAACCCGGGCCAAAGCGGCACGGACCCTTCAAAGTGATGAAACAGCTATCAGAAGCGGTGTACCGCGTGGAACTGCCAAGACAGTGGAAGATTCATAACGTGTTTCACGCGAACCTTCTAACGCCTTATAAGGAAACGGAGTTCCACAGGCCAAACTATACCCGGCCACCACCTGATATCATCAACGAAGAACCCGAGTATGAAGTCGAGAAGATTCTAGATGCGCAGCAACGTGGGAAAGGGCGCAAGCTCCACTACCTAATCAAGTGGAAAGGCTATCCCACGAGTGACAGTTCGTGGGAGAAAGCAGAAGATGTCCACGCAGACAAATTGATAGCAGAGTTTGAAGCTAGGAAGGGGACAAACAAGTCAAAAGCCCGTAAAACGTATATAAGATGGGCCAAAACAACAGAGGAACCCCATCCCCTTCCTCATCCTGCTCCCAATCTCTATACGCTATCCACTACATCTGCTCCTGCCAGCATTGTACCAACACTCCCTGCCTCATCACCTCCCATCATAGCTCCTCCATCTTATCCCAGTCATATGCCATGCACTCTTTTCCAATCCCCAACTATGACTTGCGTCTCTACTCAGAAGCCCTCAAAGACGAAGAGGCACCCACCTGTCATCGTACCTTGGCGCGACACGCATATTCGATCACAGGCTGTCCACCCTACAGCACCAACAAAATTCACAACCCCACCTTTGAACGACTCAGGAATGGAGCCAGGTGTTCACTTAAGAAGGCTGCCATTGCCGCCGGTCACAAGTACTGTAACTGGTGTGGGCGCGAATTTCCAGACCACATATGCTGGAGGATGGGACGACAAGAAGAGTGGGAGATGTGTTACTGTTAAAGACAGTAATGAAGGAGAGGGACGACCAGCCTCACGCCACAAGAACCCAGACACTAATAGCCGCAGCAACAAGAGGTGCTACCCATTGGCTGGCCTATTAGTGGAAGAAAGCCGACGTACTGGCTTCCTTCACCCCTTCGCCAACAGATCTTGGAGACCGGTACCACAAATTGAAATTTGGGTCACCACAGAGGTCAAACAAGAAGAGGGAGGGGGACCACCCAGAAGAACAAACATTGAGGCTGGAACGGTGACGATGACGATAGAGGGGGAGAAGATGAAGAAAGAACATGCCAAGGAAGGCAAGAAGAAGAAGAGACTCAGGAAGGAGTCGAAGACCCTCAACTGGATCAAGGGGGTCCTCAGTTTGGCAAAGCCGAGGCGACTTTGCGCTTGAAAGGGGGGCTGTGTTATGACACTGCCTAATTTAATCCCCTTCCTCACTCGCCTTAGGACACGTGATAACCCTTTTCACTTTCTCATCACGTGGTCATTCTCATATGAGTCATGACGACTCTTTACTTTTATCTTTGGTTCTCATAAGAGTCATGGTGACTCTTTACTGATTTTCCTTTGCAAGTCATGATGACTCTTGCCCGTTGATAAGGGGCTGCTGTTTCAGATATATCAGTTTCACTTATATCTATTGTTTCACATCCTACATGTGATTACTGCCGGCTGCGCCGCAGTTCGTATTGTGATTGCTCGATGACTTGATCCTAGGATGCCATTATCATTCTATCCTAGGATGCCCTATTACTTTTACTATAAATACAGGCTCACCAGGTAGTAGTAGCCTTAGACTTGACTTTTTGTATCCTACGGTACTCGAGCAATCGAAGACTGTGAATACTCCATCTCTCACCGAACTCTCCTCTCACTGAAGAATCCTAAGTTCCACTATTGGCTTAGGCTGACTCTTCAACTTGTACATCTTCACTGAAGTTCCTCTTCAGAACTTCCCTTGACAACCAGAACCAGACCCTTAGTGCAGCGTCTCAGTAGAACAACTTAACCCACGTCGGGTGAACGTCCCTACCATGACATAACAAGGAGGTAGGGGTGCACCTGGAGGCAGAGGCACACCCGGAGGTGGAGGACCCCCACCGGGAGGCGCCCCTGTTAGAGGTGGGGCAGGTGCCGGCCCAGGCCCTGGAGGGGCAAACGGCAAACTTGGAGGAAACCCCCCAACCGACTTTGATGGTACCCTTGCCATGGCAGACCAATTCATGCAGGACTTCAACCTGTATCGCATTACTAATTTGGACGCTGAACAAATGGCTATACCTATAAAACAAGTGGCTCTGCTACTCGGTTTTATAAAGGGACCAAACGTAAAAGACTGGGTCAAAAGATGGACAAATTGGATCCTTGCAGAAATGAACAATGGAAGACTCCCAAATGACGAATTTTACTGGACAGCAGTGTCTCAAGGCTTTGAACAAGCATTCCAGGATACCAGAGCAAGAGAAAGGGCAGAAGATAAACTACGCCACCTCTCAGTTCTACCAAATGAGGTGGACACATTCATTGCCCAATTTGAATCCCTTGCTACTGAAGCAATGTATCCTCTGGATGCACAGTCAACACTCTCCTTATTCACATCTAAACTTCCTTACTGCATGATGGACCATGTCTATAAGGTGGTACGCCCTCTCGATTTTAGAGGATGGGCCGACGGAGTGCGCCAGTACCACTCAGACAACACCACAGTCCAGAATATCAGGGGGATTTATGAAGAAACTCCAAGAAAGAAGGGAGCAGGAAAAATGAACCCTGCCCAATTGGCGAAAATGCTGGGCATTAAAATGCTAACACCTGCTTCAGATGCAATGGACACTCACACTGACCGCTCTTGTTCCAATTTTAATAGGAACAAAGGAACCAAAGGAAGAGCAGCGGCAACCACTGCAAAGGACACCCCAGATGTTGAAGTCCAGAAGAAAGAAGGCCATTGTTTTAACTGTAACAAGCAAGGACACCTCTCACGTGATTGTCCAGACAAGAAAAAGGACAAAAAACCCTCTCAAAAGGCTCACAAAGCTAAAGCTGAGGAAAGCAAACCAGAGGAAGAAGAGGAAGAATCTGATGCAGAAACCAACCCTACAGATGTGCAATCATCCCTCATAAAAAGCCTCTCAACCAAAGAGAAATACGAAATGTTGAAACAGGCTTAGGTAGACGAGCATGGGAAGGATTTTTAAAATGCACAAACCTAGCAGCCTGGGCGCGTGCGTTACAGTTCAAAGATGTGTTTGTTTGTAAATATTGAAGTCTCCAAATCCCAACTCTGATACAAACTGCACATACAACAGCCGAAAGAAAAGTTCTTGTGGATTCAGGAGCCATGGACAACTTTATCAACTTCAAGCTCCTGAAAAGAATGAAGATTGGCAAACTAAAGCTGCCATGACCCTGCATTGTGTGGAACATTGACGGGACCCAGAATAAGTCAGGGATCATCAAGTACTACGTTGACCTGCAAGTCCAAACTGGGGAGAAGAAACAGAATATGAGATTCCTTGTCACCAATCTAGGAGATGATGAGATGGTGTTAGGGTACCCATGGCTCGCTGTTACACTTTGGTAAGCGTGGGCCTTGCTTTAGGCAATGACAAGACGTGAGTACTCAGCTCTGTTGTCATGGCTGAGATTCTGAGCTCCCGAGAAAGCACGCCACCGAGCTGCCCGAGCCAGCCCGCGTTGGACAACTATGAAACGACCCTGGATTCTAAGGCATTAAGACAGGCCTTGATGAGAAAGGGCGATATGAGCATGTGCACATTGCGTCCCAAACCAGCTAAGTCCTGCACTCCTGTTGAGAGCAGTGACGAAGAAGCTGACAACCCCTTCGAGCAAGATGAAGCTCGCACACGCAAGATGTATGCGCACCTCTACGGGCAGGAAGGCCCAGAGTCACGTGACTTATCACCTGAGGCATCACCTGAGCGCATATGCCTCGGGTATGCAGCAGCCGGCTATCCGGTTGATGACGACATGGACTAGGCCTTCGTGCCTGTTTACTGATGGACTTTCTGATGGATGCCTCGTGTACTATACGGGCGCAGCCTCGTGTCTGATGGATGTCGGTGCCTTTATAGGCCGGTCCAATTATGTTTCTCCTTCGTGTTTCAGCTTGTGGAGCCAGAGCCCTTATGGCTATTGGCTAGAGATAAGGACTTAAGGTTCATGCTGAGTCCGAACCTTATCTACTAGTAGTATAAGTACTAGCTTGTCTTCACATGTATTCGCTATCTTGAGTTCTTTAAGAATTTGTACCTCTTTGAGAACCCGCATTTTCCCTTTGCTTCCTAAGGGCCTTAGTTGGTCTTCTTCACCAAACCCTTAGATGTTGCCTTGTTGTGCCGCTTCTTAGCGAGCCATTCCCCTTTGACCCCCCCTTCGTCTCTCAGTTGCAACCACTATTGCAGTGGTTTTGCCTTGGTTGTCGTGTGCAATACAAGCGTTCTGAGGAACCCAGCTCAAGTCGAGCTAGACGGCCGGTGCGACCGTTACATCTGTAATCTGCTAAGTCGAACGTGGAGCCTTAAGCTTCAACACAACGACAACCTACAACTGGGAAGGCTTCCTAGTGAGCCTTATGCAGTGCACTTCCCTTTAGTATGATGTGCTAAAGGGGACGAAGGAATGATCTGAAACCGATGATTCAAGAAGACCAAGATAGCAACTCTTGGTCTTCCACGACTACTACTTATACACAATGATAGAGGGCTTTAAAGCGCCTCCTGAATGATGTTGACCTATAGCGTATCTAGCTTGAACCCTAGTATCGCTATCCTAGTAATCAGTAAGCGTATGGTAGCATGTGATACTACCACTGACTGATAACACGTGAAAGAACTGTCCCTGACTAATGTAAGAATCACAAGCTTACTATTGTATTCAGAACCTGATAGTAAGTGTACAAGTCCAAACCGTGACATCACCCCCTTTTCAGGAGCGACGCCCACAGAGCCTGGGCAGTCCCATCCATCCTGCCCTTACATCTTCTACCCTCTACATGGCCCTTGCCCATTCCAACCTACTGATGCACCTGGCCTTGTCCGTTGCCAGTCGCCCCCTCATGTCCTGTAACTCCGTTATGCACACCTCCAAGCGCCCCATCTCTGCCCCTAGGGCCCGGTACTGTCGGATCTCGGTGACAAGACTTATATCCTTACATTCAAGGACAGCTCGGTTGACGGCTGCGGCATCGTCGTATCCCCTATCAAAGAGGATCAGATCCTCTTGTGCGTATCTGAGGTGGGAGGTGGGGTGCACCACGTACTGGGGTGCTGCGTACAGGGGTTTCGGGAAAACCCTGTCAGACTCGTCAATCAGGCCAAGCACAATGGGATCATTGCTCATGATGGCCTGGACGTATTTGGCTGGGCACGTCACGCCGTCGGGGGTGGTGATGGGGAAGTGAATGTAATCAGGTCCTCTATTGACCCAGAACCCGTGAGGT
Organism: Lactarius evosmus; assembly: GCA_951394315.1. Classification (NCBI taxonomy): domain Eukaryota; kingdom Fungi; phylum Basidiomycota; class Agaricomycetes; order Russulales; family Russulaceae; genus Lactarius; species Lactarius evosmus. The sequence continues at coordinate 458,572 of OX596124.1, forward strand.
GCACGGGCATTGGTGATGGAGCCGACGGCTTGGTCAGCGAGCTGGGGATGGATATGACCCTGGTAGAGGGGGGTCCCGTCGGTGGTGAGAGCGTGGTGGGTTGTATGAGGTGGTACATTAGCCTCTCAGCTATAGTGAATGTGGGGGTGCTCAGCTGGGTAACTCTCATCCTTGCTGTCCGTGACCTCTCCCTCCTCTCTCTCATCTCCGTCATGTGGCGCTGGGCTGTTCATAGCTGTTCTTCCCTCCAGTCATCAGTGATCTCCTTCCACGACCTTGTGGGTTTCATCGCCGCTTTGTACCACTCCCTGGCGTGCTTGGACTTCTCCACCACGGTCGAGAGCTCGGCGAAAGTCATCAACTTCCGCAGTGGTGAAGGGTCGGTCAGCGATGGGGAGTCTGGTGTCGGCGTGGAGGATGTGCCACAAGGCAGGCTGCCCGTCGACGTCGGGAGACAGTCGGGCACTGTTGTTGTCTCTTCCTTGAGCGGGGAACTGGCTGAGGGTGCTATGCAACTCAGCTGGGGTGATGGGTCCCTCGGACCCAGCTCTGTCTCTCTCAGCCATGACGACCTCCGTGTTGTCAGCAGGGGTTGTTGATGCCCGCTCTTCTTCCAGCTCGGCGGCAAAAATCCTTTCGGGGGTTCCGAGGTAATACGAAGATGTCGAGAGGGTGGCATTGGGGGTAAATGGCATGGAGTGGCTGGTAGTGGTAGTGGTGGTTTGAGTAGGAGAGAATGGAGTGTTGTCGTGGGTCCTCCCACTCCTTATAAGCGTCTGCGGAGCAGTCTTCGAACTTTGATACTCCGCGAGAGCTTCGTCGGTGAATAGATCCTCCCGGTTGACCCACTGATTTTCCAAGTCGGAGTAGCCCTTCCATTTGACCAGGTACTGTTTCTTTTGCCCTCTGCCGAAATGCCGCTTGTCTAGAACTTTCTCGATCTCATATTCTTCTTCCCCATCTACCAAATCAGGTGGTGGCCGTTGGTAGTTTTTCCCGTGGAGTGGGGTCTCGTGGTATTTGGTGAGGAGATCCACATGGAACACTGTGTGAATTTTCCATTGTGGGGGAAGGTTGAGCCAGTAGTTGACAGGAGACATCACCTGTTCTATGGTAAAGGGGCCATGTCTTCAGGGCACGAGTTTCGCTGTTGGTTGATGAGTGCGTAAGTGGTGTCCTTCTAGCCACACAAGATCTCCTGGTTGGAACTTCGGACCGTTCTTAGCTTTGACCCATGACTGCTGCGCTTTTACGATCAGTTCCTGAGCATGTTTCCGTGCTTCTTGGAACTGTTCTGCCCTGAGCGTCACTTGGGGAATGGGTGATGGTTTATCTGTCCAATCAGCCCATGGGTTGTACCCCATGAGGAGGTTGAAGGGTGATCTCCGTGTGTATTCATGTGGCCAATTATTATGTGCAAATTCCGCGAGTGGCAAGTATCCACACCAATTGTCTTGTCTCTCATTTGTCCAGAAACGGAGGTATTGTTCTACCCATTGGTTCGTTTGTTCAGATTGACCGTCCTTTCGTGGGTGGTATGCAGTGGAGATGTTCTGTTGAATACCTAGTACTTTGCACAATTCTCTGGTGAAGCGACTGGCAAATTGCAGGTCTTGATCACTTATTATTTTCAAGGGAAGTCTGAACCGTGTGAAGACGTGTTTCAGATATAAGGCCGCGACTTCTTCTGCATTGATTTCCTCGTTACAGGGTATTGTTATGACACTGCCTATTTTAATTCCTTTTCTTTATTCGCCTTAGGACACGTGACACCTTTTACTTTCTCATCACGTGGTTGTTCTCATAAGAGTCATGGTGACTCTAACTTGTTGCTAAGGAACCTACATCTTTCGTTTCATACCTTAGCTTGTGATTACTGCAGACTGCACCGCAGTTACTTATTTGTTTCATTGTCTAGGTGACATGATGACTTGATCCTAGGATACCTTATGACTCAATCCTAGGATCCCTTGTAGATACTATAAAGTCAGGCGTACTAGGTAGCTTGTAGCCTTAGACTTGACTTTTTGTACTCTACAGTACTCAAGCAATCGAAGACTGTGAATACTCCATATCTCACCGAACGAACCCTCCTCTCACTGAAGAATCCCAAGTTCCACTATTGGCTTAGGCGAACTCTTCAACTTGTACATCTTCACTGAAGTTCCTCTTTGGAACTTCCCTTGACAACCAGAACCAGACCCTTAGTGCAGCGTCTCAGTAGACCAACTTAACCCACATTGGGTGAGCATCCCTACCGTGACGTAACAGGTATGAACACCACGGCTTTGCTACAATCATGATCTGTTATAGTCAGTATGGTGTCGTACCCTTGTGAACGTGGTAACTTAGTTATGAAGTCGAGTGATATTGTTTCAAAAGGTAGTGCTTCCGGTTTAGGGTAGATAGGGTTGAGAGGGGCTTTGTCACGTCTGTGTTGTACCTTGATGCGCTGACATTCGGCACATCCTTTGATGTATTCCAATGCATCTTTGGCCATCCCAGGCCACCAGTAAGCGCATCCTACTAGTTGCCCTGTTCGTTTAATACCTGGATGTCCGTGAGCCAGTAGGTCATGATGATCATGGAGTATACGTTGTTTATCGTGAACCCCTCTGGTGACTACTTGTCGTCTGTCTTTGTACAATGTGCCTTCTATTTTCTTGAGTTGGTGCGCATCTACCCATGGTGTGAGAACAGATTCTCTCTGTTCGTACACTGGGTCTGGCAGTGTGGCGTTGTCCTGTGTGAGGCTGTCCTTGTTTGTCCGTATCTGTTCTATTCGAGCACCCTGTATGAACATTTTGTCCGGTAGTACCATGATGTCTCGGTTGTCTTCCTCTCCTTGGTCATAATCCGGTTGTCTTGACAGGGCATCTGCTCTTCCGTTCGCTGTCCCTTTGATATGGTGAATCTCGAAGTTGTATTCCGATAGTTCGAGTACTTCCATGGCGACTCTTTGGCTTATCTTTTGGGGACTTCTCCAGTATTGTAGGTTCATGTGGTCAGAGAAGACTTTCGTTTTGTGTGGTGATCCCACCAGTAGTGGTCGCCAGTGTCAGAACACTCTTACAATTGCTAGTAATTCCAAGTCATAAATGTTGTAATTCCTTTCAGCTTCATTGAGGGTGGTGGAGAAGTAGCTGATTGGGTGTTGTTTGCCATTGTCTTGTCGTTGTAGTAATACTGCTCCTATTGCGAATCCCGATGCGTCGACTTCTAATTCGAATGGTTTACTCAACTGTGGGTGTGCCAGTACTGGTTCCGAAGTGACGAGCCCTTTTAGTTTGTTGAATGTGTCGTGTTCTGTTCCTGTCCATTTCCAGTCGGCTCCTTTCTTTGTTAGTTGGTTTAGTGGCTTCACATGGTGTGAGAAGTTTCGAATGAATGCATGGTAGAAGTTGCAGAAGCCTAGGAACGATCGGACGTCTTTGACTTTTGTAGGGGTAGGCCAGTCTTTGATACCAGAAATTTTGACGGGGTCCATGCGTGTCACCCCTTTTTCAAGGATTACCCCCAGGTAATCTATATGTGGCGCATGGAATAAACACTTCTCTAGTTTGTAGTAGAGGTCATGTTTAGCCAAGATTTCTAGTATGTCTCGGACTGCCGCTATATGGTCCATCATATTATGTCCTACCCGTGTTGCTATACTGATGTTGTCCATGTATACCCGTATTGTAGTTCCCTGCAGCTCGTGTTTTGCTATGACGTCTTGACATATATGGTTCATCATGGTCTGAAATGTCGCTGGTGAGTTGGTTAGTCCGAAGAACATGACTGTGGGTTCGAATAGTCTGTATCTTGTTTTGAAGGCAGCCTTCTCTTCGTCTCCCTCCTTAATGCGTATGTTGTTATAGCCCCATCTTACATCGAGTTTGGTGTATATGTGAGCGTTACTGAGATCAGTGATCAGATCAGATATGAGAGGTAGAGGGTATTGGTTGCGTATTGTGAAGGTGTTGATATATCGATAATCTTGCACCAGGTGTAGCTTACCATCCTTCTTCTTGACGAAGAAGAATGGTGATGCATATGGGGACTTTGACGGTCGTATGTATCCTTTGCCAAGTTGTTCTGTTAGGAAAGCCTTGTGTTACGACCAAGATTTCGAGCTCCCGAGAAAGCATGCCACCGAGCTGCCCGAGCTGGCCTGCATTGGACAACCATGAAAGAACCATAGATTCTGAGGCATTACGGGAGGCCTTGATGAGAAAAGGCGATATGAGCATGTGGACATTGCGTCCCGAACCAGCTAAGTCCCGCACTCCTGTTGAGAGCAGCAATGAAGAAGCTGACGACCCCTACAAGCAAGATGAAGCCCGCACGCGCAAGATGTATATGTACTTCTACAGGCAGGAAGACCCAGAGTCACGTGACTCATCACCTGAGGCATCACCTGAGCGCATATGCCTCGGGTATGCTGCAGCCGGCTACCCGGTTGATGATGACATGGACTAGGCCTTCGTGCCTGTTTACTGATGGACTTTCTGATGGACGCCTCATGTACTGTATGGGCGCAGCCTCGTGTCTGATGGATGTCGGTGCCTTTATAGGCTGGTCCAATCATGTTTCTTCCTTGTGTTTCAGCCTGTGGAGCCAGAGCCCTTATGGCTATTGGCTAGAGATAAGGACTTAAGGTTCATGCTGAGTCTGAACCTTATCTACTAGTAGTATAAGTACTAGCTTGTCTTCACATGTATTCCCCATCTTGAGTTTTTTAAGAATCTGCATCCTAGTTTCCCCTCTGCTTCCTAAGGGCCTTAGTCGGTCTTCTTCACCAAACCCTTAGATGTTGCCTTGTTGTGCTGCTTCTTAGCGAGCCGTTCCCCTTTGACTCCCCCTTCATCTCTCAGTTGCAACCACTATTGCAGTGGTTTTGCCTTGGTTGTCGTGTGCAATACAAGCGTTCTGAGGAACCCAGCTCAAGTCGAGCTAGATGGCCAGTGCGACAGTAACACCTTAAGGGCTTTATCCTCTTCCTATGTCAGTGGGTAGACCTTGCAGTCTATGGCTTCAGGGGCCCCTTTCTTGAATTGTATCTCGTGGTCCCACACTCGGGCTGGTGGGTATCGGTGTGACACTTCTTCATTAAATAGTTGGTGATATTTGGCATAACAAGATGGTAACTCAGCTTTGACGGTATATTGTTTCACTTGAATTGCTAATTCGGTGGACGTGATCCTTCCTTGTACGAATTCTTCATCTTCAAGCTGTTGTACAATATCTTCCTTCTGTTCCGTTGTGATGGCTGCGATAGTAGGTCGCATCCTATTGATTTGGGGATTTACTGTTCGTAGTACTACGGGTAGTGCATCTTCTTTGATAACCACGTGTCTCCAACTAAAAGTTGGTTCATATGTGGCCAGCCACGGATAGCCGAAAACAATGTCTTCATTGCCTATGTCGGTTAAGCCACCTACTGGTCTCCGTGATCCAGTTGTTAACGTCCTTCCCTTGGATATAGGTGAGGAATAACATAGCTTGTCTATAGGCATTGGCCATGATGGGGTTGTTATTGTTGATTCCCCAATATAGTTCCCATTGAGTGAGGAATTCTTCTGTCCTATGTTGATCTTCTTTAAATATTTCTGGGGGGTTTCCAGCGAATTTGTCGGAGTGATGTCCTCCTGGTATTCCAATCAGTCCTGCTCCAGGCATTCCTCCTCCTGGTAGTCCTCCTCCTGGTGGCCCTCCTCCTGGTGGTCCTCTTCCTGGTGGTCCTACTGGTGGTGGTCCTCCTGGTGCTGGGGATCCTCTGCCTCCTGTTGGAGGGTCAGGTTGGTCTGGTCCGATTGCTCAGAATAGGGCAGCATTATCTGCTGTCATTATGTTACGCTTCGGTAAGCGTGGGCCTTGCTTTAGGCTGAGATATGGCACGAGTACTTAGCTCGACAATTTGAAGTCAAACGTGGGATCCTAAGTCCTAACACGTTGACGTCTTCTTCTGCAACTGGGAAGGCACTCTTGGTAGTCCTTATGCAGTGCACTCCTCTTGGGGGTCCTATTCTAGACGGGCGATGAAGTGGAGAGGGAACCGATGATTCAAGAAGACCAAGATGACGATCCTTGGTCTTCTGCGACTACTACTTATACACGATGATAGAGGGCTTTAAAGCGCCTCTCGAATAGTGTTGACCTATAGTGTATCTAGCTCGAACCCTAGTACTGCTATCCTAGTTATCAGCTGCTAAAGTACCATGTGATACTACTGATAACACGTGAATGATAAAGTCCCTGACTAATGTAAACAATCACATGCCTACTACCGTAGTCAGAACCTGGTAGTAAGCGTCCAAGTCCGGTCCGTAACATCACCCCCTTTTCAGGAGCGACGCCCATGGAGCCCGGGCGGTCCCATCCAACCCGCCTGTACATCCTCTATCCTCTGCATAGCCCGCGCCTGCTCCAACCTACTGATGCACAACGCCTTGTCCGTCGCTAGCCGTCCCCACGTCTCCTGCAACTCCCTTACCCTCTGCTCTAAACGTCCCAACTCGGCCCCGAGGGCCCGATACCGTCTGATCTCCACGGCGAGGCTTACGTCCTTGCATTCCGCGACGGCCCTGTTGATGGCCCCGACGGCGTCGTACCCATTGTCGAAGAGGAATAGGTCCTCTTGGGCGTACTTGATGTGGGTGTCGGGGTGCACCACGTACTGGGGCGCAGCGTACAGGGGCTTCGGGAAGACCCTGTCGGACTCGTCAATCAGACCGAGCACAATGGGATCGTTGCTCATGATGGCCTGGACGTATTTGGCCTGGCGCGTCACGCCGTCGGGGGTGGTGATGGGGAATGAAATGAAATCGGGTCCTCTATTGACCCGGAACCCGTGAGGCGCACGGGCGTTGGCGACGCTGGAGACGGCGCGGTCAGCGAGCTGGGGATGGATATGACCCCGGTAGAGGGGGGTCCCGTCGGTGGCGAGGGCGTGTCGGGTTGTATGAGGTGGAGCATTAGCTTCTCGGCCATAGTGAATGTGTGGGTGCTCAGCTGGGTACCGCTCGTCCTCGCTGTCCGTGACTTCTCCCTCTTCTCTCGCATCTCCCTCATGCGGCGTTGGGCTGTTCGTAGCTGTTCTTCCCTCCAATCTTCGGTCACCTCCTTCCACGATTTCCTCGGCTTCATCGTTGCTTCGTACTGCTCCCTGGCATGCGTGGACGTCTTCACCGCGGTCGAGAGCTCGCTGAAATTCGTCAACTTCGGCGGTGGTGAAGGGGCGGTCGGAGATGGGTTCTCCAGTAGTGGCGTGGAGGATGTGCCAGAGGGTGGGTTGCCCGTCGACATCAGGTGATAGTCGGGCACTGTTGGCTCCGCGCCCTTGAGTGGGGAACCGCTCGATGGTGCTGTTGAACTCAGCTTCGGTAATGGGTCCCTCGGACCCGGCTCTGTCTCCTGCAGCCACGACGACCTCTTCGTCGTCGGCAGGGGTTGTTGATGCCCGCTCTTCCTCCAGCTCGCAGGCAAAAATCCTCTCGGGGGTTCCGAGGTAGTACGAAGTCGTCGAGAGGGTGGCATTGGGAGTAAAGGGCATTAGCTCGGTGACAGTGGTGGTAGTGGTTGTAGTGGGAGAAGAGGATGGAATACTTTCGCAGGTTTTGCCACTCCTTATAAGTGTTTGTGGAGCGGCTTTTAAATTTTGATACTCCGCTAAAGCTTCGTCGGCAAATAGGTCTTCCGTGTTGACCCACTGATTCTCCGAGTCGGGGTAACCCTTCCATTTGATTAGATACTGCTTCTTCCGTTTCCTGCTGAAGTGTCGTTCGTCTAGAACCTTCTCGACTTCGTATTCCTCTTCTCCATTTACCAAATCGGGTGGTGGCCGCTGGTAGTTTTTCCCATGGAGGGGAGTCTCGTGGTATTTGGTGAGAAGGTCCACATGGAACACTGTGTGAATTTTCCATTGCGGAGGTAGGTTGAGCCGATAATTGACAGGGGACATCACCTGTTCGATTGTAAAGGGTCCGTGCCTTCGGGGTGCCAGTTTTGCCGTTGGTTGATGCGTACGCAGGTGACGTCCTTCTAACCATACAAGGTCTCCGATTCGGAACTTTGGCCCGTCTTTGGCCTTGACCCATGACTGCTGCGCTTTGATGATCAATTCCTGGGCGCGTCTCCGTGCTTCTCGAAACTGTTCGGTCCTGAGCGTTACTTGTGGTATTGGCGATGGCTTATCCGTCCAATCAGCACGCGGGTTGTACCCCATAAGAAGGTTGAAGGGTGACTCCCGTATGTATTCGTGTGGCCAGTTATTATGGGCGAACTCTGCGAGAGGTAAGTATCCGCACCAATTGTCTTGTCGTTCGTTTGCCCAGAAGCGTAGGTATTGTTCCACCCATTGGTTTGTTCGTTCTGATTGTCCGTCGGTTCGGGGGTGATATGCCGTCGAAATATTCTGTTTGATGTTCAGTACCTTGCAGAGTTCCCTCGTGAATCTGCTGGCAAACCGAGGGTCCCTGTCACTTATGATTTTCGTGGGAAGTCCGAAGCGGACGAAGACGTGTTTCAGGTACAGGTTGGCAACCCCTTCCGCACTTATTTCTTCATTACATGGTATGAAGATTGCCGCTTTACTACAATCATGGTCCGTGATTGTTAGTATGGTGTCGTATCCTCGAGATGTGGGCAACTTAGTTATGAAATCCAAGGCTATTGTCTCGAACGGCATTGCTTCCGGTCTGGGGTATATGGGGTTGAGAGGTGCTTTGTTTCGTCCGTGTTGAACTTTAATACGTTGACATTCAGCGCATCCTTTGACGTATTCCAGTGCATCCTTGGCCAATCCCGGCCACCAGTAGGCACGTCCTGTCAACTGGGCGGTTCTTTTGATTCCTGGATGTCCGTGAGCGGGAAGATCGTGATGATCATGTAATATACGCCTCTTATCGTGTATTCCCCCGGTTACTACGCGTCGTGCATCTTTGTACCAAATTCCCTCGATCTTTTTGAGATGGTGGGCGTCTATCCATGGTTTCAGGATGGTTTCGTTCTGTTCGTACACGGGGTCGTCCAATGTTATGTCGTGGGGTTCGAGATGATCCTTGGCGGTCCGGATTCTTTCCATATGGGCGCCCCGTACGAAGATCTTATCCGGTAACACTGTGATATTGCTGTTATCCTCTTCTCCTTGGTCGTAGTCTGGTCTTCGTGATAGTGCGTCTGCTCTGCCGTTGGCCGATCCCTTGATGTGGTGAATTTCGAAGTCATACTCCGATAGTTCGAGTACTTCCCGTGCTACTCGGCGACTAATCTTTTGTGGGCTCCTCCAGTACTGTAAATTCATGTGGTCCGAGAAGACTTTCGTTCGATGGGGTGATCCTGCGAGCAGCGGTCGCCAGTGTCGGAAGGCCTTGACAATTGCTAGTAGTTCTAGGTCGTAGATGTCGTAGTTCCGTTCTGCTTCATTGAGGGTAGTTGAGAAGTAGCCAATGGGGTGTCGTCTCCCATCATCTTTCCGTTGTAGTAATACTGCCCCTATTGCAAATCCTGATGCATCAACTTCCAGTTCGAATGGTTTACTCAGCTGTGGGTGTGCCAGTACTGGTTCCGATGTGACGAGTCCTTTGAGTTTATTAAATGCGTCGTGCTCCGTTCCCGTCCATTTCCAGTCGGCTCCTTTCTTTGTTAATTGGTTCAGTGGTTTCACGTGGTGTGAAAAGTTTCGGATAAATGCCCGGTAAAAATTGCAAAAGCCCAGAAATGATCGAACGTCTTTAACTTTTGTGGGGGTTGGCCAGTCCTTGATGCCGGAAATTTTGACGGGGTCCATGCGTGTCACCCCCTTTTCAAGGATTACCCCCAGGTAATCCATACGAGGCGCATGGAATAAGCATTTCTCTAGCTTATAATAAAGGTCATGCTTAGCTGATATTTCCAGTATATCCTTGACTGCCGCTATGTGGTCCTCCATGTTTTTCCCTATGTGTGTTGCAATACCGATGTCGTCCATGTATACCCTGATGGTTGTCCCCCGAAGTTCGTGTTTAGCGATGATGTCCCGACATATGTGGTTCATCATTGTCTGGAAGGTCGCGGGGGAGTTTGTTAGTCCGAAGAACATTACCGTAGGTTCGAACAGGCCGTATTTGGTTTTGAATGCCGCCTTTTCCTCGTCCCCTTCTCGTATACGTATGTTGTTATAACCCCATCTTACGTCGAGTTTGGTGTAGATGTGAGCGTTACTGAGGTCCGTAATGAGATCCATAATGAGGGGTAAGGGGTATTGGTTGCGTATCGTGAACGAATTGAGGCGTCTGTAATCTTGCACCGGTCGTAACTTCCCGTCCTTCTTTTTGACGAAGAAGAATGGTGACGCATATGGGGATTTAGACGGTCGTATGTATCCTTTGCCGAGTTGTTCCGTTAGAAAGGCTTGGAGGGCCTGGTCTTCCTCCTGTGTGAGCGGGTAGATTTTACAATCTATTGCTTCGGGTGCTCCCTTCTTGAGTTGTATTTCGTGATCCCAGACCCGTGAGGGTGGGAACCGATGTGATGCTTCTTCGTTAAAGAGTCGGTGGTATGCTGCATAATGGGATGGTAACTCAGCTTTCGTGGTATATTGTTTTGCTTGGATTGCTAGTTCGGTGGAGGTGGTCCTTCCTTCTACGAATTCTTCTTCCTCTAGTTGCGCGACGATTTGCTCTTTTTGATGGTTGGTGATTGCTGCTGCAATTGTGGGTCGTATGATCCTGGGGTTGACAGTTCGAAGGACGACCGGTAGGGCGTCTTCCTTGATTACTGCGTGCCTCCAGCTGAAGGTTGGTTCGTATGTGGCCAGCCAGGGATATCCGAGTACGATATCTTCATTACCAATGTCCGTGACGAGGAATCTCATTTCTTTGTGGATTCCTTTTGTTTGTACGTCCAGGTCTACATAATGAGTGATTAGTCCTGCTTTATTTTCGGTGTTATCGATATTCCATATCTTTTTGGGCCGGTCCAGCGGCTTCATTCCGATTTTCATTCGTTTGATAAAGGCGGGTCGTAGGAAGTTATCGGTGGCTCCCGAGTCCACCAATGCTCTAATGTCGGCCATGGCGTAATTTGTGCGAATCGATACTGGAATTCTCATAGAACGGTAGCGAGTTATGATCACAGAATTACATTTTACTGCCCTTACCCAGGCCGATGGGTTCAGGCGTTTCGAAAATCCTCTCTTTTCCACAGGTCCTGCAGTATGAGGTCTTTTACCTCGTCTTCTTCTGCGGCTACTCCTTTCATCCACTGGTCGGCACGTTGTTGTGGGGTTTCTGCCCTTGCTGCCCTGGTGGGTTCTTCTTCTCTCTCTTCGTGGTAGGCGTCTGTCCTTCGGCTGCTACTGGGTTGGTTATAGGTGTGCTGTGGGCAATTTCGACTGAAGTGTCCTTTCTGCCCACATGTGTAACAAGTTACTTCCCTCATGTCACATCGACCACCTCGCCCCCTTCCCATGAATCCTCCTCTTGGTGGTGGATTCCGGGGGTGGGCTCGATCCCAATTACCCTGAATTTCTTCGGCGCCCGTGAGTCTCCCTCGTACTCGGTCTGCCGTCGTATCCATGGCATTTGGGTCTCGTAATATGTTGCGAGGGGGGCCCCATCCCGTACCCCTCGTGTTTCTCCAGGTCGTGTTACTTCCTCCTTGGGGTTTTGTCTGGTTTGCGAGGCTTCGATGCTGCTCGAGTCGGGCCTTCATGTGTATGTACTGTTGTTGCCTCCTGATGACCGCTTCTTTCCATTCTTGGAAGGTCTGTGGGTTGTCGTACATGTATGCTTTCTCGTATAGATCACGGGGTAGCCCATCCGTGAATAGATCCATCGTGAGCGGTGAATCCAGTCGGTAATTAGCTTGTCTTGCTAACTGTTCGAATTGCGTGACGTACGCGTCAATGTCCCCGCCCGTCATTCTGATTCCTCTTTTCAGCATCGCTTGTGCTTGTTCTTTTTCGAGCGTGTTCGAGAATCGCCTATTGAAGGCGATGATGACCTCCGTCCATAATCGTGGGTCGGTATCATTGATCCCGGCGGTGACCTGTCAGTTGAGCCATCTACTAGTCTCCGTGATCCAATTATTGACATCCTTCCCCTGGATATAAGTGAGAAACAACATAGCTCGTCGATAGGCGTTGGCCATGATAGGGTTGTTGTTATTGATGCCCCAGTACAACTCCCACTGGGTGAGGAATTCCTCTGTCTTGTGTCTGTCCCCCTTGAATACTTCCGGAGCATTTCCGGCGAATTTATCGGAGTGATGTCCTCCGTGTATACCGATTGGCCCGAGTCCGGGTATTCCTCCTCCTGGTGGTCCTCCTCCTTCTGGAAGTCCTCCTCCTCCTCCTCCTGGAGGTCCTCCGTATGGGGATCCTCCTCCGCGTGGTAGTCTTCCTGGAAGCTCTCCGTTCCCTGCTGGTGGGTCAGGTTGATCAGGTCCGATGGCTCGGAATAGTGCGGCATCATCCGCTGTCATAATGTGTCCTGTTTCGGGGTGTATAGGAAGTGTTACTTCCTGAGTTTCGGTTAACGTAGCCATTGGGGGATGTATTGTGATATGCTCAGCTCTTTCAATGAGTTCCGGTTCTAGTGGCTCTAATGCTTGTTCGGGTTCTTCGTCCGATTCGTTGTCTGACGTATTTGGTGTTTCTGAAGGTGCGGAAGCACTTTGCGCTTCTCCGTCGATGGGTCCCCAGTCGTTTCTTGCTACTACCTCTTCTTCGTAAATGTCGCACCCGTATCTGGAAGGTAGAGTGTCGATGACTCTCCACTCCTCGTCTTCTCGGTCGACTCTGCACCAGCAAGTTCGTTCGAAATTGAACTCAACTGGTCGTGGTCCGTGTGCTCCTCTGATTAGGTACCCTTCGATCCCGTTGATGCTGCCCCAACTAGCTCTTTTGAGGTATCGGGTTGGTACGTTTCTATTCCCCCTTCTTGGGATTTCGTAAGAGCGGAACCCGTCTTGGATCCAAAGTTCTCTTGTGGATACTCGCGCCACGGTGGTGAGATCTTGGTCTTAATGTTACGCTTCGGTAAGCGTGGGCCTTGCTTTAGGCTGAGATATGGCACGAGTACTTAGCTCGACAATTTGAAGTCAAACGTGGGATCCTAAGTCCTAACACGTTGACGTCTTCTTCTGCAACTGGGAAGGCACTCTTGGTAGTCCTTATGCAGTGCACTCCTCTTGGGGGTCCTATTCTAGACGGGCGATGAAGTGGAGAGGGAACCGATGATTCAAGAAGACCAAGATGACGATCCTTGGTCTTCTGCGACTACTACTTATACACGATGATAGAGGGCTTTAAAGCGCCTCTCGAATAGTGTTGACCTATAGTGTATCTAGCTCGAACCCTAGTACTGCTATCCTAGTTATCAGCTGCTAAAGTACCATGTGATACTACTGATAACACGTGAATGATAAAGTCCCTGACTAATGTAAACAATCACATGCCTACTACCGTAGTCAGAACCTGGTAGTAAGCGTCCAAGTCCGGTCCGTAACACATTACATGCCCAGTTTCTGAGTGGATGGGGAGTGTGACCTCCCGGGTTTCGGTTAATGTAGCCATTGGAGGGTAAATGGTGATCTGCTTAGCTCTTTCAATGAGTTCTGGTTCTAATGGCTCTAGTGCTTGGGTAGGTTCTTTGTCTAACCCGCTATCTGAAGCTTTGGGACCTTCTGAAGGTGCTGAGATGCTTTGAGTTTCTCCATCGATGGGTCCCCAGTTGTTTCTTGCAACTACTTCTTCTTTGTAGATATCACACCCATATCTGTAAGGTAGAGTGTCGATGACCCTCCACTCGTCGTCTTCTCGATCGACTCTGCATCAGCAAGTTTGTTCGAAGTTGAACTCAACTGGTCATGGTCCGTGTGCTCCTCTGATTAGATATCCTTCTACTCCGTTGATACTCCCCCAACTGGCTTCTTTGAGATATCGGGTTGGTATGTTTCTTGTCCCTCTTCGTGGGATTTCGTAGGAGCGAAATCCCTCTTGGATCCAAAGTTCTCTTGTGGATACTTGTGCCACGATGGTAAGATCTTGGTCTTAATGTTACGCTTTGGTAAGCGTGGGCCTTGCTTTAGGCGATGACAAGACGCGAGTACTCAGCTCTGTAATCTGCTAAGTCGAATGTGGAGCCTTAAGCTTCAGCACAATGACAACCTACAACTGGGAAGGCTTCCTAGTGAGCCTTATGCAGTGCACTTCCCTTTAGTATGATGCGCTAAAGGGGACGAAGGAATGATCTGAAACCGATGATTCAAGAAGACCAAGATAGCAACTCTTGGTCTTCCGTAACTACTACTTATACACAATGATAGAGGGCTTTAAAGCGCCTCCTGAATGATGTTGACCTATAGCGTATCTAGCTTGAACCCTAGTATCGCTATCCTAGTAATCAGTAAGCGTATGGTAGCATGTGATACTACCGCTGACTGATAACACGTGAAAGAACTGTCCCTGACTAATGTAAGAATCACAAGCTTACTATCGTAGTCAGAACCTGATAGTAAGCGTACAAGTCCGAACCGTGACAGTACATGTAGTGGCCGAAGAAGTCGTGCTCATCGATAGTGGCACGACCGAAAACTTCCTTGATCCTCGCGTAGTTAAAAGGCTGCGCCTTCGCCCCCAAAGACTTGAAGTTCTGAGAACGATTTGGAATGTCAACGGCACACAGAACAAAGCTGGCAAAATCGTTGATTATATTGCCTTAAAAGTACGACTTGGTAGTACTATGACGATGCAACATTTCTACGTTATGAGCCTTGGGAACGACGATATCCTGTTGGGATACCCATGGCTTCAGTACTTCAATCCGGAAGTCGACTGGACCAACGGAAAACTCACCTCCAAACCCATTCTTCTATCCACCCTCTCCACTGCCTCTCCCCCGACCCACTCCCCGCACCAATCGATCATGATCACACCCTCGCCCTCGAAACGTCTTGACAAGCCGTCTTGCGTGTCCGGAGCGAGCTCCTCCCCTGCCCTATCCCCTTACCTGGCCGTCCATATGGCCGCCCTTCGTATCCGCTGCGCACTCGAGCGCAATGACCTTCCCCTTAAAGAGGGCAAGTCCCTCGTCTTCCGAATTCCCCAGTCCGGCATCTTGAACGCCTCTTCCCATCTTCCAGAATCACCAGAAAGCCCAGAGAAAGCCAGAAAGATCCACGTGGCACAAGAGTGGGCCATTGAGGCCAACTGTTGTAAGGAGTTGTTGACCGAGGACAAAATTCCCACAGAGTACCACCGCCACAGCAAGGTGTTCTCCGAGTCGGAGTCCCAGAGATTCCCACTGTCACATGACTGGGACCATGCAATTGACCTCACCCCAGATGCCCCCTCTTCCCTCGACTGCAAAATATACCCTTTATCCAAGAGTGAAAGAGACTCTCTCCACACCTTTTTAGATGAACACCTTGCCAAGGGCTATATAGTGCCCTCTAAGTCTCCCTATTCATCGCCTTTCTTCTTTATTAAGAAAAAGGATGGTCGCCTCCGTCCTGTCCAAGATTATCACCACCTAAACCAGTACACTGTCCACAACACCTACCCCCTCCCTTTGATCAAAACCCTCACTGAGAACCTTCGAGGCAAGCGCCTCTACACCAAGTTTGATGTCCGCTGGGGTTATAATAATGTTTGCATCAAGGAGGGCGATGAGTGGAAAGCCACCTTCAAGACCGAAGAAGGACTCTTTGAGCCCCGCGTAATGTTCTTTGGTCTCACCAACTCTCCCTCCACCTTCCAGACCATGATGGACTCCATTTTCCGTACCCAGCTCCGTGATGCTAGTCGCAGTCACGTCTTTATTTATATGGATGATATCCTCATTGCCACCCCTGACAACCTTCCCCTCCACCGCGCTGTTGTCCATGAAGTACTAGACATCCTCGAACATGAGTCCCTCTTCCTGAAACCTGAGAAGTGCTTCTTCAAGCAGAAGCATGTTGAGTACCTCAGCCTTATCCTAGAAGGCGACAACATTGGTGTAGATCCCGCCAAAGTCGAAGGCCTCAAATCCTGGCCTCACGTCCTGAAGAGTGTTAAGCAAATCTGCAGCACTCTTGGTGTCTTCGGATACCAACATCCCTTCATCCCTGACTTTGCCACCATCACCCGCCCCCTCACCCAGCTCCTAAAGAAAGATCAGCCATTTATTTGGACTGAAGAATGCTCCACGGCTATCGACCACCTTGTCACGATCCTCACCTCCGCCCCTGTCCTCCAGCAGCCTGACCTTGAGCGCCCCTTCAAGGTCGAAGTTGATGCCTCTGCCTTTGCCACTGGGGGCATCCTGTACCAGCACGATGCCAATAATAAGTTGCGCCCTGTCACCTACCACTCCAAGATGTTCAATGCTGCTGAATGCAACTACAACATCCATGACCGTGAGCTCCTTGCAGTCATCCACACACTCAAGGAGTGGCGACACTTCCTTGCTGGTTCTCCTCACCCCGTCACTGTTTACACCGATGTTACGTCACGGTAGGGACGTTCACCCGACGTGGGTTAAGTCGATCTACAGGGACGCTGCACTAAGGGGTCTGGTTCTAGTTGTCAAGGGAAGTTCCGAAGAGGAACTTCAGTGAAGATGTACGAGTTGAAGAGTCAGCCTAAGCCAATAGTGGAACTTAGGATTCTTCAATGAGAGGAGAGTTTGTGAGAGATGGAGTATTCACAGTCTTCGATTGCTCGAGTACCGTAGGATACAAAAAGTCAAGTCTAAGGCTACAAGCTACCTAGCAAGCCTGACTTTATAGTAAAGAGGGATCCTAGTACTGAGTCATAACGGCGTACTAGGATCGAGTCATCGAACCATAAGTAACTGCGGCGCAGTCCGCAGTATGTATGAAACACATCCGAAACAAAAGATAGAAAGCCCCTTGACAACGGGCTAAAGTCACTATGACTCGTATGAGAAATAAGTAAAGAGTCACTATGACTCTTATGAGAACGGTCATGTGAGATAATAGAAACCAAGAAAGAAAAGAAATTGAGTCGTATCGTAACACATAACCTGTTGAACGCAGCACTAACTTAGCAAGTGAAAAGGTTAGCGTGAAAGGCTAAGACAAGCAAGTTAACTTCAGAGGTGAAGGGAACTCTATAGCGCGTAGCTACACACCTAAGACAAGCAAGTTACTACAGAAGTTGTTAGCTATAAGGTATAGAGGAAGAGGGACGGCACTTACACTTCAGAGGTGAAGGGAACTCTGAAGTGTGAAGGCGTAAACAACCATCCTTATAAGCAAGAAGGAATGGTCTGTGCGCACATTGTGTTTAGGACACGTGTGACACGACAATGGGTCCAAGAAGGGATATGATTGGACGAATATAAAATGGTGCCACTTTCAAGTGAGTCACCGAACAGTATCTAAACAATAGAAGGAAGAATAATAAAGATAAACAAAAGGTGATCCGGTCCGTATGAAGTCCGGAATAAGTCCATATCAAGCTATTGCCCATAAGGGGCCAGATACCGTATATGTCCATGAGATGACTCAAGCATCTCCCACGAAGCATGTGACTCTTTAACTCAGATCACGCTTCAACAAGTAGAACTTGCTTGTCTTTAGGTATGTAGCTACACACTATAGAGTTCCTTCTAACCTCTGAAGTAACTTGCTTGTCTTTAGTCAGTGCTGCGTTCAACACCAATTTTCTCCCAAACAAGTCTAACTTTACCTCCAATAAATCACTAAACTCATTTTCATATTTCTATGTTAACAAGTTTGTTGATCACCATGCACACAAAATTGCATTTTAAGTTTATACTGATAACCATATGAAAGCGGAAAAGAGGAAAAGGAATTAAAAAAAACTAAAGCCATCAAAAGGCATTCGGAAAATATGGTAAAAGCTGCTTCAAAGTGGAAGCGGTGAAAAGGTCTCAGAAAGGATGATCAAAAGTGGTACCAAAGGAGAAGGGCACTTTAGCCGAAAGAGGAAGTGGTTGCACTTTTACTGATGAAGTTGATACGGAACACTGGTATAAGGAACATACCATAACATATCGACATCTTTTCGAGATATGTTCACCACTGTGTATTGGGACAGCAGTGTTGCTATCACTTTCCGAGTCGTCGCCACTGGGAAAGTCGCTATAGTGGAGTTGCTTGTTGTGCTCAGACCAGGCAGAAAACGAGACAACCGAACTTGAAGCAGAATTTGAAAAGCGGGATGCATGTCGTCTTGCAGTACAAGTTGAGATAACAGCACCATTGCACACCGGACAGGGACAGGGCTTGCGTGACATTGGCATATGACTGTGCTACGAGCGTCCAGACATCCATCCAAATGGAGAACTAACGGGATTGTATGATCACACTCAGATTTGAACCGCGTATTGTCAACTGAACTCGGTCTCACCGGGTACGCTCATATTCACTCAGATATTCTCGGTGTGGGTTTTCACTGAGCCTGAGCCGTAGGCTGCTCTGGGCCACTCCTCGGCTCCGAGTCAGGCTTGGCCGGTCTCTGACAACAGGCTTAGGCCGGCTTCCGACCCAAAAGCCGTGGCCGAGAAATCCCTACATTCGACGAATTTTTCACTGGGCCGAAAAATAAAACTTTATTATACTGGATCTCACTTGAACCAACTGGAATGCATGCCTGAAGTATCCTGAATCTTACTTGACAAAAATGTTCCTGGTTTCTACCGGATCAGCGCTATCAGCAATCAAGCAAAGTCAAGTAAAATCCAGGAATGTGATCAAATGCTGATGCTAGCTAGTTGAAACACATTATTTCATATTACCAGATAGCGAGGATGCACACCATGAGTTGGCCTCACGAAAAGCGGGAACTGACTCGGAAACTACTAGTACGCGGATCAACATTATAACTTGAAAGCGTTTGAAAGCCTTGTCTTTCCCCATTGTACTATCTCATGGTCTCACCCTTCTATCGATCAATGTAACGTTCTTGTGACAGGAGGCTTGGGACCATATCATTTGAAGGCTTTGACGTGGGGAGCGTTTGCTACCCTCTCGCAACTTGTGCCCAAATTTGTTCAATTCAATGTTGTCGGTCACCCAACGTCTCGAGTAAGCCTGTGGGACTGACGGTTGCTTTGGCCACGCTTTCGCCCTCATGACATTTACCGAGCTTCATTTGTGCCAGGGTGTCACTGTAGTAGGTCCCTTCCAAACGAACTTTGTATGCTAGCAAGCGTGTCTGATCTGGATCACCTGTCGGGTTACATTCGCCCTGACAAGAGGGCTAGACTGATACCGTACATAAATGCACGCTCCAAGTCTTCGATTTCTAGGGATATAAAGCCAGCTCTACGGGTATGCTGATACCAGCAGACCATTCGAGTCTATCCCAACTCTCTCCACCTCATCAATTCTCAATATGCCCCCCATTATCATTACGGGTGCAGGTGGTGGTGTTTCGGTCCGGGAGCGCCTCGAGATACACGATTTTGTAAAGATCGAGGACCAGTTCTCGCTATACATCCAGGCCCTTGGTCAGTGAAGACGATGTCGTTAAGCAGTTACTCACCGACGCGCTCATAGATGCCATGTACAAGGAGAAACAGGATTACAAACTCTCGCACTTCGGCATCAGTGGAATCCATGGCCTTCCTTATGAACCATGGGGCGAGTCCAATGACGGTGACAACGGACCTTCCTCCAAACCCGAACAATGGGAGGGATACTGCACCCATGGATCTGTGCTCTTCCCGACTTGGCACAGACTCTACGTGGCTCTCTACGAAGTTCGTATCATCGCTTTGAAAGAAGGTGCGAACACTCACAATCGGTTGTAATATTCAGCAAGTACTTCAACAGCATGCTATCGAGATCGCTGAAAAATACGAGGTGGAACCCACACGCTGGAAGCTTGCCGCTGAGGCCCTTCGGGCTCCTTACTGGCATTGGGCAAGGAACATTGTTCTGCCTCCCGAGGTTACCTCTAAGACTACCCTTGAAATTCTAATGTGGCCGAATGGAGAGTTAGCCACTGTAGACAATCCGCTTCTGCAGTACACCTTTAACCCCATCCACAAATCCTTTTATGAGCCTTGGGCGTCCTGGAAGAGCACGCTCAGACGCCCTACCAGTGAGGGCCCAGACGCAAAGACCGATGTCGAAGCTCTGGAAAGGTATTTATTCTGTCTCTATTCAATTGCTGCTTCTCGACCTAACTTATTCTAAAGAATATTGCAAGCCCGCCAAAAGGAAATCCAGGATGACGCCTTCAACCTTATTTTCGCTCGTACATGGCAAGAGCTCAGCAACAATACCTCGTCCGGACCCAGAAAGAGTAACATTAACTCTTTGGAAGCTATGCACGACAAGATTCATTTCTATATTGGAGGTCATATGCGTGATAGCGCCGTCGCTGGTGAGACCCCCCCCCTCCCCCTTTAGCAACAGTTGACATAGCTTTTCTTCAGGATTCGATCCTATTTTCTACCTGCTTCACGCTGGCGTTGACCAATTACTCGCTATTTGGTCTACTTTCAACCCATATATCTGGGTTACAGAAGGTTCTGCTGAAAGTGGAACCTGGACGATCCCTGTAGGTTCTGTTGTAGACGAAAATACGGGTACGTCCCTGCGTCACAGCCATTGAGAATGGTGCTTTTGCGACGGTGCTTATGACCTCCAGATCTTACACCTTTCTTGGCTACGGAATCAAAATACTGGACCTCTGCCGATGTTATGGCGACAAGCAAACTCGGGTACACATATCCGGGGCTTGACACCATCAAGCCGAGAAATCAGAGCTCCACTTCGAATGAGGTCCCCCGCCACATCAACAGTCTATATGGCGGGTCTCTCTTAGGCCTTTTCGGCGCGTCTGGACCTGCGACGAGCCCCGCTCAGTTGGCCGCGCCGGTGACCGCGGCCCCCGTGTTTCCGCACGGGGTCAGAAACTGGGCGGCCAGCATTCGCATCAAGAAGTATCAGCTCGGACACAGCTTTGCTGTCCTCATCTTCCTGGGCGACGTACCGGCAGACCCAGGGGAGTGGCTCACCAGCCCCAACCTCGTTGGCACGCACGTGGCGTTCGTGAATAGCGCGGCGGACAAGTGCGCGAACTGCCGCGCTCAGGTAGATACTGAGACCGAGGGTTTTTTGGACCTCAACTCGGCCATTGCGAGTCAGCTGAGTCAGACTGGCTTCGTGGATTCGGTAGAACCCGACGTCGTTCTCGACTATTTGCGAAAAAATTTACATTGTCGCGTGCAATCGGTGCGCTCGTTTCATCGTTTGTGACTTCTGCATCCCTCATCCTCATGCCCCCCCCCCTTTTTTTTTTTCAGGCAGACGGGTCTCCAATCGAGATCAGTACACTCACATTTTTGAAAGTTGCCGTTTCGGCGTTCGGCTTCGATCCGGATCCGGGCGCGGTTGATGGGGACCCAACTTTCCATCATGACACTACTCAAGGTCGCCCAGGAAGTGCACGCCCTGCCCCGGCCTAAATTTGGTGATGTCTAGCACCTCCGATGAAAGGCGGAAATATGATGTACCGTTATACTCTCGTCAAAGTGGAGGATTGATATAAGTTGTTACACTGACTCGATTCTGGACTCGTCATGGCTCCATTTACATCTACGATGACTCGTTACCATACGATGACTCGAACGCTTACCGTATTGCGACCCGACGCTTGTTTATATAAACTGTCTGTACAACCCCTCTCGAGCCCTGAGCTCGACCTACTGTATTCAACTGCAGTAGTTTCTCGTTCATCTTCTTAGCTCCGCGAATCTGATTTCTTTTGCGTGTGAACCATCGTCGGCTTGACTGCCGATCCTCGCTTTTAAACCCTGAACGATTCCCGAACGAACCCTGAACCGAACAACGAACGACACGCCTTACTGCGCGTGACATAAGTTGTTGTTTATTTACGATGGTGGTCTTGAGAATGGCACTTGCGTTTGAGCTACTTGGCGAACTCGACTTTTGACTCTGAATGCACTCGAATCTGAGAGCATTCTGATCATGCGAATAGCAATGCAACGCGAACATATTCAGCGTAGGACGTGCATTGTCCGCATAAGTCTCCACGTTATCATACGCGTGCTCTCTTCATCTTCGTCTAATCTCTTTCCGCATATCTCCGTACCTTGATGACACACTTAAAATGGTCGCTGACCTAATCTCTGGCTTTGCTCGAATTCGCACTTGGCACGAGAAAACGAAGATGTACACCGTGAGTTGGCCATACGCAAAGAAGGTACTGATTCGGAAGCTACGCAGATCAAACTTATAAAGCGCTTAGGATCCTTGTCTCCTCACATCGTACTATCTCGTGGTCTCGCCCCACTATCGATCAAATGTACTTTAGGAGACGTGGGATCGTATCAATAGAAGGCCTTGACGTGGGGAGCGTTTGCTACCCTCTCGCAACGTGTACCCGAATTTTCTCAATCGGATGTTGTCCATAGTGTCGATCACTCAACACATCTCGAGGAAGCCGCTGAGACTTACAGTGGCCCTGGCTAGGCTTTCGCTCTCGTGACATATCCCGAACTTCATTTACGCACAAATGTCGCTGTAGGCCCCTTCCAAACGAACTTCGTATGCTATTA
The DNA here is from genome assembly GCA_951394315.1 of Lactarius evosmus. Taxonomy (NCBI): domain Eukaryota; kingdom Fungi; phylum Basidiomycota; class Agaricomycetes; order Russulales; family Russulaceae; genus Lactarius; species Lactarius evosmus. Next base: position 481,098 of record OX596124.1, read on the forward strand.
GGCGTATCTGATCTGTATTACCTGTAGGGTTACGTTCGCACTGGCAAGAGGGCTAGAGCGATACCGTACGTAACTGCACGCTCCAAGTCTTCGATTTCTAGGATATAAAGCCGGCTCTGCTGGGATGCTGATACCAGAAAACCATTCGGGTCCATCCCAATTCTCTCCATATCATCTGCTCTCAATATGCCCCCTCTTATCGTTAAGGGTGCAGGTGATGGTGTTTCAGCCCGATGGCGCAACGAGTTAAGCATTTTTGTAAAAATCTTGGACCAGTTCTCGCTATATATCCAGGCCCTTGGTCAGTGAGGACGATGTCGTTATGCAGTTACTCATCGATGCGCTCGTAGCCGCCATGCAGACCGAGAAACAGGAGGTCCCACTCTCGCACTTCAGCATCGGCGGAATCCATGGCCTTCCTTATGAACCATAGGGTGAGTCCAATGACGGTGACAACGGACCCTCCTCCAAACAATGGAAAGGATGCTGCCCTCATGGATCTGTGATCTTCCCGACTTGGCACAGACCCTACGTGGCTCTCTATGAGGTTCGTATCATCGCCTTGAAAGGCGCTGTGAACACTCGTAATATTTAGCAAGTACTGCAACAACATGCTATCAAGATCGCTGAAACTTACGTGGTGGACTCTGCGCGCTGGAAGCTTGCCGCTGAGACCCTTCGGGTTCCTTTTTGGGATTGGGCGATCAACCTTGTTCCACCTCCCGAGGTTATCTCTGAGGCCACCCTTGACATTCTGGTGCCGCCGAATGGAGAGTTTGCTACTGTGAAAAATCCGCTTCTGCAGTACACCTTTAACCCAATCCACAATACCTTTGATGGCCGCTGGAAGGAGTGGAAGAGCACACTCAGACGCCCTGACAGTAAAGACAAGGACGCAACTACCAATGTCAAAGCTCTGATTAAGTATTTATGCTGATTTTATTCAGTTGCTGCCTCTCAACCTAACTTGTTCTGAAGAGTATTGCAGGCCCGTCAAAAGGAGATCACTGAAGCCACCTTCAACCTTTTTCGCATTCGTACATGGCCAGCCTTCAGCAACCATACTGCGTCTCTATCTGGCATGAGTAGGAGCGCCAACTCTTTGGAGGCTATACACGACAAGATTCACTTCTATGTTGGCGGTGGCGGTCATATGAGTGATGAAGCCGTCGCTGGTGAGACAACCCACTCCCCCTCTAAGAAAAAGAATAAGAAATTAGCGGCTGACACACAACTTTCTTTAGGATTCGATCCTATTTTCTTCTCACATCTCGCTAACGTTGACCATTTACTCGATCTTTGGTCCGAACTCCACCCAAATATCTGGGTTACGGAGGGTTCTACTGAAGAAGGAACCCAGACGATCCCTGCAGATGCTGTCGTAGATAAAGACACGAGTGCGTCTTTGCGTCATGGCCATTTGGATCGATGCGGTCGTGACGGTGCTTGTGACTCCAGATCTTACACCTTTCTTGGCTACGGCATCAGGATACTGGGCCTCTACCAACTTCACGACGATAACCAAACTCGGGTACACGTATCCATCGCTCGGCATCGGACCAATTCGGGACTCCTCTCCGGATGAGGACGCCCGCTTCATCAACGAACGCTTTGGCAAGTCTTTTTTTGGGTTTTTCGCGCCTCTGGGCCTTTTGCGTACCTCGCTCGGGTGGACGCGCGACGGAACGCGCCCTCCAAGTTCCCGCGGGGGATCAACGACTGGACTGCTCGCATTCGCTCCAAGAAGTACGAGCTCGGACACAGCTTTGCGGTGCTCATCTTCCTGGGCGACGTACCGGAGAAGTGGCTCACCAGCCCCAACCTCGCTGGCACGCACGTGGCGCTCGTAAATAGCGCAGCAGACAAGTGCGCGAACTGCCGCGCTCAGGTAAACATCGAGACCGAGGGTTTCATGTGCACCTCAACTCGACTATTGTGAGCCAGTTTAGTTCGACCCGCGCCGTGGGCTCGTTCGAACCCGACATCATTGTCGACTATCTGCGAGAAAATATTCACTGGCGCGTGCAATCGGTGCGCTCGTTTCATCCATTTATGACTTCTGCATCCCTCATCCTCATGTTCTTTTTTTTTTTTTTCCTTTCAGGCTGACGGGTCTCCAGTCGAGATCAGTACACTCACATCTTTGGAAGTTACCGTTTCGGCATCCCGCTTAACACTGAAGCTGGGCGTGGAATTCCTGATTGACGAAGACCCAATTTTCTATCATGACATTACTCAGGGTCGCCCAGGAGGTGCACGGCCTGACCCGTCCTAATTTGGTGATGTCTAGCACCTCAAATGAAAGGCGAAAATATGATGTACCAGTATAAACTCCCGTCAAAATGGAGGACTGATATAAGCTGTTTGTTTACTTGCGATGATGGCCTTGAGAATGGCACTTACATCTGAGCAACTTGGCGAACTCGACTTTGAGTTTGAGTACACTCAGATCTGAGAACATTCCGATCGTGCGGATAGTAGTACGGCATGAGTATAATTAGCGTAGAACGGCGTGCACTGTGTGCGGACTCATGTGATACTCCTGTCGCGTTACCACTTCACCTTCTCTCAGGCTCGAGTCCCATCCTAGGGTAATTTTTCCTTTCTTTCTCTCCCCCTAAAGCGCTGCATTTTGTTGGCCACCTCTGCAAATCCTTGTCGCGTATTGTAAAACCAAGAGTTTGAATGTTTGGCGGCGTAGAAGTAGTCGGCATTTCGGCATATGCGGCAACTGGCCCAAAGTGTGTTCAACTCGTAAAATTGATCAGAGATGACCTTCGTGACGTATTCTAACACCCTGGCCCAACTGAAACAGGTGGCATCATCGACATCGTCGGGACCTAAGGCCCAATGGCTAAGGTCGGGGTCCTTACTTTTCACCACACAGCACGGCAAGGAAAACGAGCCGAAGGGTCAAATTTTGGGTGTACCTTTCTGTTTCATGATCCCATATCACTTCGCCTCCTGGATTTGTATTGGACCAGAATAATAACGAGAACGCGGCAATCTACTGCAAGTTGCAACGTGCCAGTGACTGAACATTTGCATTGGTCCTAATCCGTGGGAAAAGGGGAGTCCGATACGGGGCGTCAGAGGTTACGCCGTGCCCTGGACGATTGTTGAAACGTTGACGCGTTAACTTTGATCATAGCGAGTCAAGGGTCTCCCCTGTATTGTTTCTTGCGACGGCGGCTTGAATCTCTCACAGTAGCCTTCAAGTTGGCTTATGAAGCAAGATATCCACTCCCGACGCCGACTCGGAAGGCATGTCGGAGGTCTCGACTATGAGCAAATGTCGTCAATGGCTACGGTGTTTCGGACCGGAGCGCTATCCGGAGTTTGCCCAGACCCCCAACGAACCCCATAAACACCCAATAAACGAAGCTCACACTCACACCCAATCCACCACCCACTCTAGACACCGCACACCGCGCACCAGCACGCGTCCTCCACAATCCAGTCTGGCCTTGGCCACGCAATACCACATACTATAACACAACTATCGCCACATCATCTATCCAAATCCGCCCTCCCTTTACGGGGACAGATATCATCAACCCCAATGGATCAAATATACGCGTACATACCCAGTATTCCGGATGCAAGCCTTCGTAGACAACTTTCGCCAACTGACATCGCTCCCGTCATCTTGTGCTACTATGCACACGCCATAATGGCCATGCTCCCCGGCACTTTTTGGCTGCGTGTTGCATTGCTCCCAGTCACTGAGTGGCTCGTGTGGAACTCGGCGGTAACACTCGATTTTTCCCAGTATTTGGCAAGCACCTTTGGGCTTTCGAACCCCATCCGTATTAGTTTTCTCAACATCATGTTCGTTGTGAGTGTCTTCCGCTTGGGTCACAGTTGTGTTCCTTGTCTAAAGAGGGCGGATCTTTCTCTTTTTGTCAGCTTGGTCTGTGGGCCATAGGACTCAGGTGCTTCGAGTGGACGTTCATCATTGATAAGCCTCTAAGGCGATATGAGGAGCCCCTGGAAAAAAAGTCTCGCAAAGAACGACCGTTGACTGTCTCCAATGTCCTTGTCGATGGGGTCGACCTCCTCTTCAACTTTCGCGGCCTCGGCTGGGCCTGGTCATCCGAGCCTTTCTATGAAGATCCCAACCCGTCACTGTCGATCCCCCACCAGTTTTTCAAGCTCTTGATCAAGATTGCGTCGCTCGACGGCGCGCACTACATTGTACAAATTTTACGTCCGTCCGCCTACCGCCTCGAAGGCGACACCATCTTCGACTATTCGCTCGACCCGCTCCCGCACTTCTTCCACGTGCTGGCCATCTCAGTCTGCGGCATGATCCTCATCTACTCCTCCGTCGACATCTTGTACCAGTTCTGCGCGCTGACCGGCCAGATCGTGTTAGGCCAATCCATAGCCCAGTGGCCCCGCATCGCGAACCGCCCGTGGCTGGCCATGTCCATAACCGAGTTCTGGGGCAAGCGCTGGCACCAGTTCTTCCGCCACCTCTTCGTCACGTATGGCTCGCGGCCCGGCAAGAAGATCGGCGGGTGGTACGGCTCGGTCATGGGCGCGTACGTCGTCTCTGCCTTTATGCACATCGTGATGCTCTGGGGCCTCGGGAACGGCACGGAGTGGACCCACACGGGTGGGTTTTTCGTCATGCTCGGCGTCGCCACCATTTTGGAGCGCAAGTGGAAAGAGTGGACTGGCAAACCCGTGACGGGCTTTTTTGGGACGCTCTGGGCGACTGCCTGGCACCTGATGTGGGGATGCGGGATGGTTGACGCGTTCGTACGCCGTGGGATGGTCGCCAACGACTTTGTTCCGAAGCAGATGCGGATTGGGAAGGCTCTCGTCGATACTGTTATCACCATCGTGGCAAGGGTCAGGGCTGCTTAGATACGCACACAACGACTACGGTATCCCATATCTGTTGGCACATTTTAACGTTCTAAACCTTTCGTTGTTTACTACTTCACGCTACTTAACACGGTATCCTGTACATGTTGTGCCATTGATGACGCGTATTACAGTTGTTATACGAAAACCCGATTGGCTTAATCAGTTTGAACCACAGTATAGACTGATACAGGGTCATCCTGCGACAAGCAAAACCGTCGCCTTTCGGGGCTTGGTGGTGGGTTGAAGCAGACAATGCGATCTCGTAAACCGAAGTGGTTACGGGTTCCAGGCCAGGGACGTTTGCAGGGACATTTAAATGAGATGCGACGCGATGTGTAACGCGTGATGCGTGATGCGTGACACGTAACCTGGCACAAGGAAGATGAACGACGGTGTTCACTGCGGGAAAACCAGTCTATTCAACGCCTATTTCGAACGCAATGACCACAGTCTACCGTACAGCGTGTATGGAACTACGCCCAAAGGGTTTTTACTCGTAATCCACAAGGATGGGCACGTCCATTCACTCTGCCGAGTTCGAACCGGCGAACAAAATGTCGTGACCTTCCGACTCGTGCCAGTGGTCCTCACCGCTTCTGTCCCACCATCATGTCTTCTTCGCCAGCACCGTCTCAGAGTTGCCCCACGCCCCACTCCGTACAGCTCCCGCGCGAGCTATGGTGTGACATCACAGCCCAGATCCTGGGGGACTACCTCTACGACCTCATCATCGGCACCGGCGCGCGCGACGACGACGACGAAAACGCATACCAACGACCTCCTGCGAGCACACACGTCGACGACACGTGTCGGTACTCGGTCCGGAGCCGACCGGCATGGGACGCCCTCACGACGCTCCTGCACACCTCACGCCTCGTGCGATCCTGCACGCTCGACCACCTCGCCTTCCTCTGCCACCGCCCCGGCGCGCCCGCGCCCGCCCCAGCAACAACACCACGCGGCACAGACTCCGCCACAGGCTACGAGCAGTACCGGCCGCTCGTCGCGCACCTGAGCGCGCTGCGCGACGACGGCATCGACACGCTCGTGCTCGAAGAGTGGGACTACGCGCCCGGCGCGCGGTTCTTCGGCCTGCCGCGCTCGCTCGTGGGCCCCTGTGCACGCGCGGAGTGCGAGGAGGGGCAGGGCGACCAGGGCCAGGAGCAGGGACTGCCCCCCGTGCTGGTGCTCGCGCGGCTGCGCCATACCCTCGCGGCGTCGGACGCGTTTGCGCGCGAGGGCTGGGACTGGTTCCCGTATAACGCGCCGGAGGTGTACGATGTCGGGTGCACCGCGCTCCTCGTCGACACGTACCGCGCGGTCCCTGCGTATGCGCGGTCTGCGTTGCTCAGGCGCGTGGTGGAGCGGATCGCGGCGTTGCAGGTCGCACGCATCACATGTGCGTTTTTTTTTTTTTTTTTGACTTGTAAAAGCTCTTCCGGAGTTTCTGAAACTATTTGATTTTTGGGGGGTTTTTTTTTTTTTTTTTCGATGTTTGGTTTTTTTTTTGGGACTTGTCAGGGGAGATCAAAAAAACTAGGGACCGGATTGAAATGACGCAATCGTGGCTAGGCGCTAAACTTCAAGGTCATATCGCACACTCAACAGTACGTGTCTCTGCAGTTACTCGTGTTGGAGATGCCTATATGCTCTTTCAGGTAAAGACGTCGAGCGAAGACCTTTTGACTTCTGTGACGCGCGTGTTGGCCACGGAGCTAAACATTACCTTGTAGATTCTGACATGCCATCATGATTTCCAGTCTGGTGTCCCTCTTTTCGACATTCCCTCTTTCTCGTTCTAGTTCTTCCTACGCTATGCTGTGATAATCTCTGGTCGCCATCAATTCCCTTCGATTCAAGTCACCTATAGTACTACAGCGCTATATAGTCCTATGCGGGGCACCAGGTTCCCCTAGTTTAACTTGCGGACGTTCCTCTATTCGGGCTTAGAATAGTCCTCAAAGGAGCATCAATGTAGGTATGGAAACGTACCGCATAAAACGGCGCCGCTTTCTCAGAAATCACCCTCGTCGTACGGTCGGCAAACTCCCACTCCACTGGCCAGGTGTGTTAGCCGAGTACGCTCTGTCTGGCAAAAACCAAAGACCTACGGATTCCCGGGCTAATTCCTACAGTATGCGCGCCGCGTCAGTTGAATGGCTACCCATTAATGAGGCGATGGGGGCACGCACGATACTGGAGTGACAACTGGTCAGGAGTGGCGCCAAGGGAGAAGATGTCCCGGATCGTAGTGGTAGCCTGGGAGGCGGCTTTATTCACGCATGATGCATGAGGTCTCAACGAACTACGAATGGGGATTGTTACCGATCCAGCTTACCCAACGAGAACCAGCACGAATCTGCGCAGGTTACCCAACGTCGTGACTATATCGCCCGAGAGAAGCACGCAAGAACCACGTACGTATCCTTAGCTGTCGGCCGCAGATCAGTATAGCGCGGATTGGGTGAGGACTGGAAAAGCGTCTACGTACGTCACCGCTGTCTTCCGCGGACAAGACCTGAAGCTGTGGGAGACGCAGGGTAAGCGGCATACACGACGTATGTCCCAACAGTGCGATCTTGTGTGGCCTCCAGACCTCACCTCAAAAGTAGCGGCGGCACCCGAAAGGTCGACGGCGGCGCGATTGAATGCATCTAGCGCCAGCTGGTTCTCGGTGTCGTTGTTCTCGAGGGATCCCAGCGCCGTTTTGACGAGCTTGATCACGTCGGTCTGCACGGCAAGGTCAGTTTGGGCTGCATATCATACGCTAGACAGGCGCTCACATCCCATCCTTCGGACTTAAGGACGCGGACCACGACCTAGCGCGAAATCGCTATTGATGCGCACACTTATCGATCAGATTGAAGAAGGGACGTACATCAGCGAGCGTCCCATGCACCGAAGAGGGTTCTACGTCCGCCATTGCCCCATCGGCCATCTTAAAGGGAGTGTGAGACTGCGGCCGTGGTCAGATGGCCAGAATGGTCTTACGTCGATCCCCAGAGCGGAAAGTTTGTCCCTGCGATCATCAAGTCAGGTTAAGACAGCTTGGCTGGGACGGCGGAGAGAACGGACGTGTATGTGCGGAGCCTACAGGAATCGCGATCAACGACCCCAGCGAGTCGAAAGCAAAGGCGCACCATTGTTCCCTACTGCTTGGCTTGGCCTCGTCCGTGCTCAATTGAGCGAGCATGATCCGCCGCTGTGCGGTTTCCTATATCAAAAAAAAAACGGGTTTGATCCAGCCAATTTTTTTTTAGAACGTCCAGGCTGCGGTGTCGTACCACGATATCGCTGAAGTAAGGTTGCGAACACCCCTTGAATTTCTTGGTCAGGCGCGTATATGGGCAAGAAGGGAAGGGCTCGGCGCACCCGAATGACCTGGACACATCGCACGTTCACCGCGTAACTATCTGAAGGGGTTGCTTTGGTAATGACGGTCATGACCGAGGACGGGGTGTCAAAGGGCAGGTCAAAGTTGTGGTGGTGGAAGACTGTGAAAGTGAAAGTCGCCGCAACCCCAGCCTAGCCCCAACATTACTCGGCTTTTATCCAGGCGTTGCGCCCGCCGCCCTCGCATTTTGTTCGCCTCCAGTCTCGTTGGAGTGATAGTGGAGTTGATTGACAGATGCATGGAGAACGTCACACGGTATGCGTATAACAACATACGAGACACACAGCTGGGCGTTCATCTCCATCTTGGGGTCATGTGTGCATGCAGAGGAAGTATAGAAGCGCGGTGGGACTTACCACTTGCAGTACTCAGGATGGCTGCCCCGGCGGGCGTTTTATTGCCGACAGCGACGCATGCGGTGATGGCCCTGGTTATTAGCGCGGGTACCAGGGCAGAGAAGGTATAAAGCAGGTTTTGGTATCGCACGCTGAGTGCTGAGTGCCTATGAATAGGTCACGAGCGCCGATCTGCCAGTAATGCTGCAATAACTGTTAATATCGATGTGCTGATCGTGGATAGAACGCTGCGTGTGCGGGCGTCTGCGCACATTGCAATGACATTACTATTGCCTCCATCTATCAACGATTGGGTGCTGTTTAATATCCCTTGACACTGGTGCGCCGACGAATGAGCGAATAAGACAAGGCGACTGAAAATCGGACAGCATGCGCAATAGCCCGTGTATAATCTAGCTTGCTTGATACCGTGACGTTGATGAGTCCTGCGTTTAGTCCTGCGGTCTGCGGCCTCAGCGCGGGAGAACTCCGGGTCCCTTTAATTTGCGCAAGGACGCAGGATGTCACGTGCGCTACTAACCATCGCTGGCCCATCACTGGCATATGATAACAGGAAAAAGTCAGGGCCAACTTGAGGGCGATCGACCTCAGCGTTAATGTTTTCAATACAATCTGTTCTATACCGCCCTTGATGCCATGTGCGGGCATTGTATTTTCCCCGTGGCGAATCTGTGGTGGAAGGCTCAGCGTCTCAGGCACACAGAACGACAAGCACTGTAAGTCGGTGGTGACAGCCAGCGAACCACGGGTTCGAGGACTCGAATCGGAGCCTAATGTGGATACTGTACGGTTAAGTTCTTGTTCCGTCGCCAAGTTGGTGCAGTGCTTCCGTGACTTGTATGACCGCGTCTTCCCGGTGGCAATTTGCGGGGCAGTTTCCGAAAGCACAACCAACTATCTAAGCGCCTGCCTAATCGTCCATGTTGCCCTCCAAGCTAGTCCCCAGCGTGTGCTTGTATCACAGATACAGAATACATTCGGGTCGACTGTCTCGCATGAGAAGATGATGTGCGGTCATCGATAAGAGACGAGGGCATGATGGCACTAACTGTGTGCGCGTTAAAACACCCGAGAGATTCGGCGATTAGTAGTACCGCGCCACGCCTGACGTTCTTTTTTTTTTTTTCGCTCTCATCCTCCCCATTTACCCAAGCTCGAGCCCAAGAGTCAGTGTTCCATTCGCGTGAGCTTCCAGTGAGCGTGGTTCATCACTGGCATCTCATGAGTGGTAACATTGTCATTACTCAGCTTATGCAACTATAACCCGTAGCCCACAACCTCTTGGGTGCGTTGGCAGTGGGTTCGTTGGGTATATTATGGTCCAGGTGGTTCAGTCAACCTTTCGTACACGGGTGGAGTCCCCATTCCCACGCTACGACCCTACATAAGTTACCTGCCTGAAGGGCAGATGCGCGACTTTTCTCGAATGATTTCCTGTTTACCATACCGCATCTGTATGTTCTGGCCACCTCCTCGCCCTTTTCGTGTGTCTCGCCCGTTCTGATCGTTGCGATTCCAGCCCTGTTGACAGAGCATTGGGGAACTGACGGTCCCGCGGGATGTCCACGTGTGTGATGCAGACTTGCACGACTGCAATCAATAACCTTCGTCCCCAGCTGGAAACCCGGCGCCCGCCATGTCACCGCAACTCCTGGATCTCTCCACCGAGCTTGTCATCCACATCCTTTCCCACTTATCCGTGCGCGACGTCGGTGCGTGCGCTCGCGCCTCGCGGAGGCTCCACGGCATCGTCTCTGGCTCGCAGTATCTGCAGTACCTGGTGCGGACGCAGATCGCCGGCGTGCAAGACCCCTTTCTCCCTGGCCTCTCGATCCACGAGCGTATCGCCGTCCTGGAAAGATGGGAACGCGCCTGGCGCGGTCTGGACCTCCGCCAGCCCGCCCTGCAGTGCGTCGTTCCCAGAGACATTTCAGTCGGCACCATTGGCTATGAGATACACGGCGGGTACTTGGTCGCGACTCGGCGGTTCCCCGTGGACGATCGCCCGATGGGGTATAGCTATTTTGACCTGTACGATGCGGTCCAGCGCGGCTGCGTGTCATGGAACAACGTCGATCTCCCTCAATCCCAGTTCGTGTTCTCGTATTACTTCAACGTCGAAGAGCACAACCTGGCGGCGATCCTAGTTTTGTGCGGTGGTCCCTCTTGTGTCCTACCGGCGTAACTGACCTTCTTTGGAATTGCGCAGCAACCCGGGAGATGACCCTGAACCCTACGGATCACTTCGGTTGATCGACTTCAGAAAGGGCACAAATCACCCTCTTGCCGCCGTTCCAACCATCCAGCTGCAGGCCGAAGGGAAGAGAATGAATATCTATGACACGTACAACGTACAGATGGAAGCAGCCGGCGACCAGGTTATTGTGATGATCACCCAGGGTAGGGCTCTCCCCGACTATATGTATGTAGTCGGGTGGAAAACAGGACATGTGTCACTTGTAAGCGCATTACGAGGTCTGGGGTCCCACGCGTTACCAACGCGCTGATCATCTCTTCCCAGGTTCTGACTGCTCCAGACCTCACATATGCATCCTCATTTGCTCTCGTCGACACGGAATTGCTCGCACTCGTCAATTTGCAAAGCAACACTCTAGACATCCATCGCCTCGCCGGCGGCGTGAGCGGTAAAAAACTGCACAGAGTCCGACGACTATGCCTACCTATTCCCCGGCCCAGCGTCCCGCCACTTTCTTCATCCTTTCGTCTATCACAGGCATGTCTCACGATGTCCTCCTCCTCCTCCTCCTCCTCGCGCTCGCGCTCGCGATGTCTTCCGTTTCGTCCTTCCCCAGACGCCAGCCTGGTCGGACTGACCGCGCTTCTGGCGAGCCGAAACGGCGTCATGAAGTTCTATTGGCTCGCGGTGCGGCGTGACTACCTCTGTTCCGATCTGGAGTGCGTGTCCAGCGGGTGCGGGCCGACGCCGTGGGAATCGTGGAGCGCAAAGACGGCATGCTGCGTCGAAATGGAGCGTCCGCTGATCTCGCCTGTCCCTGCCGGAGCGCGCTGGCTCGTGTACTCACAGCCGCGCGTCGTTCGTGACTTTGGCCTATCGCGTGCGGACCGGAGGGCAGCGCAACCCCCTGGCGAAGACGCTCGCGGCGTCGGCGTTCGCGGGGCGCTTCAAGACGTATTTGCCTCGCAGCTGCCAGGTTGCGGAATCATCAGTGTGGGAGGGAGCAAATATCAGTCCATCTCGGCTGATTATGAGTGGGTGGTGGGGATGAAAGAAGAGGTGCGCCACCGCGCCACCGTGTATATATTCGTTGAAACCCTCTCATGTGCACAACGCAGAGTGACGAATTTTCCCGGAGGATACACCGCATCGATATCCATCACATCATTTAGTTTTTTTGGAGCCGTCTTTTTAATATGTGGTTCTGCCGCGGAGAATTTTTAGGGTTATTTGGTTTGGGCCGTTTCTCTCGACGTGGAGCCTGCCAGCGAACGCCGGCAGAACGAACATGGACGCCTCGCGGCCGTGATAGTGCCCAGCACAAGGGTACCGGCGCCACACCTCAGAATGAACAACTTCGGCGTTCTCCGAGGATATGTCAAGTTACAGTAAGAATCCACTGACATGCCGCCACAATTCCAACTAGTGTTCGGCATTTACATTTTCGGGGGCGCCGTCCCAAAGCATGCTTGCAGACGAGACTGACGCCGCGCCCACTGACGCCTCTCACCGGGACGTAGCACTCTTCTCCCGGAGAAAAGGCACTACAGTCGCGTGGGGTGATGTGGTCGGTCCGACGAGGGAGGGCCGCTCGTGTGCTCAGCCAGCGCTCGGAACGTATAAAGGGCGCTCCACTCAGTGCGCCACCGCCACAGGTTCGTGAGATCACAGGATGTGTGGCAACGGGCCACGAGCACCACGCGTACGTACCACCGGGGCTTGGGCAACCAAGCAGAGAGCGACGGAAGGAAGTGCGGCACTAGCGCACCTGCCCCCTCCGCTGCATTTCGGCGATTTTACGTATTCAAAAGTAGAGAATAATCGGGCAGATACAGTAAGTAGTAGCAGGAAAAGCTTGGATCGGGAAGAACCGCCGCCTCCTGAGTCGCAGCTTCGGGGCACGTGAGGCGCCTGTGCGACCCACTGGGGCACTAAGCGCATTGTAGGGCTTTTGGATGACGTGGAGACGTTATTAAAGTAGAGGCATGAGGTGCTTCGTATCATTCACACGGGTGGCGGTGGCACCACGCCAGGCAGAAAACATGCAACCGTGACCTCGCGCAAGTGTGGCGTCTCCATCGTCCTCTTTGATTTCGCAGGTGCCTCTCAGCGTGTGTAATTGGCACCGCCCGCTTGGCTCCGGAACCGAATCTATATCCAGTCCAGACACCGTATCCCGCACTGCAGCCGCGGACTCGCCAGCCCGGGAAATGCGACCATGGGCAAGCTTCGTCATGCCAGTGCTCAGAAGGTGTTGGCATGGAAAAGGGAATGTTCACAAATTACCAGCGGAGAAAGGATTGTTTATTAGAGGGCCGTGGTCTTGCTAACCCTCATGCCTGGGGCCTGGGGGGGGGCGCATCGATCGGTTGATCATCCAATATTGCCAAGGCGAGACTGAGATGCGTCTGGTTTCTAGTAGTACGCCATTCGGCTCGACCGGGGGGATCGATTACTTTGAACATTCGCCTATAGCACACATGTTTTTTTTTTTCAACGCCGCCAGCACCTCTCATCTCGGTTACCACTAGACTGCGTGGCTACTGCATATGGTATCTACTGGGTATCTTTCCCAACATACCCAAAGAAGAAAAAAAGGGCAGGGTGGTTATTATTCTGCGGCCTCTCCGAAAAATTCTTTTTCACTAGGGAAGATATCAATTGAAAGTTCTCGAGCATGCGGAGACGAGGATACTCGCGTGAAGAGCCACAGGTTCATGGGGTTATTATACGTCTGCGCCGTGTACTCAAAACGGCCTGTGCGTCAAAAGGCGTCATCAAGGCGTCATCAGAATGCGCTTCGAGCTGGGGACATACGGTCTGGCGGATCAGAGACATAGGCGTACGGGAGGCTCTCGTTGAGGAAGCTATACCCTACATTTACGCTCAGTTTCACGGGTGCAGTGGCGATTTCAGATTCACTCACCGGTTCTCCAATTGAGACGCATATTTCCATTAACCAACCTGTGTAATCGTAGTTGGGTTAGCCAAGTACCTTCCACAAAAGTATATCCCGTACAGGTCTGGGGGTGCTAAAGGATCCTATTCGAGGAGATGAGCCAAGCAAAACACCGGACAAGAAACAATTTTTCCATTACATCTTTGAGGCCAGCGGTCTTGATTTCGCGGTCCAAGTCATTCCATTCGAGCACTTGCTGTCCGGCCATTCCTGCGAATACCACAGTGAGCACCAACAACTCCCCTGCCCGCACAATCGCGGGAAGGTAACGTACCCTTGTATTCTATTGACAGGGACTGGTCGCCGCCAAAAACGGCTATCTTGACCTTGTGGCGTTCATGCATGGCAGTTGTAAACTGGGCGCAGGTCGACGCACAGTTTCCATTTCCAACTGTAAAACGATCAGCTCGGCGGACTTCATGGGGAAAAGAATTCTTACCGATAACTATTTTTCTAGGAGACCGAACCTGGGTCGGGAAAGGTTAAAAGAAGTGTGTGTGTATCGGCACTCACCCGAGGTCAAAAAAACCGGTGGTGGGTATAGCCACTCCAATGTCGGGGCAGATGTCCTAGTAAACGAGTGAATTGAAGTTATGATGGGCAGAACCTGATCCTACCAGAAAGCGCTGAGAGGTAGAATCGGTGACACCACTAATCTCATAAGAAATGGGAGGTTCCATGTAATCAAAGGCGACGGGCATCCGTGTGCCATTCAAGAACTTCCCTGCAAACAGAGGTCACACTACATGAAACGGATGGACAAGCCAGCTTACAATTGTCGGACGGATAGGCGCCAGTGGATGCGTCAAGTTTTCGTTCTACAATTGCTTTCACTATTTTTCGGGCGAGCGGATTGGCGCGGGAAGTCGCCTGGTACGCACTAAGGATTCGATCAGGGATGCACTTGCTTTCCATATTCGGTGCACGTACGGAGATCCAGCTCCGCTACCAGCAAGGTACTCAGTGAGGAACATTCCCAGGCAGACGAGTCCACCTTAGGGGGCTAGCGTCAGACTTTTCAGCATTTGACCGCGGACGCGAACGAACCCCCGTTATTGGTCACGTCGATCACGAGGTTCGTGACTCCAGACGCCTTAAAGCTTTGGAATGCAGCATCAATGTCAAGTGGGAACTGCTCAAAGTCCGCGAGCCTCCCTCCGAAAGAGCCGACAAATAACTAGTTCACAGAAGAAGAAATATTGTCAGGTGAGAAGCGCAAAAAGGTTGCAGGAACACGAACGACGCCAGTCTTGTTATTGGGCAAGACGAATGACTTGATAATGCCATTGCTTCCGGCAGCCGCCACAGTCTTCAGCGAAAGGCCCGGAAGAGTTACTTTCGTCTTGGGATGGACGAGATCCACACGCGTTGCAAGGGCATGACGGGGTTCGCTCGGGGAACCATTGCTGGAACCTGAACTGACGTCCCTTCCGTTCGTAAAATTGTCCGCGGCACAGTTTTTAGCCCAACTAAAAAAAGAAAATGAGAATAGAAAAAAAAAAAAAAAAAAAAAAAAAAGTCATTGCTCTTGTAAATACGCTGGCGAAGACGGGTAAGAAAATACTTACTAGGATGGTGCATCTGTGAAGTCATAGCCAACAAAGGCGGCGACATAAGGAACCACAACGGTTTCGGAGGTAGTGGAGTTCGCGGGGATGACCGAGAACTCCAGATCTGTCTTACTCGGGAAGCTCGAGGCGGCGAGGTCACCAAGACGTCGAGAGAAATCCGCTCCGACCATCCGATAGCTGCTGACGACACTGTTCACCCTGACGCCGTGGTCAAGGTAGTTGCCGGAGGTGGTACGAGCAACTTCGTTAATGTAGTCAAAGGCACTTTGTCCACCAATAGTGAGGACTTGAGCTCCAGCAAGACGCTTCCAGTCGAAATCCTTGGCCGTAAAATAGTCAGCAAAGTCAGACCCAAAGTTGTCGAAAAGTTCAACGGCGTCTGGGATAATGAAAATACCATTGTCCAGATTGACAATGGGGGTGGGTAGAATGTTCTGGTAAGCATTGTAACAAAGCGGAAACCAGCCTTATGATGGAATGGCGTCACAAGCAAGCCCAGAAGTGCGATCAAACTAATGACATACGCGTATGCCCGTCATTAAGCTGGGTAGTAAAGTCCCACAGGTCTTTATTGAAGTCACGATCGGTCTTAAATCGTGGTACTGTTCATCGTCTGGGTTTCATTATTAGATAATGTGCTCACCGCGTATGTCGTGGTGTTTATCCGTGCAATCTGTGCGCGTATATCCGTCTTTGAGTCCTCGAACGGGGGGGGCGAATTCGTGTAGAAAGCTTCGAAGGTGTAGAAGTCAAACACGCCAGAGACAACGGACAAGACATTCTGCCTGAGCGTCTCATTGAATGGGAACGACTCCTGGCAAGCTATTGCGTCCGCGGGATCGACAAACGGGATACCTGCAATCTTTGCGCAGGGATCATCGGGTGAGGTTTGAGCGACGGTGGAAGGCAGTCCTCGACTGAGTATCATGATGGGCAAAAGCCCGGAACGAATGAAAGGAGTGAAAAGCATGCCGACGAAATTCCCACTAGGGGACTACTTGCACAGCAGGTTGGGAGAGAAATGCGATGAGAATCATCTCGCTTTGTTGAGTGGGTTTAAATCGTAGCAACCTAGCGAGCAAGACAAGACAGAGTCGCCTTAGCCAAGATACATTACACCGCGCGTCGAGGATTTGGAAACCGCGTGACCATGTAAGTCGTCTGCGGTCGCATAGATATTGAAACAATTTTCTGGCATAGCAACCTAATATACGAGGCCAAGCCTACGATCGTAAAAGAACGCCGACACGGACAGATGTTCGTCGAGCCGGGCCGCTTGTTGCCACGTTTCTATCGTGACCGTACACTTTATGTTGTTCTTGTTTGCGACAGAACTGAGCTAGGTTAGCATTTGGAGGTTTTCCCCTTCAAGTTGACCAACGTTGGTCTGTACGGGATTTTTCCCGCTCTGGAAGCTGGAACGGTGGCAACCCCGTGATTCTGGGCTGCATGCAATCACGATGTTCTCACATATCGCGTGCAGGCTGGCCAGCAGGCAAAACTTGGTCGTTGTAAATTACTGTGCTGTTCGTTGGTCGCTCATTACAGCATTTTTTTTTTTGGACCACTTGTACTGTATTCCGGGAGTAGATGCCCTTGGCCCAGACCGCGTCAGTAAGTTGTCAAATTAGTTTCGGGGTTTTCCGGAGTTTATCCGGGATTTTGGGTTACGCTTTTGGGTTTCTCCTGCACTAATTTTGGAAAGGTTTTGCAGAAACCATGATAAGTTTTTAAGTTTGTGTGTTTTTGCTGTTTTCCGCGTCCTAGGCGGTTTTTTGTACAAATTTTCACAAATCCTGGTGTGGTCGCAGCCGAAACTACAGTCGAACAACATACACTAAGGTGCCTCCAATCGTAACTGAACGGCCGAGGTAAATAGATAAGGAGAACTCGGGCCATCCTAAACGGTATACCCTTGTACACAAACGCGCGAGTGTCTACTAGCTGGACGCCCGACGCTGTGGTTATTTGATACTAATGTTCGAGTCTTCGCCAACCGTAGGTAAGGGACTCCTCGTGTTCCTTCTCACTGCAGTCAGGTCCGGGTGGCGCGTATCCTCGCGTACCAGATTCGGGGCGCGTGAACGTACGGCTTTCCTGGGTAAAAGGCAGTGGGTGCATGGCGTCTTTTTCGTTGGGCCCAATAGACAGCTCATTTCAGCATTCCTGAGGGCATTACTAGCATGCTCACTTCTCCGTTTGCACGGGCTCCCCTTTGGGCTCCTCCCGAGTCGTTGGCCATGGCGTTGGTGCCGAAGTACCGACCTTACCCAGCGCAAGTAGGGATAAACCCTTGGATGAACCCGCTCGACGGACCAAGAGCTGCAGCTGCGTGACCAATGTAGTTCTCTAGCCGTGGGTCATCATTTGCAAAGCCATCCACTTATCATTCAGATGTGGACCCACGAGGGCGAGTCGATCGATGGAAGCGTACCTTAAAACGTTACTAGCTCCAGGCACTCGCGGCCTCGGCCTTTACAAAACCACGTCCCCGGTGTAGCTCACTATAGTGGGGCTGACCGGCGCTGACCAACTGACCAACGCGATGGCTCTGTGGGGCAGAGCTGTAACTTGGCTCCCGGCCTTGAGAAAGTTAGCTTTTGAAATTTCTGCCTGGCACATTGAGGACGAAATCAGGCCGGGACAGGTGCGTGGCTCGGTGCAGTTTCCTGATACAAAAACAGTACTAACAGCGAGCCACATGGAGAATGAGCGCAGTTGGAGAGCATAGGTTAAGGGTCAATTTAGCACTGCGTTGCGTTGGCATTTGAATCGCGAATTGAAAACTGCCCTGTAGTTTGACAACATCATGCACCCCAGCTGTGATAGGGTTTGGACATGATACCATCACTCTGATCGCGAGTCCCGTTTCACCTGCGATTGCGACTCTGTCCTACCCCTGCCTGGCCCGTCACAGAGGCGCGCTTCATTTCCTCTTCGTCCAGGCCAGCCTCTGCCAGGATCTTCTCGACCTCCTCTAAAATGGGCTTATATGTCCCGTAATTCTCCTCCGCAAGCGAGAAGCCATCGCGCCGCAAAAGTTTCCCCCTGTTGTCACTACTTTCGCGCGCCTTCTGGGCCCAGTATTCCCCTGAAAGTGTCACAATTTGTTATAGGGGAAACGTCTCGCATTTCGGGGGGGAGACACGAAAAAAAGACTCACGAGAACGTGCGTAGAAAACGGCAAGTGTCTCTCCCGGAAGAGGGGTACTAATAATATCCTCCTCAGAGCGTTTGGTGTCTTTTGATACCCCCATGAAGGCAGTCGCTTTGTCACGCAAGGAAACCTTCTGTTTCACGGAGGAAGGTAGTTAGAGGAGAGAACGACGCATATCTCATCTCTTGCACAGAACCTACCGGCTCTTCATCGATATCACTTCCTGCGTCTTTTATTTCCGGTGCTTCCTCGTCTCCTGACAACACCTCTTCATCATCTTCGCCTTCGTCTTCGTCTTCGTCACTGCTATCTCCACCGTCGTCATCTTCTTCACTACTACTGCTCTCGTCGTCACCCTCTGGGATAATTATATCGCTCTTTTTCAGGCAGACATAGCGCTCCATTTTGTCGAGAGCGAGAGCATAAAAATCATCGAGTGTGTATTCGCGAGAGCCACGTTCGAAGATACCGCCGTAGCTGGTCACAGGGACGGGTCTCAGATTAACGAAAAGCGGAGATATGGAGACGCACATGTAAAGCGTATTGCGCAATACGGCAAGCATCGCATTATACCGCGGCATTGGCGTGGAGAGGAGCGGATCTTCGGGATCTGGTTCTAACTCCGGTTCAGGGACGGCCGCTCTCTCTGCCTCGTCTTCGTCGTCATCGCGCGGGGTCTCCTTCTTTCTCTTTCCGCCCCTTTTCTTTGGCGATTTGAGCATCATCGACACCCATCTTCCGTTGCCCGCGAACTGGTACCCATTACTTTCCACTACCTAGTGGGATCGTGGTGACGAGGACTTGAAAGACCAACTCACAGATCATTCCAGAAGACGCTCTTCAGTGTTTCTTCGTCCGAGTCTTCGTCAGTCACGCCTCCGAAGAGCACGCCCATCCCTTTTGCGGCCCAGAGCGCCATGGTTGACCCAGATCGCAGCGCGGGCGCATACGCTGTCGAGGGGCGTTTTCGGCGTTCCCACTTCGCAACCAAGGGATCAAATTTCGTTTTCCCAGAGGCACCTTCAGGAGCGGTCGCGAGCGATAGGCTACTCGTGGTGGAAAGTGATCAACTACGGCCTAGGTATTCGGGATAAAATGACGTGGAACTGACCGGAGGAGCCAGGTGTCATCGAGCATAATGCCGACGGGTCGCTTTCCCTTCGTATATTCCTTACAATACCCACCTTCTCCGTGTTTTCAACACGTTATCCTAGGTCAGGAGTGCAGTACGCACCATGAAGAACAACACCATCTGGTGTGGAAAGAAATGAGAAGCCGCTTCTGGGGCTGGAGTAATTTCGGTGACTGGTCCAAAAGATTTTCGCAAAATCAAATCGAACAGCAACTCACGATGGGCGGCGCTCATTGGGGTCCTTAAATTCTATTTGCTGCCACTTGTACTCCTGTGTGTCGAATACCCATAGGTCATTCATATACCGTGCTATACAACATATATTTCAAAGCCGAACGCAGACCTATGTGATGGTACTCACTGGCGATTCCTGGATCATAAAACCCACCAAACAGCACGATATAGTGCTTCCACAACGCCATTCTAGGGTAGTCACTCAATAGGAAAATAATATTAGTCCACAGTATGAGAAAACAAACCGGTGTCCAGAGCGTGCCGATGGGCGAACTTTGGTTTCAATACGATCCCATGACCTCGTTGTGATATCGAAGCACCAAAAATCGCGGTAATGGTGGAATGTGTTCTGATACAATGACGAGAATTCACCCCCTAGAATCTGATGAGGTCCGATGTAGCCAGTGACTGCGTGGACGTCGGCACACCGAAAAGGAAGAGCTTGCCTCCACCCGCAGGAGAAGGAACGACAGCATGGGCGGAACGTGGACCCGGACATGTTGGGGAGACAAACTTCCGCCACTCATCCTGAAAACATTTACATCTGAGTTCAACACACCCTCGCTGTATGATTATTTTGCTGCACCATGACGCACCTTCTCAGGGGTGTATCGAAACACATCACTGTAGAAATACTGTATGGCATTATCAGGCCATTAAGTGAAACGTAAGAAAGAGACGACACACCGCTTTCCCATCCTGGCTGAAAAACTCTCCTCCGATGCACCACAGATGGTCACCGGAGGGGCATGCCGTGAGAGTCGCGTTCGCTCTGCGACTTGGTGGTCCTTCGACAAGTTCCTCAGTTACAGCATGAGACTCCTCCCACTCTCGGCGGATCTACTAGGAATGTCTCTGTTAGCTGAGCTAGGAAGGGTGAATACAGAATGCTCTGATACATTCTCGAGGATGGCCTCAAGGTCCTGATCGTCGTCAAATTCGTCTTTCCCCTTTCCCTGTTTCTTCTTCTCTTTGCGTTCTGTTTTCTGTGCGGCCTTGGCTTTCTTGTGTGCCCTTGCGGCTGCCTTTGCTGTTTGAGCGCTCGGCTTTTTCTTTCCCATGATGATCAACCCCGCTGCACCTGCGAAAGATGGGGGCCGAGAAGCAGGACCCCGGAAAATCCATACCAACGGGCCGGAGGTAGAGTCTGGGGTCCCAGCGAGAGTTTCAATGATCCTGTAATTGGCCCCGTTTGTCACTAATTTTCCATCAGGCAGGGTCAGGTCAAAGCCGCGAAAAACGTAAAATGCGCTTCCATTGTATGTGAGATCATATCCCGCGCTTTTGCTACCTGTCTGCGGTTTTTCAGAAGACGGCAGACTTCCTCGGGCTCTCGCGCACCGACTTTGCGGTGCCGTTGTCCCATAGGACGACCTCAGGTCTCAGGCAAACTCCGGGCGCAGTCTGATAGCGTGGGTTCCCCGAACAAATCACCTTTGCGAGTAATCCAGGAGCCTTATCGAAACGAGCAGACGCCCTCGTCGGTGTCTGAGTGGTGCAAGAACTCAGAGACCACTCCAAGGCACACCACTCCTCGGAAGGAGAATCATTCCAAAGGAAAGGCTCAGCAAGGCGCTCGCCAAGTTCGTCTCACGGGGCACTGCGCTTTGGTGAATTTCTCTGGAAGAAAAAATACTTATGCGAGCGTGACGCTGGTGCTCGCGCGGCTTGTACGTACAAATAGATACGCGTGGGTACGCTCGGGGCTGCGCTGCAGTCGTGCGACCTACTTGCCCGGGGTTGCGAACGTTGCCATTTAACCCAAAGCACAGGGAACTTGTGCTCGTGAAGTGTTGGGGTGTTTCCGGCAAAGTCGATAGTGACTCCGATCTCGCCAAGTCTTGCGGGAACAGTCCTTCTTGAGATCCACTACCCTTTCCGCATCTCCCCTCCCACTGTCCCTTAACCTTCCCCCCACACCCCGGCAACTGTGGCCTTCAGCGCTCGGCTCGTGGCATCGCCGAGTGCGCGTAGTGGGATCCACCCAACGGCGAGGTGTTACCCGGAGGTGAATCGAGCCGTCATGATTGTGACTTCAACATCTACTTCTGACCCCGTTTGGCCTTCGGCCTACTTCCTGCCGCACCATATCCTTATCTCTTACATTACCTATATTCCGACCATCCACCCGAATGTGATTGACTCGCTAGGTATATCGGCGAAAACAACTGTTCCAAGCTCCGTCCTCATCCTACAGTAATCTTATTGCGGCAGTTCCGGTGCCGGCGCGCGCGCGCTCACTCGTTTCGCCGACCTGTCGACTTCCTCGATTGTGAGGAGCTGTCACTTGCATTAATTTGTTTGGGTTACGAGAAGGTCGAGGCTCACTCGCTTCTGTTCTTGTTTGGCGTACGCAGTGTACAGTTAGTCTCTTTGTTGCAAACGTGTCCTAATCAAGCAATGTTTCCTCAAATAGGTACCTGCGCTGTACCAGTCTCGACGACTCAGCTCATCTCGGCTCTCAGTATATTTTGTCTCCATATAGTACCATCGGAGCGCTGGGCAGCGAGGGGTTGGTTGGTGGGTTCGCGATTCGCGTAACACACCCCTATGGTGTGCTCTCCCTGCCAACCTGACCCTGGGATATAAATAGCAACGGTGAGTCTCGCCGGTCTCGAGATGCCATCCAGTTGCGCGCTTATATCCTCCGTACCGTCCTCTATACCGCCTAGGAGATCGCGTGGGTATATTTGGTAAATACATGGCCGCAACACATCACGTCCTCGGAGATAATTACAGCTCGTAAGTTGCTATAGTACGTTCAAGGTTAATCGTTGGGTCACGGGGTTGCGGGCCGCCGACGAATATCAGATGCGCGCTTCCTTCATGATGTACCGCTTTACGGATGTTGGTTCTCGACCAAGAAGCCAGCGCAAGGTATTTAGGCTCCCAATTAGACCACTAGAGGTTAATTTGATTTCAAAGAGGGCGTGCGCGGTTCGGAGGGTATCCACACGTACTGCTCTTCATAGTAGACGATCATGCGTGCCAAAGCATCGCAGCCGTAAGCGTCCCTCAGGCGCCCGGAAAGTACTTGACGCTGTACGGCAGCGTCGCGGTCGACACGCTCGATGTTGATTGGCATGCGAGCACTTTCGGAGAGCCACTGGGAAACGTCCCTGTACGATGCCATGTCACCAACAAGTTCATATCGCGTTCGGGCGTGTGCGGACGGGCGAGCACGTAATATTGCGGCGGCAACCGCCGCGAAGTCGGCGAGATCCAGAAACCCGTGCGTGACCAGTGGAGAAAACGGAACTTGAATGTAGCCGCACTGCAGAGCACTTTTAACGGCAATGTTCTGCATGAGGTGAGCGGGCTGGTGGGAATCCGTGTGTCAGCTGGCCACCGATTGCACTTCTGAACAGGTACCTGCCTGGAGTATAGTGTAGTTCAGTCCAGACTCGAAGATGTACTCCTCTACCCTGGGACGAGCACAGCGTTAGTCAAAAAATGCGTCATAATTGGATTACCTACTCTAGCTTGGAGCGATGGTGAGGGAGCCGGGATATGTATGGGTGGATCACGCTGCAGTAGACCAACTTCTCTATGTCCATAGCACATGCTGCATCAACGATATTCTTGCCCATTTGAGCTTCGTTCGCGAGAACAGGCCCATTGTAGAGTACCACGCGGGCCCCGTTAAGGGCGTTACGAAGGGACAGCGGATCAAGGAGATCCGCGACTGCGGTGGACACGTTAGGGCGGTTGATGAATACTTCCTGAAGGCGCATCCTCGAGGTATTAGTATGTGCTACAAGGCGGATAGATGGGGGGCGAGGGAACGAAAGTAGCGCATTGATAACGAAAGTATTGGTGCGAGAGGTTGCTGGGATGATCACAATAGTCATGGGTTGCACGAATAGACACCCAATCTTGCTGAATGGAGCGCACTTATAAGGCGGCCGCTAGTGATGGGAGGGAGTCTCAGAGGACTCGGACTGTGACAAAAGAGGTAGTGATAGACCGCGCGGGGGAGCCAATGAGCTCCTTCTGAGATTCCACAAACCTTGACAAAGCGGAAGCGCGCCAGAGTCCAGAAATGCCGATATGAACATTTACAGATGTTAACAGGATTTCCAGCAGCGGAGGGAAGTGCGGCGCTAAAGATTCGTCTGCCATTTGGCCGTGTACCAGGTTTTATGCGTGGCATCCGCACGTTTCGAAACGCCCTATTAGCATCCAGACCCGATGCAGATGAGTGCCAGCATAATGATGTAGTGACTCACTTGTCGACCGTGGGGTCCATCAAACAGGCTTAGATGAGACTCGGCGATAGGTGTTCAGACAGACCTATTGCCGGTAGGAACCCCAGATAGGGCGCCTGATACTACGAAAACTTTGGGCTCCTCTTGAAAAGGGGGAGATCACTGGCAGGTCCTTCTGAAGAGAAACAGAAGGGTCACAGGATACGGTTACAATCAGTTCGACTTGTGACAAGGCAGAGCCCATTAGGCCTCGCAGGACCGTTAACCTTATGAGGATTCCCGTGGCTACTATCCTACTTTTGGCAGCCAAATTCCTTCAGAGGCGCTAACTAGACGACCGAGCGCGCGTTTAGGAAGAGTCCTAAGTCCACAAGGAAGTGATACAGCGGACGCAACGGAAGAACCAGGTTTCAGTCTTCCAAACCCCAGGTCTTCGCGTCACAGAAGACGCCCTATCTGATCAGCAACAGAAGGTTTAGTCAACCGGTCCCTTGGCCGGACTGTCGCATACAAAGAGAGACCTTATCATAGGATATCAACCCTATTCTTTCGATAAGTACGAGAGGTAGTGCACCAAGCTCGACCTAACCTAGCGTAGCCTGAAGAAAAAGGCAGTCTTCTATGTACTCTATACCCAATAGACCGCCACCTTCTCCATTGGAGGGGGAGGTACATACTTTGCCCTTCTGTTTGCATCATCACTATCCCGTGGCACCAGGAAGCGGGTGGAAAGTCCGTGCGTGGGGTAGGCGTGGATGCCCAACTCCGAGTTGGCGTAAGAAGGGACCTCAGGCTATTGGAGCGGCAACCACCGAACCGCTCATCGGCAACGGCAACCCCTGGCCGCCGGCTGGCTGGCTCTATCTTATTAGTGCCTGCCATCCACATGCTTCAATGTCGCAGCCGTTTAAGGCCTCTTGCTCGTAGAGGGAATGAATAGGCTCTTCGCTAGGCATACCTCGTTTGATACGCGAGGTTTGCAATTTTGGGCTGAGTGATGCTTAAAGCGTAAGGAAACCCATCGGTTACTACAGTTCAATTGTCGGTTGTGCGAACTACATGACCCTCCCCCGTGAACTCATTCTTCAACTTGGGGATCTTCTGCACCACTATGTTTAGATAGACCCATTCCGTATACACGAGATTCTCTCACGAGCCGCCTGCCCCACATGCCGATTCTGAACTCGTTAGAGCCATCTCCATCACCGTCTTGAAGCTACCCGATTAGAAATGAGGCGTGCAGAGCAAGTGGAGCCATCTACTCTGATCAGAACACCTTCGGTGCACTCCCCATCTGCCAGAACCGCATAATGGGGTTCCCCCACTCGATACTCGCGGGGGATCAGAGAGAGAAGAGTAATTGACGTAACTCAGAGGACGGCGCCAGGGCATGCACCACCTGCCTTCGCTTGCCCCCGGTATTTTATTTTTTTTGAAACCATTTCTATTCCGGGATGCAGACATGAGATCTAGACCGGTCTTAGCAAGCTACACTATGGGTATCGTAGGTGTCCCCAACAAACGAGAGTGTGAGAGGACGTAGGTGATGCGGGGCTCCCTAGTCGGTTGCGCCCCAGATGGGCTAGCTATCGCGTAATAAGACGTGTCCGGGCGTCAGACCTTGCGTCCTGGTACAGTATCGTGGCGCAAATGGGACGGACCGGGGCAAAATCGAGGACGCTCGGATCCTCTGTGATAAGGTGAGCGCCTGCTGTCGCTCAAGACGTGTAAGCGGACTTCTTCCTCAGTCGCCACACGCCTCCGGGGACCCATTCCCGAAGAGAGGCCTGAATGAATAGCAGGACTGTTGAGGGGTGTTCCAATCAGAATGAGCAGTACACTTGTATCGACCTTGTCACGGTCATTAGGCCCGATATTCGATAGTCGGCAACACTACGGAGCGCTCTAGACGAAGCCAAAAATGGAAAGTTAAATTTGTGCCGCAACCCAGAAAGTGAAAGAGGTCTGCACCACTAGGCCAGTTCGATGGGTGTTTTTTTTTTTGAATCCATCAGAGTGCGTCTTGGGGTACATAACCCTATGTGACCCTTCCCGAACTAATGCCTTCTACTCCGTCTTGAATTTTCTCCGCATGGGCGTAGGTGGCGATCTTGCATTCCAAGCTAGTGGGAAGTCCGAGAGTGTGCATGGGAGTCAAACGTAGAAACCTGATTTCCTATCCAACTGGCAATATGAAGGCTCCGTTGTGGACTCGTAGAGGTTGACAAGGGCGAGGATATCGTTTATAAGGAAGGACTTAGCTTGCTCGGTGACGCCACATCTAGACATATATTTCGATGTGTTGGACCCATGTAATCGACGCTACGTATAAGCTCTGGTTTTAGGGAGGTGCATTAAGCGTCCCCGTTCCCCGAAGATTGATGGGGTGTATTCATAGTCAGGACTCCATTGTGAAGGGCAAACGCAGACCTGAATGACATCCACATATGCGCAACACCGGGAATCCAGTAGAGCTTTAGGTATTTAAGACCTTGTTGAAGGCGATCTGGCTGTGCTCCCAGCGAAGGCGCCTGATTTCTCCCGCATCGAACTCCGGAGCCTGGGCAAGAGGGAAAGGCCGTATCCCGCGTTGTTCTATTTCTGGACATATTGGATCATAGGTGTTACCAGGGCCACCGAGAAAGGCTAATTTAACCGTGAGCATGACAAAACTCTCTGTGGAGAATAGCACGATAAGAACATGTTTGAAGCAGAAGGCCGAGGCCAGCAGGGACGGGGCCAGGGTATAATCATGTTGGGGTAATGACCATGGGAGATGCAAACTGTGAATAAGCGTACCACATTATCCCCAGCCAGCAAGAGTCGGGTTGCATAATGTCACCGGTTCAGGGACAAGGCACTTAAAAATAAGGTCGACACGTGATCAAGAACAGAATCATCATCCCCAAAGGAAGTTTCCAATGCCCGTTGATCTTGCCATTTTGCCACTCCTTCCGGGTCAAGGGCCAGCGCTCGACTGGGGACCAATGCCCACGCATCCTCTCCATGTGGCCAAAGAGAAAATTATCAGAGAAAACGCAAAGTATGAAGCTTTTACAGTGAAGTTCCGCATTGAGACGAATGATTATGTATACCTTTGTCCTCTAGGGCGGTGTCTCGAACGGACATAAAGCTTAAGTGAAAGTGTCTCGGGGCCTCATACTTGGCGAATCGAACTCCAGACAACTACGCAGGCGCTAAAACGGAAAATAAGGCTGTCCCTCTGACAGAGGCCCGGCAAGAGATCACGTAAGGGCTTGCATTAGCAATCACGCGATCACGTCCTGAGTAATCTTTGGAGCAAGGAGTAATGCCTTCGTGGTCATCATTGGACCGAAGGGACGATCTTACGGCAAAAAAAAATCTTACCCGGTACCATGGACTCTGAGAGTGACAACATATTCCTCGCCACCCAGTGTCGTTATGCGAAGAGTCCTTGACGTAGTTCATGGGGAAGTGCGACAAAACTGGGGAGAGTGTTCGGGGCTTGGGCGGGGGCACCGAAGACGACACCAAGTTCTGGAACGTCTAACTCAGTAAGGTATGAACTACGCAATTCGGCGTCCCCAGTCACGAGGTAGGGCGTAGGGCCATTCATGGACTTCCTGGCGATGGATCGCTGGATGGGTACCTTGTCGAAATGAAAAACATGACTAACCAGCGTGTTCCAGCAACTGTACCTTCGCAGGTGGTGGGCCAAAGGAAGATAAAGCAGAAGGGTGTCCAGGCGCCAGCGAACAGTAACGCCTCCCAGAGGATCATCGATCATCGCCAGGATGCATCTCCTGTACCAGGCCCTCCGCTGTGGGCTAGCATTCCAGCAAAGTGTTAAAACGACAATGGGTGTTGTTCGACTTGGCTCTGAGGAGGGCCAGATACACACTCACAATCTGCAACAATCGACAAGGATAATCTTTACTCAAGTGGGCGTCCTCAAATCTAGACTATCTGTATTACGAACCGTCACAAGAGGGATATCGGACTTGCCAGAGGTCTCAGACAAATTTCTCCATCGCCGTCCATAGAGATTTTGCGGGTCTCGATGGTATTATGAAGCCGATTGTCATGGGCATTGTACCTGTCGGCGAAGCAGTACGAAGAGTTTAAGTAATGTCTGTTGCCAAAGGTCACCGGTCACTACCAGCGGTGCGACTGGGGGAATTCACAAGCCTGTACCTCCTCTTCATGAAATCAAGAGATAACATGCATGGGAGTGGAGCCAACGGGTCGCCATCACTATCGAGATCTGGGGATAAAACGCTTCTGGTTCAAGAGTAATGAAGGTGTGGTGCGAGCTGTGGGGGTTGTCGACCCAAGAAAACGTAGACAGGAAGACAGGGGAAGGCGAGGTGAGGTGCGAGCGCGGGAACGTTTGAGCTAGAATCGGCACGGGTGCGAAACACATGTCGGCGTTCACACGAGGAAATCAGACAGAAGGCAGAATACAATGCACAATAAGAATACAGTGAACGCGATACGTAGTAAGGTGGGCTGATTTCGGAGAAAGAAACTACGGAATGTATTGCATTGATAGGGAAGTGCTACATGGGGCATATTATACGCTAGGCGCACATAAATGGATTCAATAAGGCGGGACACAAACACAGGGATGGTATCAGGGCCGATGTGGCCGAGTCGTCGTAGGCTTTCGAACGTGCTAAGCGGAGACGCCTTGGCGTTGTTGCGCACGCAGCACACGTGTCAACCTTACAGTAAGATGGGGTTTGTGTGAAAATCGCCCTTGTATAGATTTGCACTATCGTTCGCGAATGGACAAAAACCGGTGAAAGTCTGCATAGAGATTAATACAAACGCTACCAGGAATGTGGCGAACCCTCTAAAACTGATGTGCGGGAAGCGATCATAGGACCAACACATCAGCGATCACGCTCATGGTACACTCCCAGTCGCCGTTGAACTGAAGGGCCAACGGTCAATTCCACTTGAAATACTGGAATGGAGGAAAGTGCAGAATGGAGGAAAGTGTAGCAGAAGGGGGAGGTTGGGATATCAGAGGTCTTGGAATCTGAGACATGAACTACAGGATCTGGCGCCCCTAAGTCCCAAGGCGAGGTCACTTGCACGCCTCCTCGTGATAGCTCGCTGGACATGCGCCTTGCGGAGGTTAAAAGCTTGCAAACTTTGACTAATCAGGCGCGTTCCCCAATAGTTACCCTTGGCAACTGAGCAAGGGATAGTAAGCGGAAGAGGGGTGCCTGAACACTGGCGAGGCGCCCTGCCCAACGGATAGTCGCAATGGTAAGTGGGTGGGTCTCTTGTGCCCGCTGTTATAGCAAAGCGTGAGAGTAACGGTGGACTGTTCAACTTGGCTCTGGAACCATGGTCCAGGTGCACGTTTGTGACCCAGCGATGATCGAGACGCGGTAGAAACACAATGGTAGTCTCTGCCCCAGCAAACATATACCAGCCTATTATCCGGATCCGTCGTAAGAAAATATTGAACCTGCCAGAGGGTCCCAAAAATGGTTCCATTCCCACCAACAGTAATCTTGCGGGTTCTAACAGTGCCATTGAGCGGATTGACACGAGCAATTGTCTAAAGACCGGCTGAGCAGAACTCAGGTGCGCAAGTATTTGCAGGGCCACTGAGGACCTACGAATAATCCTCATTACGAGAAATGACGGACCTGCCCGCACCCACCTTATGTACAAATTCATCCCTAGCTTTCCATCGGATAAGTGCGAACACATCCACTTTATCGGGTAACGTGTCGCATATCGTGACGGCAACAAAGTCGCCAACAATCCTCAAGTCGACTGTCTCCCTCTTCCGCGAAACACCTCCTTTTGCGATCAGGTACTCGACTTTTGGAACTATCAGGCCGCCAAGGCGGCGATTGAAGGGAAACAGTTTCAGTAGGACCGCGTTCCGTCCGCCGTGTTCTCCCCTTTTATGCATTCAGGTTCGTGGCGGAGTCACTGAGAGATGTGACGTACACGTGCAATATTGCAACCAAGTTCTGTTCGAAAGAGAAATCGAACGTAGTCGCATCATCGGTGAGCTGCGAAGATTCACAATCTGTAGCGCGGGTGCGAGAAAGAAGGTCGATCGCGGGATAATGTCGTTCTCATATCGGGTTGCCCGCACAACCCGAGCTTTCCACTTGAGGGTGACCTCGCGTGCAGGGTATTCCACGTTGCTTCCTACCGCTGTAATTTGCGGACCGATCAAGAATAATAGAACAAGGAGAGAACCGATCTTCGACGCCAGTTTGACGAGAGTAGATGACACATTTCAGCAGGAGTGTTTCGAGTACCACAGTTCGCAGCCGACGGCAGGTTCTGGAGCAAAGGTATAATATCCTGAACCGGCAAAATGAATATAATTTCGACAAGGACCTCCGTAGATAGGGAGAGCAGCCCAGATGGCATGAGCAGATGGCAATGCCTCAGGGGGTGTTTGGTGGGTTGAAAGCGGAGAGACTAATACTAAGAGCAAGAATATGAGACAAAGTAAAGAGAACCATTGTCAAGCAAATGGGCACACGACGACATCGTGACCAAGACATATTCGGGCACCCGTCAGGCGAGACCTCTGTTCTCCGGTGCAGAGGTCACACGTTATGTTAGAACTCTCAGAGGCTGTTGTCGGGATGGAAAAAAAGACGCTGTTGTCAGGTCAGGTCAACAAACGTCACACATAACGCGCATAACATGTCACAGTCCCACCGTGCTCACGTATTTTGTGTCGCGGACTTACGGACTCTTACAACTTATATAAGGCTCTGAACCTCTCTGTTTCGTGGGACCGATACTACGTCATAGCCCCCACGCCCTGGAGGCGCGGCGCGATGATTGGGCACATCCGTATGTTTCCCACTGCGCTGTCTCCGGCTCTTTTTCTGCTTTTCAATCTCAAACTCCGAGTACATTCCTAAAGGCTATACCTCGTATATCCCCGTGCACCGAGGACAACTTTCGACAGCCTTCGCTTGCATCTTTGATAGACCCACACACTTTACGCTACTTTCTACCGTCCATTCTCTCACCCTCACCGGGCTCACCGGCCGTGCGCAACTAGCTACGTTCCACATAATGAATGTTACTTTATGATGATTGACTTATGGAACAAAGCAAACAACTGTACCCTCTTTTTATTGTCACCGCTGGTATCGCGGCCCCCGTGAATTTGTCTTTTTATGATGAAAACACATCCTGAAACACCCACGTAATAGAACCAATAGAAAACATTATATTTCCACACACACAAGTTTCCACATGGGGGCAAGCCTCGAAGCCGATTGTTCGCGAGTGTCCGAAAAACTCTAGAATCAAAAACGAAATGTTCATGTCGGCGGAAAAGCTTTTCGGTCTTTTTAGTAAACAGCAGATTCCCGTCTGCCGTGATATCTTTAATATCAATACACGTGCCGAACGTGCCATCACGTATTTTTGTGTGTAACGATCACACATGAATCACCAATCATGATCGCGGTAATGCCTGCAATGTCGACGGGTAGTCGCCCCTTTCTTTCTTGGAAAGGCCGTCAGGTTTTTCTTTGTCATTTTTTCCCCACACCTGGAAACTCGCGAGATTTTTTTTTTGGTTGATGTCGCAAGCGCGTCTTGAGGCTTCAAACCCGCACACGCCAGCGGGGACGCCCCTGGCAGCTAACGACAAACTAACACGCTCTGCTCTCTCTATCAATCACAAGTCTCTGCGACTCGGTGCCACTTGCTGGGGTTGTCTTTCGGCCATTCTCTGCCCTGTCCTCTGTCCTTGTCCGAATATCGCTATCGAGAGCTCCATGTTGACGGCCCTGTTATATCTTCACCCTCCGCCACTGTAAGCCGTTCTCTCTCTAACCATCTTTTTTTACACTTTCTTTCGGTTTGGCACTTCTATTCTCCCATTCAAAACACCGACCCATCGGGATAAACGATGTTCTCATTCCGGACAAACGGGTCGCATGCTTATCCCTCATATGGAGAACCAATTATATTTGTGGTGACCCGACAACCTGAGCGGGCGACAGTTTTCCTTTTTATTATAGATTGCAGGCTATTCAAACGGATTTAAACGACATCTGACGAAGAACACATACTAGAACAGCCAGTGGGACCATACAATGATCTAACACAAGCCTGACAGACGGAGGGGACCAACACGCATCACCCCAATGCTACGTCCAACAGTAAGTTGATTTCACCGCATCGTAAGGGGATTCTGACTGGCTGAAGAAAAGCATTGAAGAGAAACAGATAACCAAAAGAACAACATAGATCGTTTCTCATAGCAAGCATTTTTCAAAACGAAGACCTGTTTGAACCGCTTGCCGTCACTTGCACGTTGTTTGTGTCAAAGTGATCATCCATACTCTTTATGAGAGTCGGTTGACTTCTGTGCAAATTCCATTTCACGCTCGATGCAGAGTGCTGGTTGCTCGAGGTCTCGTATGACTAGGGCCGTACCTTGGCGAAACCGGTCTTGACTGCCTGAGGATATTTCTCCGTAGGCAAGGTCCTTCGGGATCTCAACGAGCCAAGACTCGCCGCGGAAATCTCGCGGTTTAGGGATCTCCTGGAGCTCCAGAACAAGTTGCACAAGCAGCGCGACAACCTCCGACGACAGGAGTTCACCATACAGCGGTCCCTCTTCTCGGCCAACATGAAGATGGCGGGGGTCCAGAAGCGCCCCGAAAGAGGCAACGCCTACCAACGCATCGCTGAACGATACGGCGACTCCTTCCCTCTTCCCACTCGCCCACCTCCCTCCGGCATCTGCTGAGGGACTCCCGAGCTACATCCAGCGCGCTTCAGCTAGCAATGGGCCACGCGTCCTCCGGATCCCACGCCCGCCACCTCCGAGAGGCAGGCGCACCCCGTACCCATACATTCCCGTACGGAGCCCCCCTACGCAACCCACACCATCTCATTATGAACTTCCCCAGGCTCTCTCAGAACTGCATCAATGTAGGCCGCGTTGGCCCGTTTCATTCTACTTCCTTCTGTGCCACCTTCACTACCCTCAAGAAGCGCCGACAAACTGCTCCACTTCCTAAAGGAAAGCCGCTCAGATGCCCTCCCCAATCCTGGAACCTCCATGACGGCCATACGTCTGTATAACAAACTTTGGTTTTGGCTCCGCCTAGCCCTACTACATCATGCTATAAGCTCCTTCCTGGTTCCCATACTATATATTACTTACCCATACGTGCATTTGCGAGGGCATCTGACTAAACACGTTCCTCTAACTGTAGCACGACGTAAGCACGAATACCATTATACTTCCTTCCGCGCTCCGATCACGCTGATCGTCGAGCTTCTCTTTTACTCCTTCAGAACCAGACCCAGAATACCAGAAACGCCACACGTATTCCTGTCTTGAGACGAATGCCTAAAAGGGCGCTCTCGCACCCTCGACCGTCCTCAGTCTCTTTACTCTCGATTCCTTACCCTTTCCTCTCTTACAACCATATCACGAGCGCCCTCCTAATAAATACCCAAGTCTCCTATTCCGCACCATCCAATTGAGTGTTCCCGGCAAACACGCCGGGATTCCACACGGCTCTCGCTACGACCAGTCCTAGCCCACAGCCCACATCCCGGAATACAAACTGATTTTAAAAAAGACACCCGAGCTACATGTGACGATGCGGTGCCATGCCACCCTAATGCCACCTGGGTTGATACATTGATAATCGGCGCTTTCTTCGCGTCGTTAGTATTAATACGGACGCTCCCTTGATCACGACACCCACCAGATCCACGGGACAAGATGCACCTCCGCGTTGGAATGTGATCGTACGCTTTTCCCTCAGTTCATCGACGGACTGGGTATCCCAGATTAGGCTATAGGATCTAGGTACTCTGCCTTCATGATCTACTGACTACTTTCATGTTCGCACTCACACATATGGACAATCGATTCATGCCCAGCCATCTCAATCAAGATTCTACCTCTGAATCTCTCCTCTAGACCTCTTATGACCTCTGAAAGCCTTTTGTTCTAGGCAAACACTCTTCCCCTCTGACTCTCTGTGAACCCGTCTCACCATTCCCGACTTGCCTCGCGTCTGCAACTTTTCTCTCTCATGTGTCTCCCCTCGCGCTTGTCTACGTCTTTTCGGGGGACGACGCTCGCGTTCTCACAGCACCATCTACCTTCACATTGGTATCTGAAAATCCATCGCGCCTCATCTGCGGCATTCTTTAGTCCACTCGCATCATATAGGCTAGAGCCATTACGAAAATAAATCTGATGGGGCTTGTCGTTCCATTAGCCAGATCATTTGGTGCCTCGACCAGCAGAAGGCAGATTAGGATCAGAGTAAAAATAGTGTCAAGGTGTGGTGGCGGAAGCATCGAGATCGGTTCACGTTGAGCCGCGTAATGCAACGTCAGCAATCCCAGGAGGATGAGAAAACCAGGAGAAGGGCGGTTTGATTGGAAACCCACGACAAAGTACAGTATAGGTGGGGACGCAGAGAGTACCGTCAAAAGCTGACCCTCGTTCTTGTCTGGACCATATCGTCATTGGACGAAACTTAATCTAAGTCTGCGTCATCTCGTCGCGAAGGACCAGGGCTTCGAAGCGCAAGGATGTCTATGAGCTAGATAACGACGTGTCTCAGGGGAACGGGCTACGGGCCAACATTGGAGGTGATGATGAATGGGGGCGCTTCTCTTGGACTCCAGACTTCCACTTCACCCTTCGCCCAAGCAAAGCCTATCGTGTCAAGATCTGGGCGACCCAGGACCTCGACTCTCCGAGTCGGACGAAGTATTCGATTCCCACACGCCTATATAGGCGCCCGTATATACCATAGCGCCGCAAGTAAATCAGAGCGTCCATACATCAAAGACCACATCCATCGTGAGGCCGTCATCGTTGTACTGTGCGCACCGTAGTCAGCACGGCCCCACCCAGCCATGGAGGCACGCCCACCTTGTACCGAAATGCGACGACACGCTCGTCGTCCGCCACCACACCATCATAGACGTCTCCGAACTGGTTCGCGGGGAAGGTGTGGCAAAATGGGAGGGCGGACTCGACGTCCTGCTCGAAGCCCGGGCCAGCCGGGACGTCCGTGGCATGCACGATGGGATTCGGCACCCCCGGACCCGTCGCCGTCGCCCCCTCCCCCCTCCCCCGCGCCCGCGCGCTTTGCACGCGCGACACGTTGAAATCGAACGCCTCGCAGCCCAGCGTGAACAAGCTGCTGGAGGATGCTATGATCAAGAAAATCTCTCCTGTGGAGCGTGCCCCGTTTTGTATGGGTCTCTGGTGCATATACCGTGACTATGCTGTAGTTCCACCCTGCGCCGGTGATAGAAGACAAAGCTTTGTTGTTTCCTGCACCGACGGATACACTGCGCCATACTGAGGACACTCGTATACCCCTCTTCGAGGACCCCAGGATTCAGAAGGCGTCACGTCTTATGTGCTATTATGGACCACTTCTATGACAACAGTATTCAATCGGCACATATGTGCGATCTTGCGATCAACTCCAAGCTGCTCGGTGAACATCTAGTGCTCCTCAGGAACCAGGTGCGGCTCACCTGTGAGACTCTCCTACTTCTTCTTCCCATCGTTGTGTAGGGTGTAGGAAAGAACAAGATCATCAACAGATTGTGCCAGGTGAGAGCACCGCTGTGCTGCAGCGCCGCTGCTGGCTAACTCCAGCTTCACCGCCTCAGCTTTTTTGGCGGCGGCGCGAGTATATCCAGCTCCACCGCGGCTCGACAGTGCAGCAGCTGATGTTCCAGAACACGCTAGAGCGTGGCATGATCTGGTACACGGACCCGCTGCTGCTGCGGGTGGTAACCCACGGACGCGTGCTCGTTGTCGACGAGGCGGATAAGGCACCCGAGCACATCGTCGCGAAATTCCGTAGCCTCGCGGGCCAGGGAGAACTCACGCTCTCTGACGGGCGGCGCCTCACGTGTGTGGTGGAGCGCGAGGGCGACTTGCCCATCTATCCACGTTTCCGCCTCATCCTACTCGCAAACCGGCCTGGCTATCGTAGGTGTCTGCCGGTTGGCTCTGGAGAGAATGACCTTTATGGTTTGTTTGGCAGGTACCAGTTTCAGTACGAAGGAAGACTGCAGCAGAGCCTTGAAACAGGTCGGCACACCACTGCTTCACTAACATTTCCCGTGCTCCCGATGTGAAATTTACTTGTAGCCGTCGTGCTCATGGAGATCTTCAACCCTCTCCAGGAAGGACAAGTACGCTTGGGATGTACGGCAACTTTGGTCTCTGGGATTTTTTCCCTGTTTCTGATGTATTATGCATACGACACACAGATGTATGGCCATGTGAGTACGGGACCCCGCAGGCTAGCAATACTCGGTTGGCCTCGTTTTTCGGTCTGGCGACAAGGGCCGAAATACCGCTAGTCAAAGTTGACAACTCGATCGAGGAGGTCTTGGAGCGCTGGGCCGTCACACAGAAAATGAAGTACATCACCCAATACACCTATAGTAGTGACTTGACCGGTTGGCAGCCTCTCTCTCTCTCCGTTCGTCTCGAGACTGAGTGAGGGATGGATGACCTCCTCGTTGATAGTGGCGGCGGTCCAGTCAGCCGTAGATCAAGTCGCAGTGTTCAATGGTGGTACGTCGGATCTCGCTTGTCCACTCAAATACACTTGCTCAACGGAGCGGCCGGCGCGCCACTTGCTTGGGCGCACAGACGATCACGTAGTGATCGCGCTGACGGACGCGAATTTCGGACAGTACCGGATCACGGAGGAGGACCCCGGGCGCGCGATGAACTGCCATCCGAAAGTCAAGACGGCGTTGATATACATCTGCGAGGACTCGGAGGCGGCGTGGTAAGCACCCGATTCGCGCCTGCTACATCCGGTGCTGATGCCCAATTTCCACAAACCGAAACCCTACCTTACCTGCATGGTGGTCAGGGTGAAGAGACACTTCCCAGGCCGCGCGTTCCTCGTCACTAATTCTGCAGACATTCCGAAGGTTTTGAGAGGGTTTTTGAGCACTGTGGTAGACCGGTAGACATCTAGACCGCCTTGTAGTCCAAAGTCGACCCTCCAGCAGTACGTTTTTTTTTCGTGTTTCGGAGAGTCGAGCACTATCTTTCTAAGTGCACATTTTTAGCCATTTAACATTACGTTCTAAGTTCTCGATTTGCCAGTGTATTATATCACGTGGCCGTACACTTTTGCTTGGACGATCTGCACTGTATCGGTAACATTTTTCTTGCTGGCTAGTGCATTGCAACTACAGTTGGTAAAGTTTGAGATCTTTGAGAGTCGGAGCGGAACCGGCTAAGTCGTGCTGGTCAGGTGAGCTGAGAACGAGCGAATGCGAAGTCGGCGAGGATAGACGAGCGACAAGTGAAGCGATTTAAGTCGCTTTTTGAGTGGATAGAGAAAGATGAGAAGGAATACGGGGATGTTTGAGAGTTGAACTGAATAGTGTATTCGGTACAACGGGACGATTTTTATACAGTTTAGCTACATTTTCTAAGTAATAAAGATAAAGAAGGTAGAATAGTAACATAACCAAAGCTATTTGGATTTGGAATTGTGTCGGAGGCCGGTAGCTGCTTATGGAAGTGAAAGCGGTGGGGAGCGGTGGAGAGAAATAGAGCGAATACGAGCGTGAGAACTTGAAACAGATTTGAAGGGGTTTGGTCGCGCTTGTGCTGGAAATGCGTTCGGAACTAAGTAAAAGAACTATGTGTTGAAACAAAGAGTGGGTCCTGTCTAGAGTGGCCGCGATTGAGCGCGATTGAGCGCGGCTGTTTATTCGTGTCCGGACGCTGACTCGGGTGACCCCTAAGTCGCGTCGCTCCTGTTCGGGTCGGCCGGGTCGAGTGTGCCGAAAATGCAACAACAGTACCCTTGTTGCTCGAGCTTTTTGGATGTTACGCTCAACAGACACAAGAGGCGCCGAAGCAAGGGCAAGACTATAGGACGCCGCAAGGCATCACAGCACATGTATAATTATTTAAAAAAGATCTGCATACTATAGTGCGTAGGAACAGTATCCCGACAGCTCTTCCCAGATCGTAGCAACAAGCGGGGATAGTCCTAAACCCAGCTCGAGAGAATCGAATCTTTGTTGGTCGTATATAGTACAGTAATGCACCCCTCCTCTCATGAACGGAAACAAGTTTGGTGAAGCTACTGGAGGGTTAAGGTGCGAGTAGAGATGTCGTCCCAAGGGGAAGACGTAGACAGGCGAGAGATAAGGATGAAGTGAGATAAGAGCGCGGGAGATCAGTTCGGAGTAGCTCGGCGGAGTACCACGGAAACGCGGACAGGAATCGGCGGGTGCGATTGTGCAAGTCGACGTTCACGCGAGATGGTCAGACGAGTATTTTCGAGAACAGCAGAGAGAGGTGGATTTTTTTGATGATTTCGAGACGCGGGAAGCCACAGGACACGGGAGGGTAGCGATTAAGTATGTACAAGCGGAATACAAAGGAGACTGACTCAAAGGGATTACAATGAGCGTTCGCAAGCGAGGCACGATGCGTAGATGTATTTGTGAAGGGGGTATCAAAGCCGATGTGGCCGGATCGTTGTGGGTATTCGAACACGTCAGGCGATGACGGTTTGGCGTGTTTGAGCGTGCAGCGCACGAGTGGTCCTTACACTACGACAACAATGCACCTGGGCAAAGATCGGGTATATCGTACACAGCATCGTGGTACATCCCTCGACTACGCAACTCCCGTACCACTCCACATTTGATCTACTTATCCTCCCTTGTGGTGTCCCCCAACCCCAGCAAGAAGATGGACTTGCGTGGGAATAATTGTCCCCAAATCCGTTGAAATCTATGCACGTGTGGTGTCGAGACCTAAGACAGAGACGGCACTAAGAACTTGATGAGGTATTATCCTAACAGATGCAAGACTAAACGAACCAATATCAGTAGCCATAATAAAGTCCGCAAAAAGCTCGATAGTGTGCTCTTGGGAAGAGACCGTAAGATACTGTCGAATTTTCAAGTCAATATTCGCCTCCCGATATTCCAGCTCCGCGCGGGTGAGAGCTAATTCAGGTGATGGGGTCGAGAGGCGTAAGAAAGTGGCATGCTTTAAGATAAAGACAACAGCTTCCAAAATGGTTAGATACACTCTACAAATGATAAAGAGAAATACCAAGGACCAAATGATGACGACTAAGACCGATGATGGGGAACTAGAGAGATAAGTATCATAAGCCATAGAGAAACTTGACTGTAATACGTAGATAACACATTTTGAAGAGAGGGCAGTGACATGACGTGCGATATCTTATAAAAATGAGATTTCTGCTTATAGTAAGTGAACGGATGGAAAGCACTTACATACTGGAGAACCAAAGGTGGAAATCGTAAGCAGGCTTAAAAGGAGAACATGCACGCACGCGCTAGTAGGCCAGGGATGAGTATGATTAATGAAGAGCCAAGGGCGGGGGCTATCAGTAGGCATGAAATACAGCATGGTAGGCGGTCACTGACCTCCTAGAAAGCCGAGGACAGGAATCATCAGCAGGCTTGAAGCGCAGCGAGCCACCCCAGCCACTCACAATCTGGACAGCCAAGGAGAGCCGTCGTCAGCGGGCTTGAAATGCAGCGAGCCACCCCAGCCACTCACAAACTGGAGAGCCGAGGACAGCCATCGTCAGCGAGCTTGAAACGCAGCGAGCCACCCCAGTCACTCACAAACTGGAGAGCCGAGGACAGGTGTCGTCAGCGGGCTTGAAACGCAGCGAGCCACCCCAGCCACTCACATTCTGGAGAGCCGAGGACAGGCGTCATCAGCGGGCTTGAAACACAGCGAGACACCCCAGCCACTCACATTCTGGAGAGCCGAGGACAGGCGTCGTCAGCGGGCTTGAAACGCAGCGAGACACCCCAGCCACTCACAATCTGGAGAGCCGAGGACAGGCGTCGTCAGCGGGCTTGAAACGCAGCGAGCCACCCCAGCCACTCACATCCTGGACAGCCGAGGACAGGCGTCGTCAGCGGGCTTGAAACGCAACGAGCCACCCCAGCCACTCACTTCCTGGAGAGCCGAGGACAGCCATCGTCAGCGGGCTTGAAATGCAGCGAGCCACCCCAGCCACTCACAAACTGGAGAGCCGAGGACAGGCGTCGTCAGCGGGCTTGAAACGCAGCGAGCCACCCCAGTCACTCACATCCTGGACAGCCGAGGACAGCCGTCGTCAGCGGGCTTGAAACGCAGCAAGCCACCCCAGCCACTCACAAACTGGAGAGCCGAGGACAGCCATCGTCAGCGGGCTTGAAACACAGCGAGCCACCCCAGCCACTCACAAACTGGAGAGCAGCACACCAGTCAGTCGACCTGAAAAGCGGGAGTAAGAACTGGCACTCACCCACTAGGGGTTGGGCGACATCAAGCATCATGAGGTTTGTATCACAAGCTAAGACTTTATAAAAACTTGCCCAGATGTATGGAAACGGAATAAGACATTCCCGAATGACACTTTTGATCTCGGACCAAACACCAGTACGGGAATGGACACTGCAATGTTTGTTCAGATTGTCGGTCACTTGACCGCTTCAGATGGCGCACTCACCGATTCAAAGCTACTTTGACACTCAATCCTATATTATCCCTCTGCACAGCTAAAAGCATCAACGCGGCAACATCATCATTCAATGCTGTAGTGGTCTCCACAATAAGGTCGTCGCAGCGCCTATTTTTCATGTGCATTTCTGCCGGAGAACATCAGCGTGTAACCGGAATTTGACATGGTACCCACTTTCTAATCGCACAAATCTAACATTATCACCGAGCGGATGCAGGTAGTGCTCTTGAAATAGTTTCTCCGCCACTTCAGATACGATGCTACCCTTTGGGTATTCATCTGGGTAATCTTTCAAGTGCATTCCCACATTGCGCATAAACTGATCATGTTTCGTGAATACGGCAATGACGGGAACTTCAAAGCGACGCATTAAATTCAGTCATGAGTGTTTGTAACGACACACCATTCTGGTCAGGGCTGATGCCTTTAAAAAATTTGAGATCCAGCCCTGGACGTTGGTTGTCCATTGGGACACAGTACCTTAATATGTGACCGCCAGTAAGTAGTCATAATCGTGAACACTCGAGAGTCCAAACCAAATTGCATGCAATCTATCGTTCAATCGCCTTTCCCCACACTTGCGCCGAATAAATTCCTGCAAAATTTCGAGTTCCTCTGTGCTACCTGACTCGATTCCACGTGAGTCGTGAAATATATAACCCCTGTGGTTCGAGAATACAATCTCGTCGTCAATCGTATGCTCGCCTCGCTAGCTCCTTGTTTAAAGACAATCAAAAAGAAGTGCTATCGTCACTTACATCGATGGACGGGTCAAGTTCAATCTTGTCGGCAGTGAATCGGGCTCGTGGGGAGAAAGGTTGGACCACGTACCTCTTCGTCTCCCCGGTAAGTAACAGGGCTCTCCGTTGTTTCACAGACTCTTTGTAGGATGGACGTCTTTCCAGCGTTTGCCCTTCCTATGATAAGGACTCTGAATGTGATTTTTGGAACTCGACGACGGGTCTGTTGGGCGTTCATTGTAGCGACGGAGCAAGAGGTGTTGATCGATTTGGATCCCATCGCGATCGTCAAAGCGGCTACTTTCCCGCCCGGCCCGGTTCAATCGCATTCCAGTGTTCCAAGCGCGCGCGTGTTGACACCTTTCGAGTGCATAGGGCCATGTTCGCGCCACAGACCATAGATTGCGCGTCATCGCGTCATCCCTCAATTGTTACTCCAG
Source organism: Lactarius evosmus (assembly GCA_951394315.1). Classification (NCBI taxonomy): domain Eukaryota; kingdom Fungi; phylum Basidiomycota; class Agaricomycetes; order Russulales; family Russulaceae; genus Lactarius; species Lactarius evosmus. Next base: position 522,908 of record OX596124.1, read on the forward strand.
TGCTTTGTGCTCTCTGGACCCCCAGTGACGGCCCTCTCCACGACCTTGCAACGCTCTTCCCACCACATCGGAATAACATACATATGAAGCACACGTAGAATGCCGTCTTGACCAACTCGGATAATCTCCGTGGCGCTCCCACTGGCACTACCATCTATCTCCACGTCACGTTGCACTCAAGCCCACCACGGGCCTGGGAACGCTTTGATTGAACGCCCTCTACGATCCGATGCCTGGGGTCATTGATCTCGTAGAATACGAAAACAGTGGTCCCCATGCATCGCTCTCCTCCCCTCTGTGCGCACATGTAATCACATATGCTGTTGCTCTATTGCAGATATGGTACGCACCGGTTCGGGGAGCACGTCACTGAGCTCGCTAGAACTGGTTATTTCATGACCCGAGCAGTACGGCTTCCCGTCCTCCCCCGTCTCGACGACACACAGTGCAGCCTCACGGACCACGGCATCCCTGATATGACCACATAGGCACTTAAATTTGCGACTTCCTTAACCTTTGGCTCTACAGTTATGGCCTCGCCGCCTCAACGAAATCACATCAGGCTCTAACCTTGGCCGCAGCACTGATGGGATCCCATAGCCGGATGGGACCCTGTTCGCTACGTGAGACTCGTGTCTCTTTATTTTGGCGTTGGCTGACTTTGGACTCCGTAGGTCACAGGTCTCGCGCCACTGGACTTTCGTAACTGCAGGACATACTTGGTAGTCGAGTGGTATGTAGCGTATCATAACAGGGGGATAAAATCAACGCCCTTGGAGCTTCTGCGCAACACCGTGTTGCGATGGGATGGGTTCGGTCGGTCTGGCACACGAGTCAGAAGGACTGTATTAGATAGAATGACAATAGAACTACTTGCCTGGCACACAAGTCAGAAGGACTGGGGCACCAGGCATACAAATGCGTGCTTAAATACATTGTAACTACTCGTAAGTATATGTGAACGAAGTGAGGCCGAAGGCCCGAATACGAAATGCTAAAATAAAGAGGGTACTGGGACTAGATTGTCCCTGATCACTGAGACATCCGCACATGAGGTGCGGCCGTACATGCGACATTGTGGCGTTGCACACGCCCGATCGCTTCATAGTTCAACACCACCACAAATATATGATTGGTTCTCCATACGAGGGATAAACATGCGATCCATTTGTCTGGAACAGAATGCCCTTTATCCCGATGGGTGGGTGTTTTGAATGGGGAGAATATAAGTGCCAAACCGAAAGAAAAAAAAAAGGGTTACAGCGAGATCCAAAACGATAGGCCCTTTTTCCAAAAACTACACACACAGGCTGAGATTGAATGTGACTTATCAGCTCATGCCGAGCTTTTTTCTCACACAGAAAAATATTGTAGTAATTAATAAATACGAATAAGAATAAAAATAAAAATAAAAATAAGTAATCTCCAACAGGTTTTGGGTGCTAAGTCGAGCTCCCAGAAGATGCACCACACTTGCCCATGACACAACCACACAGTAGAATAGAAACTAATATATTGTCCAATGAAAGAGGAGTATGTGAATGTATTGAAAGGCAGGCACTACAGCTTGCCGCTGTCATGGGCTGTTGAAGGCTTTATAATGTCGCTTGCATGCAGTATTGTGGTGGCAACTGGTAAACTGGAGTTGTGTATGTATGGCTGGATGTAAATACGTTCAGTAAATTCTACATATACCGGAAGTAAAATGACTCCCATGGTAATGCAGGGTGGTCATATGCATGCAATGCCACCTGCATTCTTAAAGGTGGTGTCATGGACCAAGTTATACATTGACACTGACTAGTGATTTGGAAGCTACTACTCACAAGTGATGTCATCTTGTTACAGGTCCCAAAAAGCAGATGTTTAAGAGGACAGTAATGGTGCAAGACACCATGCACACCCTGAAGTACTGTGTATAAATAGTTAGTACTTTGGCACAAGTGGGCCATTGATAGATTATGCACCATAATGCCTCCTGCTACACACTGACAATGCACAAAGGCCCAGCACACTGCACCTGTTCCTAAGGAACCACCCAGGACTATGCCTACACTGCCACCACCACCAGTGCCCTCCCAACTGCCACAGCTGCCATTCCATCTCCCCCACATGCAGCCATACACCTTCCAACCACCACAGCTGCCACTGTTTCTTCCACCATCAGTGCCACACCATGCTGCACCAATTGGAGCTGGTCAGTATCACACCACTGGTCTAGTGATGAATGCACCAGCATTCATGGACCTCTATGGTGCCCCACCTTACCCACCCCTCTATCTGCCACCCTAGCATTGTTACATCACTCCATGGGGTTATGGATATAACCCCATGGTTCCTCCACTCATGCCCATCCTCGGTCCACTAGCAGTGCAGCCCACTGTTGATGGTGCACCACCTGTGGATGAAGCACAAGGTCATGGCCAAACCAACAGCATAGATGGTGTCCAAAACAATTGTGGGCATGTGGAGATGGTTTGCGTGAAAGAGGGCACTATAGCGGCACAGACAGCAGGTGCCTAGCCTAAAAAACATCTGAATAAGCAGCTTTCCAATGGAGGTAAGTATTCACCTTGATACAAGACATGATACTGATGCCATGTTAGCTTGGGAGTTCATGGTGGAGATCACTAATGACCATGTAAAGCATGTATTCAGTGCCAATACTGGCACTGCATGGCACACTTTTGTTGACAAGGTGCTGGAGTTTTTCAACAGCCCTTGTGACAAAGTATGCCTAGGGTATTGCATTAGTGGGGACACACACAGGATGACTTACCTCGCCTGTGTATATGACTGGTGTCATGGTCGGGCCTTTGGGCCATCAGAAGAATTAGGATTCATATTGAGGTAGTAGTCGAAGTGTCATCATGAGCAGCATGGACTCTTACTTACCAGTTGTGGCTATGGTAGTAAGTAGTAATTAGTCACAGACTTAGTCGTATCAGTCAGCACTCAGCAGTTGCATGTGATTGCTGAGTGATTCCTAGGATCGGTGTAGTAGGGTTTGAGCTACTTATGCTATAGGATAGTCAACATTTAAGAGGTGCTTCAAAGCCCTTGTGTAACTGTATAAGTAGTAGTAGTTGAAGACCAAGAGTCGCCATCTTGGTCTTCTTCAATTGCCATTGATCTCTCTTATCATGTCTTTCTATCTCTTCTTGTTTCTCTCCTTGTGCTTCTAAGCCGTCACCTTACAGCCTATATCGCAGAAGTCAGTTCTCACTTTGGGCCAGTGTGACTTAACAGAAGCTCCGCTGTTCTGCCCATCATTGCAACTTAGGGAAGTGCCCTTCGTATTTGACTCAGTAGTTTGCACAACCATTTGCCTCTCGCCGATCAAGTGCACTAAAGTCTAGCACATATCTAGGCAAGATGTAACATTAAGACCAAGATCTCTCCATTATGGTGAGAGTAACAACCAGAGAGCAGTGGGTCACCGACAGATTTCACCCATACAACCTATCAAGATGAGGAAGCCATAACGTGCCAGTATGTTATCTGAAGAACACTTACTGGAGTAGCATCAATGGGGCAGAAGGATATGTTATTGAGACCTGACACAGGGAACACCCAGTTGAGTTCAGCTTTGACCGACTGTGCTGGTGCCAGGTCGATTACATCCTAGACTGGTGGCAGGTCATCAACCCCTTACAAGCACACCATCGCTGTGACATATACACCAATGAAGTACTTCCACGATTGGACTGGGGGCCCATTGATAGAGAAGCCGAAGCAAGTCACTCTAAACAAACACATGAAGTTTCCAAAGAATCCTCAGAAGAGGAAGGAGAGCACCAGGACCCCATACCTTTGAACAAACAAGAGACTGCCCTTATTGAACAAGCTGAGTCTATTACCATACTACCAGCAATGGCCACCATTACCGAAGAACCACGCACTCTAGTACAGATGCCTCTTGACCCTACAACGGGGCAACCCCTCAACACCAATGATGCCACCATAATGAGAGCCATTGGACTGGACCAACCAGACCCACCAACTGGGCCCCATGGAGGAGGATCACTGGGGGGAGGATTTCCTGGGGGAGGACCCCCTGGAGGAGGTGGATTTCCAGGAGGAGGAGGACTGCCAGGCGGCATTGGGGGAGTACCACCACCTGGTTCCCCATGACACCATTGCCAGCTCACCAAGTGGCCAGCTCAGCTGATAAGAAAGAAGGAGAAGAAGTAGAAGTTATAATTAGATAAGAAGGTAGTTTTGCCAATGCATTACTGCCTTCAGAAGTGGTGCCAGATCATCAACCAAGCAGTATATAAGTAGTACTACCTATCTGATGTACTGTATTGAGAGTCTCTTGTCCATACTAGTCAATCTACATTTTATGCAACATCCACTCAAGAGATCTAATAAGTCACGACGGTGACATTAGACTCTCAATTCTTCCATTTTCACAACGTCCAACTGTTTTTATATACGTAACTTTGGGGTCAACGCTGACCACCCCTGTAACCCCCACATCTATCTAGCTACTGAGGGACAATACAGAGATATCCCTACACCACACTTGATATTTGATCCAAGACTGGTAGACATCACCAGTCACCCGGTTCATCTCTTCAACGATGAAGGAAAACTTTACGAAGTTCTAGTTGACCACAGTGATAGTTTTTGCCCAACGTACAGAGGCAAACGAAGAGTTGATATTGAAGCATTCAACGAGAGCAACATTGTAACTTTGGACCCTAATAATAGGTTTTCGGTCCTATCAACCAATAACTCCCCAAGGTCGTTGACCCCTGATCAAGACACTTATCGTTCAGAAGCCATTCCTGCAGCATTACACATTTTCCCTATTCTCCCTGGAATGATAACAACTGTAGTGCATACTCGAACCATGGAAGAAGATGTTACAAAGCCAGCCCTGTTTGCTACTAACTCAGTTGCAGGATTCCTCTCTCAAGGACATTACTTAGGACCTCCTGATAGGTCGCCAGGAAGAGGTGACCCAGATGCACATGGCAATGGTGGACACAGAGGGCCTCCCGGTGGGCCTCCAGGCAGAGGAAGTCCTGGTGGAGGTGGAGGAGGCGGACACGGAGCAATTGGAGGACCCCATGGCACTGAGAAAACCCTAGGCGCTTTACCAGCTGTGTTCAATGGCGATTGTAATTAGGCTGAAGCTTTCATCGACACCGTCCAAACTTACTTTTGGCTCAATTATCAGAATTTATTCTTCCAGTCCTATTTTACTCGTATCGTGTTCGTGCTTACATTGATACAAGGGGAGCAAGTAAATGGGTGGGCACGTGATCAAGGGGCGTGGCTTGACACGTTGAATCCTTGTACCCAAGACGAACTTCAGACTTGGATTCAATTTCTCGCACGTTTCCAAGAACGCTTCCAGGACACTCAGAAGTCGGAAAAGGCGAGAATGAAGCTAGAAGACCTCAGAATGACTTGGCCCAATGCAGATGCTTACATTGCAGACTTTGAGCAGCTAGCACAAGAAGCAGATTATGCTTTAACCCATCCTGCCACCATACAGCACTTCTTAAACAGACTCCCTAAGTCCGTCTTGGAAGATGTGTTGCGACCGCCTTATGTGTATACCTACCCTGAATTGAAACAACGCACCATAGAATCCACACGCTCTCATCAGCTTATGAAGTCCATTATGGATAGATGTAGCAGTAGAAATCCTTCACAATGACCTCCACAGGGCCAGTGGCAGCCACCTCACAGACCCCCCCCCACCTCCTCATCCTCAGCGACCCACTTACAACTCCAGTAATGCTCCTCGTTCACATAACAATGTTGCGGTCCTCATGGACATTGGACGAGGACAAGCCTTGTGAAGTGGGGGATGGGCATGCACCACACAGAGTGAACCACTGAAGCTGAAGGGACCATGTTTCACTTGTGGGAAAACTGGCCACATTGCATGCAATTGTTATTCTCACAATAAACAGAATGTGTGGCATGCAGCAACTGAGGAAGAAACAACCAAAGAACGATTGAGTTTCACAGCAGCCAAAATCAAACAAGCAATCATGGGATTACTGGAAGAAGAAATGAGGGCGTTTGTCATGGTCAGGCCTTTGGGCCGTCAGAAAGATTGAGATAACGGTCACAGTAGTAGTTGAAGTATTCAGAAGTGGCGTGGACTCTTACTTACCAGTTGTGGCTATGGTAGTAAGTAGTAATTAGTCACGGACTTGTTCATCAGTCAGCACTCAGCAGTTGCATGTGATTGCTGAGTGATTCCTAGGATAGCAGTACTAGGGTTTGAGGTAGTATCGCTATAGGTCAACATGTATTAGAGAGGCGCTTTAAAGCCCTTGTGTATCTGTATAAATAGTAGCTGTGGAAGGCCAAGATTCGCCATCTTGGTCTTCTTCAAGATTGCCTTCCTAACTTGAGTTCTCTTCGCGTGCTTATCATCTCTCCTTGTCATCTTGACCTATCACGTGGTGCTCCTTGTGCTTCGACAAGTGGAGCCATATCAGCCGGCATAACTTAACAAGAAGTTTGCCGTGACCTCGTCTTTACATTGAGGAAGTGCCTCTGTATTTGACATTGACCAACGCTGACCTCGCCATCTCTTTGTGCTTAAGTCAAGCACACACTACAGGCAAAGCGTAACATTAAGACCAAGATCCCTTCACAGTGGCGAGAGTAACAACCAGAGAGCAGTGGGATATCAACGGATTCCACCCATACAATTTACCATGATGAGGAAGTCGCAATGTCCCAGTTCGATACCTGAAAAATGCATACTGGAGTAGCGTCAATGGAGTAGAAGGATACGTCATTGAGACGCGACGTGGAGAACGCCCAGCTGAGTTTAGTTTTGACCATTTGTGCTGGTGCGCAGTTGACTACATCCTAGACTGGTGGCAGGTTATTTCCCCTCTATGACCCCATCACCACTGTGACATATACACTGACGAAGTACTCCCATGATCAGACTGGGGACCCATTGATGGAGAAAATGACACAAGCCACTCTGAAAACACTCACAAAGTATCTGAAGACATTTCAGACAACGAACCACCTCGATCTCCATCACCATTGAATCAGTTAGAGGTTAACCTCATCGAACAAGCTGAGTCTATCACTATACTCCCACCAATGACCACTATTACCGAAGAACCACACACCCTGGTACAGATGCCAGTGGATCCCACTATGGGACAACCCCTTAACGCTGATGATGCAGCAATAATGAGAGCTATTGGGCCGGATCAACTGGATCCGCCAGAAGGATCACCCGGAGGAAGAGGAGGACCTCCCGGAGGAGGATTCCCAGGAGGAGGACCTCCAGGAGGGGGAGGAGGAGGCCCACCAGGGGGTGCCGGGGGAGTACCACCACCTGGTTCCCTGGGACATGCTCACTCAAATGACAAGTTAGTAGGAAACACCCCCAAAATCTTCCGAGGCGACAGACAGAAAGCAGAAGAATTCCTCACGCAGTGGGAATTATACTGGGGAATCAATAACAACAACCCCATCATGATGAATGCATACCGATGTGCAATATTCTTCCTCACCTACATACAAGGGAAGGACGTGAATGAATGGATCATGCATACAAGTCGCTGGCTAAACCGACAAGTTACCGGAGGGATCCATGACAATAATCCCTGCCTCTGGCTAGAAGTTATCAGTGCCTTCAACAGACGGTTCTCAAACACTCTTGAAAAAGAACAGGCACAAGCAGCCTTGAAGAAAGGGGTTAGGATGATCGGAGGAGATATTGACACATACGTCACCACCTTCGAAACATTGGCACGGCAAGCTGGCTATCGTCTAGACTCTCCCCTCACTCTCGACATCTTCACCAACGGCCTCCCAAAGGAGTTATATGAAAAAGTCTTTACCATGGACGACCCACAAACGTTCGAAGATTGGAAGATGGCGGTTATGAAACGCCAGCAGCAATACATCCATATGAAGGCCTGACTAGACCAATATTGCCCGAGAAACAAACAGAGAGATCGGGGATGAGGAACCCCGCTGGGGCAGGGACGATGGGCTCCATCATGGAACCTCCCGAGGGATCCTAATGCCATGGACACATCTGCAGATTGGGCTAGAGGACGATTGGCCGGAGCCGAAGAAGTCCTCGACAACTACCGCAATAACAATCCCCCTTGACCCCCCAGAGGAGGGTTCCACCAGCGAGGGCAAAGACAGACTGATTTCTCAGAGGTAACATGTTATACTTGTGGCAAGAAAGGCCACATCAGTCGCTACTGCTCACAAAACGCTCCCCGTTCTACATATCCGGAGCCTTCCACGAGTTGCCGAACTGAGGCAGACCACTATGAACCAGAAGAAGCACCTATTCGCGCATCACGCGTGCAGACTCCCCAAGAAAGGGCCCATGGATGGATGATGAAAGTAGCCAAAGAAGATGATGAAGTAAAGGACCTAATCCTCCAAGACTTATGGAAGCGGGAGGATTTTCAGGATGCCTGAACCCAACGGCCTGGGTGAGGGCAGTCAATTGTAACTCGGTTATTATCACGCGCTATTGATCTTTGCGAATTCCAGTTTCTGTGCGTACCAGTTACACCATGGCTGACATAAGAGCATTAGTAGACTCCAGAGCCACCAACAATTTCATGCATCCCACATTTGCAAAACGAATAGGACTTGGTGTTGTGATCCGGCTCACCATGGACTTACTTTTCTTTTTACCTTATCGCTTTCCTTATCCTCGGACTATCTCGGAGTACTAACCTGTTGACTCATTACCATGTACGCTCTCTTACTCCGATTCCCCTTCTTCCCTTTTCCCCTTTTTGTGCTTCCTATTGTTCCCTGTTCTATCCTCTTCCCCATTCACGTTGCCTTTTGTTCTCTATTATAGTATCCCCTTCATGGGACGGACACGGAGTAGCTACCTATATAAGCTCGACCACTTGTGTGCTTATTCCTCAGTCTTGTCTTCATTTATCATACTAGCGAATACCAGACTTGTTCACTCCTCAACTGTGTGTCTCCTTCTCGTTGTCTCATCACCACTGTCGGTCTTCCCTTAGTTGGGAGCCACCTCAAAGCTTTGCGCTTGTGCTATAACAACATGCACACACAGACCCTAAGTCATTCGACTTAGTCCCTCATACTTCGGCCATCTGACCGAAGCCCCTTGTACCTCGTCACTAAGTCCATTGACTTACCCTTCGAACCCTTGCTCCTTGGTCGTCCCTCGTTGTCACAATGCCACGTAGTAAGAGATAAGAAAGAAGAAGAAGTAGGGTGATACTAGACAAGAAGTAGATAAGACCGTTGGTATCTCTTCAGAAGTGGTTTCAATACGTGTCAATGAGCTGGCAAAAGGTCAGCCAATACTGTATATAAGATAGCTTAGAGTATCTTTGTATGGTATTGAGAGTCTCTTATCAATCAACCCCTGTTTACCGCTTCTAGAGTGTTCTAAGCGTCACGTCGGTGACACTCGTGGACCTTCGTCTCCTAGAACCCCCTCGGCCTTGGTTACCGTCTACCAAACACCTTGTCCTCGTACCCTGTCCTTGTCCCCCTTGTACCCTCGGTGCACGTCGCACAGTAAGGCCCCACTAGGCCTTAACACTTGGGATCCAACAGTTGGAAAGACCCAAAAAGATATGGAACATTGACAACACTGAAAATAAGTCGGGACTAATCACCCACTTTATTGACCTAGATGTCCGAACAAAGGGAATCCACAAACAAATGAGGTTCTTACTGACCGACATTGGAACAGAAGATGTCGTACTAGGATACCCATGGCTCGCCACATTTGAACCACAAATGAGATGGCAGCATGCCACCATACGCAAAGATGCAATGCCAATTGTGCTAAGTTCCCTCTACCCTCGCATCATGAGACAACAAGCTACCATTGCAAAAGCACTCACCACAACGGAGAAGGAGGATATTCTGGAACAACTACACGAAGACACGGACGTTTATCATCGAACCACTGCCACTGAACTCGCCATCCAGGCGCAACAGTATACCATAAAAGCTGAGTTACCTTCAGTATACTCCGACTTCGGTAAACTATTTAACGAAGAAGCGTCATTCCGATTTCCCCCGCCACGGGCATGGGACCATGAAATTACATTTCAAAAAGAAGCTCCCGATGCGATAGATTGTAAAGTCTATCCCCTTACACAGGAAGAAGACAAAGCCCTTCAAACCTTCCTCGACGAACAACTCGCAAAGGGGTACATATGTCCCTCAAAATCACCATACGCATCACCATTTTTCTTTGTTAAAAAGAAGGACGGCAAACTGCGACTGGTCTAGGACTATCGAAGGATCAACCAGTTCACGATTCGCAACCAATACCCTCTCCCTCTCATCTCTGACCTTATCACTGACCTCAGCAATGCCCATATCTATACCAAACTCGATGTCCGATGGGGATATAACAATGTTCACATCTGTGCAGGTGACAAGGAGAAGGCGGCATTTAAAACCAAGTACAGTCTCTTTGAACCTACCGTCATGTTCTTCAGACTCACCAACTCCCCCGCCACCTTCCAAACTATGATGAACCACATCTGCCGTGATATTATTGACAAACACGAGCGATGCGGGACTATCATCCACATTTACATGGACAATATCGGCATCGCCACTTGTACCGGACACTCTCTTACCGATCATATCGCTGCCGTCCACGACGTTCTCCTGATTTCTGCCCAACACGACCTCTACTACAAATTGGAGAAATGCCTCTTCCATGCGCCCCATATGGATTACCTGGGGGTAATCCTTGAAAAGGGGGTGACACGCATGGACCCTGTTAAAATTTCGGGCATCAAAGACTGGCCGACACCAACCAAAGTCAAAGATGTTCGCTCGTTCCTGGGCTTCTGCAATTTCTATCGCACGTTCATTCACAATTTCTCCCGCCACGCACAACCACTCCACAAACTCACAAAAAAGAACACAGAATGGCGGTGGACACAAGAAGAAGATGACACATTCCAGCAACTCAAAGCCCTTGTAACCTCCGAACCAGTCCTGGCACACGCACAGTTGAGTGACCCATTTGAACTTGAAGTCGATGCCTCAGGATACGCCGTAGGAGCAGTCCTGCTACAATGGAAACAAGACAACAAACGACATCCCATCGGCTATTACTCAGCAACCCTCAACCCTGCAGAATGAAACTACGACATTTACAACCTAGAACTATTAGCCATTGTCAAAGCCTTCCGTCACTGGCGCCCCTTACTAGCAGGATCCCCTCACATGACCAAAGTCTTTTCTGACCATCTCAACCTACAATATTGGCGATCACCACAAAAGATCAGTAGGAGAGTGGCCAGGGAAGTCCTTGAACTTTCTGAGTATTACTTCAAAATTCACCACATAAAAGGAACTGCGAATGGCAGAGCCAATGCACTATCTCAAAGACCGGACTATGATCAAGGAGACGTAGACAATGAAGGAGTCACGGTCTTACCCAACGACCTCTTTGCATGGACTATGAATACAACCACGACCATCAATAATGGGTTGGCAATACCGCAGCAGGATGAAGATGTACTGCGACCCTGGGTGGACGGACATCGCCTCAAGAAGATACAAGGTACCTGGTACAAAGATGGAAGAGAAGTAGTAATGGGGGGATTATCGCAAAAGAGAAGTATCATTCACACTCACCATGATACACTGGTTTACGGACACCCAGGGATCAAAAGGACAATACAGCTAACGGAACAACATTACTGGTGGCCTGGCCTCCAGAATGACGTATAAGACTACGTAAAGGGATGTTGTTACGTCACGGTAGGGACGTTCACCCGACGTGGGTTAAGTTGTTCTACTGAGACACTGCACTAAGGGGTCTGGTTCTGGTTGTCAAGGGAAGTTCCGAAGAGGAACTTCAGTGAAGATGTACGAGGTGAAGAGTCAGCCTAAGCCAATAGTGGAACTTAGGATTCTTCAGTGAGAGGAGAGTTTGGTGAGATATGGAGTATTCACAGTCTTCGATTGCTCGAGTACCGTAGGATACAAAAAGTCTGTTGAACGCAGCACTGACTTAGCGAGTAAAGGTTAGCGTGAAAGGCTAAAGACAAGCAAGTAACTTCAGAGGTTGAAGGAACTCTAATAGCACTACGGCTACACACCTAAAGACAAGCAAGTACTACGGAAGTGTCAGCTATAAGGTGTGGAGAAAGAGGAGGGCGCACTTACACTTCAGAGGTTGAAGGAACTCTGAAGTGTGAAGGCGTAAACAACCATCCTTATAAACAAGAAGGAATGGTCTGTGCGCACATTGTGTTTAGGACACATGTGACACGACAATGGGTCCAAGAAGGGATATGATTGGACGAATATAAAATGGTGCCACTTTCAAGTGAGTCACCGAACGGTATCTAAACAATAGAAGGAAGAATAATAAAGATAAACAAAAGGCGATCCGGTCCGTATGAAGTCCGGAATAAGTCCATATCAAGCTATTGCCCATAAGGGGCCAGATACCGTATATGTCCATGAGATGACTCAAGCATCTCCCACGAAGCATGTGACTCTTAACTCAGATCACGCTTCAACAAAGTCAAGTCTAAGGCTACTACTACCTGGTGAGCCTGTATTTATAGTAAAGTAAAAAGGTATCCTAGGATAGAATGATAATGGCATCCTAGGATCGAGTCATCGAGCAATCACAATAGAGACAATAAGAACTGTGGAGCGCAGCTCGCAGTAATCACATGTAGGATGTGAAACAAAAGATATAAGTGAAACACATAGCCCCTTAGCAATGGGCAAGAGTCGTCATGACTCACAAGGGAACATAAGTAAAGAGTCACCATGACTCTTATGAGAACCAAACAAGTAGCAAGTCACCATGACTCACATGAGAACGACCACGTGATAAGAAAGCAAAAGGTTGTCACGTGTCCTAAGGTGGTTAGAGAAAAGGAATTAAATAGGCAGTGTCATAACACAGCCCCCCTTTCAAGTGCAAAGTCACCTCGGCTTTGCCAAACTGAGAGCCCCCTTGATCCAATTGAGGGTCTTTGACTCTTTCCTGAGTCTCTTCTTCTTCTTGCCTTCCTTGGCATTTTCTTTCTTCATCTTCCCCCCCTCCGTAGTCGTTGTTCCAGCCTCAATGTTTGTTCTTCTGGGTGGTCCCCCTCCCTCTTCCTGTTTGACCTCCGTGGTGACCCAAATTTCAATTTGCGGTACCGGTCTCCAGGATCTGTTGGTGAAGGGGTGAAGGAAGCCAGTACATTGGCTTTCTTCCACTAATAGGCCAGCCGATGGGTAGCACCTCTCTTTGCTGCGGCTATTAGTGTCTTGGTTCTTGTGTCGTGAGGCTGGTCATCCCTCTCCTCTGTTACTGTCTTCAACAGTAACACATCTCCCACTCTTCTTGTCATCCCATCCTCCAGCGTATGTGGTCTGGGAATTCACGCCCACACCAGTTACAGTGCTTGTGACTGGCAGCAATGGCAGCCTTCTTAAGTGAACACCTGGCTCCATTCCTGAGTCATTCAAAGGTGGGGTTGTGAATTTTGTTCGTGCTGTAGGGCGGACAGCCTGTGATCGAATATGCGCGTTGTGCCAAGGTACAATGACCGGTGGGTGCCTCTTCATCTTTGAGGGCTTCTGAGTAGAGACGCAAGTCATAGCTGGTGTTACGCTTCGGCAAGCATGTGCCTTGCTTTAGGTGATGATGAGGCGCAAGTACTCAGCTTCGGAATTCTGCTAAGTCGAACGTGGAGCTTCTAGCCTCAACACGACGACAACTCTGCAACTGGGAAGGTGTCTTCATGATGAGCCTTATGCAGTGCACTTCCTTCTTCGTGGGGATGCGCTAAAGAGATGGAAGGAAGGAAGACTTGGAAACCGATGATTCAAGAAGACCAAGATGGCAATCCTTGGTCTTCTGCGACTACTACTTATACACGATGATGGAGGGCTTTAAAGCGCCTCCCGAATGATGTTGACCTATAGCGTATCTAGCTCGAACCCTAGTATCGCTATCCTAGTAATCAGTAAGCTGTAAGTAACATGTGATACTACTGCTGAATGATAACACGTGAAAGATAAAGTCCCTGACTAATGTACACAATCACAAGCTTACTACTGTAGTCAGAACCTAGTAGTAAGCATACAAGTCCGATCCGTGACAGCTGGGGATTGGAAAAGAGTGCATGGCATATAACTTGGGTGCGATGGAGGAGCTATAATGGGAGGTGATGGGGCAGGGAGTGTTGGTACAATGCTGGCAGGAGCAGATGTAGTGGATAGCATATAGAGAGAGGAAGTGGAATGAGGAAGGGGATTTTTTTCTTCTGTTGTTTTGGCCCATCTTATATACGTTTTATGGGCTTTTGACTTGTTTGTCCCTTTCCTAGCTTCAAACTCCGCTATCAGTTTGTCCGCATGGACATCTTCTGCTTTCTCCCACGAACTGTCACTCGTGGGATAGCCCTTCCACTTAATTAAGTAGTGGAGCTTGCGCCCTTTCCCACGTTGCTGCGCATCTAGAATCTTCTCGACTTCGTACTCGGGTTCTTCATTGATGATATCAGGTGGCGGCCAGGTATAGTTCGGCCCGTGGAACTCCGTTTCCTTGTAAGGTGTTAGAAGGTTCACGTGAAACACGTTATGAATCTTCCACTGTCTTGGCAGTTCCACGTGGTACACCGCTTCTGATAACTGTTTCATCACTTTGAAGGGTCCGTGTCACTTCGGCCCGAGTTTAGCTGCTGGGTACAGGGTCTTCAAGTTGGTTCCCTCGATCCACACTTGATCTCCCTCTTTGTACGGTTGGAACTTCTTGTTCCCTTGGTGCGCAATGGCCATCATCTTCTGCGCTTTGATGATATTTTCGTGGCCATCTGTTCGCGCCTTTTCTATGGCTGTGAGCCTTTCTTCTACCGAGGGGACCTTGCTTTTGGTTCCGAATTCAAGCCTTGGTGTATACCCTATGAGCATTTCGTAGGGGGTCTTTTGGGTGGTGGAGTTCGGCCATTGATTATGCGCGTATTCTGCCATTGGCAAGTACTTGTGCCAATCGTCTTGCCTTTCATTGCACCAGAATCAAAGATACTGTTCGAGCCATTGGTTTGTCCTTTCTGACTGGCCATCAGTTCTTGGGTGGTATGCTGTGCTGATATTCTGGTGTATCTTCAACACTTCGCACAGGCCTTTGGCGAAGTGTGACGTAAATCGGGTATCTCGGTCAGAGATAATCTTCTTTGGGGCACTGAATCGGGTGTACACATGTTTCAGGTAGAGTTCTGCTACCCCTTCCGCAGTAATTGTCTCTTGGCATGGTATAAATACCGCTGCTTTACTGCAATCGTGATCCGTAACTGTGAGGATCGTGTCATATTTGCCCGAAAGTGGTAACTTCATGATGAAGTCCATGGCGACTGTTTCAAATGGCAAAGAGTTTTCTGGAGTGATAGGGATCATTGCTGGTTTTAGTGGTTGCGTGTTGATTTTGTTTGCTTGGCACGCTGCGCATCCCTTTACATATTGCTCCACATCTTCTTTCATCTTTGGCCACCAGAAGTCTCGTTTTGCTAGGGCGTATGTGTTCGTGATTCCTGGGTGTCCGGCTGATGGGGTGTCATGGTAAAAGCGAATTACCCCCCTCTTCAGATCGTTGTCTCCAGCAACGACGATCCAGTCTGTATCGTTTTTGATTTTCCACCAAATCCCAACTAATTTGGTGAGAATGTAGGTGTTTGACCATTTCTTAAGCACTTCCTGGCTCCTTTTGTTTGTCTGTTGGTCCTCTTCCACCTGGTCTTGAAGGGATTGGTATTTGCAATGGTTTACCGTTGCACTATAGTGCTCCCTTTCCTTCTGGTTGCTGGGGTTATAATATTCTGACCCCATCATTCTTGCGAAGCTGAACAAGCTAGGTGGTAGGACCACCAACTCCTTGTTATCTTCCTCGCCTTGTTCGTAGTCTGGGCGTCGTGACATCGTGTCCGCCCAACCATTCTTCTTCCCGGCTATGTGAACCAATTCGAAGTCATATTCCATGAGTTCCGCATGCCATTTTGCCACCTGTCTATTGTGGTCTCCTGGATTCTTCCAGTATAATAGGTTGGCGTGATCCGTATGCACCTTTACTTTGAACGCTGGTTGGTGCAGGAAATGTCTCCAATGCCGAAACATTTCCACAAGGGCTAGAAGCTCCTTGTTATATACGTCGTAATTTCTTTGGGCATCGTTCATGGTTTTTGAAAAGAATGCTACCGGGTGGAGCACTCCTTGTTCGTTTCGTTGCATTAGGACGGCTCCTATTGCATAGTTTGACGCGTCTACTTCGACTTCGAATGGTTTCTTCTGGTCCGGTTGTATTAGAACCGGTTCTTCGCATATTCACTTCTTCAGCGTTTCAAAAGCGCTTTCTTCCTTTGGCCCCCAGTTCCATTGAACGCCTTTCTTCAGTTGGTCATTTAGTGCCTTTGCAATAAAGGAAAATCCACGGATAAATCGCCTATAGAAGTTGCAGAATCCAAGGAAAGCCCAAATATCTTTCATGGTCTTTGGCGTTTTCCATTTGGCAACTCCAGCGACTTTGACTGGATCCATGGTGACGGTTCCTTTTTCCAGGATTACTCCTAGAAATTTGATGCGTTCTACTTCGAATAAGCATTTACTGGGCTTTAAGTAGAGGTCTAGCTTTTGAAGGTGTTCAAGGACTTTGCTAACCAACTTGCGGTGTTCTTCTTCATCCCTTTTTGTTGCTATAAGGATGTTGTCCATATAGATGATTACTTGACCGGTTGCTGTAAGGTCATTAAACTGCATATTCATCATTCGTTGGAACACTGCGGGGGCATTTTTCAGTCCGAACGGCATTACTGTTGGTTCAAACAGTCCTAGGTTCGTTTTGAAGGCGGCTTTTGGTTCGTCGCCTTCCCGGAAGCGAATATTGCTGTACCCTGCTCGTATGTCCATTTTGGTAAATAACCTGGCATCCTTCACCTTATCCACTAGTTCCTGTATTAAAGGCAACGGGTATCGGTCGGGGATTGTGAAGGAGTTCAGTTTCCGGTAGTCCACTACTGGACGAAGTTTTCTGTCTTTCTTCCCAACGAAGAAAAATGGTGATGAATATTGTGATTTTGATGGATGAATATAACCCTTGTCCAAGTTATCTTTGATGTATTCATCGAGCTTTTCTTGCTCTCCTTTAGATAACAGGTATATTTTGCAGTCTAGGGTTTTCGGGGCATCCTCTGTAAAATCAATAGCAATATCCCATGGTTGGTGTTCCGGATACCGCTTCGCCTCTTCTTTAGAAAGACCTTCTTCCATTTGTGGTAATGTTTAGGGACTACCTGGTCCCAGGTTTTCTCTTCTTTTGGCAGCGCCTTTACTGCCATTTCAGTTGACGTCGAGCTTCTTTTGAGGATTTCTTCATCCATTCGATGAACAAAGAGTTCTTCCCCAGGGGTGCATAATGATGCAGCCTTCTTGATCCATGCATCTCGTATGCGGATCACTTCTGCATCCGTTGTATATGAAAGGGTCTTGATGACAAGTGGTTGCATGCTTTCATCAAGGGTCGTGCTTCTCCAATCGATCAATGGCTGGAAGGCAGTGAGCCACGGGTACCCTAACACCATCTCATCATCTCCTAGATTTGTGACGAGGAATTTCATGTTCTGTTTCTTCTCCCCAGTCCGGACTTGCAGGTCAACATAGTACTTGATGATTCCTGACTTATTCTGGGTCCCGTCAATGTTCCACACAATGCGGGGTCGTGGCAGCTTTAGTTTGCCAATCTTCATTCTTTTCAGGAGCTTGAAGTCGATAAAGTTGTCTGTGGCTCCTGAATCCACAAGAACTTTTCTTTCGGCCGTTGTGTGTGAAGTTTGTATCAGAGTTGGGATTTGGAGACTTTGATATTTACAAACAAACACATCCTTGAACTGTAACGCACGCGCCATGGCCACCGGGTTTGTGCGTTTTAAAAATCCTCCCTGTACTCTTCTTTCCAAGCCTCTTTGATCATTGCATATTTTTCCTTGGTGGAGAGGCTTTTAATGAGGGAAGATCGCACATCGGTAGGGGTGGATCCAGTTTTGGACTCTTCTTCCGATTCTTCCTCTGATTCGCTTTCTTTGGCCTTGGCCTTGCGAGCCTTCTGAGGTGGTTTCTTGTCCTTCTGCTTGTCTGGACAATTTCGGGAGAGGTGTCCTTGTTTGTTGCACGTGTAGCAACAGCCTTCTTTCTTCTGGACTTCAATGTCCGGTTTCTCTTTTGCAGTGGTTGCTGCCGCTCTTCCTCAGGTTCCCTTATTATAGTTGGAACGGGAGTGGTCAGCGCGTGTGTCCATTGCATCTGGAGCAGGGGCTGGCATTTTAATGCCCAGCATCTTCGCCAATTGGGCGGCATTCATCTTTCCTGCTCCCTTCTTCCTTGGAGTTTCTTCGTTAATCCCCCGAATATTCTGGACTGCGGTGTTGTCTGAGTGGTACTGGCGCACTCCGTCGGCCCATCCTCTGAAATCCAGAGGGCGTACCACCTTATAGACGTGATCCATCATGCGGTAAGGAAGTTTTGATGCGAATAAGGAAAGTGTCGACTGAGCATCCAATGGGTACGTTGCTTCTGCAGCAAGGGATTCAAACTGGGCGATAAACGCATCCACCTCATTTGGTATGAATGAGAGGTGGCGCAGTTTATCTTCTGCCCGTTCCCTTGCTCCCGTATCCTGGAATGCTTGTTTAAAGCCTTGAGACACTGCTGTCCAATAGAATTCGTCATTTGGGAGTCTTCCGTTGTTCATTTCCGCAAGGATCCAGTTGGTCCATCTTTTGACCCAGTCCTTTATGTTTGGTCCTTTTATGAAACCGAGTAGCAGAGCCGCTCGCTTCATAGGTATCGCCATTTGTTCCGCGTCCAAATTCATGATTCGATACAGGTTGAATTCCTGCATGAATTGGTCCGCAAGCGATCGGGTACCATCAAAGTTGGTTGGGGGGTTTCCTCCAAGTTTGCTGTTTGCCGCTCCTGGGCCTGGGCCAGCACCTGCCCCGCCTCCAACAGGGGCGCCACCGGGAGGGGGTCCTCCGCCTCCGGGTGCGCCTCCACCTGCTGGGGCACCTCCGCCTCCAGGTGCGCCCCCACCTCCTGGGGGGCCACCTCCTGGCGGTCCGCTTCCTCCTGGTGGTCCTGGGGGCCCACCTCCGGAGGGACCACTTCCTGCTGCCGTAGTGCTAGCAGGGGGGTTTCCGCTTCCTGTTCCTGTCCCCTTCATGAAGAATGTTTGTACTGTGGATGGGGGGACAGCCGTTGTTGTTGCGGTTGCAGCTGTGGTGGTCGTCTGTGTTGCCATTGGAGAACTTTTTGTATCACGTCTCTTAGCGGTTGGCACGGTATGCTGGCCTGCCTTCAACGGTGTATCGTCTGGTGGAATCGCTGATACTGTCGTTGGTCTGATCGATCTTCTTCCCAGGTTATACAGGGAGGGGACTGGTTGAGTAGCTGTCCAACGCCTAGTCCTGCTGTCTCGCTGTATGAAGTACCACTGCTCGGTACTTTCTTCGTATTCGATGGCGAGGTATGCTGCACTGAGTATATCGTATACCCAATAACCTTCTTCACCTTCTATTTCCTGCCAAAGGGCTGCTCCTTTTACGTGGCCAGGAACTTTGTCTTCTGTTCTCCTCTCGATAGGAAACGGTTTGAATCCAAGGACTGATCTGGATTCTGAAATTCTTCGTCCCTTAGCCAGAGTGGCAATAGGTTTGATAGACTTGACTTAATGTTACGTCACGGTAGGGACGTTCACCCGACGTGGGTTAAGTTGTTCTACTGAGACACTGCACTAAGGGGTCTGGTTCTGGTTGTCAAGGGAAGTTCCGAAGAGGAACTTCAGTGAAGATGTACGAGGTGAAGAGTCAGCCTAAGCCAATAGTGGAACTTAGGATTCTTCAGTGAGAGGAGAGTTTGGTGAGATATGGAGTATTCACAGTCTTCGATTGCTCGAGTACCGTAGGATACAAAAAGTCAAGTCTAAGGCTACTACTACCTGGTGAGCCTGTATTTATAGTAAAGTAAAAAGGTATCCTAGGATAGAATGATAATGGCATCCTAGGATCGAGTCATCGAGCAATCACAATAGAGACAATAAGAACTGCGGAGCGCAGCTCGCAGTAATCACATGTAGGATGTGAAACAAAAGATATAAGTGAAACACATAGCCTCTTAGCAATGGGCAAGAGTCGTCATGACTCACAAGGGAACATAAGTAAAGAGTCACCATGACTCTTATGAGAACCAAACAAGTAGCAAGTCACCATGACTCACATGAGAACAACCACGTGATAAGAAAGCAAAAGGTTGTCACATGTCCTAAGGCGGTTAGAGAAAAGGAATTAAATAGGCAGTGTCATAATAGATGTGCTGAATGTCAGTGGATGAAGATCAACACCCGGCCGACTTGCGCACCTCTAGAACCAATCTACCCTCGGCCTGACGCAACACCATTTGAAGTGGTCGCCCTTGATTTCATCACTAAACTACCCCTATCTGAGGGATATGATTCGATACTCACCATCACCGACCATGACTGTAGTAAAGCATTGATATTCATCCCATGTAATGAAGAGATCACGGCAGAGGAAGTAGCAGGGTTGTACGCAAGATACATCTTTTCGTGCTTCAGACTTCCCTCTGTTCTTATAAGCGACAGAGACCCCCGGTTCGCAAGCAAATTCACAAGGGAATTATGCCATACCTTGGGCATCATGCAGAACATTTCCACCACGTATCACCCACAAACAGACGGACAATCAGAATGGACCAATCAGTGGCTCGAACAATATCTGCAGTTCTGGGCCAACGAGCATCAAGATAACTGGAGTGCTTATCTACCACTGGCAGAATTCGCGCATAACAGCTAGCCTCACGAGTACACACGCAAATCCCCTTTCAAACTTTTGATGGGGTATAACCCATGAGCTGATTGGACTGATAAGCCTTCCCCTATCTGTCGTGATCCGGCTCACCTCGGACTTTTTCTTTATTTTACTACTTCGCTTTGACATCTTCTTGGACTTCCTTGGAGTACTAACCTGTTGACTCATTACCATGTACGCTTTCCTACTCCGATTCCCCTGCTATTGTTTCCCCTTCTGCGTTTCCTTTTGTTCTCTTTTAGTACCCCTTCATGGGACGGACCCAGAGTAGCTACCTATATAAGCCTCTCCACTTTACAATGATTCCTTAGTCTTGTCTTCATTTATCATACTAGCGAATACCAGACTTGTTCACTCTTCAACTGTGTGCCTCCTTCTCGTCATCTCATCACCACTGTCGGTCTTCCCTTAGTTGGGAGCCACCTCGAAGCTTTGCGCTTGTGCTATAACAACGTGCACACACAGACCCTAAGTCGTTCGACTTAGTCCCTCATACCTCGGCCATCTGACCGAAGCCCCTTGTACCTCGTCACTAAGTCCATCGACTTACCCTTTGAACCCTTGCTCCTTGGTCGTCCCTCGTGGACCTTCATCTCCTAGAACTCCCTTGGCCTTGGTTACCGTTTACCAAGCACCTCGTCCTCGTACTCTGTCCTTGTCCCCCTCATACCCTCGGTGCACGTCGCACAGTAAGGCCCCGCTAGGCCTTAACACTATCCCACAAGTCATGATGCATGCTGATCAACTGAAGGAGATACAGTGCAGGGCACAAGAGCTTATCTTGCAGGCACAGAAGTCATGGGTTCGGAATAAAGAAACACCGTGCTACCACATGGGGGATCAGGTGTGGCTGGAAGGACGTCACCTTCGCACCCATCAACCAACCGCAAAATTAGCGGCACGATGGCATGGACCATTTGTCACACTACAGCGGAGTGTGGTCTCTAGAGCGTTCTGTAACAAGTCCCAGCCTAAGACTAAGGGCACTTGAGTCGGTTCGGCACTGCATGCAACGACACCTAAGATCCATGGAGACCTTGTTATAGCACAAGTCTCAAAGCTTCGAAGGGCTCCCTAACAAGGTGAGCAGTAAATGGGCCAATGAAGGCAAGGAGAGGATCACATGGATAAGACGAGTTCAACAAGCTGTGGATTGATGAAGCCAAAGCTAGGGAACTAAGACCTACGGGTACAAGCTAATATACTCAACTAGGTGGTCCGTGCGTACGTGGTCTGTGCACCAGAGGGCTTAAGGCCATTGGTGGATAAGTTAAAGGAACATCACAGAAGGTGATGGAAGGAAATGACAGCGCGTGAAAAGGAAGACGTGCCATGGGAACAAGAGATAACTATAAGTCCGCTCTGATAAGGGTTTAAGGTAAGATGGAGATGAGATCGAAGATAAGATAAGATAAAAGAAAAGAAAAAGAGTACGCAGCAAAGAGTTTGTGACATTACCCCCCTTCTAAGGGGTGAGTCCCACATCGCCGAGAATGGTCCTCACTACTGAGGGATGAGCATCATGAAAGTCCCGCACCATGTCTGAGGCATGGAGGTGGTCGGCTGGCTCCCAGGTATTGTCGGCGTCAGGATAACCCTTCCACTTCACCAAGTACTGCAACTGTCAGCGGCGTCTTCTAGAGTCAAGGATTTTCTCAACTTCAAACTCTTCAAGACCATCAACGAGGTCAGGTGGGGGACGCATGAAGTTAGGGCCGTGTTCTGGGGTTTCTGTGTAGGGGAGGAGGAGCGACGCGTGGAAGACTGGGTGGATCTTCCAGGTGGGAGGGATGGCGAGTTGGTAGACAACGTGGGAAATGACTTTAGTGACAGGGAAGGGGCCATAGCGGCGTGGTGCTAGCTTCACAGTGGGGTGGGAGGTGTGGAGGTTCTTCGCTTCAAGCCAGACTAAATTGCCTTCCTTGTAGGGGGTGAAGGAGGAGGGGAGAGCGACAGCGAGGTCCTGAGCTTTCTTCATGCCTTGCTGCGCTAGACCACGCAGTTCTTGTATCTTCGTCAGATGTTCTTCAACTGAGGGGGCTACAGACCCTAGCAAGTTGTTGGCTGGTGCATGTGGTGTGTGACCCATGAGGAGGTCAAAGGGGGTCTGGTGGGTGGTTGCGCTAGGCCAAGAGTTGTGAGCAAACTGTGCCGAAGGGAGCCAATCAACCCAGTCGTCTTGTCATCCGTTACAGAAGAACCAAAGGTACTGTTCAAGCCACTGGTTAGAACGTTCAGACTGTCCATCAGTCTGAGGGTGGTAGGCGGTGGAGATGTTCTGCGAAATCCCCAGTGAGCGGCAGAGCTGAGTGGTGAAGGCAGAAGCAAAGTGGGGGTCTCTGTCGGTAATGACACGTCGGGGTAGTCCATAGTGAGGGAAGATGTGGCGGTGGTAGAGAGCAGCAACTCCAGGGCCATCAATGGTTTCTTTGCAAGGGAGGAATATCGTAGCTTTAGTGCAATCGTGGTCTGTAATCGTAAGTATAGTATCGTAGCCACGCGAACGGGGGGTTTCGTAATAAAGTCCATAGTAATAGTCTCGAAAGGGAGTGCGGAGGGGTCAGTAGTGATGGGGAAAAGAGGTGGGCGAGGACGGTGTGAGGTCGACTTGTTTGCTTGACAAGCAGCACAGCCTTTGATGTAGGCCATGATACTGTTGCACATGCCAGGCCAGAAGTAATCGTGGGAGACAAGGGCAAAGGTGTTTGCGATACCAGGGTGTCCAGAAGTCGGCGAGTCATGATGGAGGGAAATTACCCCCCTCCTAAGATCGTGGTCTTCCACAACCACAAGGCGGTCCCCCTGCCACCAAGCATCAGAGTGGAAGGAGAGGGCATACTTGAATTCCCAAGAGCGGAGAAGAAGATCCTGGGAGGACTGGGCGGCAAGGACAGAGTCGGAGGGGGAGGAGATGTGCGCAGCGTGCATGAAAAGCTGGGGAGGGAGGATGGTGACTTCCTGGTTATCATCTGAACCATTGTCATAGTTGGGGTGGTGGGAGAGGGCATTGGCGCAGTTTGTTGCGCCGGGCTTGTGAATCAACTTGATATTGTATTCCCCCAGCAAGGGAATGTAGCGCGCCACATGGCGATTGATCTTGTGCGGCTGCTTGTAGTACTGGAGGTTGGCGTGGTCAGTGTAAACAGTGACGGGGTGAGGAGAACCAGCAAGGAAGTGTCGCCACTCCTTGAGCACGTGGATGACTGCGAGGAGCTCGCAGTTGTGGATGTCGTAGTTGCATTCAGCAGCGTTGAACGTCTTGGAGTGGTAGGTGACAGGGCGCAACTTGTTATTGACGTCGCGCTGATACAGGATGCCCCCAGTGGCGAAGGCAGAGGCATCAACTTCGACCTCAAAGGGACGTTCAAGGTCGGGCTGCTGGAGGACAGGGGCGGAGGTAAGGATAGTGACGAGGCGGTCAATAGCCGTGGAACATTCTTTGGTCCAAACAAATGGCTGATCTTTCTTTAGGAGCTGGGTGAGAGGACGGGCGATGGTGGCAAAACCAGGGATGAAGGGACGTTGGTATCCAAAGACACCAAGAGTGCTGCAGACTTGCTTAACACTCTTCAAGACACAAGGCCAAGATTTGAGGCCTTCAACCTTGGTGGGATCGACACTAATGTTGTCGCCTTCGAGGATAAGTCCGAGGTACTCAACATGCTTCTGTTCAAAGAAGCACTTCTCTGGTTTCAGGAAAAGGGATTCGCACTCCAAAATGGTCAAGACTTCATGAACAACAGTGCGGTGGAGGGGAAGGTCATCGGGAGTGGCAATGAGGATATCGTCCATATAAATGAATATGTGACTGCGACTAGCATCACGGAGCTGGGTATGGAAGATAGAGTCCATCATGGTCTGGAAGGTGGAGGGGGAGTTGGTGAGACCAAAGAACATTACGTGGGGCTCAAAGAGCCCTTCTTCGGTCTTGAAGGCAGCTTTCCATTCATCGCCCTCCTTGATGCAAACATTATTGTACCCCCAGCGGACGTCAAATTTGGTGTAGAGGTGTTTGCCTCGAAGGTTCTCAGTGAGGGTTTTGATCAAAGGGAGGGGGTAGGTGTTGCGGACAGTGTACTGGTTCAGGTGGCGATAATCTTGGACAGGACGGAGGCGACCATCCTTCTTCTTAATAAAGAAGAAGGGCGACGAATAGGGGGACTTAGAGGGCACTATATAACCCTTGGCAAGGTGCTCGTCTAAGAAGGTGCGGAGAGAGTCTCTTTCATTCTTGGATAAAGGGTATATTTTGCAGTTGAGTGAGGAGGGAGCATTGGTGGTGAGGTCAATTGCGTGGTCCCAGTCACATGACGGTGGGAACCGCTGGGACTCCAACTCGGAAAACACCTTGCTGTGGCGACAGTATTCTGTGGGAATTTTATCTTCAGTCAACAACTCTTTGTCGCGATTGGCTTCGATAGCCCACTCCTGGGCTGCATGGACTTTTCTGAGGGATTCTGACTGATCTGGCTGGTTGGAAGAGGCGTTCAAGACGCTGGACTGGGGAATTTGGAAGACGAGGGACTTGTCTTCTTCAAGAGGGGCACCGTCTCGTACGAGCGCGCGACGGATGCGCAGGGTGGCCAGACGGAGGGTCAGGTAAGGGGATGGGGGATCAGAGGAACTCGCTCCGGAGACGTCAGACAGCGTGTCAGGACGTTCCGAGGGCGAGGGCGCGATTGCGGTCGATTGGCGTGGAGGAGGGGTTGTAGGAGATGCGGCGGCGAGGGTGGATAGGTGGAGGGGTTCGGAGGTGAGTTTCCTGTTGGCCCAGTCTATTTCCAGATTGAAAAACTGAAGCCATGGGTATCCTAGGAGGACATCGTCACTTCCTAGGCTGGTGATATAGAATTTATGCGTATTTTCAACATTTCCAAGCCGGACTTTGAGTGCAATATACTCTACTATTTTTCCTGCTTTATTTTGCGTGCCATCAACGTTGCGGATCGCCCTTGGAGCTTTGAGCTTCTGGGGGCGAAGGTGTAGTCTTTCGACCACTCGGGGATCGAGGAAATTCTCAGTCGCACCGCTATCGATTAGTGTGACTTCTTCAGCCATCGTGTGTATTGATCTAAACTGAACTTTTATTTGCAGGCTATTTCTTCTTTTTAGATACAGTTTCTCTACACGGAATGCGTGCACCCAGGCTGATGGGTTTGCGCTCAGGAAAAATCCGGGTCGTCAAAGAGGGAGTCGAGAAGTTCCTCCCTTTCGGCGGCTTTCATGGCTCGGACCTGTGCAGCGAAGGAGCTCTTTTTGGTGCATGAGGAGGTGGAGGCAGACGATGCCGCGGGCATAGATGGGGCGGGGGTAGGGACGGCCGATGCGATATTGGCAACGGTGGGGGAGTTTTCGACGATTTCCGCAGCGTGCACCAACATGTTACTGTGGCGCGAATCGCTTGATCGGAGGGTCGTGGCGCCTGAACTGGTGCGGGCGGTTTTTTTAGGACAGTCCCGAGAGACATGGCCCTGGCCGAATGTCGTGATCCGGCTCACCTCGGACTTTCTTTTCCTTTTACTACTTCACTTTGACATACACTCGGACTTCCTCGGAGTACTAACCTGTTGACTCACTACCATGTACGCCTCCTTACTCCGAGTCCCCTTCTTCGCCCTTCCCCTTCTGGGCTTCCCCTTGTTCCCTTTTCTTCTCCTTCTCCATTTGCGTTGTCTATTGTTCTCTTTCTAGTATCCCCTCATGGGACGGACATAGAGTAGCGACCTATATAAACCTAGCCACTTTGTACGCTCACTCTCCAGTCTTGTCTTCGTCTATCTTACTAGCGAATACCAGACTTGTTTACTCCAACTGTGTGCTCTCTTCTCGTCGTCTCATCACCACTGTCGGTCTTCCCTTAGTTGGGAGCCACCTCGAAGCTTTGCGCTTGTGCTATAACAACGCGCACACACAGACCCTAAGTCGCTCGACTTAGTCCCTCGTACTTCGGCCATCTGACCGAAGCCCCTTGTACCTCGTTACTAAGTCCGTCGACTTACCCTTGAACCCTTGCTCCTTGATCGTCCCTTGCAGACCTTCGTCACTTAGAACTCCCTCGACCTTGGTTATCGTTTACCAAGTACCTCGTCCTTGTACCCTGTCCTTGTTCCCCTCGTCCCCTCGGTGCACGTCGCACAGTAAGGCCCCGCTAGGCCTTAACATAAGACAAGACTCTTCTACCTTGTTGCAGTAACTCTGCTTGCTGCTCCCCCGTACCCACCGACCCACAGCACCCTGAAAACACCGTGGCTAGTCTATTCATCACCTTAGACCCCGTTCACCCCACCAGAGTACCCCGTCGCCTCAGAGCAGACCTCCCTGCCCACATCGTTGGCTCCGCCTACTGGACTTCTTTCCCTAGCGATCCACAAGGAGGATATTACCTTAATCACGACGGAAAAGCAGTTCCGGTTGAATTCATCAACCACCATTGGTACCCACTCACCAGAGAAGGCGCAAACTTCTTCGCCTCTCCAGCACACGCTGTCCCAGCAGACCCAGCAGACCACGACCTAGGACTTGGTTGGTATTTACCCACCGATCCCAATAACCCAGACAACGCACTCCCCACCATCGAACCACCAGCTCTTCCCTCTATCCCACGCGTCCCCACTCCTGTCACAGCACCCACCACCACCACTCCACCGGTGCCACCCATAACCACCGCACCAGTCACAGTCCCCACCACCATGACCACCCGCACCATCACATCGGGAGCACTCCGATCAGTCGCTCCAAACACCTTCACTGGTGACCGCACCCTCAGCGGCACCTTCCTCAGCCAGTTCCATCGCTACTGGGCCCTCAATGACAACATCGACATCATGGCGCAACCTTACCTGCGCGTCCTCACCGCCCTGTCTTATATCCAGGGACCCCTCGTCGCTGACTGGGTGGAGGCCCAAGAAAAAGGCCTCATCGCTAAAGTCAAACACTCTACCACCCCCATTGCCCGCACTGACGAAGTTCTATGGGACGCCTTTGAGGCTGACTTCAAGAGTGCCTGGGCCGACTCCACCCGCGCCCAATCGGCCTATCAGAAACTTATGAACCTTCGCATGAAGGACCTCGACATTGACACTTACATCGC
Organism: Lactarius evosmus; assembly: GCA_951394315.1. Lineage (NCBI taxonomy): Eukaryota > Fungi > Basidiomycota > Agaricomycetes > Russulales > Russulaceae > Lactarius > Lactarius evosmus. Next base: position 550,874 of record OX596124.1, read on the forward strand.
CACCTTCGAGCGGCTCACCACCGCTGCTGAATGGGAACCCACTGCCAAGGGCACCATCGCCCAGTTCAAAGCCGGACTCGAAGAGTCCATCCACCGCCGTGTCCTCTATAGGGATACCTGGCCTGTCACCATGGACGAGTGGAAGAACACAGCACGAAGAGAAGTAGAGCGAACGCGCGAGCTGCGCAACTCTAACCTCCTCCTCAGCAAGAAAAGAATCCCGTTTCAGTCTACCTCGCACACCACACAACCCCGTCACACCCAGTCCCACAACCATGGCATCGTCCCCATGGACGTAGATACCACCACCAGCACCCCCCCAAAGCTCAAGAAGCTCACCCCAGAAGAACGTGAGAAGCTAGCAAAAGAAGGACGCTGCTTCCATTGTCGTCATCAAGGGCACATGTCCCGCGAATGCCCCCAGCGCCAGAGCACTTCCAGTGCTCGTACCACCTCCACTTCGTCCACCACTGCACCCTCCACCACCGCTTCCACCACCGCTTCTACCACTCCCTCTACCAGTGTCCCCAAGAAAACCAAGGCTCAACAGATTGCGGCTATTATAGCCAGCATGACTGAAGAAGAGCAAGGAGAATACCTGGACGACCAGGATTTTCACGATGCCGAACTCTAACAGCCGAGAGCAAGGCAACCATTAGCACCATGTATAGTACGAAGAACGATTCAATGACAATCCCCGTTCAAATTTACATGTGGCACGGAAAGGCTGAAGTAGAAGTCCTCCTTGATAGTGGGGCAACCAACAACTTCATCGACACCCGCACCGTCTCAAAGTTACACCTTGGGACACAAGAACTACGCACCCCCCGCCTCGTCCACAACGTGGACGGAACCCTCAACCAAGCGGGCTCCATTACCCACCTCACCTACCTCGTCATCAACCAAGGGACACAAGCAGTAAGAATGCCCTTATACATCGCCAACCTCGGACACGACCGCCTCATCCTAGGCCACCCATGGTTCAAACGCTTCAACCCCAGAATCGACTGGACTACCAACACCCTCGAAGGAGGGGACCTCGCACTCCACTCCGTCTCTTATCACAAACGCGTCCACCCCCAGATCAACAGCATCGCTCAGAAATGGGCTGAGAAGGCTATCGCTTCTAAAACCCCACCAGTAACCGACATTCCCTCCGAGTACCAGCGCCATGCCACAGTCTTCTCCGAGAAAGCTGCACAACGCTTCCCCCCTGCCAGAGAAGATGACCATGCCATTACCCTCAAGCCAGACGCTCCCGCCACCATCAACTGCAAGGTTTACCCCCTTACCCCGGTCGAAGAAGAAGTCACCAAGGAGTTCATTAAGGAACACTTGGAGAAAGGCTACATCGTCGAATCTAACTCCCCTTATGCCTCCTCCTTCTTCTTCATGAAGAAGAAGGATGGCAAACTGCGCCCCACTCAAGACTACAAACCCCTTAACTCATGGACCATCCGCGACACGTACCCTCTCCCACTGATTAACACCATCCTCGAACAGCTCCAGGGGAAGAAAATCTTTACCAAGTTCGATATCCGTTGGGGCTATAACAATATCCGCATCAAAGAAGAAGACCAGTGGAAGGCCGCATTCAAAACACCCTTCGGCCTCTTCCAACCCCGTGTCATGTTCTTCGGCCTCACCAATTCCCCCGCTACCTTCTCCCGTACCATGAACCGCATGTTCCGCCATCTCAAGGACAAATACCCTAAGGAACTCTTCATCTACATGGACGACATCCTCATCGCTACTCATGATGACCTATCACGCCACCGCACCATTGTCCACGAAGTCCTCGACCTCCTAGAGGTCGAATCCTATTTCCTCAAACCCTCCAAGTGCGCCTTCGAACAACCCCGCATCGAATACCTCGGCATCATCGTAGATGGTGACCAGATCAAGATTGACCCTGTCAAAGCAGATGGCCTCCGTGACTGGCCACGCGACCTCAAAACCCTCAAGGAGGTCAGAAGCACATTGGGTGTCTTAGGATACCAACGCCCCTTCATCCCGAACTTTGCCAACATCGCCCGCCCCATTACCGCACTCCTGAAGAAGGAGACCCCATTCCGATGGACTCCCGAATGTCACCACGCCCTCGACACCCTCATCTCCCATGTACTCTCCGATCCTGCCCTTTCCCAGCCAGATATGTCTAAACCCTTCCAACTAGAAGTCGACGCCTCCGCATTCGCCACGGGGGCGATCCTTTCTCAGAAGGACCATAGGGGGAAGTCCCGTGCCATAGGCTTCCACTCAAAGACGTTCACTGAGGCGGAACGGAACTATGATATCCATGACAGAGAACTCCTGGCCGTTATTCGTGGCCTGGAAAACTGGCGCCACCTCCTAGCAGGATCCCCCCATCCCATCACCGTCCTCACTGATCACAAGAACCTCCAATACTACCGTAACCCCCAACGCATTAATCGTCGCGTCGCCAGGTACCTCCCCAAACTGGCGGATTACCATTTCACACTCGTTCATCAACCTGGAGCCTCCAACAAAGCCGACGCTCTTTCCAGGCGCCCCGACTTCTATGATGGCTCAGCAGACAATGACCAGGTCACTGTCCTCCCCCCTTCACTCTTTGTCAACGCTGCCCTCTCCTCCTCCCTCGATGATCGTGCACGAGCCCACCAACTCAAACAGCCGGACCTTCTCTCTAGATGGACGCTCTCTCACAACCTCACTCAGAAGGAGGGCTTTCTCTGGAACGGCTCACGCCTTGTCATCGTGGAAAATGACAATCTAAGGAGGGGGGTAATTTCCCTATATCACGACTCTCTCACAGCCGGACATCCCGGAATTTCCAAGACCCTTTGGGCTATTTCACGCGATTACTGGTGGCCAAACATGAAAATCTCCGTCACCAATTACATCAAGGGCTGCGCCACCTGTCAATCACGCAAAAACAACCCTACCAACCCAAAGCCACCGCTCTACCCCATTGCCACAGACCCCCATTCCCTTCCTTTCGAAACTATTGCCCTGGACTTCATTACAAAGCTCCCCCTATCCTCCAACTACGATACTATACTTACAATTACGGACCACGACTGCTCCAAAGCCTCCATATTCATCCCCTGCAACGAAACCATAGACGCTGAGAAAACAGCATTACTTTACGCTACTTACGTACTTCCCCATTACGGACTTCCCAAACGCATCATTTCGGACAGAGACCCTCGTTTCACTTCCGCATTTACCAAAGAACTTTGCAAATTACTTCACATCGATCAGAACATTAGTACCGCTTACCACCCCCAAACTGACGGCCAATCGGAACGTACTAACCAATGGCTGGAACAGTATCTCCGCATCTTCACCAATTACAAACAGGACGACTGGGTGTCCTGGCTCCCCCTTGCACAATTCGCACACAACTCCTGGCCCAGCTCTACTACCAAGAAGACCCCCTTTGACCTCATCATGGGACACACCCCACGCGTTCACCAAACCTTCCGCTTCTCCACTGTCCCCTCTGTTGACCAGCGCATGCAGCAGATAAAAGAAGCACGCCAGCAGGCACAAGATGCTATCAAGCGCTCGCAGGACCTCATGACTAGGTCACACACTCGTTTCACCCCTTATTGCGTCGGAGATAGAGTCTGGCTCGAGGCCAGGAACCTTCACACCACCCACCCATCAGCCAAACTATCCCCACGGCGTTATGGCCCCTTCCTAGTCACCGCTGCCATTTCACACACCTCTTACCGTCTCAAGCTCCCTCCGCAATGGAAGATACATAACGTCTTCCATGCTTCCCTTCTCACCCCTTTCAAGGAAACACCCAAGCATGGTCCGAACTTTACGGAACCTTCTCCTGACCTGATTGATGGAGAACCGGAGTGGGAAGTGGAGCAAATTCTAGGGTCACGACGCAGGCGCAATCAAATGCAATATTTGGTCAGATGGAAGGGCTTCTCCGAGGCCCATGACTCATGGGAACCCTCGGCTCATATTCATGCCGACCAACTTGTCACCAACTTCCATCGGCAAAATCCTAGCTCCATTCGCTCCCTCTGCAATGAACCATACTTAAACCCTGCATTCTCCCCCACTCCGCTCATTATCCGTTCTATCACTCTGTCACCCATCACTACTTGTCCTGCTGCTATGTCTAACTCCCCTGCTACCACCAATGACCGCTCTCTGGCTGACCGCATCGGCTCGCGTGCCACCTCCCCTATCCCTTCTGAGGGAACCTTTGGTGCTCCTGGATCTCCTCTAGGCAACCCCCTTCCGCTGGCCGACCGTATCCAGTCACCGGTTCCATCCCCCGAGCCTCTCCCTGTTCCCCCTCGTATCAACTCCCCTGCTTATCTCCGCCTCCGTACCCCTGAACCTCGTCGTCCCCTTACACCATTCTCCCACCCCCCATCGCCTGCCTCCTCTATTGACCTGGGCAACGATAGGTCCGATGATGACCCTCCGGCTGGCTTTATGATCTACGACTCGCGACGAGCCAACCACGCTCGTTACTCCTTCCCAATCACTGGGTTGGATGGCACCCCCAAGCGTCCCCACTACATTCGCTATGAGTGGGACCGCGAGGGCCACAACCACTACACCCTAGAGCGTCGCAGGGACACTGGCCGCTACCAGGACTACGGAGCTCCCCTCATCGCCGCCCCCTTCCACGGACCCCCCCCTGCCTATCCTGACAACGCCGACCTCTCCCCCTTCCACACCGACCACCCTGACAAGGAGGCCGTTGAAACTGGCCTCAGGGTCCTCAACGACGTTGGGGTCAATGCTGACATAGACAGGTACCGATTCCTGGAAGAGGAACACCGCGTCCTACTGGAGCGGGAGAGGGACTTGGCGGATGCCTGGAACGACTGGAGGAGGAGGTCAGGGGTTATCCGGCAGAGGCTGGTCACATCACAGGCGCGCACGCGCCTTCATCCTTATCTTATGGGGAACGCTTACATTCCCCACCCACGCTACACCGACGACGCAATGGCGTCCTCTGGTATTCCCATCAGGGAGTATCTGGAGGACCAACACCCAGGAGGGGAGCGCTACACCCGCTTCCCCATGCCATGGCTTCATGATGAAGAGAAGCCCGGCGTGTCCCGCTGGATCCTGACCCAGGGCCGCGAGTCTCACGCCTCCCAGAAGGCCCCCCTTCCCAACCCTCAGCCCGTCCGCCCCTCTGCCCTCAAGTGCACCAAATGCCACGTCCCCAACGTCACCCACTCCTCCAAGAACTGCCCCATGTGGCAGCGCTGCTTCTACTGCGACAATGTCGGTCACCCTGCATACAAATGCTTCTACCCGCACTCCAGATGCTTCGATGGAGAACGGTGCCGCGTTCCTCCCAAACACAAGCACTTCAACGGAGGCTGTGAGTGGTATTTCAAAGCCTGGCAGTCCTTCTACGGGCATGACACTCACGACAACGACTACGACGTCTACGATGACGTCAATTGGGAGGCGGAGGACCGAGGTGATTGATGCGTGGAAGCATCTACCAAGAGCAGGGGTGATGTCGTGATCCGGCTCACCTCGGACTTTCTTTTCCTTTTACTACTTCACTTTGACATACACTCGGACTTCCTCGGAGTACTAACCTGTTGACTCACTACCATGTACGCCTCCTTACTCCGAGTCCCCTTCTTCGCCCTTCCCCTTCTGGGCTTCCCCTTGTTCCCTTTTCTTCTCCTTCTCCATTTGCGTTGTCTATTGTTCTCTTTCTAGTATCCCCTCATGGGACGGACATAGAGTAGCGACCTATATAAACCTAGCCACTTTGTACGCTCACTCTCCAGTCTTGTCTTCGTCTATCTTACTAGCGAATACCAGACTTGTTTACTCCAACTGTGTGCTCTCTTCTCGTCGTCTCATCACCACTGTCGGTCTTCCCTTAGTTGGGAGCCACCTCGAAGCTTTGCGCTTGTGCTATAACAACACGCACACACAGACCCTAAGTCGCTCGACTTAGTCCCTCGTACTTCGGCCATCTGACCAAAGCCCCTTGTACCTCGTTACTAAGTCCGTCGACTTACCCTTGAACCCTTGCTCCTTGATCGTCCCTCGCGGACCTTCGTCACTTAGAACTCCCTCGACCTTGGTTATCGTTTACCAAGTACCTCGTCCTTGTACCCTGTCCTTGTTCCCCTCGTCCCCTCGGTGCACGTCGCACAGTAAGGCCCCGCTAGGCCTTAACACCGAAGCAGTGGAAGCAATGGCCCTCAGCGCGGCAGCGCTGCATTTCTTCTTCGGTCAGGACGATACAGATGCGATCGACGTCCATCGCATCGGGATCTTGGGTGGGGGTATGGTGAGTGTTCTGCTGGGTTCTTCCTCCAGCGTTCAACAACTGATGCCACTGTTCTTTAGTCTTGCCCCTGATCTTCTTATCTCCGGTACGGTCAAGACTGACTCGTGCGCGCAACATGGCATACTTCTTCTGTTCTTTTTGTGCTGCTTCAACCCACTGGTCGAAGGTGTTGGGGGTGGTATCGCGCCTCAAGATAGCTGATAGGAGGCCTCTGCCGAGTCCTCCGGAGTAGAGGTCGACCGTGGCTGCAGCGTCGAGAGCATAGCCGGCCTTCGTGGCAGGCGTGCGGAAGGTGGCAGTATAAGAGTCAAGGTCAGCCCCTTTCATCTGGAGGGCTTTGAGAGCCTGATAAGCATCTTGCTTTTCAGTGGCGTTGCTGAAGGCCGTGGTGAAGTCAGCCGTAAATTGGTCCCACAGGGCTTCATCTGATTTTGTGAGGGGGACAAAGCCTGAGCAAGCAGTGGTTTGGAGGCGGAGTACCTCCATCTGGTGGTCGACCCAGTCATCGACGAGAGGTCCTCGGATAAAGGACATGGCGAGAAACACACGCCGGTAGGGATTCTTAACTAATTCTGACTCTATATTCATGCCACGGTAGATTTCGAACTTGCGGACGAACTTCTTGGTCTTGGAGCGATCTCCTTCAAAAGTGGTCGGTGTATTGCCGCTAAGCTTTCCTGTAGTGGTGGAGGACATGGCGGTGGATGGGGTGGTGGTAGAAATGGAGAGGATGGGTGTTAAGGAAGGTGGAGCGATAGGAGGAGATGGTGGGGGAAGTTCCAGTGTCAGGTCAGGGAGTTCCTCGAACTCCTGAGGTGGTACGGCAGGTGGTAGAGTAGGACTGTTGTCAAGAGCTAGCTGCTCTTCGAGAGGTTCTGCAATAGACTGCGGGGAATCGTTCCTGCGTTTGGAATGACTAGAGTGTGCTGAATGGACTGAGTCTCCACTAGAGGAGGTATCTGAGTCTGAGGAGTTGTCGTCTGAGCTCGAGCCCAGAGATGGTGCTCGGAATTGGTTGCTAGGTCTAGGAGGAATGGTAGCTTTGGCTTATGTCATGCTACAGTGGAGTGTGGTCTCTAGAGCGTTCTATAACAAGTCCCAGCCTAAGACTAAGGGCACTTGAGTCGGTTCGGCACTGCATGCAACGACACCTAAGATCCGTGGAGACCTTGTTATAGCACAAGTCTCAAAGCTTCGAAGGGCTCCCTAACAAGGCAAGCAGTAAATGGGCCAATGAAGGCAAGGAGAGGATCACACGTGTTACGACCGAGATTCTGAGCTCCCGAGAAAGCACGCCGCCGAGCTGCCCGAGCCGGCCCGCGTTGGACAACTACGAGCGAGACCTCGACTCCGAGGCATTGAGAGAGGCCTTGATGAGAAAAGGCGATATGAGCATGTGGACATTACGTCCCGAACCAGCTAAGTCCCGCACTTCCGTTGAGAGCAGCGACGAAGAAGCTGACGATCCCTACGAGCAAGATGAAGCTCGTGCACGCGCCCTATACGCGCACTTCTACAGGCGTGACAGCCCAGAGTCACGTGACTCATCACATGAGGCATCACCTGAGCGTGTGTGCCTCGGGTATGCCGCAGCCGGTTACCCGGTTGATGACATGGACTAGGCCTTTGTGCCTTGTTTCTGATGGACTTTCTGATGGACGCCTCGTGTACTGTATGGGCGCAACCTCGTGTCTGATGGACGTCGGTGTCTTTATAGACCGGTCCAATCATGTTTCTTCCTCGCATTTCAGCTTGTGGAGCCAGAGCCCTTATGGCTATTGGCTAGAGATAAGGACTTAAGGTTTGTGCTGAGTCCGAACCTTATCTACTAGTAGTATAAGTACTAGCTTGTCTTCGCATGTATTCCCCATCTTGAGTTCTTGGAGAATCCGCATCACAGTTCCCTCCTGCTTTCCTAAGGGCCTTAGTTGGTCTTCTCTACCAAACCCTTAGACGTTATCTTGTTGTGCCGCTTCTTAGCGAGCCGTTTCCCTTGGTTTCCCACTTCGCCTCTCAGTTGCAACCACTATTGCAGTGGTTTTGCCTTGGTTGTCGTGTGCAATACAAGCGTTCTGAGAACCCCAGCTCAAGTCGAGCTAGATGGCCGGTGCGACCGTAACAACACAGATAAGACGAGTTCAACAAGCTGTGGATTGATGAAGCCAAAGCTAGGGAACTAAGGCCTACGGGTACAAGCTAATATACTCAACTAGGTGGTCCGTGCGTACGTGGTCTGTGCACCAGAGGGCTTAAGGCCATTGGTGGATAAGTTAAAGGAACATCACAGAAGGTGATGGAAGGAAATGACAGCGCGTGAAAAGGAAGACGTGCCATGGGAACAAGAGATAACTATAAGTCCGCTCTGATAAGGGTTTAAGGTAAGATGGAGATGAGATCGAAGATAAGATAAGATAAAAGAAAAGAAAAAGAGTATGCAGCAAAGAGTTTGTGACACCATTTAGGGTCACAAAGGTGATGTCCCCCATCAACTATCAGCTCCAACTTCCCACACAGTGGCAGATCCACCCGGTGTTTCACACCGACCTTCTCACTCCTTATCACGAGACACCCACGCACAGACCCAATTACACATGCCCACCTCCGGATCTAGTAGAAGGGGAAGAAGAATACAAGGTCAAGAAGATTCTAGACCATTGGCAGTTTGGCCGGAAGCGAAAGAAGCAGTACCTTGTGTCTTGGAAGGGATACCCAGACTCAGAAAATCAGTGGGTCGATAAGGATGATATCTTTGCCGACGAAGCCGTAGCAGAGTATGAACAATCGCGAGCGACACATATAAGGCGAGTGGTCACCCACTGTACTCCTCATCCTCCATCACCATCTACTTCCTACCATCACTACTCCTCTTCGTCTATGCACCCAGCTGCTGATGCCACCCTCTCGAAAGTCCTTGCATACTACCAAGGAACCCCTGAGCGGATTTTTGCAGCCGAGTTGGAAGAAGAGCGCGCATCTACTCGAGGAGAAGGTGCCAACCAAACCGTTGTGGCCGAAGCAGACCGAGGGGGACGGGAGACCCCCATTACCAGAGCTGAGTTGTCAGCAGTCATCGAGCAGTTCCCCGCTCAAGCCACCCCCGTCAATGCAGCCCGACTGTCCGACGACGATGGAGTCCCCATGTGGACAACCATCGTCAGTGATCGAGAGCTCACCAGCGAGGTCCCCATCACTGCCAACGAACTCTGCCTCCTCAACAGCGCACTGGACGGAGGTGCCCAAGTTCACACAACTCGTGACCTTGATGCACGGGCCAAGCCCGCACCTCTCCCAATACCTCCACGAATTTGGGCTGACGAAGCCTTGGAGGGAAGTAGTAGCAGAATGGCGGGATCAACAGCTGCAGGAAGCGAAGGCCAGGAGGCAGGAGATGATGGCTCAGAGGGAGAGGATTCGACAAATAGCGTCGACATCTGGTACCCAGCTGAGCATGACAACATTTCCTACAGACAAGATGCTGACGCCCCAAACAACACCACTCCGCACGTCCTCACCACTAACGGTAACCCCATGTACCGAGGTGATATCTGTCCCCAGCTCGCCAACCGAGCTGTCTCCTCCGTCACCTCTGCCCATTGTCCATATGGGTTCCGGGTCAATCACAGACCCAATTACATTCCCTTCTTCATCACCACCACCAATGGTGTGACGCGCCCCACTAAATACGTCCAGGTCATCTTCAGACCTGACCCCCTCGTCCTTGGGCTCATTGAGGAGTCCGACAAGGTGTATCCGAAACCCTTGTACACCAAAGCGGAGGTCCTCTACCCCGGCGAAGAGAAGGCAGTGTATGCCATCGAGGATCTCATGATCCTCGATGGCGGCTACGATGAAAGGGCCTGTGTTAACTGTGCCCTCCATGAATGCAAGGACGTCACCCTCACAACGGAGGTCCACTGCTACAGGGCGCTGGGTGGTATTGTGGAGCGCTTGAAGTTGCGCATGGCAGAATTGGAACACGAGTGGGGACGAATTACAGTGGCACATACCGCGTGCGTTTGCCGGTTGGAATTTGCTAACGTGATGGGATGAATTGAGGAGCGTATGGGTGGATGGATCGGAGTCGGACAGGGCCGCCAGAATTGGAGTAACTCTCCTTTTCACAACGTGGGCATCGCTCCTTGAAAAGGGGGTGATGTCATGGTCGGGCCTTCAGGCCGTCAGAAAGATTGAGATAACGGTCACAGTAGTAGTTGAAGTATTCAGAAGTGGTGTGGACTCTTACTTACCAGTTGTGGCTATGGTAGTAAGTAGTAATTAGTCATGGACTTGTTCATCAGTCAGCACTCAGCAGTCGCATGTGATTGCTGAATGATTCCTAGGATAGTGGTACTAGGGTTCGAGGTAGTATCGCTATAGGTCAACGTGTATTAGAGAGGCACTTTAAAGCCCTCATGTATCTGTATAAATAGTAGCTGTGGAAGGCCAAGATTTGCCATCTTGGTCTTCTTCAAGATTGCCTTCCTAACTCGAGTTCTCTTCATGTGCTTATCATCTCTCCTTGTCATCTTGACCCATCACGTGGTGCTCCTTGTGCTTTGACAAGTGGAGCCATATCAGCCGGCATAACTTAACAAGAAGTTTGCCGTGACCTCGTCTTTACATTGAGGAAGTGCCTCTGTATTTGACATTGACCAACGCTGACCTCGCCATCTCTTTGTGCTTAAGTCAAGCACACGCTACAGGCAAAGTGTAACACAGTGGTGGAAAGAAAAAGGAAAAATGTTGCTGCAACAATGACACTCCCCCCAAGCCATCACCAGATGTGAAACATCAATATGAGTGTTTGCTTGAACTGCAAAGGCATTTGTTGTGCAAAAGGCACTCAAAGCCAGGAAGGTGAACATATTGCTAGGTAGAACCAGCAGGAAAGTTGTTGATAGGGGGGCATTGCGAGGTGAATCACAAAGAGATGATGCTGTGGGCAAAGCATATCGTGAGCATATCGTGAGCTGAAAAAAGTAAAAGACTTACCAGAAAAAAAGTCTTTTGGCAAAATGACAAAATATTTGCCCCCAAATATAAAGAAATACAACCACCCACCAGCAAAGAAGCCAAAGCCTGCATGCCCAACACCAGAAGTCCATATCGCAGTCAATATAACACCCACTCCTGGGGCATGCAACGCTGAGTTGGGAAGGTCCTATGTTGTATCGGACACCCCCTTCCTGCTGCAGTTGTTAATGCCTGCCCCTGGTCCATTAAGGAATGTAGGTGTTGGAGCACTCACCAGCAGTGCTCCTGCACCCCTTGCCTCACCTGTTACGTCTCGTCGGGACGCTGGTCCGACTTGGACCCTGGACAGGCGCTAGGAGGGTAAATCGGCTAAGTTGAATACGAAGGGGCTTCCTTAACGTAACAACGAGGCTAGCAGCGGAGCTTCCATGTCACGCTGGCCTAAAGTAGTGACTTGCTTCCAAATGTGAAGCGCAAATCGTCGGCTTAGAATAGCCCACAAGGAAAAGAGGAGAGAGTAAAAGATTTGATAGGAACGAGCAATGACGATTCAAAGAAGACCAAGATAGCGAGTCTTGGTCTTCAACAACTACTACTTATACATGTACACGAGGGCTTTAAAGCACCTCTTGAATGGAACTGTCCTATGGCGTAAGTAGCTCGAACCCTACTACACCAATCCTAGGAATCACTCAGCAACCACATGCGATCGCTGAGTGCTGACTGATATACTAAGTCCGTGACTAATTACTGCTTACTACCGTAGCCACAACTGGTAGGTAAGAGTCCGAAACTCCGAATCATGACATCACTATTATATTCGATAAGTCCGAAGGTCGACCGTAACATCACCACTCATACTCGCACTGGACTGCCATGGGGCTTCAACAGTCCCATCAGTGCAAGAGCTGCTCACCCTTATGGACACAAAGTATCCAACACCAGACTTGAAATATATTGACCTCCACAGCAAGCTGTATGACTACAGGATCGAAGACACAATACACCTTAACTCACTCCCAGTGGAGCTGCTTGCCATGTTCTGGGATATGGGCTTGGGACATGTGTCACGGTTGGGCTTTGGGGCCTTCGATATCATTAGACTTTCATGTATTATGGACTCTTACTAACTGGTTATGACTACAGTAGTAGGAAGTACTTAGTCATGAACTCATCACATCAGTCAGCAGTAGTCATACTGATTACGGAGACTGACTAAATCCTAGGATAGCGATAGTAGGGTTCAAGCTACTTACGCCATAGGATAGTTCTTGTTTAAGAGGTGCTTTAAAGCCCTTGTGTATTTGTATAAGTAGTAGTCATGAAAGACCAAGACTTGCCACCTTGGTCTTCTTCAATTGCCATTCGATTCTCATACCAAGTCCTCTATTCCCTTCTTCTCTCTTTATGTGTCATCATGTGCTGTGGCCTTGTACTAAAGATATGAGAGTGAGTCAAAGCCTTTGGACCAGCATGACCTAGAAGATCCACTGCTTGTCCTGTTGTTGTGTTAAGGAAGCACCTTCATATTTAACTCAGACATTGTGTTAAAGTACCCTAGCCCCTGTTTAGGCTCAAGTTGAGCTAATGTCATGGCGAGATGTAACAACATACAAACTGTCTTCAACAAGTTGCAAGAGACAAACTGCTTGCCCCTCTTGATCTCATGGAGACCAAGAGAGATGACAGTTCCACAGAGGAGGTCGTCATCAAGAAAGAGAAGGTTGCCATAGAAGAGGTTGTTGCCATGGGGGAGGGGGTCATCATAGAGAAAGCCACTGTGGAGGTGGAGTCTGCCATGGAGGCTGCAGTTGAGGAAGTGGAAAAAATCATAGTGGAGGAAGGGGAAGAGGCCGCAGTGGAGGAAGGGGAAGAGGCCACCATTGATGAAGAGGAAGAGGCTGCCATTGACGAAGAGGAAGAGGCCACAGTCAAGGAAGAGGAAGAGGCTGCAGCCGAGGAAGGGAAAGAGGCCACAGTTGAGGAAGATGTCAGTACAAGTCAAGCAGATGACAAGGGAGAGAGCTTACTCATCTGGCCAGAGTGTTGGGAAAAGATTCTACAGTGGCTCAGTAGAATTGGAAAAGGTGAGAGTGTCATTAAGGAGATGGATGAGGTGGCAAGCATGAGGATGAATGTATCAGATGACATCGATGGAGGAAGTGATGGGGAGAGTGAAGTGGCGATGCAGCTCGAGGTCTGAGTGGCTTCATCAGTGCAACTTGCCAATCAGAATGCTTGGAGAGCTCCAGAGAGGTGCCCACCCTGAGAAACCAAAAAAAACATACTGTAGTGTACCTGCCAGTAGCTTTCCCCTGCAAGGGTTTGATGCTGAGTTCATGTCACACAGTAAATAGAATATAATTAAATTTTTTAATTCTGGTCCAAATTGCACCATGTGAGAAACAGGGTGCACTGGGGACACTCATATACATGATACGGTATAGAAAAATGTAAAAAAAGGTCAGTTGGGGACATTGTACCCACAGTGCTTATACCAACCCTTTGCCTCCTCTGCTGTGACTGAGTGAACACCTTGCCAGAATGCATTGTACATGGAGCCATTCTCAGACTCAAGCTCCTGGTTCATGTGATCACGGTTTGCGTGGAGCCATGTCTTGATGGTTGAGAAGGCTAGTTTGATAGGATTAAAATTAGGTGAATATGTGGGGAGGAAGAGCAGGCATGTGCCACGCTCCTCAACCATCTCACGAATGCTGGTGACTTTGTGAATGGAAGCGTTGTCAACAACAAGGACTGAATTTGGAAGTGGCCATTCATTCATGTGAGGGAGTAGTCCCTAAAAGAACTGCCAGAAGTCTTCTTTTTTTTTTTTTTTGGAAGTGCTGGAAGTCTTCACCAGTGATTGCATTCTTGACGACCTCAAGGTGAAGAATCCCATCAAGGGATATGGCAGGGAGCATGGAGTATTTGGTTCCACAAAGGAAGAACTTGTACTGGCAGGCACATCTACCATGTAACAACCACGTGTAAGGCCTCCTCAACATGAGGTGGTTGAAATGGCTTTCATCTGCGAATATAAGCTGCTCCGGGCTAAAATGTGTAGTTATAAGTGTCTTAAATTCCTCCCAATCCTGCTCGTTTCACTTTAGAGCAGGGCGCATGACCTAGGAAGACATTATGAGCCTCAATCAGCAGAAAACAATCCAATGCACTGTTTTCATGGTATAACCCTCCTATTGGAGGGACCACACAATTGTCTGCAGTGACACCTCAACAGTATGGACTTTATGAAGCTTGGTTTGCAGCTTGACCAGGGCAACATTGGGTTGGCACTTGACACAGTTGCAGAGGAACTATAGTGGTGAGATGAAAAACTGGTTTGAGAAAAATGAGACACACCTTTACTTCCATCATAGTGAGCTTACACAGCCAACCTAGGGAGGGAGCCTTGTGCAAAACAGCACCATTGTCATGATATGCACTCTACATGTATTTGAGCGATCATTCACTGATCCCTGTAAACTTATGGACCTCTGAATCATGGAGACCTTAAAGGAACATGGAAAGCACCATCTCTTTGAGGTCACTGGATATGTGATGGTGGACCATCAGTTGGTGGGAGGGAGGGACACTCAAGAAAGCTAGTGGAGGAGGGGAAAAAGATGTGGAGTTCAGATGCAGCAACTGGGATAGCAAGATAATAACTTAAAACTTACAGGGAGGGAAGGGGTTAGCTATTTGATAACCCTAAATTTCACAAGGTATCTAATATCTCAAGGATTTCACTATCTACTTAACTATGAACCCTGCACCTGAATGTTGGAAGTCCACTACTCTCTGTAATATTCAAAGGGGCCTATCATTTTGGATCTTGCTGTAGAGAGAGAAAGACTTAAAGTGGCAGAGAGTGAAGATATAACAGGGCTGTTGACACAGAGTTCTTGATAGTGATAGTTAGACAAGGACAGAGAACAGGGGAGAGAATGGCCAAAAGGCCAACCCCAGCCAGTGGCACCAAGTCACAGAGGCTTGTGATTGATAGAGAGAGCAGAGTCTGTTAGTTTGTCGTTGGCTGCCAGGGGCATCTTCAGTGATGTGTGTAGGTTTGAAGCCTGTTCAGTTCAAGATGCCCACAACATCAACAAAAAAAAAATTCTTGCAAGTTTCCAGGGGGAAAAAATGACAAAGAAAAGTGTGATGACCCTTTAAAGAAAGAAAGGGCAGTGGCATTGCAATATGTCAAGTTTTAGGAATTCTGGGGCACAGGTGACAGGGCACACAAGTCAGCACCTACCATGTCATGCAGCGACAAGGACTGAGTTTCATTGTGACTCAGTGTCATTTTCTATCCAAGAGGAATTGTTACATTAGTGTGTTGAACTATGAAGCGATTGGGCATGTGCAATGCCACAATGTTGCATGTATAGCCACACCTCATATGTGGATATCTCAGTGATCAGGGACAATCTAGTCCCAGTACCCTCTTTATTTTAGCATTTCATATTTGGGC
The DNA here is from genome assembly GCA_951394315.1 of Lactarius evosmus. Taxonomy (NCBI): domain Eukaryota; kingdom Fungi; phylum Basidiomycota; class Agaricomycetes; order Russulales; family Russulaceae; genus Lactarius; species Lactarius evosmus. The sequence goes on from OX596124.1 coordinate 566,614, forward strand.
CTTTGGCCTCACTTCGTTCACATATACTTATGAGTAGTTACAATATATTTAAGCACACATTTGTATACCTGGTGCCCCAGTCCTTCTGACTTGTGTGCCAGGCAAGTAGTTCTATTGTTGTTCTATCTAATACAGTCCTTCTAACTCATGTGCCAGACCAACTAAACCCATCCCATTGCAACAGGTTATGGGCCCTGAGTGCTAACTGGCTATGCTATAGCCTGTACAGACAAGACCTGCTTGCTGTTTCACACTATGAGTACTCATCCCATTTATTTCCCCCTCCAACTCAAGTGGACCTCTGTGTATTGAGGCACAAGTCTCTTGAGGCTCATGCTAGGGCCTAATCTGCCCTGCTCAACTTGTGCTACAGACCCCAGGTGTGGGGAGATGCATGAGAAGAAACCTCCATTTCTGTGTGCACTACATTTTTTAATTATTTTCTCTACTTCCAGGTTTTCATCCCAATTTGGTAGGCTGGTGTTATGCTTCAGTAAGCGCGGGCCTTACTTTAGGCACGTATGTTATGACACTGCTTATTTTAATCCCCTTCCTCACTTCGCCTATAGGACACGTGACCCTTTCACTTTCTTATCACGTGGTCATTCTCATGCGAGTCACGGTGACTTGCTATTTGTTTGGTTCTCATAAGAGTCATAGGGACTCTTATTTATTTCCCTAGAGAGTCATGAAGACTCTTGCCCGTTGCTAAGGGGCTATGTGTTTCAGACACATCTTTGTTTCACTTATATCATTGTTTCACATCTTACATGTGATTACTGCTGGCTGCGCCGCAGTTCGTATTGTGATTGCTCGATGACTCGATCCTAGGATGCCATTATCATTCTATCCTAGGATACCTCTTACTTTACTATAAATACAGGCTCACCAGGTAGTAGTAGCCTTAGACTTGACTTTTTGTACTCTACGGTACTCGAGCAATCGAAGACTGTGAATACTCCATATCTCACCGAACTCCCCTCTCACTGAAGAATCCTAAGTTCCACTATTGGCTTAGGCTGACTCTTCAACTCGTACATCTTCACTGAAGTTCCTCTTCGGAACTTCCCTTGACAACCAGAACCAGACCCCTTAGTGTGGCGTCCTAGTAGATCGACTTAACCCACGTCGGGTGAACGTCCCTACCGTGACGTAACAACGTAATGGCATAAGACTTAGCTTTGGAAGTTGAATATAGAGCCTGACTATGCTCAACACAACAACTGGTACAACTGGGAGGAGACATCATGTACTCCTATGCAGTGTAATCAACCTTCAAGGCAACTTTTGTGATGAAGTTGATAAGGGATCAGACAAGAGAGAAGAGGAAGGAACTCAATATCCAAGAAGACTAAGATGTTGATCCTTGGTCTTCATTGGCTACTATTTATACATGATGATGAAGGGCTTTAAAGCACCTCCCAAATGATTGTTGACCTATAGCGTATCTAGCTTGATGTTACGTCACGGTAGGGACGTTCACCCGACGTGGGTTTAGTCAACCTTCAGAGACGCTGCACTAAGGGGTCTGGTTCTGGTTGTCAAGGGAAGTTCCGAAGAGGAACTTCAGTGAAGATGTACAAGTTGAAGAGTCAGCCTAAGCCAATAGTGGAACTTAGGATTCTTCAGTGAGAGGAGAGTTCGGTGAGAGATGGAGTATTCACAGTCTTCGATTGCTCGAGTACCGTAGGATACAAAAAGTCAAGTCTAAGGCTACAAGCTACCTAGCAAGCCTGACTTTATAGTAAAGAGGGATCCTAGTACTGAGTCATAACGGTGTACTAGGATCGAGTCATCCGAACAATAAGTAACTGCAGCGCAGTCCACAGTATGTATGAAACGAGTTCTGAAACAAAAGATGCAAGCCCCTTGACAATGGGCTAGAGTCACTATGACTCGTATGAGAATGATAAGTAAAGAGTCACTATGACTCTTGTGAGATTGATCACATGAGACAAAGAAAGACAAAGAAAGAAAGAAATTGAGTCGTATCGTAACACAGCCCCCCGTTTAGGCGCAAAGTTACTCCGGACTTTGCCTTACAAGCCCATCGGGTCGTCATTCCAATAGAGGTCATAGTCGACCTCATTGTTGTCCCAATTCTCCTTCTCTTCCTCGTCGCCCATCTTGGTGCACCTGTGATGCTTGATGAACCCCCAACTGCCCATGTGGCGACAAAAGGGGCATTGTTCGTAAAGGGGACACTCGAGCTCACCGTGGTGCATCCTGACCTTCCCACACTTCCCACATGACTCCGGGGTCCACTCTTCCCTATCCAGCAACCCGATACGCTCCAAGAGCGTCATCTTCTTCTGGCTGCTTGGTCCAACCTCTACATGAGGCTCCGGGGTTTGCTCCCTTTCGTCCATCTCTTGCTGGACTGTGGAGGTGGTGATGCGGATGCGAAGGGCTCCTCTCTCCTCCCTCTTCTTCTGCTGCTTGCGCTTCTTGGGGCACTCCTGAACTTTGTGCCTGCGCTTCTTGCAGTGGTAACACTTGGGCAACAATTTGCCCTCTTCGTCATGGAGGATGGGCATCTCAGCCCGGCGGGAGGTGTGTGGGTCGACAGGGAGTGGTTTGGGGGAGTACCGGTAGCGGGTTGGGAGGTGGTGCTCACGATTGAAGGAGGCATGAATGACGCGGCAAGCGTCCGCCATCTCCAACCTGGTCTTGCAGGCTTCGTACTCGCGCTCCACCAAAACTAACTCCCTCATAATCTCGCTGACCTTGTGCTGGGCGTCGCGCAACAGGCCATCCAATGTGTTCTTCAGCTCCCGCTTTGCCCTAAAGCGGTTGATCTCCCCGGTCAAACGGGGGTCGTCGATTTCTTGGAGGGCACGGTTCACCACAAACTCCGTCTCATGGTTCCGCGCCAGCTGTCTCCAAAGGGCTTCTGTCATGAGCCCGTAGTTCTTCGCTCTCCTCCCTACCTGCACCTCTATGGTGCGCTTCTCCTGTCCTTCCCCAAGGGTCCCCGTTACCATTGTTTCATCTGGTGAATAGGTGATAAAGGTAGCCAAGACTATTCTTGGCTCAGTGCGGTCCAACCCAAAGCGGGGGTTGGCGACGTAGATGGGGTAAAACAAACGGGAGTGGGGGTCATTATGGATGTAGCCAAGGGGTGGAGTATACTCAGCTTCCTTGACTGGAAGTTCAGGGAGCTCGGTGGCTCTGTCATCACTGTGCTCCACGATTGGAACACTCCGGATAGCCAGCTGAGGAGTAAGAGGGACGGCGCCCTCAGAGCAGGTGTCCGTGGCCGATGCGGGAGGCGATGAGGCAGGGAGCTGGAGCGTTGGGACAAGGCTGGTGGGAGCAGAAGTAATGGACATTGTATAAAGATTGGAGTCAGAGTGAGGAAGGGGATGGGGTTCCTCTGTCGTTTTGGCCCATCTTATATACGTTTTACGGGCTTTTGACTTGTTTGTCCCCTTCCTGGCTTTAAACTCCGCTATCAGTTGGTCCGCATGGACATCTTCTGCTTTCTCCCACGAACTGTCACTCGTGGGATAGCCTTTCCACTTGATTAGGTAGTGGAGCTTGCGCCCTTTCCCACATTGCTGTGCATCTAGAATCTTCTCGACTTCGTACTTGGGTTCTTCATTGATGATATCAGGAGGCGGCCGGGTATAGTTTGGCCCGTGGAACTCCGTTTCCTTATAGGGTGTTAGAAGGTTCGCATGAAACACGTTATGAATCTTCCACTGTCTTGGCAGTTCCACACAGTACACCGCCTCGGATAACTGTTTCATCACTTTGAAGGGTCCGTGCCACTTTGGCCCGAGTTTAGCCGCTGGGTACAGGGTCTTCAAGTTGGTCCCCTCGATCCACACTTGATCTCCCTCTTTGTACGGTTGGAACTTCTTGTTCCCTTGGTGCGCAATGGCCATCATCTTCTGTGCTTTGATGATATTTTCATGGCTGTCTGTTCGCGCCTTTTCTATGGCTGTAAGCCTTTCTTCTACCGAGGGGACTTTGCTTTCAGTCCCAAATTCAAGCCTCAGTGTGTACCCTATGAGCATTTCATAGGGGGTCTTTCGGGTGGTGGAGTTCGGCCATTGATTATGCGCAAATTCCGCCATTGGCAGGTACTTGTGCCAATCGTCTTGCCTTTCATCGCACCAGAATCGAAGATACTGTTCGAGCCATTGGTTTGTTCTTTCTGACTGGCCATCAGTCCTTGGGTGGTATGCCGTGCTGATGTTCTGGTGTATCTTCAACGCTTCGCACAGGCCTTTGGCGAAGTGTGATGTAAATCGGGTATCTCGGTCAGAGATAATCTTCTTTGGGGCACTGAATCGGGTGTACACGTGTTTCAGGTAGAGTTCTGCTACCCCTTCCACAGTAATTGTCTCTTGGCATGGTATAAATACCGCTGCTTTACTGCAATCGTGATCCGTAACTGTGAGGATCGTGTCATATTTGCCCGAAAGTGGCAACTTCGTGATGAAGTCCATGGCGACTGTCTCGAATGGCAAGGAATTTTCTGGAGTGATAGGGATTATAGCTGGTTTCAGTGGCTGCGTGTTGATTTTGTTTGCTTGGCACGCTGCGCATCCCTTTACGTATTGCTCCACATCTTCTTTCATCTTTGGCCACCAGAAGTCCCGTTTTGCCAGGGCGTACGTGTTCGTGATTCCTGGGTGTCTGGCTGATGGGGTATCATGGTAAAATTGAATTACCCCCCTCTTCAGATCGTTGTCTCCAGCAACGACGATCCGGTCTGTGTCATTTTCGATCTTCCACCAAATTCCGACTAGTTTGGTGAGAACGTAGGTGTTTGACCATTTCTTGAGCACTTCCTGGCTCCTTTTGTTTGTCTGTTGGTCCTCTTCCACCTGGTCTTGAAGGGATTGGTATTTGCAATGGTTTACCGTTGCACTATAGTGCTCCCTTTCCTCCTGGTTGCTGGGTTATAATATTCTGACCCCATCATTCTTGCGAAGCTGAACAAGCTAGGTGGTAGGACCACCAACTCCTTGTTATCTTCCTCGCCTTGTTCGTAGTCTGGGCGTTGTGACATCGTGTCCGCCGACCATTCTTCTTCCCGGCTATATGAACCAATTCGAAGTCATATTCCATGAGTTCCGCATGCCATCTGGCCACCCTTCTATTGTGGTCTCCTGGGTTCTTCCAATACAATAGGTTGGCGTGATCTGTATGCACCTTTACTTTGAATGCTGGTTGGTGCAGGAAATGTCTCCAATGCCAAAACATTTCCACAAGGGCTAGAAGCTCCTTGTTATATACGTCGTAATTTCTTTGGGCATCGTTCATGGTTTTTGAAAAGAATGCTACCGGGTGGAGCACTCCTTGTTCGTCTCGTTGCATTAGGACGGCTCCCATTGCATAGTTTGACGCGTCAACTTCTACTTCGAATGGTTTCTTCTGGTCCAGTTGTATCAAAACCGGTTCTTCACATATTCGCTTCTTCAGTGTTTCGAAAGCGCTTTCTTCCTTTGGCCCCCAGTTCCATTGAACACCTTTCTTCAGTTGGTCGTTCAGTGCCTTCACAATAAAGGAAAAACCACGGATAAATTGCCTATAGAAGTTGCAGAATCCAAGGAAAGCCCAAATATCTTTTGTGGTTTTCGGCACTTTCCAATCCGCAACTCCAGCGACTTTAACTGGATCCATGGTAATGGTTCCTTTTTCTAGGATTACTCCTAGAAATTCAATGTGCTCTACTTCAAAGAGGCACTTGCTGGGCTTCAAATATAGGTCCAGCTTTTGAAGGTGTTCAAGGACTTTGCTAACCAACTTGCGGTGTTCTTCTTCATCCTTCTTTGTTGCTATAAGGATGTCGTCCATGTAGATGATTACTTGACCAGTTGCTGTTAGGTCATTAAACTGCGTATTCATCATTTGTTGGAACACTGCGGGGGCATTTTTCAGCCCAAATGGCATTACTGTTGGTTCAAACAGTCCTAGGTTCGTTTTGAAGGCGGCTTTCGGTTCATCGCCTTCTCGGAAGCGAATATTGTTATATCCTGCTCGCACGTCCATCTTGGTGAACAACCTGGCATCCTTCACCTTATCCACTAGTTCCTGTATCAAAGGTAATGGGTATCGGTTGGGGATTGTGAAGGAGTTCAGTTTCCGGTAGTCCACTACTGGACGAAGTTTTCCATCTTTCTTTCCAACAAAGAAGAATGGTGATGAGTACTGTGATTTTGATGGACGTATATAGCCCTTGTCCAAGTTATCTTTGATGTATTCGTCAAGCTTTTCTTGCTCTCCTTTAGATAATGGGTATATTTTGCAGTCTAGGGTTTTCGGGGCATCCTCTGTAAAATCAATAGCAATATCCCATGGTTGGTGTTCCGGATACCGCTTCGCCTCTTCTTCAGAAAAGACCTTCTTCCATTTGTGGTAGTGTTTTGGGACTACCTGGTCCCAGGTTTTCTCTTCTTTTGGCAGCGCTTTTACTGCCATTTCCGTTGACGTCGAGCTTCTTTTGAGGATTTCTTCATCCATTCGGTGGACAAAGAGTTCTTCCCCAGGGGTGCATAATGATGCAGCCTTCTTGATCCATGCATCTCGTATGCGGATCACTTCTGCATCCATTGTGTGTGTAAGGGTCTTGATGACAAGTGGTTGCATGCTTTCATCAAGGGTCGCGCTTCTCCAATCGATCAATGGCTGGAAGGCAGCGAGCCACAGGTACCCTAACACCATCTCGTCATCTCCTAGATTTGTGACAAGGAATCTCATGTTCTGTTTCTTCTCCCCAGTTCGGACGTGCAGGTCAATGTAGTACTTGATGATCCCTGACTTATTCTGGGTCCCGTCAATGTTCCACACAATGTGGGGTCATGGCAGCTTTAGTTTGCCAATCTTCATTCTTTTCAGGAGCTTGAAGTCGATAAAGTTGTCCATGGCTCCTGAATCCACGAGAACTTTTCTTTCAGCCGTTGTGTGTGAAGTTTGTATCAGAGTTGGGATTTGGAGACTTTGATATTTACAAACAAACACATCTTTAAACTGTAACGCACGCGCCATGGCCGCCGGGTTTGTGCATTTTAAAAATCCTCCCCGTGCTCTTCTGCCCAAGCCTCTTTGATCATTGCGTATTTCTCCTTGGTTGAGAGGCTTTTGATGAGGGAAGATCGCACATCAGTAGGGGTGGATCCAGTTTCGGATTCTTCTTCCGATTCTTCCTCTGCTTCGCTTTCTTCGGGTTTGGCCTTGCGAGCCTTCTGAGGTGGTTTCTTGTCCTTTTGCTTGTCTGGACAGTTGCGGGAGAGGTGTCCTTGTTTGTTGCATGTGTAGCAACGGCCTTCTTTCTTTTGGACTTCAATGTCCAGTTTCTCTTTTGCAGTGGTCGCCGCTGCTCTTCCTCGTGTTCCTTTGTTATAGTTGGAGCGAGAGTGGTTGGCGCGTGTGTCCATTGCATCTGAAGCAGGGGCTGGCATCTTAATGCCCAGCATCTTCGCCAATTGGGCGGGGTTCATCTTTCCTGCTCCCTTCTTCCTTGGAGTTTCTTCGTTAATCCCCCTAATATTCTGGACTGCGGTGTTGTCTGAGTGGTACTGGCGCACTCCGTCGGCCCATCCTCTGAAATCCAGAGGGCGTACCACCTTATAGACATGGTCCATCATGCGGTAAGGAAGTTTAGATGCGAATAAGGAGAGTGTCGACTGAGCATCCAGGGGGTACGTTGCTTCTGCTGCAAGGGATTTAAACTGGGCGATAAACGCATCCACCTCATTTGGTATGAATGAGAGGTGGCGCAGTTTATCTTCTGCCTGTTCCCTTGCTCCCGTATCCTGGAATGCCTGTTCAAAGCCTTGAGACACTGCTGTCCAGTAGAATTCGTCATTTGGGAGTCTTCTGTTGTTCATTTCCGCAAGGATCCAGTTGGTCCATCTCTTAACCCAGTCCTTTACGTTTGGTCCTTTTATGAAACCGAGTAGCAGGGCCGCTCGTTTCATAGGTATCGCCATTTGTTCAGCATCCAAATTTGTGATTCGATACAGGTTGAATTCCTGCATGAATTGGTCCACAAGCGATCGGGTACCATCAAAGTTGGTTGGGGGGTTTCCTCCAAGTTTGCTGTTTGCCGCTCCTGGGCCTGGGCCGGCACCTGCCCCGCCTCCAACAGGGACGCCACCAGGAGGGGGTCCTCTGCCTCTGGGCGCGCCTCCGCCTGCTGGGGCACCTCCGCCTCCAGGTGCACCCCCACCTCCTGGGGGGCCACCTCCTGGCGGTCCGCTTCCTCCTGGTGGTCCTGGGGGCCCACCTCCGGAGGGACCACTTCCTGCTGCCGTAGTGCTAGCAGGGGGGGTTCCGCTTCCTGTTCCTGTCCCCTTTGTGAAGAATGTTTGTATTGTGGATGGGGGGACAGCCGTCATTGTTGCAGTTGCAGCTGTGGTGGTCGTCTGTGTTGCCATTGGAGAACTTTTTGTATTACGTCTCTTAGCGGTTGGCACGGTATGCTGGCCTGCCTTCAACGGTGTATCGTCTGGTGGAATCACTGATACTGTCATTGGTCTGATCGATCTTCTTCCCAGGTTATACAGGGAGGGGACTGGTTGAGTAGCTGTCCAACGCCTAGTCCTGCTGTCTCACTGTATGAAGTACCACTGCTCGGTACTTTCTTCGTATTCAATGGCTAGGTATGCTGCACTGAGTATGTCGTATACCCAATAACCTTCTTCGCCGTCGATTTCCTGCCAAAGGGCTGCTCCTTTTATGTGGCCAGGAACTTCGTCTTCTGTTCTCCTCTCAATGGAAAATGGTTTGAATCCGAGGACTGATCGGGATTCAGAAATTCTTCATCCCTTAGCCAGAGTGGCCGTAGGTTCGTAGACTTGACTTAATGTTACGTCATGGTAGGGACGTTCACCCGATGTGGGTTTAGTCAACCTTCAGAGACGCTGCACTAAGGGGTCTGGTTCTGGTTGTCAAGGGAAGTTCCGAAGAGGAACTTCAGTGAAGATGTACGAGGTGAAGAGTCAGCCTAAGCCAATAGTGGAACTTAGGATTCTTCAGTGAGAGGAGAGTTCGGTGAGAGATGGAGTATTCACAGTCTTCGATTGCTCGAGTACCGTAGGATACAAAAAGTCAAGTCTAAGGCTACAAGCTACCTAGCAAGCCTGACTTTATAGTAAAGAGGGATCCTAGTACTGAGTCATAACGGCGTACTAGGATCGAGTCATCCGAACAATAAGTAACTGCAGCACAGTCCACAGTATGTATGAAACGAGTCCTGAAACAAAAGATGCAAGCCCCTTGACAACGGGCTAGAGTCACTATGACTCGTATGAGAATGATAAGTAAAGAGTCACTATGACTCTTGTGAGATTGATCACGTGAGACAAAGAAAGACAAAGAAAGAAAGAAATTGAGTCGTATCGTAACACTTGAACCCTAGTATCGCTATCCTAGTAATTAGTTATTGTGCAGCATAAAGCGCAGCATATAGGAAATATAACTCACCTTAGAAAGGTGGTTTGGGAGAGTGGTTCACACAAAGAATGTATAAGATGAGTGGGTACACAAGTGTGTCTATTGTGCTCTCCCTATAGGAGTATTTATAGCCTCTATGGCCTACCCATGTCCATATCATGTAAAGTGATGAGTAAAGGTGTCCACTATATCACGATCTCAGTTGCACTGTACCACGGAACACCGTGTGGGTATCTAGACATCCATAAAGGGATGTCTGATGTGTACAGTATTACTATCTACTCCATATCATATCTGTACTATCATAACTAGCTATAGATAAGGTTCTTATGTCCTTATCTCTTATCTATTTCCAACATTAGTAAGCAGAAGTAAGCAACTATGACTACTGCTGACTGATAACATATGAAAGTATAATGTCCCTGACTAATATAATGAATCATATGCCTACTACTGTAGTCAGAACCTAGTAGTAAGCATCTGTAAGTCTGTTCCATGACAGCTGGACTGGGGGAGCCAGTTTGGCTTTAGGCCCAGTTGAATGGTTGGCTGTTGCTGCCCTTAAGTGGGAGCAGTTTTGGGGTGTCAAGGCCAGGCAGTAGTTAATCCACCAAAGCTCTTGCCTCTGTTACAACTGCACTGCACTAAATAGTATTTAAAAGTAGTATTTACATAGGATTATGCATGGCTTGGCCACTGCTGGAGGGGTTACTCCCTTAGGCATGCTTAGCTAATGTGATCTTATCTGTGTGCCAGCTTATCTGGGCATTAATCAGGGACTCCCCCAAACAGTGTGGATGGCAGGGATTTGAATCTGCATCTCTATGGAATCTGCTGTGGGTGGCTCCTCCCTAATGTGGATCCCCTGGATGCCTCTGAGTGCACTATTTTGCCAGGCAACCCTCATTGCACTATAGCATGCCTCAGCACATGCTCATGTGTTTCCAGCAGTAGTTGTAGTTGTACTATTAGATTATTATTATAATTATTTATCCAAAGTTGCATATTTGGAGGCAGGATGCAATAGTGTTCTGGCCATACAGTTACACAGGCTGGAGGGGATACTCCCCATCATCTTATCTTGCACTTCATGTTGCACGCTGTTGTTGACTGCTCATCAATGGCAGAAAATCATCCTAATAGATTGTCTTCTGATACACTTCCAAAAGCATTGCCTGCACCTTCCTCTGGCACCAGTGGTTCTGGCACTGGTGGTTCCAGTGGAGGTGGCTCATCTTGTTACCTGTCTTGGCTGATCGCATCAACACCACCACCACTAACATTTTTTTGTCATGCCTTTAGGCACTCCTCTTGAGGTCTTCTGTGGTCTGAACTGGCCTGCTTGGGCAGGCATCTCAAGTGCTCTGTTACAACTTAATGAAGTCAACATTGTTCCTGTTTATTGGTCTTGCCTGAAATGAGTTGATACAAATGTCTGGTCCTCAGTTGGGAGACCCAGGCATTGCTGCAGCTCTATTGTGTGGCAAACATTTATTCAACAGTGGAATTGGATATCAATTTCCTTCATTTATGCATGAGTTTGACTGCCTTCGAGAAATCTACAGCAGTGTTGGCAAACTATGATTGAGAATTCATGGATTGAGCCCATGCAAGCATACCTCAATGGAGGCTCACTCATCCCTTATTTAGTGAAGCTCAATAGAGTTCACATCGCACTCTCCAACATGGGCATGGGTGTCTCTAACACCCAGTTTTGCCTAATTCCCTTAGCACCCTACCTGAATTGTATGAGGTAGTGGCTTTGACTCTGGCCAGCCTATTCCTTCAAGCACTACAAGATTATAGCTCACATCCTAAATGAGGAGGGGAGGAAGTCTGGCACTTCAGCTTCCCTCAATGTGGTGTATTCTGGCATGAAAGACCACTCAAATTGGCTTGTCATTACTGTATCAAGAAGGTTGTATTCAGCCAGATTGCTGCAAGCTATGGAGGGGCCGAGCAAAGGGGGAGGATGAGGAGGAGAGCAGTATGATTGCAGACAGCAGTGATTCTGCAAAGTCCATGCAAATTGTCTGCTGTTTGTGGGGAGAGTGTGTGGTATGCTATGCTCTCCATTGTTTTTGTGCACCATGCACCACCTTCAAATGCACACCTTCAAACATACTTTCCATTTGTCTGGTAAGTGTCGCAAAGTGAATGTGAGTGCCGTTTGAGGCAGCACTTATTGGGTATAGGCTAGGTACCATGGGCTACTGGCCTTGGGACACACATACCCACTCTCTGAGATTGTTCTGGGATGTAACAATTTGATGAGAGCAGTCCTTTGTTATGACACTACCTATTTTACTCCCTTTCATTTTGCCTTAGGACACGTGACACCTTTTACTTCTTATCACGTGGTCCTTCTCATATGAGTCATGGAGACTCATTACCTTGTTTGGTTCCATAAGAGTCATCATGACTCTAGCCCATTGCTAAGGGGCACTTTGTTTCATGTATATCTTGTTTCACATCTTACATGTGATTACTGCGGGCTGCGTGCCGCAGTTCTTATTGTGATTGCTCAGTGACCAGATCCTAGGATGCCATTATCATTCTATCCTAGGATACCTCTTTACTTACTATAAATACAGGCTCACCAGGTAGTAGTAGCCTTAGACTTGACTTCTTGTATCTTATGGTACTTAGAGCAATCCAAAGACCATTGATGCTCCATCTCTCACGAACCCTCTCCTCTCACTGAAGAATCCTAAGTTCCACTGTTGGCTTAGGCGGACTCTTCAACTCGTACATCTTCACTGAAGTTCCTCTTTGGAACTTCCCTTGACAACAAGAACCAGACCCCTTAGTGCAGCGTCTCAGTAGATCGACTTAACCCACATCGGGTGAACGTCCCTACTGTGATGTAACATTAAGTCAAGTCTATTGAACCTATTGCCACACTGGCTAAGGGACGAAGAATTTCTGAATCTAGATCTGTTGCTGGATTCAAACCGTTTCCCATTGAGAGGAGAACAGACGACAACATTCCCGCCCACGTAAAAGGAGCAGCCCTTTGGCAGGAAATAGATGGCAAAGAAGGTTTCTGGGTATACGACATACTTAGTGCAGTATACCTCACCATCAAATATGAAGAAAGTACTGAGCAGTGGTACTTTATACAACGAGACAGCAGGACTAGAAAGTGGATCGCAATCTAACCAGTCCCCTCCTTGTATAACCTGGGAAGAAGATCAATCAGACCAATGACAGTGACAGCAATTCCACTAGACGACACTCCATTGAAGGCAGGCCAGCATACCGTGCCAACCACTAAGAGACGTGATACAAAAAGTTCTCCAATGGCAACACAGACAACCACTACACCCACAGCAACAGTAACCATGATGGCCATTCCACCGTCCACAGTACAAACATTCTTCACGAAGACGGGAACGGGAACAGGAGGAAGCGGAAACCCCCCTACTATGACAGCAGGAAGTGGTCCCTCCGGAGGTGGGCCCCCAGGACCACCAGGAGGAAGCAGACCACCAGGAGGTGGCCCCCCAGCAGGTGGGGGTGCACCTGGAGGTGGAGGTCCCACCGCAGGTGGGGGTGCACCTGGAGGAGGACCTCCAGGGGGTGGTGTTCCTGCAGGTGGGGGCGCAGGTGGGGGCGCAGGCCCCAGAGGGGCAAACAGCAAACTTGAAGGAAACCCCCCAACTGACTTTGATGGCACCCGATCGCTTGCAGACCAATTTATGCAGGAATTCAACCTGTATCATATCACAAATTTGGATGCTGAACAAATGGCGATACCTATGAAATGAGCGGCCCTGCTGCTCAGATTCATTAAAGGGCCAAACATAAAGGACTGGGTCAAGAGGTGGACTAACTGGATCCTAGGTGAAATGAATAACGGAAGACTCTTGAACGATGAATATTACTGGACAGCAGTGTCTCAAGGCTTTGAACAAGTGTTCCAGGATACTGGAGCAAGAGAAAGAGCTGAAGATAAACTGCGCCACTTGGCCTTTATACCAAATGGAGTGGACGCATTTATTGCTCAATTTGAATCTCTTGCAGCCAAAGCAACATATCCTCTAGACACTCAGTTGACACTCTCCCTATTCACGTCTAAACTTCCCTATTGCATGATAGATCACGTCTATAAAGTGGTATGCCCCCTTGATTTCAGAGGATGGGCCAACGGAGTACGACAGTACCACTCGGACAACACCACAGTCCAGAACATTCGGGGGATTTACGAAGAAACTCCAAGAAAGAAGGGCATGGGCAAGATGAACCCCGCGCAATTGGCAAAGATGCTAGGCATCAAAATGCCAGCCCCGGCTTCAGATGCAATGGATACTTGGGCAGACCGCTCTCGTTCCAACTTCAATCGTAAAGGAACAAAAGGGAGAGCGGCTGCAACCACTGTGGACAAGCCAAATGTTGAAGTCCAGAAGAAAGAAGGCCGTTGTTTCAACTGTAACAAACAAGGACACCTCTCGTGCAATTGTCCAGACAAAGTAAAGGACAAGAAACCTCCTCAGAAGGCTCGCAAGGCTAAAGCCGAAGAAAGCAAACACGAGGAAGAATCGGAAGAGGAACAGTCTGAAACTGAATCCACCCCTACCGATATGCAATCTTCCCTTATTAAAAGCCTTTCAACAAAGGAAAAATATGAAATGTTGAAGCAGGCTTGGGATGCTGAGCATGGGAAGGATTTTTAAAACGCACAACCCCTCCGGTCTGGGCACGTGCGTTACAGTTTAAAGGTGTGTTTGTTTGTAAATATCGAAGTCTCCAAATCCCAACTCTGATACAAACTGCACACACAACGGCCAAAAGAAAAGTTCTTGTGGATTCAGGAGCCACAGATAATTTTATAGACTTCAAGCTCCTGAAAAGAATGAAGATTGGCAAACTAAAGCTGCCACGACCCCGCATTGTGTGGAACATTGACAGGACCCAGAACAAATCAGGAATCATCAAGTACTATGTTGACCTGCAAGTATGAACTGGGGAGAAGAAACAAAATATGCAATTCCTCGTCACCAATCTAGGAGATGATGAGATGGTGTTAGGGTGCCCTTGGCTCGCAGCCTTCCAGCCATTGATCGATTGGAGAAGCACGACCCTTGATGAAAGCAAGCAACCACTTGTCATCAAGACCCTCTCATATACAATGGAAGCAGAAGTGGTACGCATACGAGATGCGTGGACCAAAAAGGCTGCATCATTATGCACCCCTGGGGAAGAACTCTTTATCCACGGAATGGATGAAGAAAGCCTCAAAAGAAACTCAACATCAACCGAAATGGCAGTAAAGGTGCTGCCAAAAGAAGAGAAAACCTGGGATCAGATAGTCCCGAAACACTACCATAAATGGAAGAAGGTCATTTCTGAAGAAGAGGCAAAGCGATATCTGGTACACCAACCATAGGATATTGCTATTGATTTTACAGAAGATGCCCCGAAAACTCTAGACTGCAAAATATACCCATTATCTAAAGGCGAGCAAGAAAAGCTCGATGAATACATCAAAGATAACTTGGATAAGGGTTATATTTGTCTGTCAAAATCACAATACTCGTCACCCTTCTTCTTTGTTGGAAAGAAAGATGGAAAACTTCGTCCAGTAGTGGACTACCGAAAATTAAATTCCTTCACAATCCTCGACCGATACCTGTTGCCTCTAATACAGGAACTAGTCGACAAGGTGAAGAGCGCCAGGTTATTCACCAAAATGGATGTACGAGCAGGATACAACAATATTCGCTTCCAAGAAGGCGATGAACTAAAAGCTGCCTTCAAAATGAACTTAGGACTTTTTGAACCAACAGTGATGCCATTTGGGCTGAAAAATGCCCCCGCAGTTTTCCAGTGGATGATGAATATGCAATTCAATGACCTTATAGCAACAGGTCAAGTAATCATCTATATGGACGACATCCTTATAGCAACAAAGAAGGATGAAGAAGAACACCACAATTTGGTTAACAAAGTCCTTAAACAACTTCAAAAGCTAGATCTCTACCTAAAGCCTAGCAAATGCCTCTTTGAGGTAGAACGCATCGAATTTCTAGGAGTAATCCTGGAGAAAGGAACCGTCACCATGGATCCGGTTAAAGTTGCCGGAGTTTCAGAATGGAAAACACCGAAAACCACTAAAGACATTCGGGCTTTTCTAGGATTCTGCAACTTCTACAGGTGATTTATCTGCGGATTTTCCTTCATCGCAAAGGCATTGAACGACCAACTAAAGAAAGGTGTTCAATAAAACTGGGGGCCAAGAGAACAAAGTGCTTTTGAAACACTAAAAAAGCGAATATGTGAAGAACCGGTCTTGATACAACCAGACCAAGAAAAACCATTTGAGGTCAAAGTTGATGCCTCAAATTATGCAATGGGAGCCGTCCTAATGCAACAAAACAAAGAAGGAGTGATCCACCTAGTAGCATTCTTCTCGAAAGCCATGAATGATGCTCAAAGAAACTACGATGTGTATAACAAGTGTCACGGTCGGGCCCCTGGGCCATCGGTAGGATTGAGATAACGGTCAAAGTAGTAGTTGAGACGTTCTGATGTGGCATGGACTCTTACTTACCAGTTGTGGCTATGGTAGTAAGTAGTAATTAGTCATGGACTTCTTCATCAGTCAGCACTCAGCAATCGCATGTGATTGCTGAGTGATTCCTAGGATAGTGGTACTAGGGTTCGAGGTAGTATTGCTATAGGTCAACATGTATTGGAGAGGCGCTTCAAAGCCCTCGTGTAACTGTATAAATACTAGCTGCGGAAGACCAAGACTCGCTATCTTGGTCTTCTTCAAGATTGCCTTATCACTTCGGATCCTCTTCGCGAGTCTAACATCTCTCCTTGTTATCTCATCTCGTCACGTGGTGCTCCTTGTACTTCGACAAGTGGAGCGATATAGGCCGGTGTGACTTGGAAGCGTCCACCGTGACCTCGTCTTTGCATTGAGGAAGTGCCTCTGCATTTGACTTCGACTTAGTGCTGACTCCACCACCGTCTCTGTGCTTAAGTCAAGCACGCGCTATAGGCAAAGCGTAACATTAAGACCAAGATCACGTCATCGTGGCGCGAGTAACCACCCGAGAACAGTGGGACATCGACGGATTCCACCCATACAACCTTCTACGACGAGGAAGTCGCAACGTCCCAGTCCAATATCTAAAGAACGTGTATTGGAGTAGCAGCGAAGGATACGTTGTTGAGACACGACGAGGAGAACGCCCAGTTGAGTTCAGCTTCGACCGCCTGTGTTGGTGCGCGGTCGATCACATCCTAGACCGGTGGCTGGTTATTTCCCCACTACGAACTCATCATCACTGCGATATATACGCCGACGAAGTACTCCCACGATCAGATTGGGGACCCATTGACGGAGAAGACAACGCAAGTCACTCCGAAAACACTCACGAAGTATCAGAAGACGTTTCTGACAATGAACAAGTTCGATCCCCATCACCATTGAATCAGGAAGAGGTCAACCTTATTGAACAAGCTGAGTCCATAACCATACTCCCACCAATGACCACCATTACCGAAGAACCACGTAGTCTGGTACAAATGCCAGTAGATCCCTCAACAGGACAACCCCTCAATGCCGATGACGCCGCCATCATGAGGGCCATTGGACCGGATCAACCGGACCCCCTGGGAGGATCCCCAACGGGAGGATTCCCAGGAGGGTTCCCAGGAGGAGGTCCACCCGGAGGTGGAGGAGGAGGCCCGCCCGGAGGCGGGGGAGGAGGTCCACCAGGAGGCATCGGGGGAGTACCACCACCTGGCTCTCCAGGACATGCTCACTCAAACGACAAATTGGTAGGAAACACCCCCGAGATCTTCAAAGGCGACAGACAGAAAGCAGAAGAATTCCTCACGCAATGGGAACTGTACTGGGGAATCAATAACAACAACCCCATCATGATGAACGCATACCGACGAGCAATATTCTTCCTCACCTACATACAGGGGAAGGACGTGAACGAATGGATCACACACACCAGTCGTTGGCTCAACCGACAAGTTACCGGAGGAATCACTGACAACGACCCCCGCCTTTGGCTAGAAGTGATCAATGCCTTCAATAGGCAATTCTCGAACACCCTGGAGAAAGAACAAGCACAAGCGACGTTGAGGAAAGGAGTCTGAATGATCGGTGGGGATATTGATGCGTACGTCACTACCTTCGAAACCCTGGCATGGCAAGCTGGCTATCGCCTAGATTCTTCCCTCACCCTCGATCTTTTCACCAACGGGCTTCCCAAGGACTTGTATGAGAAGGTCTTTACCATGGATGACCCGCAAACATTTGAAGATTGGAAGACGGTGGTTATGAAGCGTCAACAGCAGTACATTCACATGAAGGCCCGGCTCGACCAGTATCGCCCAAGAAATGAACAAAGAGACCGAGGACGAGGGACCCCACGGGGGCAAGGAAGATGGGCCCCATCCTGGAACCTCGCAAGGGATCCTAACGCCATGGACACATCTGCAGATAGGGCCAGGGGGCGACTAGCTGGGGCTGAGGAAATCTCCGCCAACTCCCGCAACAACAACCCCCCTCGACCTCCCAGAGGAGGGTTCCTCCAACAAGGACAGAGACGAACTGATTTTTCCGAGGTGACGTGTTACACTTGTGGCAAAAAGGGCCATATCAGTCGCTATTGCTCACAAAACACATCACGTTCTACATATCCGGGACCTTCCGTAAGCCGCCGAACCGAGGCGGATCGCTATGAGCCAGAAGAAGCACCCATCCGCGCATCGCGCGCACAAACTCCACAAGAAAGGGCCAACAATTGGATGACGAAAGTGGCCGAAGAAGACGATGAAGTAAAAGACCTAATCCTCCAAGACTTGTGGAAACAGGAGGGTTTTCAGGACACCTGAACCCAACGGCCTGGGTGAGGGCAGTCAATTGTAACTCAGTTATCATTACGCGCTATCGATCTTTGCGAATTCCAGTTTCTGTGCGTACCAGTTACACCATGGCCGACATAAGAGCATTAGTAGACTCAGGAGCCACCGACAACTTCATACGTCCCGCATTTGCAAAACGAATGGGACTTGGGATCCAGCGATTGGATCGACCAAAAAAGATATGGAATATTGATAATACGGAGAACAAATCGGGACTAATCACCCACTATATCGATCTAGACGTTCGAACCAAGGGGATTCATAAGCAAATGAGGTTCTTGTTAACCGACATCGGGACGGAAGACGTCGTAATGGGGTACCCCTGGCTTGCCACCTTCGAACCGCAGATGAGCTGGCGACATGCCACCATACGAGAAGACGCAATGCCCATAGTATTAAGTACCCTCTACCCACGACTCATGAGGCAACAAGCCACCATCGCAAAACTACTCACTACAACAGAGAAGGAGGACATCCTGGATCAGTTAACCGAAGTTGCGGACATGCACCATTGAACTACGGCCACAGAACTTGCCATCCAAGCACAGCAGTACACCGTAAAAGCTGAGTTGCCTTCCGAGTACTCAGATTTTGGTAAACTATTTAACGAAGAAGCATCATTTCGTTTTCCACCACCTCGGGCATGGGATCACGAAATTGCATTCAAGAAGGAGGCCCCCGAGGCGATCGATTGCAAAATCTACCCCCTTATGCAGGAGGAAGACAAAGCCCTTCAAGCCTTTCTTGACGAACAGCTGGCAAAGGGCTATATACGCCCCTCAAAGTCACCATATGCATCACCATTCTTCTTCGTCAAAAAGAAGGATGGCAAACTCCGGCCAGTTCAGGATTACCAGAAAATTAACCAGTTCACCATCCGCAACCAATACCCTCTACCTCTTATCTCCAATCTTATCACTGACCTTAGCAACGCGCACATATATACCAAACTTGACGTCCGATGGGGGTATAACAATGTCCATATCCGCGCAGGCGACGAAGAGAAAGCGGCATTCAAAACCAAGTACGGTCTTTTTGAACCTACTGTTATGTTCTTCGGGCTCACCAACTCCCCCGCTACCTTCCAAACAATGATGAATCACATTTGCCGCGATATCATCGACAAACACGAACGACGCGGAATGGTCATCTGTGTCTACATGGATGACATTGGCATCACCACTCGCACCGGTTATTCCCTCACCGACCACATTGCGGCCGTCCGCGATGTTCTCCACGTCTCCGCCCAACATGACCTTTACTACAAACTCGAGAAATGCCTCTTCCATGCGCCCCATATGGATTACCTGGGGGTAATCCTTGAAAAGGGGGTGACACGCATGGACCCCGTCAAAATTTCGGGCATCAAAGACTGGCCAACACCAACCAAAGTCAAAGACGTTCGCTCATTCCTAGGCTTTTGCAATTTCTACTGCACTTTCATCCGAAACTTCTCACATCACACAAAACCCTTAAATCAACTAACCAAAAAGGGAGCTGAATGGCAATGGACGAAAACAGAACATGACGCATTCAACAAACTCAAAGGGCTCGTCACGTCGGAACCAGTATTGGCACACCCACAGTTGAGTGAACCATTCGAATTAGAGGTTGATGCCTCAGGATTCACAATAGGAGCCGTACTACTACAACGAAAGGACAACGGAAAAAGACACCCCATCGGCTATTTTTCCACTACACTTAACGAAGCAGAGCGAAACTACAACATCTACGACCTGGAGTTACTAGCCATCGTCAAAGCCTTTCGTCACTGGCAACCGATGCTTGCGGGATCCCCACATCGCACGAAAGTCTTCTCGGATCACATGAACCTGCAATACTGGAGGAACCCCCAAAAGATCAGCCGGAGAGTGGCAAGGGAGGTATTGGAACTGTCGGAATACGACTTCGAAATTCACCACATCAAGGGGGCTGCTAATAGCAGAGCGGACATGCTATCTTGGCGACCAGACTATGATCAAGGAGATGCAGACAATGAAGGAATCACGGTCCTACCCGATAATCTCTTCGCCCGAGCTATAGACACAACCACGACAATCAATGATGGACTGGCAACATCACTACAAGATGAAAACATACTACGTCCATGGGTGGATGGACATTGCCTCAAGAAAATACGAGGTACCTGGTATAAGGATGGCAGAGAAGTAATAACGGGGGATTACCGCAGAAGAGAAGTATCATTCATGCTCACCACGATCCACCAGCTTATGGACACCCAGGGATCAAAAGGACGATACGACTTACGGAACAGCATTACTGGTGGCCCCATCTCCAAAACGATGTACAAGACTACGTGAAAGGGTGCGCCGAGTGTCAGCGAATAAAGATCAACACCCAACCAACTCGCACACCTCTAGAGCCGATTTACCCTCGGCCAGACACAATGCCATTTGAAGTAATTGCCCTTGATTTCATCACCAAGCTTCCCCTATCAGAGGGATACGATTCAATACTTACCATCACCGACCACGACTGCAGCAAAGCGTCCATATTCATCCCATGCAACGAGGAGATCACAGCGGAGGCAGTGGCGGGGCTCTATGCGAGATACGTCTTCTCACGTTTTGGCCTCCCCTCAGTTCTTATAAGCGATAGAGACCCTCGATTCGCAAGCAAATTCACGAGGGAACTATGCCACGCTCTGGGTATTACACAGAACATCTCCACCGCTTATCATCCTCGAACAGACGGGCAGTCTGAACGAACCAATCAATGGCTTGAACAGTATCTACGATTCTGGGCCAATGAGCGTCAAGATAACTGGAGCACTTATCTACCATTGGCGGAATTCGCGCACAACAGCTGGCCCCACGAATACACACGCAAATCCCCTTTTGAACTCCTGATGGGATACGCCCCGCGAGCCAATTGGACCGATAAGCCTTCCCCTCTTCCACAAGTCACGATGCGCACTGATCAATTGAAAGAGATACGGCGTAGGGCGCAAGAGCTTATCATACAGGCACAAAAGTCATGGGTTCGGAACAAAGAAACGCCGCGCTATCATGTGGGAGATCAGGTGTGGCTAGAAGGACGCCATCTCCACACCCATCAACCAACCGCGAAATTAGCGGCACGACGGCATGGACCCTTTAGGATCACGAAGGTGATGTCCCCCGTCAATTATCAGCTCCAACTTCCCATGCAGTGGCAGATCCACCCAGTATTCCACACCGACCTTCTCACACCTTATCGCGAGACACCCACACACGGACCCAATTACACACGACCACCTCCGGACCTGGTAGAAGGGGAAGAGGAATATGAAGTTGAGAAGATTCTGGACCACCGGCAATTCGGCAGGAAGCGAAAGAAGCAATACCTCGTGTCCTGGAAGGGATACCCAGACTCGGACAATCAGTGGGTCAATGAGGAGGACATCTTTGCCGATGAAGCCGTGGCAGAGTATGAACAGTCACTGGCAGTGCATATAAGGCAAGCAACCGTCCGCTGTACTCCCCATTCCTCATCCTCTTCTACTCCCCATCACACTCACCATATGCACCCCACTGCCGATGCCACCCTCTTGAAAGTCCTCGCATACTACCAAGGAACCCCTGAGCGGGTTTTTGCGGCCGAGCTGGAAGAGGAGCGCGCATCTCGTAGAAGAGAAAGTCCCGACCAAGCCGTCATGGCTGAAGCAGACCAAGGGGGATGTGAGACCCCCATCACCGAAGCTGAGTTGTCAGCAGTTATCGAGCGATTCCCTGCTCAAGCCACCACCAGCAACACCGCCCGCCTTTCCGACGATGACGGAGTCCCCATGTGGACTACCATCGTCAGCGACCGGGAGCTCACCAGTGAAAACCCCATCACTGCCAATGAGCTCCACCTCCTCGGCGGCGCACTGGACGGAGGTGCCCAAGTTCGAGAGGCTCGCGACCCTGATGCACGGGCCGAGCCCGCACCTCTCCCAATACCTCCGCGAATTTGGGCCGACGAAGCCATGGAAGGAGGTAGTGGTGGAATGGCGGGATCAACAATTGCTGGAAGTGAAGAGCCGGAGACAGGAGATGTTGTGGAGGAGGGAGAGGATTCGGCAGATAGTGGAGAGCTCTGGTACCCAGCTGAGCACAACAACATCACCTACGGACGAGATGCTGACGCCCCAAGTAACACCACACCGCACGCCCTCACCACCGACAGTACCCCTATGTACTGAGGTGATATCCGTCCACAGCTTGCCGACCGAGCTGTCTCGTCCGTCGCCTCTGCCCGTTGTCCATACAGGTTCCGGGTCAACCGAGGACCCGATTACGTTCCCTTCTTCATCACCACCCCCGACGGCGTGACGCGCCCGGCCAAATACGTCCAGGTCATCTTCAGACCTGACCCCCTCATCCTGGGACTCATTGAGGAGTCCGACAAGGTGTACCTGAAGCCCTTGTATGCCACGACTGAACCCCTGTGCCCCGGCGAGGAGAAGGTGGTATACACCAGGGAAGACCTTGTCATCCTCGACGGCAGGTACGACGAATGGGCCCGCGTTAATCATGCCCTCCACGAATGCAAGGACGTCTCCCTCACGGCGGAAGTACACCGCTACAGGGCGTTGGGGGGTATTGTGGAACGGTTGGAGTTCTGCATGGCCGAGTTGGAGCAAGAGTGGGGTCGGGTCACGGTGGCACGTAACACTTGTATTCGACGCCTCGAGTTCACTAACGCTATGGGTCGGATCGAGGAGCGCATGGGCGGATGGGTTGGGGTCGGACAGGGTCATAGGAACTGGGCGAGCTTCCCCTTTCGCGACGTGGGCATCGCTCCTTGAAAAGGGGGTGATGTCATGGTTGGGCCCCCGGGCCATCGGTAGGATTGAGATAACGGTCAAAGTAGTAGTTGAGACGTTCTGATGTGGCGTGGACTCTTACTTACCAGTTGTGGCTATGGTAGTAAGTAGTAATTAGTCACGGACTTCTTCATCAGTCAGCACTCAGCAATCGCATGTGATTGCTGAGTGATTCCTAGGATAGCGGTACTAGGGTTCGAGGTAGTATTGCTATAGGTCAACATGTATTGGAGAGGCGCTTCAAAGCCCTCGTGTAACTGTATAAATACTAGCTGCGGAAGACCAAGACTCGCTATCTTGGTCTTCTTCAAGATTGCCTTATCACTTCGGATCCTCTTCGCGAGTCTAACATCTCTCCTTGTTATCTCATCTCGTCACGTGGTGCTCCTTGTACTTCGACAAGTGGAGCGATATAGGCCGGTGTGACTTGGAAGCGTCCACCGTGACCTCGTCTTTGCATTGAGGAAGTGCCTCTGCATTTGACTTCGACTTAGTGCTGACTCCGCCACCGTCTCTGTGCTTAAGTCAAGCACGTGCTATAGGCAAAGTGTAACAACAAGGAGCTTCTAGCCCTTGTGGAAATGTTCTGACATTGGAGACATTTCCTGCACCAACCCGCTTTCAAAGTGAAGGTGCATACAGATCACGCTAATCTGTTATACTGGAAGAACCCAGGTGACCATAACAGAAGAGTAGCAAGATGGCATGCGGAACTCATGGAATACGACTTTGAGTTGGTCCATATAGCCGGGAAGAAGAATGGTCGGGTGGACATGTTGTCACGACGCCCTGACTATGAACAAGGTGAAAATGATAACAAGGCACTGGTGGTTCTACCACCTATCTTGTTCAGTTTTGCATGAATGATGGGATCAGAATATTATAATCCCTCAAACCAGAAAGAAAGGGAACACTATAGCGGAACTATAAACCACCGCAAGTATCAATCCCTCCAGAACCAGGTGGAAGAAGACCAACAAACAAACAAAAAGAGCCAGAAATAGCTCAGAAAATGGTCAAACACCTATGCGCTTACCAAATTGGTTGGAATTTGGTGGAAAATCGAAAACAACACAGACCGAATTGTTGTTGCCAGAGACAACAATCTGAAGAGGGGGGTAATTCACTTTTACCACGATACCCCATCCACCGGACACCCAGGAATTACAAATACCTACACCCTGGCAAAACGAGACTTCTGGTGGCCAAAGATGAAGGAAGATGTGGAGCAATATGTGAAGGGATGTGGAGCATGCCAAGCTAACAAAATTAATACACAGCCGCTCAAACCAGCAATGATCCCAATCACTCCAATCAATTCCTTGCCATTCGAAACAATCATGATGGACTTTATCACGAAATTACCATTATCGGGTGTTATGACACTGCCTATTTTAATTCCTTTTCTCTAACCGCCTTAGGACATGTGACACCCCTTTTACTTTCTCATCACGTGGTCGTTCTCATATGAGTCACGGTGACTCATTACCGTGTTTGGTTCTCATAAGAGTCAAGGGGACTCTTTACTTATTTTCCCTTGTGAGTCATGATGACTCTTGCCCATTGCTAAGGGGCTATGTGTTTCATACACATCTTTGTTTCACATCCCATGTGATTACTGTAGGCTGCGCGCTGCAGTTCTTATTGTTGTTATTGTGATTGCTCAGTGACCAGATCCTAGGATGCCTTTATCATTCGATCCTAGGATCCCTCTTACTTTACTATAAATACAGGCTCACCAGGTAGTAGTAGCCTTAGACTTGACTTTTTGTACTCTATGGTACTCGAGCAATCGAAGACCTTTGAATACTCCATCTCTCATGAACCCTCTCCTCTCACTGAAGAATCCTAAGTTCCACTATTGGCTTAGGCTGACTCTTCAACTCGTACATCTTCACTGAAGTTCCTCTTTGGAACTTCCCTTGACAACCAGAACCAGACCCCTTAGTGCAGCGTCTCAGTAGATTGACTTAACCCACGTCAGGTGAATGTCCCTACCGTGACATAACATCCTTTCAGTCCCTGCAGGGTGTCAAGGCACTCCCTGCACCTATATCTTCTATGCCTTTTAGTGCACAAGCCCCTTGTATTAAGAGTCCAGTACTACTGCTGCACCTATCCCAGCAGTGTTGTGTCACCAATATTACATTGCACATGTTCCTTCAGCTGTTCCTTCTATAGACAGTGAAGTGAACAGGAATATCTATTATGTTCAAATGCTTGACCTATGCAACTTGATACAATACCTTACAATACCCTACACTACTCCTTTCCACACCTAAGCTACCTTGAGTTGTGCTCAGCACACTGCTGTGTGTTACGCTTCGGTAAGCGTGGGCCTTGCTTTAGGCGGTAGTGAGACGCGAGTACTCAGCTTTATGACGTAAATGTCAAACGCGGGATCCTAAGTTCTAACACGCTTGATGACTTGCAACTGGGAAGGCTTCTTGGTAAGCCTTATGCAGTGCGTCCCCTCTTGTGGTCTTCAGCACGCTACGAGGGACAGACAGGATGTGAAACCAATGATTCAAGAAGACCAAGATGGTAATCCTTGGTCTTCTGCGACTACTACTTATACAAGATGATGGAGGGCTTTAAAGCGCCTCCTGAATGGCTGTTGACCTATAGTGATATTAGCTTGAACCCTAGTACCGCTATCCTAGTAATCAGTAAGCGTATAGTAACATGTGATACTACTGCTGACTGATAACACGTGAAAGTGAAAGTCCCTGACTAATGTAAGAAATCACAAGCCTACTACTGTAGTCAGAACCTAGTAGTAAGCATGAAAGTCCATTCCGTGACATGTGATATTGCAGTATCACGCATGTTGTTGATAGACTGCCATCACCTTTGCCTAACCCCTACCTAACCCATTGGGAGGGCAAGCGATCAGGCAGTGGATGTGCATTTTGGGGTGTGTGGTGGTGACTGTGCTGAGGCATTCAGGTCATTGTGCCTCTGTGTCAAGTCCACACTACTGAGGTGTAGACAACATGGTGCAGTGCAGCTGTCAACCTGGTCACACAGGATTGCTGATAGTTGCTCAGGTGGGGTGGAAATGCTGTGGAGCAACACATTTTGCATAATCATGTAGGAAGTCAAAGGGTGTGTGATGGTCACAAGCCCAAGTAGTAAACATGGGTGATCAAGATTAAATTAGATGGATGTACTGTGCATTTGGTGGCTATAGGATTCACACAAATCCCAGATATTATTGTTGATAAAGTCTTCTCACTTGTCACACAATGGCCTGCTGTATAGGCTTCTGATATCAGCTGCATCAGAGGATTGACACATCATGTAGATGTGCGATCTGTGATGTTTATCGGCATGCTCAGAGTTGAGATTAGATTGGAGCACTTACAAGACTTCATGTTGCTGGATAGGAGATTCAGGTTTATCACCTCAAAGTGGCCTCCCACATGTGTGAATCTCTATTTCATGGAGTCCCTTCTGGGCTCGCCTTCATGTGGATGTGTGCTGATGTTAGTGCATACATTGTTACCCTATAGGTGATCTGGATTGCCTGATCAGGGGGAGATGTTGAACTATGAAGCAATTGGGCATGTGCAATGCCACAATGTTGCATGTATGGCTGCACCTCATGCCCTGTGGGAAGTGCATAGTCTGAGATTGATCAAGTACAACTATTGTAGACCCAACCTGTATGGGTTGAAGAATTGATTATTTGTTCAATATACCACATCTTATTTTGTCTGATTTCAATTGACCTTGGTCACCTTGTGCAATGTCCACTGCAGTTGATATCAATTGAAGCTACCACCACTGAGGGTTTCTGAGATCAGGCACTCGACAATTGCTATGAATTGACCACAGCACATCAATTTAGATTCAATTTAACTACTATATATTACTATAACATGTTCATACACACTAATTTGCATCACTCAAGGGACACCATATGTAGCAAAAGTACTGTACACCTATAGCTAGAGTGGTAAAGTTGCAATGCACAGTGTACCAAAAAGGGGAAATGGGTGCAGGATCACTTGTCTACTCTGGTGCCACAACTCCTGTGTTTGCAGCTATCCTGGCAGCCTTTCTCTATAACAAAGAAAATGTCAGTATATGGAATTGCAGATATAATGAGAACATACCACAGCACCCTGAGCTGTGCACAGCTCCTTCATGAAAGGCTGTACCCAAGGGTGGAGTGGTTAGCATGTTTTGCAGTATATTTAGGTGGACCCTTGTACCTCTTTGTCTCTGGTAGACAGTGCCTTGAAGTATGTATTGAAGTTGGCACCTAGGCCTTGTCTCAAGTTCCCATGCACATTCCTGTTCCATTCCTTGACACCACTTTCCACTGCTTCTGACTCCTATATCCAACTACTGACTTCTGACTTCATTCCAGGACCAAAAGAATATGGTTTACTTCTCTTTATTTTTCTTTATCTTTATTTCTATTAAAAATGTAGCTATAATGTATAAAAAGTTGTCTCAAGGTACAGAATAAATCATCCAGTTCACCTCTTAAAAATCCCTGTGTGCCCTCTTTCCTCTCTCTGTCCACTCAAGAAGTAACTTTAGTCACTTTACTTATTCTCATTTGTGCTTACTCTCTATCCTTGCCGACTTTATGTCACCTCACTCTTAGGTCACCTGACTGGCTCCACTTAGCTGGCATCAACTTGACTTGCAATTATTCACCATATGCAGAAGAAAGAACTTATTGTGGAGGGGATTGAAGACATAGGCAGGTCAATAGCACCCACAACAATAACAGGAGGCAGGGAATGTGAGTGCAATAAGAGAGAAGTCCAATAGGAGAGATAGCGAACAAGTGAAAACAAATGGAGGCACAACATGCACCCCTGTAGTGAGAACCAATGATAGCACTAGACAGTGACATGTAATCTCCTGAAAGAGCAAAGCCCAACCAAATGGGTGAAATGGTGGAGAAAGTTAAAAACCTGCACAGTGTGCAAACAGTCCAATGACAAACCAAAGACAAATGCTGCCTTTTTATATATTGTATAGATAAAGATAAAGAAGGTAGAATAGTAACATAGCCAAGGCTATTTGGACTTGGAATTGTGTCAGAGGCTGGTAGCTGCTTATAGGAGTGAAAGTGGTGGAGAGAAATGGAGCAAATAGGAGCACAAGAACCCAAAATGGATTTGATGGGGTTTGGTCATGCTTGTCCTGGAAATAGGTTCAGAATTAAGTAAAAGAACAAACAAAGAGTGAGTCCTCTAAAAGTCTAGAGTGGCTGTGATTGAGCATGGCTGTTTATTTGTGTCTGGATGCTGACTTGGGTGACCCCTAAGTCACATTGCTCCTATTTGAGTTGGCCAGGTCAAGTGTGGCAAAAATGCAACAGCAGTACCCTTGCTGCTTGAGCTTTTGGGTGCTATGCTCAATAGACTGTTAGACTGGCAGGGTCACCTAGAGTGTCTAGCACACACTGTCTCACATGTCAACTAACATAGACCATCCATTAACCTCCACTAAAGTAGTACATACACTAGTTTAGCCCATTTACTGTACAGTACCTGAAAGAAAGTATATATAACTTTTTTATTAGTCGCCCACAATCATAACACCCCTCCAGACAAAACACACGCCGATCTAGCTTCCATTCATAGTCAAACTCTTCAAAGCACTATGAAAGGCCATGACCTGACCATGGAGGAAAAGTCTTGTATCATTGGAATGAGGCAGGTGGGTGCTAAAGGCACCAAGATCGCAGCTCAACTTGGGATGCCAGTGATGACCATCTACACTGTGCTACAAAACTTCAACATGTGAGGGACTGTCATCTTGCCAAAGTGCACCGACCAGCCTCCCAAGCTGACTGACTGTAACAAGTGGACCCTAGGACACCTTGTTGCCAAAGATTGCTGGTGGCCACTAGCTGACATCACAAACAGTCTGCCTGAGAAGGTCTCCACCGTCACTGCCAGAAAAGCCCTCCATGATTTGGGCTTTCAGTCTCAAGTGGCGGCCAAGAAACCATTTATAAATAACAAGCAGAGACGTGCAAGGCTATCTTTTGCTGAGAAGCACAAAAACTGGACGGAAGAAGACTGGAAGCATGTGATTTGGAGCAATGAGTCATCATTTGAGACCGGCAAGATTTCACGCCAGATTAAAGTATGGCAAAAATCCAGTGAACATTATCACCCAGCTTGTCTGGTGCCCACCTTTAAAAGCAGGCAAACTTCCATCATGGTCTCGGGCACCTTCCTGGGCAATAAGACCTTGCCCTTGGTCTTCATGCCACCTGGTCGGCGTACGGCAGTGGACTTCGTTGAGCTTATGTACAAATCAACTTTGGGCCCATACCTCAATGCCCACATGCAAGCTGATAGCCTCACACTCATGGAGGATGGAGCCCCAGTCCTGTTAAGGCCTAGCGGGGCCTTACTGTGCGATGTCCACCGAGGATACGAGGGGACAAGGACAGAGTGCGAGAGCAAGGTACTTGGTGAGACAACAAGGGTCAAGGGAGTTCTAGGAGACAATGGTCCACAAAGGACGACCAGGGAACCAGGGTTCGAAAGGTTAAGTCGATGGACTTAGTGACGAGGTACAAGGGGCTTCGACCAGAAGGTCAAAGTATGAGGGACTAAGTCGAATGACTTAGGGTCTGTGTGTGCACGTTGTTATAGCACAAGCGCATAGCTTCGAGGTAGCTCCCAACTAAGGGAAAGCTGACAGTGGTGATGAGACGACAAGAAGGAGGCACACAGTGAGGAGTGAACAAGTCTGGTATTCGCTAGTAGGATAAACGAAGACAAGACTGGAGAATAAGCATATATATGGTCAGGCTTATATAGGTAGCTACTCCGGGTCCGTCCCATGAGGGGGATACTAAAAGGGAACAAAGGAAATGCAGAAATGGGAAGGGGGGGTCAAAGGAGAACAATAGGAGACGCAAAAGGGGAAAAGGGAAGAAGGGGAATCGGAGTAAGAGAGCGTACATGGTAATGAGTCAACAGGTTAGTACTCCGAGATAGTCCAAGGATAAGAAAAGCGATAAGGTAAAAAGAAAAGTAAGTCCGTGGTGAGCCGGATCACGACATCACCCCTGCTCTTGGTAGATGCTTCCACGCATCAATCACCCCGGTCCTCCGCCTCCCAATTGATGTCGTCGTAGGCGTCGTAGTCGTTGTCATGAGTGTCGTGCCCATAGAAGGACTGCCAGGATTTGAAGTACCACTCACAACCACCCTTGAAGTGTTTGTGCTTGGGAGGGACGCAGCACCTCTTGCCATCGAAACACCTGGAG
Organism: Lactarius evosmus; assembly: GCA_951394315.1. NCBI lineage: Eukaryota > Fungi > Basidiomycota > Agaricomycetes > Russulales > Russulaceae > Lactarius > Lactarius evosmus. The sequence continues at coordinate 596,988 of OX596124.1, forward strand.
TGCAGGTAGAAGCACTTGTATGTGGGGTGACTGATGTTGTTGCAGTAGAAACAGCACTGCCACATGGGGCAGTTCTTGGTGGAGTGGGTGACGTTGGGGACGCGGCACTTGGTGCACTTGAGGACGGAGGGGCGGACGGGCTGAGGATTGGGAAGGGGGGCCTTCTGGGAGGCATGGGACTCGCGGCCCTGGGTCAGGATCCAGCGAGACACACCTGGCTTCTCTTCATCATGAAGCCATGGCATGGGGAAGCGGGTGTAACACTCCCCTCCTGGATGTTGGTCCTCCAGATACTCTCTGATGGGAATACCAGAGGACGCCATTGGGTCGTTGGTGTAGCGGGGGTGAGGAATGTAAGCGTTCCCCATAAGATAAGGATGAAGGCGCATGCGCGCCTGTGATGCGACCAGCCTCTGCCAGATGACCCCTGATCTCCTTCTCCAGTCGTTTCAAGCATCCGCCAGGTCCCTCTCCCATTCCAGCAAGGTGTGGTGCTCCTCTTCCAGGAAGCGGTACCTGTCAATGTCAGCATTGACCCCAACGTCGTTGAGGACCCTTAGACCAGTTTCGACGGCCTCCTTGTCAGGGTGGTTGGTGTGGAAGGAGGAGAGGTCGCTGTTATCAGGGTAGGAAGGGGGGGGTCCATGGAAAGGAGCAGCCACAAGTGGAGCTCCGTAGTCTTGGTAGAGGCCTGTGTCCTGGCGGTGTTCTAGGACATAGTGGTTGTGACCCTGGCAGTCCCACTCATAGCGAATGTAGTGGGGACGCTTGGGGGTGCCGTCCAGCCCAGTGATGAGGAAAGAGTAGCAGGCATGGTTGGCCCGTCATGAGTCATAGATTTTAAAGCCGGCAGGGGGGTCATCATCGGACCTGTCATTGCCCAGGTCGATAGAAGAGGCAGGCGATGGGGAGTGAGAGAACAGTGTGAGGGGGCGACTAGGCTCAGGGGTATGAAGACGGAGGTAGGCAGGGGAATTGGTGCGAGGGGGAATAGGGAGAGGCTCAGGGGATGGTACCGGAGACTGGATGCGGTCAGCCAGTGGAAGGGGGTTGCCTAGAGGAGACCCAGGAGCACCAAAGGTTCCCTCAGAAGGGACAGGGGATGCGGCACGCGAGCCGATGCGGTCAGTGAGAGAGCGGTCATTGGTGGTAGCAGGGGAGGCAGACATAGTGGCAGTAGTGGGCGTAGTGGGGGATAGAGTGATAGAGCGGATGATGAGCGGAGTGGGGGAAAAGGCAGGGTTTAAATATGGGGTCACTCCAGGTCCGTCCCAGAGGGAGCAGATGGAACTAGGGTTTTGCCAATGGAAGTTGGTAACAAGCTGGTCGGCATGAATGTGAGCCGCAGGTTCCCATAAGTCATGGGCCTTGGAGAAGCCCTTCCATCTGACCAAATACTGCAGTTGATTGCACCTGCGTCGTGACCCTAGAATCTGCTCCACTTCCCACTCCAGTTCCCCATCAATCAGGTCAGGGGAAGGTTCTGTAAAGTTCAGGCCATGCTCGGGTGTTTCCTTGAAAGGGGTGAGAAGGGAAGCATGAAAGACGTTATATATCTTCCATTGCGGAGTGTTAAGGCCTAGCAGGGCCTTACTGTGCGACGTGCACCGAGGGTACAAGGGGGACAAGGACAGAGTACGAGGACGAGGTGCTTGGTAAACGGTAACCAAGGCCGAGGGAGTTCTAGGAGATGAAGGTCCATGAGGGACGACCAAGGAGCAAGGGTTCAAAGGGTAAGTCGATGGACTTAGTGACGAGGTACAAGGGGCTTCGGTCAGATGGCCAAGGTACGAGGGACTAAGTCGAACGACTTAGGGTCTGTGTGTGCGCATTGTTATAGCACAAGCACAAAGCTTTGAGGTGGCTCCCAACTAAGGGAAGACCAACAGTGGTGATGAGACGACGAGAAGGAGGCACACAGTTGAAGAGTGAACAAGTCTGGTATTCGCTAGTATGATAAACGAAGACAAGACTAAGGAATCGTTGTAAAGTGGAGAGGCTTATATAGGTAGCTACTCCGGGTCCATCCCATGAAGGGGTACTAAAAGAGAACAAAAGGAAATGCAAAAGGGGAAAAGATAGAAGGGGAATCGGAGTAGGAAAGCGTACATGGTAATGAGTCAACAGGTTAGTACTCTGAGGAAGTCTGAGAAGATGTCAAAGCGAAGTAGTAAAATAAAGAAAAAGTCCGAGGTGAGCTGGATCATGACACAGAGGGAGCTTGAGGCGATAAGAGGTATGTGAAATGGCAGCGGTGACTAGGAAGGGGCCATAACGTCGTGGGGATAGTTTGGCAGATGGATGGGTGGTGTGAAGGTTCCTGGCTTTGAGCCAGACTCTATCTCTGACACAGTAAGGGGTGAAACGAGTGTGTGACCTAGTCATGAGGTCCTGTGAGCGTTTGATAGCGTCTTGTGCCTGCTGGCGTGCTTCCTTTATCTGTTGCATGCGCTGGTCAACAGAGGGGACAGTTGTTATGACACTGCCTATTTTAATCCCCTCCCTCACTCGCCTTAGGACACGTGACCCTTTTACTTTCTCATCACGTGGTCGTTCTCATGCGAGTCATGGAGACTTGCTACTTGTTTGGTTCTATAAGAGTCATGGTGACTCTTTACTGATATTCCCTTGTGAGTCATGACGACTCTTGCCCATTGCTAAGGGGCTACTGTTTCAGAGATATCAGTTTCACTTATATCTAGTGTTTCACATCTTACATGTGATTACTGCGAGCTGCGCTCCGCAGTTCCTATTGTTTCGTTAGTGATTGCTCGATGACTCGATCCTAGGATGCCATTATCATTCTATCCTAGGATACCTCTTTACTTACTATAAATACAGGCTCACCAGGTAGTAGTAGCCTTAGACTTGACTTTTTGTACTCTACGGTACTCGAGCAATCGAAGACCTTGAATACTCCATCTCTCACCGAACTCTCCTCTCACTGAAGAATCCTAAGTTCCACTATTGGCTTAGGCTGACTCTTCAACTCGTACATCTTCACTGAAGTTCCTCTTCGGAACTTCCCTTGACAACCAGAACCAGACCCCTTAGTGCAGCGTCCCTGTAGATCGATTTAACCCACGTCGGGTGAACGTCCCTACCGTGACGTAACATTAAGTCAAGTCTATCGAACCTACAACCACTCTGGCTAAGGGACGAAGAATTTCTGAATCCCGTTCCACCCTTGGATTCAAACCGTTTCCCATCGAGAGGAGAACAGAAGACGAAGTTCCTGGCCACGTAAAAGGAGCAGCCCTTTGGCAGGAAATCGACGGCGAAGAAGGTTATTGGGTATACGACATACTCAGTGCAGCATACCTAGCCATCGAATACGAAGAAAGTACCGAGCAGTGGTACTTCATACAGCGAGACAGCAGGACTAGGCGTTGGACAGCTACTCAACCAGTCCCCTCCCTGTATAACCTGGGAAGAAGATCGATCAGACCAACGACAGTATCAGCGATTCCACCAGACGATACACCGTTGAAGGCAGGCCAGCATACCGTGCCAACCGCTAAGAGACGTGATACAAAAAGTTCTCCAATGGCAACACAGACGACCACCACAGCTGCAACCGCAACAACGACGGCTGTCCCCCCATCCACAATACAAACGTTCTTCACAAAGGGGACAGGAACAGGAAGCGGAAACCCCCCTGCTAGCACTACGGCAGCAGGAAGTGGTCCCTCTGGAAGTGGGCCCCCAGGACCACCAGGAGGAAGCGGACCGCCAGGAGGTGGCCCCCCAGGAGGTGGGGGTGCACCTGGAGGCGGAGGTGCCCCAGCAGGCGGAGGCGCGCCCGGAGGCGGAGGACCCCCTCCCGGTGGCGTCCCTGTTGGAGGCGGGGCAGGTGCCGGCCCAGGCCCAGGAGCGGCAAACGGCAAACTTGGAGGAAACCCCCCAACCGACTTTGATGGTACCCGATCGCTTGCGGACCAATTCATGCAGGAATTCAACCTGTATCGAATCACAAATTTGGATGCTGAACAAATGGCGATACCTATGAAACGAGCGGCCCTGCTACTCGGTTTCATAAAAGGACCAAACGTAAAGGACTGGGTCAAGAGATGGACCAACTGGATCCTTGCGGAAATGAATAACGGAAGACTTCCAAATGACGAATTCTATTGGACAACAGTGTCTCAAGGCTTCGAACGAGCATTCCAAGATATGGGAGCAAGGGAACGGGCAGAAGATAAGCTGCGCCACCTCTCATTCATACCAAATGAGGTGGATGCGTTTATCGCCCAGTTTGAATCCCTTGCCGAAGAAGCAACGTATCCATTGGATGCTCAGTCGACACTCTCCTTATTCGCATCAAAACTTCCTTACCGCATGATGGACCACGTCTATAAGGTGGTACGCCCTCTGGATTTCAGAGGATGGGCAGACGGAGTGCGCCAGTACCACTCAGACAACACCGCAGTCCAGAATATTCGGGGGATTAACGAAGAAACTCCAAGGAAGAAGGGAGCAGGAAAGATGAACACCGCCCAATTGGCGAAGATGCTGGGCATTAAAATGCCAGCCCCTGCTCCAGATGCAATGGACACACGCGCTGACCGCTCCCGTTCCAACTATAACAAGGGAACCCGAGGAAGAACGGCAGCGACCACTGCAAAAGAGAAACCGGACATTGAAGTCCAGAAGAAAGAAGGCCGTTGCTACACATGCAACAAACAAGGACACCTCTCCCGCAACTGTCCAGATAAGCAAAAGGACAAGAAACCACCTCAGAAGGCTCGCAAGGCCAAGGCCGAAGAAAGCGAAGCAGAGGAAGAATTGGAAGAAGAGTCCGAAACTGGATCCACCCCTACTGATGTGCGATCTTCCCTCATCAAAAGCCTCTCAACCAAAGAAAAATACGCAATGATCAAAGAGGCTTGGGTAGAAGAGCACGGGGAGGATTTTTAAAACGCACAAACCTAGCGGCCTGGGCGCGTGCGTTACAGTTTAAGGATGTGTTTGTTTGTAAATATCAAAGTCTCCAAATCCCAACTCTGATACAAACTTCACACACAACGGCCGAAAGAAAAGTTCTCGTGGATTCAGGAGCCACGGACAACTTTATCGACTTCAAGCTCCTGAAAAGAATGAAGATTGGCAAACTAAAGCTGCCACGACCCCGCATTGTGTGGAACATTGACGGGACCCAGAATAAGTCAGGAATCATCAAGTACTACGTTGACCTGCAAGTCCGGACTGGGGAGAAGAAACAGAACATGAGATTCCTCGTCACAAATCTAGGAGATGACGAGATGGTGTTAGGGTACCCGTGGCTCGCTGCCTTCCAGCCATTGATCGATTGGAGAAGCGCGACCCTTGATGAAAGCATGCAACCACTTGTCATCAAGACCCTTTCATACACAACGGATGCAGAAGTGATCCGCATACGAGATGCGTGGATCAAGAAGGCTGCATCATTATGCACCCCTGGGGAAGAACTCTTTGTCCACCAAATGGATGAAGAAATCCTCAAAAGAAGCTCGACGTCAACTGAAATGGCAGTAAAAGCGCTGCCAAAAGAAGAGAAAACCTGGGACCAGGTAGTCCCAAAACACTACCACAAATGGAAGAAGGTCTTTTCCGAAGAAGAGGCGAAGCGATACCCGGAACACCAACCATGGGATATTGCTATTGATTTTACAGAGGATGCCCCGAAAACCCTAGACTGCAAAATATACCCGTTATCTAAAGGAGAGCAAGAAAAGCTTGACGAATATATCAAAGATAACTTGGACAAGGGCTATATACGTCCGTCAAAATCACAATACTCGTCACCATTCTTCTTTGTAGGAAAGAAAGATGGAAAACTTCGTCCAGTAGTGGACTACAGGAAACTGAACTCCTTCACAATCCCCGACCGATACCCGTTGCCTTTAATACAGGAACTAGTGGATAAGGTGAAGGATGCCAGGTTGTTCACCAAGATGGACGTGCGAGCAGGATACAACAATATTCGCTTCAAAGAAGGCGATGAACCAAAAGCCGCCTTCAAAACGAACCTAGGACTGTTTGAACCAACAGTAATGCCATTCGGACTGAAAAATGCCCCCGCAGTGTTCCAACGAATGATGAATACGCAGTTTAATGACCTAACAGCAACCGGTCAAGTAATCATCTACATGGACGACATCCTTATAGCAACAAAGAAGGATGAAGAAGAACACCGCAAGTTGGTTAGCAACGTCCTTGAACGCCTTCAAAAGCTGGACCTATATTTGAAGCCCAGCAAGTGCCTCTTTGAAGTAGAGCGCATCGAATTTCTAGGAGTAATCCTAGAAAAAGGAACCGTTACTATGGATCCAGTTAAAGTCGCTGGAGTTGCTGATTGGAAAGTGCCGAAAACTACGAAAGATATTCGGGCTTTCCTTGGATTCTGCAACTTCTATAGGCGATTTATCCGTGGATTTTCCTTTATTGCGAAGGCACTAAACGACCAACTGAAGAAGGGCGTTCAATGGAACTGGGGACCAAAGGAAGAAAGCGCGTTTGAAACGCTAAAGAAGCGAATATGTGAAGAACCGGTTCTGATGCAACCGGACCAGAAGAAACCATTCGAAGTAGAAGTTGACGCGTCAAACTATGCAATGGGAGCCGTCCTAATGCAACGAAATGAACAAGGAGTGCTCCACCCGGTAGCATTCTTTTCGAAAACCATGAACGATGCCCAAAGAAATTACGACGTATACAACAAGGAGCTTCTAGCCCTTGTGGAAATGTTTCGACATTGGAGACATTTCCTGCACCAGCCAGCATTCAAAGTAAAGGTGCATACAGACCACGCCAACCTATTGTATTGGAAAAACCCAGGAGATCACAATAGAAGGGTGGCAAGATGGCATGCGGAACTCATGGAATACGACTTCGAATTGGTCCATATAGCCGGGAAGAAGAATGGTCGGGCGGACACGTTGTCACGACGCCCGGACTACGAACACGGCGAAGAAGATAATAAGGCATTGGTGGTCCTACCCCCTGCCTTATTCAGCTTCGCAAGAATGATGGGGTCAGAATATTATAACCCCAGCAACCAGAAAGAAAGGGAGCACTATAGTGCAACGGTAAAACATAGCAAATACCAATCCCTTCAAGACCAGGTGGAAAAGGACCAGCAAACGAATAAAAGGAGTCAAGAAGTGCTCAAGAAATGGTCAAACACCTACGTTCTCACCAAACTAGTCGGAATTTGGTGGAAGATTGAAAACGATACAGACCGGATCGTCGTTGCCGGAGACAACGATCTGAAGAGGGGGGTAATTCACTTTTACCACGATACCCCATCAGCCGGACACCCAGGAATCACAAACACGTACGCCCTGGCAAAACGGGACTTCTGGTGGCCAAAGATGAAAGAAGATGTGGAGCAATATGTAAAGGGATGCGCAGCATGCCAAGCAAATAAAATCAACACGCAGCCACTAAAACCAGCTATGATCCCTATTGCCCCAGAAAACTCTTTGCCATTCGAGACAGTCGCCATGGACTTCATCACAAAGTTGCCACTTTCAGGCAAATACGACACGATCCTCACAGTTACGGATCACGATTGCAGTAAAGCAGCGGTATTTATACCATGCCAAGAGACAATTACTGCGGAAGGGGTAGCAGAACTCTACCTGAAACACGTGTACACCCGATTCGGTGCCCCGAAGAAGATTATCTCTGACCGAGATACCCGATTTACGTCACACTTCGCCAAAGGCCTGTGCGAAGCACTGAAGATACACCAAAACATCAGCACAGCATACCACCCCAGAACTGATGGCCAGTCAGAAAGGACAAACCAATGGCTCGAACAGTATCTTCGATTTTGGTGCGATGAAAGGCAAGACGATTGGCACAAGTACCTGCCAATGGCGGAATTCGCGCATAACCAATGGCCGAACTCCACCACCCGAAAGACCCCTTATGAAATGCTCATAGGGTACACACCGAGACTTGAGTTTGGGACTAAGAGCAAAGTCCCCTCGGTGGAAGAAAGGCTTACAGCCATAGAAAAGGCGCGAACAGACGGCCATGAAAATATCATCAAAGCGCAGAAGATGATGGCCATCGCGCACCAAGGGAACAAGAAGTTCCAACCGTACAAAGAGGGAGATCAAGTGTGGATCGAGGGAACCAACTTGAAGACCCTGTACCCAGCGGCTAAACTCGGGCCGAAGCGGCACGGACCCTTCAAAGTGATGAAACAGCTATCAGAGGTGGTGTACCGTGTGGAACTGCCAAGACAGTGGAAGATTCATAACGTGTTTCATGCGAACCTTCTAACACCTTATAAGGAAACGGAGTTCCATGGGCCGAACTACACTCGGCCGCCACCGGATATCATCAATGAAGAACCCGAGTACGAAGTCGAGAAGATTCTAGATGCACAGCAACGTGGGAAAGGGCACAAGCTCTACTACCTAATCAAGTGGAAAGGCTATCCCACGAGTGACAGTTCATGGGAGAAAGCAGAAGATGTCCATGCGGACAAACTGATAGTGGAGTTTAAAGCCAGGAAGGGGACAAACAAGTCAAAAGCCCGTAAAACATATATAAGATGGGCCAAAACGACAGAGGAACCCAACCTTCCTCACTCTGAATTCAATCCTCATACATCTGCTCCCACCAGCACTGTACCAACACTCCCTGCCTCATCACCTCCCATCATAGCTCCTCCATCTCATCCCAGTCATAAGCCATGCACTCTTTTCCAATCCCCAGCTATGACTTGCGTCTCTACTCAGAAGCCCTCAAAGACGAAGAGGCACCCACCTGTCATCGTACCTTGGCGCGACGCGCATATTCGATCACAGGCTGTCCGGCCTACAGCACGAACAAAATTCACAACCCCACCTTTGAACGACTCAGGAATGGAGCCAGGCGTTCACTTAAGAAGGCTGCCATTGCCGCCGGTCACAAGTACTGCAATTGGTGTGGGCGCGAATTTCCAGACCACATACGCTGGAGGATGGGACGACAAGAAGAGTGGGAAATGTGTTACTGTTGAAGACAGTAACGTAGGAGAGGGACGTCCAGCCTCAAAACACAAGAACCCAGACACTAATAGCCGCAGTAAAGAGAGGTGCTACCCATCAGCTGGCCTATTAGTGGAAGCAAGCCAACGTACTGGCTTCCTTCACCCCCTCGCCAACAGGTCCTGGAGACTCCACCAGAAACTGGTGACGCCAATCGAAATTTGGGTCACCACGGAGGTCAAAAAGGAAGAGGGAGGGGGACCACCCAGAAGAACCAACATTGAGGCTGGGACGACAGAGGGAGAGAGGATGAAGAAAGAAATTGCCAAGGAAGGCAAGAAGAAGAAAAGACTCGGGAAGGAGTCGAAGACCCTCAACTGGATCAAGGGGGCTCTTGGGTTGGCAAAGCCGAGGCGACTTTGCGCTTGAAAGGGGGGCTGTGTTATGACACTGCCTATTTTAATCCCCTCCCTCACTCGCCTTAGGACACGTGACCCTTTTACTTTCTCATCACGTGGTCGTTCTCATGCGAGTCATGGAGACTTGCTACTTGTTTGGTTCTATAAGAGTCATGGTGACTCTTTACTGATATTCCCTTGTGAGTCATGACAACTCTTGCCCATTGCTAAGGGGCTACTGTTTCAGAGATATCAGTTTCACTTATATCTAGTGTTTCACATCTTACATGTGATTACTGCGAGCTGCGCTCCGCAGTTCCTATTGTTTCGTTAGTGATTGCTCGATGACTCGATCCTAGGATGCCATTATCATTCTATCCTAGGATACCTCTTTACTTACTATAAATACAGGCTCACCAGGTAGTAGTAGCCTTAGACTTGACTTTTTGTACTCTACGGTACTCGAGCAATCGAAGACCTTGAATACTCCATCTCTCACCGAACTCTCCTCTCACTGAAGAATCCTAAGTTCCACTATTGGCTTAGGCTGACTCTTCAACTCGTACATCTTCACTGAAGTTCCTCTTTGGAACTTCCCTTGACAACCAGAACCAGACCCCTTAGTGCAGCGTCCCTGTAGATCGATTTAACCCACGTCGGGTGAACGTCCCTACCGTGACGTAACAACAGTGGAGAAGCGGAAGGTTTGGTGAACACATGGGGTGTGTCCCATGAGGAGGTCAAAGGGGGTCTTTTTCGTGGTAGAACTGGGCCAGGAGTTGTGTGCGAATTGTGCAAGGGGGAGCTAGGACGCCCAGTCGTCCTGTTTGTAATTGGTGAAGATGCGAAGGTACTGTTCCAGCCATTGGTTAGTGCGTTCCGATTGGCCGTCAGTTTGGGGGTGGTAAGCGGTACTAATGTTCTGATCGATGTGAAGTAATTTGCAAAGTTCTTTGGTAAATGCGGAAGTAAAACGGGGGTCTCTGTCCGAAATGATGCATTTGGGAAGTCCGTAATGGGGAAGTACATAAGTAGCGTAAAGTAATGCCGTTTTCTCGGCGTCTATGGTTTCATTGCAGGGGATGAAGATGGAAGCCTTGGAGCAGTCATGGTCTGTAATTGTAAGTATTGTATTGTAGTTGGATGATAGGGGGAGCTTTGTAATAAAATCCAAAGCAATGGTTTCGAAAGGAAGGGAATGGGGGTCTGTGGCGATGGGGTAGAGCGGTGGCTTTGGGTTGGTAGGGTTATTTTTGCGCGATTGACAGGTGGCGCAACCCTTAATGTAATTGGTGACGGAGGTTTTCATGTTTGGCCACCAGTAATCGCGTGAGATAGCCCAAAGGGTCTTGGAAATTCCAGGGTGTCCGGCTGTGAGAGAGTCGTGATATAGGGAAATTACCCCCCTCCTTAGATTGTCATTTTCCACAATGACAAGATGCGAGCCATTCCAGAAAAAGTCCTCCTTCTAAGTGAGGTTGTGAGAGAGCATCCACCTAGAAAGGAGGTCCAGCTGTTTGAGTTGGTGGGCTCGTGCACAATCATCGAGAGAGGAGGAGAGGGCAGCATTGACAAAGAGCGAAGGGGGGAGGACAGTGACCTGGTCATTGTCCGCTGAGCCATCATAGAAGTCAGGGCGCCTGGAAAGAGCGTCGGCCTTATTGGAGGCTCCAGGCTGGTGGACAAGGGTGAAATGGTAATCTGCTAGTTTGGGGAGGTATCTGGCGACGCGACGATTAATGCGTTGGGGGTTATGGTAGTATTGGAGGTTCTTGTGATCAGTGAGGACGGTGATGGGATGGGGGGATCCTGCTAGGAGGTGGCGCCAGTTCTCCAGGCCACGAACGATGGCCAGGAGTTCTCTGTCATGGATATCATAGTTCCATTCTGCCTCAGTGAACGTTTTGGAGTGGAAGCCGATGGCACGGGATTTACCCCGGGGATCTTTCTGGGATAGGATAGCACCGGTGGAAAAGGCAGAAGCATCTACTTCCAACTGGAAAGGTTTGGACATATCAGGTTGAGACAGAGCGGGATCAGAGAGGACGTGGGAGATGAGGGTGTCGAGGGCATGGTGACATTCAGGAGTCCATCGGAATGGGGTCTCCTTTTTCAGGAGTGCGGTGATAGGGCGTGCAATGTTGGCGAAGTTGGGGATGAAAGGGCATTGGTATCCTAAGACACCCAACGTGCTTCGGACTTCTTTGAGGGTTTTGAGATCGTGTGGCCAGTCGTGGAGGTCATCTGCTTTGACGGGGTCGATCTTGATCTGGTCACTATCTACAATGATGCCAAGGTATTCAATGCGGGGTTGTTCAAAGGCACACTTGGAGGGTTTGAGGAAGTAGGATTCGATTTCTAAGAGGTCAAGGACTTCGTGGACGATGGTGCAGTGGCGTGATAGGTCGTCATGAGTGGCAATGAGGATGTCATCCATATAGATGAAGAGTTCTTTGGGGTACTTGTCCTTGAGATGGCGGAACATGTGGTTCATGGTGCGGGAAAAGGTAGCGGGGGAATTGGTGAGGCCGAAGAACATGACACGAGGTTGGAAGAGGCCGAAAGGTGTTTTGAACACGGCCTTCCACTGATCTTCTTCCTTGATGCGGATATTGTTATAACCCCAGTGGATATCGAACTTGGTGAAGATCATCTTCCCCTGGAGCTGTTCGAGGATGGTGTTAATCAGTGGGAGGGGGTACATATCGTGGATGGTCCATGAGTTAAGGGGCTTGTAGTCTTGAGTGGGGCGTAGTTTGCCATCTTTCTTCTTTACGAAGAAGGAGGAGGCATAGGGGGAGTTGGATTCAACGATGTAACCTTTCTCCAAGTGTTCCTTAATGAACTCCTTGGTGACTTCTTCTTTGGCCAGGGTGAGGGGGTATACCTTACAATTGATGGTGGCTGGGGTGTCTGGCTTGAGGGCGATAGCATGGTCATCCTCTCTGGCAGGGGGAAAGCGTTGTGCCGCCTTCTCGGAGAAGACCGTGGCATGGCGTTGGTATTCAGAGGGGATGTCGGTTACTGGTGGGGTTTTGGAAGTGATGGCCTTTGCAGCCCACTTCTGAGCGATGCTGTTGATCTGGGGGTGGACACGTTTGTGATAGGAGACGGAGTGAAGGGTGAGGTCCCCTCCTTTGAGGGTGTTGGTGGTCTAGTCGATTCTGGGGTTGAATCGTTTAAACCATGGGTGACCCAGGATGAGGCGGTCGTGTCCAAGGTTGGCAATGTATAAGGGCATTCTTATTGCTTGTGCCCCTTGGTTGATGACGAGGTAGGTGAGGTGGGTAATGGAGCCTGCCTGGTTGAGGGTTCCGTCCACATTGTGGACAAGGCAAGGGGTGCATAGTTCTTGTGTCCCAAGGTGTAACTTTGAGACGGTGCGAGTGTTGATGAAATTGTTGGTTGCCCCACTATCAAGGAGGACTTCTACTTCAGCCTTTCCATGCCACATGTAAATTTGAATGGGGATTGTCATTGAATCGTTCTTTGTACTGTACATGGTGCTAATGGTTGCCTTGCTCTTGGCTGTTAGAGTTCGGCATCGTGAAAATCCTAGTCATCCAGGTATTCCCCTCGCTCTTCTTCGGTCATGCTGGCTATGATAGCCGCAATTTGTTGAGCCTTGGTTTTCTTGGGGGCGCTAGTAGAGGGAGTGGTGGAAGCGGTGGTGGAGGGTACAGTGGTGGATGAGATGGAGGTAGTGCAAGCACTGGAGGTACTTTTCTGGGGGCATTCACGGGACATGTGTCCCTGACGGCGGCAGCGGAAACAGTGTCCTTCTTTTGCTAGCTTCTCGCGTTCTTCTGGAGTGAGCTTCTTGAGCTTTTGGGGGGTACTGGTGGTGGCATCTACGTCCATGGGGATGACACCGTGGTTGTGGGACTGGGTGTGACGGGGCTGTGTGGTGTGCGAAGTGGACTGGAATTGGGTTTTCTTTTTACTAAGGAGGAGATTGGAGTTGTGCAGCTCGCACGTTCGCTCTACTTCTCTTTGTGCTGAACTCTTCCACTCGTCCATGGTGACAGGCCAGGTATCCCTATAGAGGACACGACGGTGGATGGATTCTTCGAGTCTGGCTTTGAACTGGGCGATGGTGCCCTTGGTGGTGGGTTCCCATTCAGCAGCGGTGGCGAGCCGCTCGAAGGTGGCAATGTAGGTATCAATGTCGAGGTCCTTCATACAAAGGTTCATGAGTTTTTGGTAGGCTGATTGGATGCGGGTGGAGTCGGCCCAGGCACTCTTGAAGTCAGCCTCAAAGGTGTCCCATAGAACTTCATCAGTGCAGGCAATGGGGGTGGTAGAGTGTTTGACTTTAGCGATGAGGCCTTTTTCTTGGGCCTCCACCCAGTCAGCAACGAGGGGTCCCTGGATGTAAGACAGGGCAGTGAGGACGCGCAGGTAAGGTTGCGCCATGATGTCGATGTTGTCATTGAGGGCCCAGTAACGATGGAACTGGCTGAGGAAGGTGCTGCTGAGGGTGTGGTCACCAGTAAAGGTGTTTGGAGCGACTGATCGGAGTGCTCCTGATGTGATGGTGCGAGTGGTCATGGTGGTAGGGACTGTGACTGGTGCGGTGGTTATGGGTGGCACAGGTGGAGCGGTGGTAGTGGGTGCTGTGACAGGAGTGGGGATGCGTGGAATAGAGGGGAGAGCAGGTGGTTCAATGGTGGGGAGTGCATTGTCTGGGTTACTGGGATCGGTGGGTAAATACCAACCAAGTCCTAGATCGTGTTCTGCTGGGTCTGCTGGGACAGCGTGTGCTGGAGAGGCGAAGAAGTTTGCGCCTTCTCTGGTGAGTGGGTGCCAATGATGGTTGATGAATTCAACCGGAACTGCTTTTCCGTCGTGATTAAGGTAATATCCTCCTTGTGGATCGCTAGGGAAAGTAGACCAGTAGGCGGAGCCAACGATGTGGGCAGGGAGATCTGCTTTGAGGTGACGGGGTACTCGGGTGGGGTGAACGGGATCTAAGGAGATGAATAAACTAGCCATGGTGTTTCAGGGTGCTGTGGGTCGATGGGTACAAAGGAGCAGCAAGCGGAGTTACTGCAACAAGGTAGAAGAGTCTTGTCTTATGTTAAGGCCTAGCGGGGCCTTACTGTGCGACGTGCACCGAGGATATGAGGGGACAAGGACAGAGTGCGAGAGCAAGGTACTTGGTGAGACAACAAGGGTCAAGGGAGTTCTAGGAGACGATGGTCCACAAAGGATGACCAGGGAACCGGGGTTCGAAAGGTTAAGTCGATGGACTTAGTGACGAGGTATAAGGGGCTTCGACCAGAAGGTCAAAGTATGAGGGACTAAGTCGAATGACTTAGGGTCTGTGTGTGCACGTTGTTATAGCACAAGCGCATAGCTTCGAGGTAGCTCCCAACTAAGGGAAAGCTGACAGTGGTGATGAGACGATGAGAAGGAGGCACACAGTGAGGAGTGAACAAGTCTGGTATTCGCTAGTAGGATAAACGAAGACAAGACTGGAGAATAAGCATATACATGGTCAGGCTTATATAGGTAGCTACTCCGGGTCCGTCCCATGAGGGGGATACTAAAAGGGAACAAAGGAAATGCAGAAATGGGAAGGGGGAGTCAAAGGAGAACAATAGGAGATGCAAAAGGGGAAAAGGGAAGAAGGGGAATCGGAGTAAGAGAGCGTACATGGTAATGAGTCAACAGGTTAGTACTCCGAGATAGTCCAAGGATAAGAAAAGCGATAAGGTAAAAAGAAAAGTAAGTCCGTGGTGAGCCAGATCACGACAAGTCCATTGCAGCAAGGCTCCCAAAGATTGGCAGGAAGGGCAAGGTCTGCACAAGTTAGAGTGGCTGGTGCAGAGCCCCAATCTAAATCCGATCGAGAACCTCTGGAAGGTTCTTAAAGACCACGTCCAGAACCATCATCACCCCAAGAATGTAGAAGAAATGAAGATGGCATTGAAGAGCGAATGGGAGGCTCTAGATGGAGAGAAGCTGAGCTGGCTGGCAGTGTCGATGCCAGAGTGGCTGCATGGAGTGATCAAGGCAAAAGGAGGATCAACCCACTGGTGAAAAACCCTCATTATAGCTTCAATACTACTTGCTTTTGCTCAATGCCCATAATAATGCAAGCAGGGAAGCTAAGGAAGAGATTTGTATACTTTTATTGCATGTTTATAAGTTGGGTGTAAAGAAATCAGTAGATGTGTTGAGTTTTGGTCATGCCTAAATGGGTGAAAATGGAAAAAATACATATACTTTCTTTTGGGTACTGTACACTCTTGTACTTCTGTCCCCTCACATATATACATTTATTTTTTTTGAATCCATTAGAGTGCTCCTTAGGGTATATGACCCTATGTGGCACTTTACATCTGTGTCTACCCTGTGTCTTGTTTCTTCCCATTCCAAATATACTTCCACTATGCATTAAGTCCAGCCCCCTGTTCCTGGTGTGAACAGCGTGGCAATCTATCAAGTGTCAATGTCAGCAGGGCATGCATGACACCTGATGAAGGGGTAAACTCTTGTATGCTTGAGGTTGCGAGGGCACATTAAGGTGTCCGTGTGCATCCACTGCCTTTGGGTGTACTCTGTGGTCCAACTCCATGTGTTCTTCATCAACCAGTACATCTTCATATCTTGAGGCGGCTTCTTCAAGCCTGGCAGGTCGTGGGGTGGGTTGTGGTGCATTGATGGACCTTACTCCATGCTTGGGAGGTCTTTGGTCCTGTGTGTTTTGGGTTTGAGGGCTGTGTTTGTTCTTGGTCTTGTTTTCTGGCTTGGAAGTGTCCTGTAGCCTGGATGAAGTTCACGACATCCTCTGTCCTCTCCTTGTCACTGATAAGCTCTGCAAACTTTACTTCCATCTTCCCCCTTCCCAATCCTAGCTTCTTCCTTTTGCGTGCATATGCTAGGCACTCTATCAAGAAATACTGTGGTGTTTCCCTCCACACTCCACACACTGGGCATTGCACACTTTCTGCTCTTTTGAACCTATGAAGGTACACATTAAGCAGTATATGCCCCATCCTCAGCTGAAAGAACTTGCTGGCCATGGTTCTGGAGATCTTGCTGTTACTAATCAGTTCTACGAATTTTCACAAGGGAAGAGAGGGATCAATGTGCTCAAGCTTGTCCTGTCTTGGGGATTTCTTCCATTTGTGCTTCCATTCATGTTTCTTCTTTCCTGTAGGTGTTGCTTCACCGCTGACTTGCTGATCCTTATCTTCTTGCTGTGTATTAATGGCAGCAGCTGTGCTGCATCTGAAGTCAATCTGTCAGCTGCTTCTTTAGCTTCCTTGTCAACCTCTTTGTTGCCCAGGATGTCATAATGACCTGCTATCCATCTCAGTACCAGAGAGTACTTCTTGCCTCTGCTTCTCTTTATCTTCTCCACAGTGCTTAGGATTTCTGCTGCTATATAGTGCCCAGGCTTGTTCAGTCTTGAGGTGAGCGCTTTGAGTGTCATCTGGTTGTCTGTTCCTATGGAAAATGAGTCATTACTGTTAGTCTCCGCTTTCATCAGCTGCAGCCCCATGAGTATGCCAATTAGTTCTGCTTAGAACACTGTGTGTTCTGATGCTTTGCCTAGGTGATAATGCAGCTTTCATATTTCCTTTCCTTTCCTTGTCAGTATGGCTGCTGCTCCCACCTTACCATTGTGTGCCAATCCATCCATGTATATCTTATACAATTCTGGAGCTTGCGCATCCTCCTCTTTGGAGTCCTCCTTACTTTCTGCAATGCTCATGCAGAATGGTTGCTTGCCTAGTTGTGCAGGGTTTCTTCCTTCTGCGGAAATTGTCTCATACTTATCTGGGTCAATTCCATATGTGTTTGCGAGCAACTGCAGCAGGGACTGGTGTTTCCTCCTCTTCCTTTTGGCACACTTTCTGTAGATCTTCGTGATGGGGTGCTTCTCTGGTAGTGTGGCTAGCCTGAGTGCCATCTGGCTGCAATGCTTGTTGATCTCAAGGTGCATTGGGAGTATATCAGCATGTGCGTATAAAGAGTCTGACGGTGATGTTCTTAGCCCTTCAACTATTGCTAGCGCTCCTGCTCTCTATGTAGCTGCTAACTTGCTGCATGTGATCCCTCCTCCTGCCAAGGTGTCTAGCCTTTGCTCTCTTGCCTTTGGAGTATACCATATATTGACTCCATATAAGGTCCTCAGGATGGCCACACTCATGTACATTTTTCTGGTGTGCTTAGGAGTTAGTCCCCAGTCTAGCCTCACCACTCACCTTATCTGTGTCACCCAATTCAATCCTTTCTTGATCACATTGGCCTCCTGTTCCTTCCAGCTGAGGTGCTAGTCCAGGTAGATCCCCAAATACTTAACACTCTTGGATGCCACTATCTCTGTACTGTTTATCTGGAGTGGGGGCCTTTTGATCTTCTTGCTTTGGTGTGCGAAGTCCATTAGGGCTAACTTCGAGATTTCGAACCTGGAGTTGTGAGCTTGTGCCCAGTTCATAGCTCCTCCTTCCCTGTTCATCATGTCAGCAAGTATTTTGTGTGTCTTGTCAAAACTCTTAGCCATTGCGATAAGGATTGTGTTGTCCACATAGGCCACTGCTGCTTCATTGAGGGCACTCAGGATATCTAACAAGTCAGTGTTGTAATATTGATACAGTACCATTGATAATGGGTTGCCTTGGCCTATGCTATTGTCAATATCTATCTTATCTGACATGTGGTCATCGAACTTCAACCTTGTCGTCCTGCCCTTGAGCATACTTTGTATGAATTGTACTATCTTTGCTGGGACTCTCCTTTTGCTTAGGTTGCCTATCAGCTTCTCATTGACCACATTTGGGAATGCTCCCTCTATATCTAGGAAGAGGACTAATGTCACTTGCTTCTTGCTCCATGCGTCTTTGATTTTGTGTATGAGGTAGTGTACCATGTCATTTGTTATGTGCACTGGCCTTCCTCTGAAGTGCAGTGGGGGAAGCAGCTCATGTTTCTCTGTGTAGTATGTCAACTGTTCCACAATGATAGATGTGAGTACCTTGCCTATAGTATTAAGTAGTGCTATCAGTCTGTAAGCCTTTGGTACGTCGTATCTTGGCTTCCCCAGCTTTCTGAGTACTATAGTAGTGAGGTCCTTCCAAGGTTCGTACTGTAGATCCCTGTTGACCATTGCTGTGAATATATGCCATAATCTATCAGTTATAATGTCAGAGCATTTGGTTAGTACGACATTTGGGATACCATCTGGGCCCGGTGCCTTGAAAGGGCATAGCCTTGCAAGGCTCCACTTCACCTGCTCCTTGATTATGCAGTCCATCTTACATACTGGTTTAACTGCCTCTGCCACTCCTCCCATGTCCACATTATCTGGCTTCCTGAGGAAGAATGTTTCCACCAGTATCTTACCCTTATCTTCATTTGTGTTGGCCATGCTTTGCCTTCCATCCTTCTGGTACTAGAGGTCTGGGATCCTCATTTTGCCACAGTCACCTGGGGGGCTTAAGAGATATTTGTGTGCCATCCAAAGGTCCAGGTCCAACACTTTTTCCAACCAGTCTCTCCAATGATTCTTTTTTGTCTTTTCCAACTCCCAGCTGTATACTCTTCTTAGGTCCTTGAATCTTACCATGTGGGGGTTGTCCTCCTTGGTGTGATTCTTGCATACAGTTCTGCATGTGTCCAGCATTTCTGTCCTCATCTTGCCAAGCTCTTTGAACCACCATCTTTTGGCCAGTGGGCCCAAGATTGCACTGGAAACTTCTTCTTCTATGGTTTCCTGCAAAGTGCATGTGAGCCTATCACATTCCTTGTCTAGCATTACCTGGTCTTTGATGAAGTTCAGTATCCCCCACTTTGCTATTTTCTCTCTGAGTGTTTCTTTGAACTCTTCCCAGTCCACTTTGCAGTAGTTTCTCATCTCTTTCATCAGTGCTACTTCAACACTGAGATCTAGGCTGATATCTATTGTGTCATGGCTGAGATTTCAAGCTCCTGTGAGAGCACGCTGCCAAGCTGCCCGAGCCAGCCCATGTTGGATAACTACGAGCGAACCCTGGATTCTGAGGCATTAAGAGAGGCCTTGATGAGAAAGGGTGACCTAAGCATGTGGACATTGCGTCCAGAACCCCAATCAGCTAAGTCATCCCTGCCTTCTAAAAATGAGGAAACCAATGATGAAGCATGGATGAATAGGGGTTACGCTCATTATTACAATGAGCAGGATGAGGAAGGATCACGTGACACATCACCTGAACATATGTGCCTCGGGTATGCAGCAGCCAGTTATGTGGTTGGTAACGACATGGACTAGGCCTTTGTGCCTGCTTTCTGATGGACTTTCTAACAGACGCCTCGTGTACTATATGGGTGCAGCCTTATGTCTGATGGATGTCAGTGCCTTTATAGGCTGGTCCAATTATGTCTCTTCCTTGTGTTTCAGCTTGTGGAGCCAGAGCCCTTATGGCTATTGGCTAGAGATAAGGACTTAAGGTTCGTGCTGAGTCCAAACCTTATATACTAGTAGTATAAGTACTAGCTTGTCTTTGCATGTATTCGGTATCTTGAGTTCTTTAAGAATCCGCATCCTAGTTCCCTCCTGTCTTCCTAAGGGCCTTAGTTAGTCTTCTCTACCAAACCCTTAGATGTTGTCTTGTTGTGCCGCTTCTTAGCAAGCCGTTTCCCTTTGGTTTTCCTCTTTGTCTCTCAGTTGCAACCACTATTACAGTGGTTTTGCCTTGGTTGTCATGTGCAATACAAGCATTCTGAGAACCCCAGCTCAAGTCGAGCTAGACAGCCGGTGCAACCGTTACATATTAGAAAATGGTCAGTGTTCACACCCTGTTCTTCTAGCAGGGTGTCACATTTGGTGATCAGTCCTAATGTGTGCTCTGTTGCGAACACTTGGTCAAGTCTCAACCATCTCTTCATGACATTGTGCTCGTGGGTGGGTATCCCTGCCAGGAGTGCAAGCTCCAAACCTGCTTCTGCTACTGCTTGAATCAGTATTTCCACATCCCTTAGAGCCTCCCTAGAGAACAGTTGGTTGTTCTCCAGGGTGTCCCAGTGTGGGTGGTGCCTATTGAAGTCGCCCACCCATATAAGGTGCTTCCTGTGCTGGTTTTCCACTGTTCCTAGTACCTCCTTGATATTCTTTCTGTGGTATTTGGTTAGTTTGAGGATAGTCTCATTATGCTTACAATTGTTATATATGTTCACCAGGGTGAGGGTGCCCCAATTACCTTTGATGCATATTGCCATGACATCTCTGGAGGCATATTCTAGCTGCTCCCATCCATCTGTAAGTAGGTTGTCTCTAATAAGGATTAAAGACCTAGTTTTATGTGGCTCCTTTTTATGCATGCTTGGATAGATCACTTTCCAGTCCTTGCTCACGATTGTTCTTCTGAATGCATTTATTGAAGGCTTCTGCAGGGCTACAACGTCAATACCTCTCTTTGCAAGCCTCCCACTATTTATCAAGTCATGTTGGCATACTCACAACTTGTTGACATTTTGTTGCCAGATGTTGAGAACACATTTGCTTTGGGGTTTCTTGGTTTTGTTTTTGTTGTTGTTCTTCATTAAGCAAATGTGCAGTTGAGTTGTTCGTTTATTTCTTCTTCCAAGAACACGCTGAATAGATCTTCGTCTTCCCCTTCACAATTGGTTGCTTGCAACACTGGCCTGCTGTTAATTGGGACAAGGTAATCCTTAATGTTACCCATTCCTGGCATGATCTTCCTCCTGCCTGCTCCCTTTTTGTTCCCGGTGTTCCTCTGTGCTTAGGGCTATCTCACATGCATATCTGCTACTGGGATGTCAGCAATGGTGAATCTTGCCGGGAATTTCTCCTCCATGCTAAGCTTTCCTGGGCAAGCATAATGCATCAGTCCTCCTCTGTTGGGAAATACATTAGCATATTCTCCAGGTGGCTTTCACTCATCTTGTCTGCACACTGGAGGAACTTGGGGCAGTTCCTGTCCCAGCTTGCGTGCATGTCCACTTTGCAGGAGACACAATACCTCTTGCTGCTGTCTAGGCAGTCTCCTGTGTGGTGATCTTCCCCACAGTTGCTGCAAGAGTCCCTATCTTCCAGGCAATTGGATGCAAAGTGTCCCCACTTTCTGCACTTCATGCATTGTTTGGGCTCCACTTTCAGTTTCCTTGGGTAAGCTCTCATGCTGCATACGTAGATGCCGTCCCTGATCAGCATGTTAGCAGTCTCTGGTGTACCTACTGAGACTGCCACATGAGTGAATCTCTGCCCTGGGGCTCTCCTATAGATCAGTTTGATCCATTTAGCTTTCTTTATGCTAAGCATGGGCAGCCCATTCTCCTCCTCTAGGCAGTGCAGACTCTCTTTACTTTCCAGGTCAAACATGACTGGCACCTGTGGGACCAGAATCTGGAAGGTTCTGTCCTTCAGGGATGCTAATCTGTCTATCTTGGGGAGGAGATTATTTTCTACATGCAGCAGCCTAAACCACTCAGCTGCTTCTTTCATATTGAATTGGAGGATGAGCCCTCCATTCTTCAGCTTATGAATGCCTATTACTTCTGTGCCCTCAGGGGGCTTTGTTGCTCCCTGTGTAAGTAGGCTGTTAAACCTGCTTTTGATCTCTTCTAGACTTTGTTTAGTGACTTCCTTGTCAAAGATATCGATCAATACTTGTTTGGACTTCCTCTCGAGGTCCCTCATGATCCTAGGATCCACTCCCCCTAGTGTTCCACTCTGTGTGCTTCTCTGGCTATTCTTGGGTGCCAACAGGAGGGCATCCTTGTATGAACTCACCACACCCATGAACTTGCTTGATGAGTCCAATGTTACACTTCGGTAAGCATGGGCCTTGCTTTAGGTGGGTAGTAAGGTGCAAATACTCAGCTTCAAATGTTGTGATACAACTAAGTCAAATGTGGAGCATTCTTGGCTTAACACAACGATGACTCCTGCAACTGGGAAGGCCTTGGATCGGCT